>JAECXX010000051.1:7705000-8326421 GCA_018153305.1 Drosophila kurseongensis
GCCCCGAGGGGAAAAGGCAGCCACTCAATAACTCGCAAGGTGAAACCTTCTCCGCTGGCTCCTTCCCCCTCTCTCGCCCTAATCAACAACAATTCACTTTCACTCTCAAGCGATGTTCATATGAGGAACATCCAGAAAAATACGGGGGGAGGAAAAATCGCAGGAATGAGAGAGTCAAAAAATGTGATTTGAATTTTTTCCTTGTTTCATTCTCTGGCCAATTTGCAAATTTGCACAAAGGGGTGGCAAGAAGAGAGGGAGAAGGCAGACAAGCGGTAAAGCAAATAAACAGTTAATGCTTTTATGCAAATTTATGCCATTAACACAAATAAGCACAGCCCCAGTCGAAATTTGAAAACAATTTGTCACTCAAAAGTCACTTTTGCTTGCTGTCTCCCCCCTCCCCTCTTCCTTCCTTTCTTTTTTATCTACCAGCTTCTCCATTCTATACATGTGTGTGAGAGCCAGGAAAAACAAGAAAAGCAAAACCAAAGCACCGAAAAAGTGACAAGTGCAGAAGTAAAATAAAAGCTGAGGCGAGTAAGCCCACTAAAACCGATGATAATGAAGATGCCTAGTCAGTGCCCTGGTGGTGGAGTGGCTGAAAGCAGGAGGCAGGTGGGTGGGGCGGTGCCTGTGGCAGTGGAAACAACACGAGGCAGCAGGAAACACTGCCAAAAATCAAAGTCACTGAAAATTAAAAGTAATTTGTTTGCTAAAACACCCAAGACATTAGGCTGCTGCAGGGGCGAAATGGGGGTGGTCGGGGCTGGGATACATCACACCCAAATTGAAATGTGAAACTCATGCCAAGTGGCATGAAGACTGCGACGAATCAACTAAGTGTGGCAGTTATAAATAGAGCTGCGTGGTGAAAAAAGTTTTAAAAAAGCGTAAAAACGCGCCACAATCGGCAGAATGCAAATACAAAAAAACCAATAGTTATAATAAAATAATGTATAATTTACCAAAAAGGCCAAGTGGCACCAATCTTTTATTGATGGCTGATGACACTGCTCAGAGACCTGAGATGCAATAGTTATCATTGAAATTAAACCCGTTCTTTGCTGACCAATTGATTTGGAACTTAACTTTTTAGTTAATTGAATCAATATATTTTTTGTCTTCTGAAATATTTAATATGAACTAAGCGTTGCTAGACAATTTCCTACGACTGTATGCTGAACAAATCAAATTGTCTCCTTTCACTGCCACTTTCTCCCCTCTGCTGTGCGTTTGGCTGTGTTTGTGAGTTGATTTCTCACTGGCAGCCCAAAAGTATGCAATGAACAAAAACGCATTAATAATTGAGGAGCTTTGGTGCTGCCACTTGGCTCTGCCCCAAAACCGCCCTTCATCCCACCACCCATCTGACATTTCTGCTGAATGCGTTATTTTAATGCAGCATATATAAATGAAAATTACATTTAAATTACATTTGATCTTTTATTTGAAGTTGCTGATTAAATTTTGATTATATTCTCTATCATTTCAGGTGAGTTCTTGGGAAACTTGATTGTGTAGCGCCTGAGCGAGTAAGTTTAAGGAAACGTATATAAATCAGTGCCTGAAATTATGATAAATTACTATTTATTATGGCGAAAGAAGTGCAAAAAAATTCAACGTCAAATCTATTTTCATTAGGAGGTCTGCCTGTCGAATTTGCTTTTTCCCCTGCCCTATTGGCCAATTTCATTCCACTGCCCTCTTGGCCAAATTCATTTCCCTTATTTATTTATTATGCTAAAGTTTGCCTGCTGCTTTTGTTCCTGTTGTTACGCACAAAGTTTGGCATATTTTGAGAACTTTATTATTAGCATGTTGGGGTAAACGATGATTTTAGACTTAATACAGCGATATGCGATTAAATTTGAATACTTGTAAAAAATTCCTTCAGCCCCTTCTCTTGGAAAGCATTTCAATTAAAATGCCAAAAGGAAAATGCTCTTAAACGACATAAATTTTATATCGACCACAGACAGCAACAAAGACCAGGCAACAGACAACTTTTGCTTAAATGCTTTTGTGGCTGCCCCAGGAGCCCATGCAGAGAACTGAAAAATGCAGTCCCAAACTGGTTTTTATTGCAACCACAGGAGGGAAGAGCAGGGCATCGCACATACCATTCTCAACGGACTTGTTTGCTGACTTTGCTTCTTGAACTTGGCCAAAAGCAGAAAGAATTGCGTCGGCGCGGCGTTCTGATGGCCTTTTGTTTTTGCAACCGGCATCTCGCTCGTGTTTGACTTTGAAATTTTAATGCGCCGGCTCAAAACGCGAGGATTGTTTTGGCCACAGAACATGCCATGTGGGAATGTGGCTCGGTGCAGAGATCGCGTTGCCGCTACAGCCAACTTCATTAGGGTCAATAAACGCCAGTGCATAGATACAGACACTTCTATGGCCATATCCATGACTGTGTGGCCATGATCGTGACGTTCATTTCCGCACACCAGCCAGCTTTATTTTCTACTCCAGCTTGTCCATGTGCACTGTTGACAAGGTGAATATGCAATTTTAGTGTAATACATATTTTTTTTTTTTTTTAATTATCTTTCAGTAATTGTCTGACAAATTAATTGGTTTCTGTTAGATTGGTTACTTTTTCAATGAAACTTCTTTAGTTTTAATATTTTTTTTATCTAGTTTAAGAGACAAAGTATATGCTGAAAGTCAATATATTTTCTTTCCATTATTTTCGCATTTGAGAATGGTTTAATATCTATGATTTTCCACAACGTCACTCTCCCAGGAAAACCCCACTACATTTCCCATCTGCAGACGGCAGACACTGATAAAACCGTGGTGTCTAACCAGTTTGCTTGGCATGTTTACAGCATGGCTTTTTGTCTGCGATTTTTGTTACAAATTTAGTTGCAATTCATGGGAAATGTTACGCTATGCTCCGAGACGACAAGTGTTGTAACTTTTCTCATGGCCAACAACGATCAGTCATCAGCCGCAGTATGTTGTTTTTGTGGGGCTAAAATGGTCAACGTACTCTTTCCGGTCTTGGGAGCCGCGAGTGGTTATACTTGTCCAGCGGCTGTGGTCTATTGGTCGTGGCTGCTGGACTTGGCCCAGACAGTCGCAAGTCGCGAGGTGCTGTTGGAATCTGCATTCTTGCGAGGCCATTTAAATGTCCACACTGGGAAATTATCTACAGATGTACAGTTTTAATTTAATCATTTCACTTATTAATCAAATTCCATCTCATCAGTTCGGCCTGTGAGAATTGTATTGTTATACATGTTAAAAGGAAGAAATACCCTTTTAATTATGGTTCTTCTTTCCTGATACAAAAATAAAACTACGGCTAGAAAAAATAAATAAATCATAAATTTTCCTATTCGAAGCCTGAAAAAGATTTCTGTGCCTGCATATTCAGTTGGACTGCGCATTAGTTGTTGCTGTGCCGCCTGCTGCGCTGATTTGCCGCCGGAAGTTGGCCATAGCATCTCCGCTCGTTGACCAACCGACTGTTCGCCGAGTCATCTGCCGACGCCACTCTTCTACTGCTGTTAGCCAACAGCCCAAAGCTCTGTGGCCTTAACAGCCCCTCCCCGTCGTCCTTTTCGTAGACTGTTGGCCAACATCGGAGCCCTACCCCTTCGAGAAAGCTCGAAGCTGTTGGCCAAGTCGGCCCCTCCTGGGGTATAACAGTTGGAAGGTAGCCTCGCTTTCATTGCGTTTCCTAAAACCGGTTTCCTCGCACACCAGTTGCGCATTTATTATGCATGAAATCGTGTGGCACGCCACTTCTTCCTGTTGCTTCGCTGTTTGTGTGCCAAAAGGTTGGGTCTCGGGACTCGGGACTCGGAGCTGAGAGCTTGGAGCTTGGCTCGGTGCCTGCCAAAGCCAGACAGCTAGAGTTGTCCGTCCCTCACCCGCCTTTCGACTCGATTGCGATCAGTTTCTGTTGCCTTTTCTCTTTCTGTTTTTGTCTTCGGCTGGCTCGTTAAACCTTGGCCTTGAGGCCCTTAAATGGCGCGCTATCGTCGAAATAAACAAAAGAAAAAACGAGTAAGAAAATTATTGCAGTGGCAGTTGCCAAACTGGCTTTATACGGATTCTTTTCGTTCATAACATGGCAAGGAACAATGTTGCCTTGTGAAGGCTGCAAGTCAAAATATCACAATCTTATTCAAATTATAGATTTTTTCAAGAGAGCCACTCTCCCGCATCAGTTAAAAAAACTGATTATTTTAAATAATATTAATAAACAATGGTGTTTTCCATTTGCTTATCTACTCTTAAACCACTCCATCGGCAAGAGTATTTCGAGACTCGTCTTTTGATAGTTTTTCCTTCTCCCGTCGGCCTGATGGAGGCTCATTATCTATCCGCCGACTTCTGCGTCCGACTGCCGCTGCATGAAATCAAAATCGCGGTCTGGCCTTCGCTTTCATTGTCTATTCGCTGGTCTGGCTCCATTTACTTCTGAGGTCTCTTTTTAGCTGGCGCGGCCTAAAGCTCAAGCCTTTGTGGCCATTTGCTCTGGCTAGATTTTGATTTCATTTAAATTCATTGTTTGGTTGGCGCTGGCAAAAGTTTTTCTGAACATTGCAGCTCATTAGCCGTTAGTTTCATTTAAACCAAAGCTGAAATGCACTCGCTGCAAACTCAGAACCGTAAGCACAATAAATCACAATTTAAACGGTGCAACCGAGAGGAGGCAGCCATATCCTCGGCCATATAATTCCTTCCAATCAGGGCTTCCACTGCGGTTTTCTTTCTTGGCTGCAACGCGAAGGTCGCTAAAGGTAAACTCCGCTACGGAAGAAGCGTCTTATTATGTTTTCCATTGTTCTCTGTTCCCTTTGCAACTGTCTCTATCTGCCTGCCTTTGCAGCCTCTTGTTCTGGCACCGTCTTGATTTCAGTGGCCAAATTATATTCTACAACGACTTTTGACTCAATTTTGTTTGGCTTGGGTCTGCTTAAGCCAGCCATTATAAAAGAAGACGGGATATACTAATTTCTTGTTATTTTGAGAGAAGAGTTGAAATTGGCAGCAATTTCTGTGTGACTTTTCTGACCTAAAGAGTTTTAATTGTATGTTTCTGATTAAGGCAATTATGTGAACTCCGTGTAGTGTAACCTATAGTCCTTGTAGAATTAATCAAGCCTATCTACTTGGTACCTTGCTCTTTTGGGCAAATTGAAATTAAAATTGGATAAAAGCCCCTTTCTCTCGAGTTTTTTTTACTTACCTGCTTGGCTGCTCCTTCTACTTATAAGAGAATACTTAAACCCAAACTTACCTTACCTATTTTTATTACACTAGTTACCCCAAACTCAAGTTGCCAGTCATTGTCTATTTTTTTTTGTTGGTTTAGGCTATTGTTAAAAAATGCCCATTGTAGGTGGAATAATTATAACAATAGAAAAAAATCGTTTGAAGCGTATCTAACATGGTATCTGTGGCCACCCCTTGGAAAGGACTCCTCCGTGGGTAATCCAAATCTGCTAAGCCAGCTTCATTCAGCGCCATTCACTTGGCCTGCAGTTCACACTTGGCTCAAATTAGGCATGTAACAAGCTTCCTTTTGATAGCTGTCCCAAAAAAATATGGCAAGTGGAGAATGAGAATGGGGAAGCGAAATTAAATACTTCTGTCAAGTGGCAAACATAATGGTTTCTGCCCAAATCACGCTAATGAAAAGCTCGGGCGACATCAATGCCCAGGAATCAGGACTCAGGAAAGGACGACGCAAGTGGCGAGGTAAATAAACTTAAAAAGTGCCACTCGATGTGGGTGGTGCTATATTGGTCGAGTGGTCATTCAGTCAGTCAGTCAGTGTGCCAGGATATGCCAAGTAGTTGTCGCCCACGCCCGGCTTCCTTTGGCCTTCTTGAGCTCGGTGGGTTGTTTCTCGGCCCAATCCGCTTAGCGGGCATGGCTTGTTGTTGTCCTTATTGGTTGTAAGTGGTTACAATGAGATTATGCTTCATTACGCGGGCAGGCCAGGACTTTCTGCCTCGCCTCCTGGCCGGCGACCCGTTGGCAAATCATAACGAGCTCTCTGCGCGCCATTAGCGTCGTGCTGGCTGGCGATAATAGCCAAAGCACTTGGGCTAATGGACGACGTGGCTGCCCGCTTCGATTGATGCAATTGCAAAATGTTATCCTGGCTGTTCGCAGCACAAACGCCCACACACAGGCGCTGCAATCTCAGAAATGCAGACTGCAAAAATCCTCAGACTCCGCTGCTCACGGCGATGATGATGATGTGGTAGCTGATGCAATGATGGCTTCCATTTATCCCGCTCTCAGTTGTTGCTCCTCGTGATTCCACCGATTCTCCGCCACAGGGCCGTAAATGTCTGTCGTTGCCAAACTTGCCAAACTTGTTTCATTTGCGGTCCAAATATAATTGCGACCGCGTCGAAACTTCCCTCGCTTTATCTGCACTGGTAAAACATGCATACAAAATTTCAGTGCAATAAGAAATATCGCAAAGGTGAAATATATAGCAATTGCAGAGCACTTAATTATTGAAGAGGAATTAGAATGATTAATTTAACCAATGTCATAATGTATAATCAACAATAAAATATGCTAATTGGATATGATTTTTTTCTCTGTGCACATTTCGTTCTTGCCGACATTTTTCACCGGCTTGCTGCATTGGCTGCTCCTGCTTTTAAGCCCTTTTCTGGCTGGAATTTCGTTATTGAAAATGTTTTACTGTTGCCCCGATGCAATGGGTTCATGGGAGATTGCATTGGTTTTGGCTTGAGTCTGTGCCTGGTGTTGGAATCGAAATCCGATTCAGATTCGGAATCGAAGCTGCATTTGCTTTGGGTCAAGGGTGGGTCAATAAGGGAAATAAGGTTAAAAAAAGAAACATTCATCTTAGGGTTGGGTAAATAAATAAGAGGATGTAAGAACATTTTAATGGGGCAGCAAATCAGCTTTGAGGAATGTTTGTGGCTCAGACGACAAAGTTCATGGTCAAAAGCCAACAGTAACATGCAACTTGCTTTGCCCCCCTTGGAAACATGTTGCATGCTCCACTGAACTGAAGAATAGATTAGAGACTCTGAGGAGGGACTAGCACTTGGCTGGCAATTATATTGTGATGCCATGACAAGATCAAATCGGAGCTGGGAGATGCACGAGTAATAATAATAATAATGCAAGGGGCAGAGCGAGAAAGATCGCTGCCTTAATGATGTTCTCGGGGAATTTATTCTACTGCTCAATTTGCATTCCCCAGCAGCCTGCTTTCGGCACCATAAATTGGAGTTAAAATAACCCAAGCGACAACCTCGGCTCACTATATTTCTATTGCCATGTGTTTGGGCGGGAGGGAGTTGGGGCGGGCAGCTCAAAGGCGACATACCAGCGGCGACTTATGGCCAAGAGCAGCAGTGGCAAAGAATGCCGTGTGCCAAGTTAAGCTCAAGAGGAAGCTAAGAGGAGAAGAAGCTAGGAGGAGGAGCACTGGCAACTTGCAACTTGCATCTGTCTCTGTCTACAGCTGGATCCCCTTCTCAGTCTGTGCAGAGCTGCATGCAGTTCTGCCGTTGTGGCCATTTGCTGCACTCAGGGAAAAACGTAGTCTTATAAAAGTTTTTGAGCTCAAATAATTGTTCTGCATTTTCATAGTATTTATTTTCAAAATAGTACCTTTTTTAAACTAACACAATTCTTATTATCAATTACGCTTTAATTGATCAAAGATTTCCGTCCAGTGCATAAAAACGAGCAGTCGACCAAGGGGCACATAGAAATGGCTTGAGCAAAAGGCTAGCAAAATGAAGAATAAGAAGGAAGAATACTTGCTGCAGGAGAAATATTCGAGTGAATTAAAATGTGGCAAGTTGACTGTTTCGTGCATTTCGTTGTTGGTTCGCTGGTTTTTCTCCATCTTCCCCCGTTCCCCCCATTCTGCCATATTGCCACTCCGCCATTCTGTTGGTGGGTCGCCAGATTCGCATGGCTTCCTTTGCCGGACTAAAGCTGCAACTTTAAGTTGGTCTTGAACTGGGACTACGACTGAGTCTGGGACTAGTAAATGCTGTTACCGCATATTTCTCTCCAAAAACAATCCACTTGCAGCTGAATGTCGTCTGCGGCTCTGGGGCGTTCTTGCTTGTTTTGGTTTATACGCAGAATGCGATTGTTTTTGTAGTTGGCATTGTTGCACCACTTTTATTCTTGCAGTTACAATGATAAGTGTAAAAGTTGAAAACAAAATATTTACTTATTTTAAAATAAATTGTTTACCTCCTTAAAATGTCTCTTTATTATTCGACATTTAAAATGGAGCCATGCATGCAGCCAAACGTTAATGATTAAAACAAATGTTATTATTTTATACTAGAGTATTAATGACTTCGACTATTAATCTCAGAAATAACCTATGTGTTGCCAGTGCAGTCTTGGTCCGCCGGTTTGTTGCACTTGAATTGCCAAGTCAACGGAACTGGGAGCTGGCTTTCTTGGCTGTTTCTCCTCCAATTTTGGATCTAGGCGCTGTTCTAGCTGTTGGTTGTTGGCTGCTTTTGCTGGGCTCTGGCAGCAAGTCCCGGCTCAGCGACAACGCTGCCGAGATTGAGATTCATTGCCTGTTGCATGCCTGAGCCGTTCGACTAACTGCTGCCTCTCCACACCTGCGCACACTTCTGGCCCACATTCTGGCGACTTGGCCAGCACAATTATGCGACTGCATCGGACAAACACACATAAATAAGCAGTCACAACATGCACATACTTCGAGCCGTATGTATATGCCATGTGTCTGGAGTGGCATGTCGCTGTTGCAAGTTGCACATAGACAGAATGCAGTCGGTGCGGCTTTGTTTGTGTTTGTCTTCGGTGCGATGGCTGTACCTGGACAACTTGTTGCTGCAACAATGTTGCCAACAAGTGGGCTGCAGGAGAGCCCCCTGCGACCCTAATCTCAGATTGCTTAGCCAATTGAGCGGAATTATATGTAAAGCGGGCCATAACATTTTCGGCAACCAATTTTTACGGCTTAATCAATATTAGAGCTTGAAATTTATTTTCTGTTGCCCTCGCTCTCGTGTTTTATGCTCTGTGCAGGTAAGCTGCGTTTTACATTTCTTTTATGTTTCTGTTTTTCAACTACCCATCGCAGTTATTACAAAAGCAACGACATTGGGACTAATACCGGCCAATTCTGGGGGGCCGGTGGTGAAAACAAACGCAAATCATTTAACGATTGGAGCGCATATTGTTTTATATGTGCACTTCGACCCTTAGACCTCACCCCATTATTCTTTGAAACAACAACAACAAGTACACTGAAGAAAATCGAATTGCGGTGCAGGACTTTACCTTAGATGGAAGAAAGCTTAATAAATATTTGTTGTGATTCAATAAGCCAACCTAGACACATACTCCATTTAGTCGATATCAGCCGCTATCCTACTAGAAATTTCCACTAATGCTTACATACCAGACAACATAATTGAACTAGATCATATAATTTTCGTCCAGTGGAGTTCCCTGAAAGTTGCAAGCAAATTGCGCGTGAATCCCATAAACCGTTTACAAGTACAAAGCTCTCATCGGCGTCATCGATGATGATGCTGATGCCCATTTTGTTGTTATGGCCCCTGTTTTTTCTGTTGGCACAACTGCCGCCTGCAACAATACCAAAGCGATTTTTATGCACACAGACATTGGCTCATCGCCGGTTTTAACGCTTCTCTAAAAAAGGGTGGGGGAATTGGGGTGGCTTATGAACCGCTGAACCAACTAGCTGACAAAGCTAAAACCCTCTTTTTGCACCAGCCGACTCAAAGGTTCTTATAAAAAAAACAATAAGAACTGTAATCGAAATTTATTTGATTAGTTAAAACTCATTGGGTGAGCTTCTCCCCTTTTTCCACCGTTCCAAAACAAAGGCCTTGGCATGCTGGCAATAGAAAATGTGCATTAAGCGATTTTTCGGTGCATGTGTTTGTGGGTGTATCTGGTTTATCAATAAATGTGTTTCATTTCCTCGGGGATTGAGGGCTTTACATTTTTTGATTTTAAGAAGAAATTAACCGATTTCCATTCGGAAATTGATTAGAGAAAAAAAGATAACCCCATGTATTTGTATACCCTAGATCTAGTGACCAAAACCTGGCTCTCTGGAGTTCATAGCCTTACTCTTTGGATCACCATTTACAAGTGGACATGTATGTTTGAGGTTTAACTCAATTAAATGTCAATTAAACCTTTTATTTTAAACTTCGGACTTGAATCATTGTTATGTAGTTATATCAAAAAGTTGAAATATAGCTCTCTTATAAGACTGTGTGACTATGGGCATAAATCCTCCAGTAATATTTAATTAAGTGAAGAAGTAATATTTTATCATTCAGGTTTGTTTTAAAGATAGTTTCTTGCAGCTCCACCAGTGATCGTTCACCGAGATCTATTTCACCAAGAAAATCACAGAAACTGCTTTTAAAATAGTATTCAGTATGAAAAACCAAACTGTTGGGAAAAATGTCCAGTGCTTATCGGGGCAATTGCTTCCCTTTTTAGCAGAAAGCTCTGGAGTGGAGCTTTGGTTTAACAGTTGTGGGCCACCCCTCAGCATACTGTTAGAAGTCACTACCCCTTACAACAAATCCTGCCTCGGGTTTTTCCCCTTATTTTGAGGTTGAGCCACCCACCCACCTACACCATCGGAAGCACACCCACGCAGCCCGCATACCTACGCATAATTTTCACCTTGGCGTCATGCGCTCTGCCGACGTTCGGAGTCGACGTCGGCTGCTTGACTCGGGAAAATTCGGTCGGCTTTTCCGTTCGCTTTCGCTTCGTCAGCCTTGGCGAGCTTCGCTTTTCCGCACTTCGGCACTTTTCATTGCGTTTTGGGGTGGCAAGTGCTCACCTGAAAACCGAGCGAGCTTCGGTTGTGAGGGGGTGTATGTGTGTGTCACCCCCTTTTGCCACATTTCCGAAGCAGGTGTAACAATTATTATTTTCTCGTTGATTTTGCTGCCGACGTCGTTTTGCCTTTTTTGCTGCTGCCATAGCTCACAGCCTCTCGCTCGCACACTTGTCCTCTCGCTTGCACCTCTGGTTTTTGGGTGGCGCACACGCGTGGCGCATGCATTTTCTGTCTCACGTGAAAGGACTCTTGTGTGTGCGTGAGTCCTGCCCGCGTGTATATGTGTACATGTGTGTTGGTGTGTGTGTGCCAGTAATGTTACTGCAACAATTGCGATTACAAGAGCAACAACTACAAAGAAGGGGGAGCCTTGGAGGCATCCTTCGGGTAGTTGGCCACGAGCTGTGTTCTCCAGTTCTGATCCTCAGAAGTCTTATACGAAAATGATTATATTATCCCTGAAAAAAAGCGACTCTCAAAGATATGCTGCTTTCTGGAAATATAAGAGTTGGTTGTGCTACGCTTAAAATAATGACTTGATAATTGCGCACCTGAAAAAATCCACTGAGAGGAAGAAATACAATAAGTCCACCGACAGGTAGCAGACCAACAGCTGAAAGAGCGGGAGCGAGAACGGCGAACAGGAGAAGGCCCAAAAGGTGTGCTACTGATGCCTCGTTTTCATACCGCATATTTTCGGAGTCGTCGCTGCCAAGAGGAGAAATGCTGCCCACGACGGCCGATTCCCGCTTCGTTCTGTGGCCGCTCGTCTCCGTCGCGGTCGCATTCGCGTTCGTTCTTTGAGCCCGAATCCGAGTCCGGTTCTTGGACCCACTGTTGCTTTATTTTGGTTAGCACGCGGCGCCGCTTCTGCCGCTGCCGCTGCTGGCGTAGCAGCAACAGATTCAATCCCGACAGCGACTGCGGCTGCGACTGCGGCAGCGCCGTTCGACTCCGAAACAAAAAGGTATATTACCTTAGAATGCCAGTCGTTCTTACTTCAGTCTTCGTACAGTCTTTGCTTTAACCCGTTCCAACTCTGTCCGCCGCTCAGCTCGTTGGCTCTCTATAGGAGTCGAATCGAATCACCTAGTATAACAGCAGCAGTAGCATCGGGTCGGTAGCCCGTATTGTTCTTGTTCTTGTTCCTGGTTCCGTTCAGCCATCATCGCAAGTTGGCGTCGCAGTCGCAGTTGCCGTCGCCGTCAGCGCCCAAAACCAACCACCGCCACACACCTCCGCCAACGCCAACGCCAGCGCCATCCTCTCCACCACCGCTAGTATCAACATCAGCAGCAGCAACAGCACGGCAGCAACATCAGCAGAAGCAGGAGCTACCAGAACACTCTCTCACACACTCTCCACTCACTCACGAATTTCAATATCCAAATCAAAGTCGGGTTCAAATCGAAAACAGCCGCAACAGCAGCAACAACGCCTCGCAAATAGCACGCGGATAATGATAAAAAGAAAATAACACGCGCAGTTCGCATCCAGTGCCCGACTTGAACAGATCACATCAGTCTAGGTCCAGTCCCCGATAATATTATAATCGAAGCTTCACAATCACTTATTGAAAAGTAAAATCGACTCGACTTCCGGCTTCCGACTTCGTGGTGTTTTCACATTTTGCGCGTGTGAATTAAATTAAAAGTCCCAATCACAAAACTCAACTTTAATTTTCACTACCTAGTGTCTCTATCGCACCTTGTGCTCTCTAAAATGTAAGAAAAACAAAATTAAAACCAGCAAGAACACAACAGAACAACAAAGAATATTTTGTGCTCACAAAAGTAATAATTTAACAATAAGCGAATAACGAGTAAAGCGAAACCAGAATTGCTGGCAAAAGTTCGTTGCTCGAGAGCCGCTCTCCAGTTCTTGGTCCGATGATACTTCTTATAGGCCTTGGCAACAACAAGTTCTGAGCCATCATCAGTCTTTGCGTCTCTCTCCTGTTCTCTGCGTTTAAGCCAGACATAGGCGAAGAAATTTCAGAGCCGGTAAAGCCAAGAGCCTCGCCAACAAAGAAACACGTTTTTGTGTTTGCAGGCCCACAAAAAAAAATAATACAAAACACGAAAATAAAGGCAAAAACACGAAACGAAACCGAAAAAAGAAAGAAGAAAAACAAAATACCAGGCAAAAACGCAGACGTAGTCTTCCTCAGTTAACTCCGATTCGAGTCGACTTCTGGCCATAAAACCTTATGGCCTGCGTTCCAATAGGCCGCACACAGACAGCCAGCATAGACTCTTGGCCACTTGTCGCTGCCGCTGTTGGCGTGTACTAAGTACGCATCCAAATAATTCCCGTAGTTTATTTTTATTGTTGTAATTACACGTCGGCGGAGTGCGAGGGAGACACGGTACTCGGCCCACGCGGCGTTTCACGGGCCTTAACTCTCTTCTTACCTGTTTTAGCAGCAAGCCAATGTGTGACTCAACAACAAGAACGAAAGAGGTACAACAAACCGGTAAAGCTAAAGAAATTTCGTGCGTGTTAATCAAAACCTGGAGAATGGAGAGAGACTCTCCGGCACAAAACGTGTTTTTTCACAACTCACAAAAATAATGATAAAGAATGCCTCGCGAAAAAAGCTAAATTATTTACACACTTAAAGCGAACAGGAGAGCACAAAATATTCGAAATCGCGAAATATTCCATGCATATTTTTGCCTTTGTTCCAGAGTCAGAATTACAAGATCCGCAACAACAGCAATAAAACTTAACAAAAATATTGATAGAAAAACAATCAAGATAATACACCAAAAATATTTCCAACAAAATCTTCACTTCCCATTCAACTTCAACGACTCTGACTCTACACTTTATTGGTAATAAGAGCAAGTTATTATTAAATCAACATAACCATTGTGTCTCTTTTTGTTGTTTCTTATTTTGTGCAAAGCTTCAATTAGTTTTTTACTTAATTTTCACCCTCATATGATTAATTTCCTCGATTTTTATTGGAGCTTCACGTTTGGCTTTGAATTGGCAAGAAAATATATGAAAGTACAAATTCAAAATTTGATTCCATTTATTTATTTGAACTCGTATTTATTTCTCACCATTAACATCACAAGAAAATAACCACACGAATTCTGCCATCTCTTGACCAGCAATCAGAAACCGACATAGAAATGCCGGACCAGTCTCAGCATAAATGAAATAAATCCAGAGCTAAAGGCAACAAAAATCCAAACGAACTCCCTGGTATTTTTCTAAGTCCCAACCAATCCCCCTCCAAAACCCGCCCCGCCCAAAACCCATCAGCCATCAAAGCATTACCGAACAGAATCCATTAAAAAATCAAAACTGAAGAAACAAAAAAGAACAAAATAAAACCATACAGAAAGGCACAAAACAAGAAACAGGCAAGAAGTGGCGAATTGTTGCTAAATCAGAGAATTTCAGTCGGTACAGAACAGTATTTTAAATTATTTATACGAAGTAATTGTAATCGAAGATTTGCAAGAGATATTTACAAAAATCGAGATCCTGTTGAGACATACACGAATGTATTGTGAATTTTATAGAAACTTATATATCCATATATTTGTATGTTCGGTTGTTAGTTTTGAGCGTAATTTAAAGGGGTATTCGAACGGGGAAAATCAATTTAAAAAGGTGACCACAAATGGAAATTCAGCAAGAACAAGGAAATGAAAAAAGTGATACCCAGGAAGGTCGAAGGTAACCGCGACACAGAAGCGAAAGAACGTAAAGGTTGTTAAATTGAAAATAAAATATAAATATTTACAAGAAAAGAAATCAACCCGTTAAATAGCAAACATATCAGCATCAAAGGACGGCAATAAACCATTATATGAAGGCAATCAAGAGAGGCTGCGCAAAATGAGAAAAAATCAAACAGAATTAGGAGGAATACTTGTATAAACATTGATACTAGAAAACAATAAAGCAAAGTAGCCAATTTGCATATCTAAATACCTTTCTTTTGCATACTGATTTAATATCGGTTGTAGGCAGAGTCAATTTGTAATTCTTAAGTAAACAGCGTCAATCAGAGACCCACTCTCAATCAAATTTGTATGTAACCACAGTAAGATTTTCCTAGCTTCGTCTCTAGCATACAGTAAGGGGTTAACGTTTTTAAGGGAGTAAGGTAAAAGTGGGATCGCCGGGTCTAATCAATGCCTCGATCGACAAGAAATCGCGTTTTGACAATCACACGAAATTAGCGTATTTCATATACACATCAGATATATCGCCTCCGTGCGTAATATAGGATTTATATACATCTCCTCTACAGCATATATTTATAAAAACTTTTGCTAGCCTTGGCACTTTACAGATCTAAAATCGAACCTCTACTCTATGACAATCTCTAAGAGAACCACTTTGCTCTATAAAACTTCGAGGCTTAATCAATCAATCGAAGCGGTCTTTACAATCTACAATCAACTTGCAATCAATCAGAACTTTAAACAATCTTCGAACGGTTTTCAAATATCTATACACATATTTATACACGTCTAAAAAATTAGCCAACCACAGTAGTGATATATTAGCAAATTAAAAATTTTAAGAAACACTTTTAAAATACGCTCAAAATAAAACAAAACTCAGTAGTCGTAAAACTAAACTTGTTAGCTGTTTTTGTCCATCGACTAATTGTAGCAACAATTTGCGTAAAGCTTTACGTCACACAATTGGCATATCGAACATCGAAAAACTAATTCAATTGGCATTTTATTATAACAGTTAGCTGAGTTCACATATTCACCAAACCACAACACCTATCAACCCAGTGCAATTTCCCAAACTCAAAACCCGTCAAAAAATACCAAAAACCGAAAATCTAACATTTGACTCGCGCAAAAAAAAAACTCTCGAGAAAAAATCAAGTGCTAAGAACAGAAGCGGAGGCTATTTAAATCAACATTTGTTGCCAATAAAACTGTCATCATTGCCGCGTTAACAGAAACCACGGCGTCAGCAGCGATTGCAGCGCTCAGTATCAGCAGCAGCTCTCAAGCGTCGCTAGCCGCCAACGCCCCCGCCACGCCCACACCCACCACGCCCACACCGCCGCCCAGTTCGTCAGTGGCAGGAGCAGCAGCAACGGTAAAGAGCGAAATCGTTGCATCCAATTCGGCCGAGTCCTCCCCTATACAAGATTTAATCATGGTAAGCTCCGCCCAGAGTCCGACCCTAATCAAATTACCGAATACGCACCTGAAAGCCTAAAAATCAAAGCGAAAAATTAGAGCCGCTAAGTTTCCACCCGATGTATAAGAAAATAGATTCGAAATCAAAATCAGGAACTCTGTATACCTTGATTAAAAAATATGCCAAGACTATTTATTAACTAAAAATATATAAGAAACTTGTACAGTTTACTATGCAAAAAGCCTATATTCCTAAACTTTTTTTTTTGGTTAAATCTTTCTGCCATGATTAATCTATACTGCTAACCTAATATAACTTAACTGAACCATAAACTATACTTCGGGGTATTTCAAAGGTTTTTTAATGTCAATGGTTTTTTTTAATTCTAAGTTGTACATACTTTATATTTAATTTTAAGTTAATTTAATGCTTTGGTTTGGGAACTAGTTTTTAGTTTTAATGCTCATCTTACACCTTCCTTTGCGGTTGTGTATATAGTTTATTTTTAGGTTGTGTTGCCAACCCAGCCATTGACATTAAAATCTAATTAAACGAAGCTGGTGCCCGACTCATGATTTGGCCCAAAAAACTTTCACGTCTTCTTTGCTTAAACTGTTCTTCCAAGCGGCCAAGTTGTGAGCGGGCTTAAATCTTTTAAAATTGGACAAATCTTTGTGCAACTACTTCCGTCTCTTTTTCTACTACTCTCTCTGTACCGATCTTTCCCCGCCTCTCTATTGTTCTAACTGTAGATTTAACTATCCACTGGTAGCGCTCGCTAAACTCTCACTGCTCCCCTTATCTCTCTCACCCGAATTCTCTATCTATATCTCAGCCCTCAAACCACTTCCTGTAGCCCACTCTGTTTCTCCAGCCCCCATTACACGGTTTATAATTTCAAACGGATGATGTCGAAAGGGTCCAGCCCACTCCATACACACTTTTTAGTTTGTTGCGATTTGTTTTGTATTTTATTTACGAAAAAAACAGAAAAACCAATTCAAAAACCAAACTGAAACCAAAACAAAACAAAATCCTCGCCAAAAACCGAATACAACCAATAATCTGAACCCACCACGCACAGCAAATGCAATTGTTGCACGCACCGCCGTCCACGCATCCGCATCCACATCCGCATCAACATCCGCAGCACCCGGCAGCAGCCGCAGCCGCTTATCAGGCCATGCAGGTGCATCAGCATCAGCAGCAGCAACACCAGCATCAGCAGCAGCAGCACCAGCAGCAGGCGGCCGTTTTCCACCAGGCGCAAGTTCAGCACCAGCAGCAACTGCAGCAGCAGTTCCACTACCAAGCCCAGGCCCAAGCCCAGGCTCAAGCACAAGCCCAGGCGCAGGCCATGCTGCAGACCTACATGCAGCTGCAGGTGAACAGTGCCGTGGGCGTGGGCGTGGCCGCCTCCCCCGCCACGCCGACCAAGCCCGCAGCCGCCCAGATTCCGGGTGCGATCGCCGGACCGATTGCGGGTCCGGTGCCCGTTTCGGTGCCGACGCAGTTCTTCGCAGCGCCGAGCACTCCGCTGACCATCATTCCGGCGGTGGCCTCGTCGGCCATGTTCGCCACTGCGGCCACGCCCACTTCGGCGGCCACCACTCCGACCAACAATGTAAATAATACAGTTAATCTATCAGCCGTAACTAGAACTACTACCACTACTACTAAGAAGCAGCCGCCCGCAGCAGCGAATGCAGTCCTGAGCGCTGGTGGTGGTGTTGCAGTGGGTGGTGTCTCAGTGGGCGGTGGTGCTGGGCCCATGGCCTCGCTGCTGGGGCCAGCACCGCTGCCACTGCCCCTCACGCTGCCCCATCACCTGCCACTGGCCAGCGTTCGGGGCTGCAGCAGCGCCAGCAGCGGCTGCAGTTCTGCATCTTCTGATTGTTCTATGCCATCGCCAACTTCACTACACTTATCTTCTCCTAAAAAGGTTTGTGTGTTCACTAAAAAAAGCTATAAGACAACTCTCTCCTCTCAGATCACTTTGAGTTTTCCTTCAGTCATCTTCCTGTCGAAAAGTAGATATTAACTTTCATTCCCCACTAACTCCTAATCACTCCTGCTTTGCCTGTTGTTTTGGTAACTCTACTGTTTGGATATGCTCTCTAATCTCAACATTTTCCATCACTCACCGCTGTAGTTAGAATATATTCCTAGTCTTTTATCGTTTGCTGTCGTGCTCCTGTTTGTTGTCGTTGATTTTGTAGATGTAATTGCGATTTGAATTGTTAATTTTAATGCCAGTCAATATCTAACTAATAAGACCATTAAGATACTCGTAAGTCGTTATGAACTTTTCAGTACCTTTTTAAATTACTGATTAATAATTCCTTCATATCTTGCACACGTTAGCAACCAAAGAAAATATACTCTTAAACCAAGATTATGCATTTTAAATAGTTATAGAATTATATGTTTTTCTAACAAATTTCACCGGCTTCATTAAAACTAGTTTATAAATTTAATATTTTTTTAAACGGCAACGACTCTTGTTTGAGACCTTCTGTGGGGTGCGAATCGAACGATAATTAAATGCCAATTAAACGAAATATGAATATGGAACACCGACCCTTATTCCTTGTACGGCCTTTGGGTCCGTTTTTATTGGCCCACGTTTCCTGAAGGGTCACTCCTTGGGTTCTGTGAGTCAATTGTGCGTAATAAAATAATGTGCAACCGCTCGTACATCCGACCAGCATACAAATGAGCCTTAAATCGGATTTCTATATCCGACTCGAATTTATGGACTCGATCTGAACTTTGTTGGAAGTTCCTAAATTTAAAAGAAAGACAAAGTGGGCCCGCGAAATATAAAAGTTAAGAAGATGCAAAAAAATGCTGTCTGACTGAGTTTATTATTTGTTTTATCAGTCACAACTATCGCGTTGCAGGCGGACATTAACCGCAATTGTTTGGCCAGCACTTACGCTTTGTCCTGGCCAACTGTTCCGGCTCCCTCCGCCTCTTTTCCCCAGGCAGCCACATGCCGCCCGTATTGATTAGTTGGCGTTGAAAATGTCGCTGCAATTTGTTGGCACAAACTGCAGCACGAAAGCAAAAAGTTGTGCCTCCTCGTCACTCACTCCTGGTTGTAGAACGGCCGGTTGTGACCCTCTGCTCCTTTTCCAGTTGTATTTCCCCTGTCGTGGCCGCGAGTCAAACAAACGTGGCCTGTTCGCCTAGTGTGCCAGTGACCAGTGCTCGGTGTTCAGTGTCGTGTATCGCCCCTCGTATCCTGTGTCCTTTGTGTTAGGTGTCCAACTATCCGAGTATGCGAGTGTCGGCGTACGATGCGTATGTGTGCTCCGTTTGTTATTCTAACAGCCGAGCTGGCAGAACGGACGGCCAACGTCTGCCACATTTATTATCGATTTATCGTGGCCAGCAGCTCCTTGCTGTTGCAATTACCCCCCGACCCTCATTAATGTTTAAACTGTACTTAAATGACTCTATTATGTGCTTTCCCCTTTCCGAACACCGTCCACGTTAAATTGTCTGTAATTGATTTTGTTTAACATACGCCTCGACAACACCTGACACCCCTGCCCTTATCCATTAGCCGATTTAAATGTTGATTTTAGTCTTTCACTTTATTTTCGTGCGATTTTCCATCTGGCCTTCATTAAATGCAGCCAGTCGTACATGAAAATATTTTGTGATTAAATAGTTTTCGCATCGATCCCCTTTGCATTGCTTTGTGTAATTATTATTGTTATATGGCAACAAATTCCGTTATGTTGTTTTTACTAATGCCCGCAAAAACGGAATACAGTAGTATTTAAATTAATTTGTATTTATGGACCAACAAGCTGCTTTTCCACTTTTCCCACCTGTGCTTCCCGTTGTGGCAAATATTTTTGTCGGCAGCAGCCGCAGCACTGAACTGCCTTAGCAAACAGCAATGAAACTGATGCGTAGGCAAACAACCCCTAGGTGCTAATAAAGACCACGAAACAAATCCAGCAAACCGCACGATAAATAAGGATATTGACAATGAAACATGAAAGATTCCTCGGCGAGGGCAAATAAAAAAAAAATTTTCAAATTAGGCAGTAGGGATTGTGATAAACATGTTGAGCGGGGACAACTTCGTCGGAAAAGCTCTCGCAAGTGTCACGACCTCATCAGGGAACTCGCTTTGAAGTGCCGGATTCAGTCAGTCTGCACTTCTAATAATAATCCCCACAACTGCTGGCCCTCGGCCAACTTACAAACGCACAAATAAACTTTTTAAATTTAAAAATTCATCAAACTTTCAAGCCGGGCCGCCAAGTCAAACAAACTAGATGAGCGTTGGGAGGGGTCAGCATGCAAGAAAAAATAAATAAAAATATGTATATATATGAGGAAAAAAATTACATTAATCCGTAATCGAAAAACTTGACTCGAACACGGCGGAAAAGTTTTCGCTGCGCGTTGAAATTTATATCATTTTTTATAATAAGCGATTTACAAGCGCGCTGCATAAAAGTGTTTTTCAACTACCAAATTTCAATTATTTTCATGTTTTTGGGATTGTCCCTCAATAAACAATTTGAAATTTAAATGCAGCAGTGACAAAGTTCCCTTTTGCCCAGAAAAGAAAGTGGGGCAAGCAATATGTTGCCCTAAATAAGTAGGGGCAAGCAGAAAGGAATTGCTTCGTGCTAGCATCAAATTGAGATGAGAAAATAAAATTCAATAAACTCTTGTTAAGCACGCAGCGGTACAGGACGAGGACAGCATGGGGGACAGCAGCTGTGTGCTCCGAAACAGGACAACGTTTTAAATATTGACAGCTACAAGGGGGAGTCCCGTTTCCGCCCTTCCAATTCCTGGTATCCCTGATGACGAGGCTGCCGAGTAAATAGATAAATCAACCCCAGAGACATGAACACCAAGCATTTTTGCATTGATCAAAGCTGGCTCAACAGGGGGCAAATGGGGTGGGAGCAGGGCGAAGGACAGGACATGATGCCTAAGCATTGTTATGATTTATCCGGCCTCCAATCGATTTTCGTAGCACACTTTTTTGGGACTTAGGAAGTCCCATCTCTCACTCACAAGAACTTGTACAATTACGCTAATCAGAGAGGCTAGCACATATGGCTCGACTCAATTGATAACAGTGGACTATTATAAGACTATAAAGTTAACATTTCAAAAGGGTGAATAAGTGAAAACGAGAGCTATGTTTGGAGTAAGTAGTTTACTCCTTCTCCGCTTCACTGTACCTTGGGCTGTCTTGGGATGTCGTTGCAACTTGCCTGTCGCTGACAAACAAATTAAAAAGTTATGACTAAAAACGTTTCGCGCTCGGCAATGAAATGAAATTTGTTCGCTCGGACAACGCTCAGTGTTCAGAGCTTTGCTGTGCCGTTGGCTAAATTTAAATTGCTTTTGTTGCGCTTTTGTAGTTGTCTAGTTGTTGTTGCCGCGGCTCCTGTTCCTGCTCCTAGTCCCGCTCCTCCGGCAGCTGTTGATGATGATTTTCCTTTTTGTGAGCGCAAGTTTTCTTTGTTGTTTGCACAAATAGTTTTTGTCGCCCGCGCACAGCCATAAAAACGCAAGATTTTCTTTTGAATGGTGACGCGGCGCGTGAAAAAGATCTCGAATAAAAAATAGCAAAAAATGTGTGTAGCTGCGAATTAAGTTTGCAGTTAAACGGCCACGGCTAAGCGCATTAAGAGAAAAGTTTTTGCATCCAATGGCGCTCCCAGCTTTTCCCTTTATTTCGGCCCAAACTTTTCCGAAATCATTAAAAGCTTAAATGCGGCGACCAGGAGCATGAATATGAATATGAATATTGAATGTGCGCTGGAATGAGTGACTGACGGAGACCATTAAAACCAAGCGCGCCCTTCAACCCCCTAAGCCAACTTGCGGGGTTGTAACTTTGGCTTTTACGAGCGCAAAATGTTTGCCCTCCAGTGCACTAATCCACCGAGCACACAAGCTCACTGGCACACCAGCAAACTACCAAACTAGCAGACTGGCAGGAGCTCGCAAGCATGTGAGCAGGGGCCAAGAACCAGAGACCAACTCGGGCACTCACTCAAACTAGAAGCGACAAACTAACTTATTAATATGCAATGCACACTTTGTTGCTGTATTAATTGCAATATTAAATTTCCACTAATACTCGCTTAGCAGGGCTAGCAGAGCAGGACTCGCCTTTCGTCTACACTGAAGGAATAAATGTATTTTTTCATTAATAAGGCATCTGGTTTACAATGTTACGATTTTTTTGAACAGGGTTTTAGAATTAGGGTTGGCCTTAAATAATTGTCAGTTAGTGAGAACAAAAACACAGCAACCTTTTGTAGTTTTTCGAAATTAGGTATTAAGATAGATAAATAAACATTCATTTCGCACTTTGGGAATTATCTTGAACTCTTGAGTCCGTTTTTCCAGTGTCCGCTGAGCTTGTTCTGCTCGAAAAGTTTCGTTTGCAACTTTCAGCGGAGTAAAGTGAGTTGAAAACACCTAGAACCAAGTAATTATTACATGTTTACGTGCGCTAGAAGCGCGTATCCCTATTCATTCTGCCATACCCATTGCTCCATTCCTGCTCCTATATCGCTCCTGTTCCCTGGCCAGGATGGGAAGTGTGAGCTGGTTTCATTCGGCATGCGGCGGTAGTGCCCGGAAAAGCGATACTAATGATAAGTTTTGCTTGCCAGGAGTCCGTCAGCGAAATGAACTCAATTTGCTACGTTTTACATTACCAAAGCCACGAACGGACATCATTTCCATACGCGCACGTACGGCGCAGACGGAGGTAGTGAAAATTTTCGTGCTCGGTTGCCCGCAGCTTGATGTATGCGGCTTGGGAAATTGTGCGTCTGGCAGCTGGAAATTGCACTGAAACGCACCCCGAAACCGAACAAACGGGGTGCTGCTAAAAAAAAGCAGCGTAATATATAAATGTTTAAGAGGGGCAGCAGGCAGGCAGGTATAACACCGGCATCGATGCCAGACATAATGTTGGCTAAAGTTTGCAGTTAACTAAATTTACACACTCGCAATCTGGGCGAGTGCAACTGATTTCATTAACTAGAGTTGGGCAAACAGGCCCGAAGAGCAGCGCACTTCTCTTGTCTGGTGGGTGGGAAATTAATTTGTTGAAAATAAGTTGAGAGCAAAGTTTTTGAGTTTGCATAGCACACTTTCATGTGCGCACTTGCTCGGGGCTGATTAATAACCACAGACGTTGTCTATCCGGCCCTTGTCTAATTATTATTATAGCGCAAAAATGTGTGTCAGGCCGAAGTTGGGCTGGTAGATTTTAGTGCTCTGAATTATGCATTAAGTTTGTGCACACCCTCTTTCTCTGCATGAGATCGTTACCCTAAATATTTTATAGCACTGATTTCGGCTGCGACGCCGCATAAACACATGCTAATGACTAATTTGTGGCCTTCGAGCCAACGAGGTCTGGCTTAAACTTGATTAAATGCAGTTCTGGCAAACAATTGTCACCTTCTGTCAACATCAACATCAAATTTTCCGCTAGTTTTATGTGCATAAATGCAAATGCCAGACATCAGGACGGATCCCGGCCAGAAGGCAGACTTTTGATGAGTTGTGCAATTTCCAGGCGGAGGCACAGAAATAGGAAAAAAGAAGGGCTATTGTCGCCTGTCGTCTTCGGTTCGCCTTTTGCCTTTCAAGCGATTTTTCCCCCTTTTCCACAGCCCGGAAAACGAGGACTGCGCTTGATTGTCTGTGTAAATGCGGCGCCAATTTTTTATGCTCATAAATGCAGGCAGACCAGCAAAGCGACTCCACTTTCCACTCAAGTTCATTGTATTTGCATGCTGCCGCCCCCCTGGCATATTTTCTGCTGTTTCATCATTCTCATCAGCAGACATTGCTCATACGCCACGTTCCTCCTTTCGTCAGTCAACAAAAGCAAGAGCTGCAGTTCATATAATTTTTTCCTCATGCTTTGTCCGAGTTCGCTTTGCTCCGAAGCCAAAACGTTAACAGTATTTTCAGCATTTTCGAGACAGTTTGTCATAATTCCATAGAATCTACTTGGCATTTTTTCTCGTTTGTGTGCTTCTGGCTTCGGAGCTTCTTGTGACGTTTTATTGTGTCAACATGACAAATCGTCAAGTGTCAGGAGGGCCAGGAAGAGAAACTGGAAGAAATACGGGCTTTCCTTATTTAATTTGATGGTATGGTATTTTGGTATTTAATGGAGCAAGTAGATAGGCATACAGAGAGAAAATGTCAACTAGAAAACTTCGCAGCATCACAAATTTTATAACAATTCATTAAATATTACATTTGTAGATTTACTTGGGATTATTTAACGGTAAAATGCATTGCGATTGACCTTTTTCCTCAAGATAATATTTTCTGCACTTAATTGTATTTATTTTGGGCTCATCTAAGACTTATCTAATATATTTAGAATCATTTTAAATATTTTTTAAGTTATTGAAGTGAACAATAATCAATTATATGCATTTGGTATCTTAGTATTAAGTATAGTTCAGTTTTAAATTTAAGTTTCTCACTTAATCCTTACCTTTTTCGCATTTCATAAAACATTAACTCTTCACCTTATTTTGGTGGGATCCGTGGGGTAATATTGTTTCCCTTTTTATCAGTTGAGCTATAAATTACGTGCTATTACAATATTTGGCCCATCGCATGCAAATTTATGAGCATTTTCATTTCGATCAATTTACTTTGCTACTATTTCTCTCACATCCGGCTTGTGTGACTGGTGTCTGAGTTATATTTATGCTTTTTACGGCCACCTCGAAGGAGAGAAAAATTTATTCATTGAAGTTTTTACAGTCAACTACACACCTCTTCGATGCGGTTAGCCATCGCATGGCCATCATCGTCGTCATCATCCTCAGGAGCCTGGATGTCGGGGAAGCTGCTAAGCTAAGCTCTCTGCTCCCTGCTTCCTGCTCCCTGCACCGGCGTTATCATTCATACTTCATCAAGTTGACCCGACTCCGACTCCTTGCTTTTCTATTCAGACCTCGGCCTCGAACCGGCCCCTGTCTCTGCTTCATTGCTATGCAAACTGCTCCCAATGGCTACGTTTAATGGTCAAGTGTGTAAAATTGCATAGCAAATCGTTGGGATGGTGGATGTGGGTAGGTTTGGAGGACTGCGCGGGAAGGAAACGTTTCCCGGACCATTGCTCTTAGATAAACATCTTTGCCATCTGTTTTTGCCCCACTTTGCTCAAGCTCTCTGGGTTCTGGCTGCTGACTGAGTTACATATTGATGTGATTTACCACTCATGTCTTTGGGGCGTTCTCTGTCCTCGGCAAATTGTTTTGGAATTCAGTTTTGAATCGATTCTTCTTGTGCCATGATATACACGCCGATACGGCCGATTCATCGCACATTTTATGCCTCCGTTTGAGGTCCAATTTGAACGTGTTGCCATCTTCCATCCTGGGGTTTCCTTAATGTATGTGGCAGATAAATTGAAACCTCCCCTGAACTAAGTTATGGTTCTGCTCCTGATTGTCTACCTATACTAGTTTATTTTACGGTAATAGCGTTTTAAAAGCAAGGAATGTAGAACTGGAATAAATAAATTTAGGCATTCCTAAAATGAGAAAACAATTTTAGATACTTTCAGTTAAGAGTTCTTGATTCGAGATAATCTCCGTCACTTTTTAAATTTGAATGCTCATCAATCAATTCTCCAGAAATTCCAGTGCTGCCAGCTCTGTCTTTCCATTGTTGATTTCATTATGATTTCGATTTGCATAACCGAATGTCTAAGCAACAATTTAGCACTCGGCCCCCACGGTCCAAACCGGTCGCCAGGGACTCCTTTTCACTGTCAATGAAAGGAGCCTCTGAGGAGTGGAGTTCGAGCTGGAGTTCATCATCGTCTTCGAGCAGAGTGTATCAATTTTGGGGACCTCACATTTCATTAGCTTGTCAACATTTGTGTAGCCGACAAGCCTGTGATGGCCATGTCTTTGACACTTCAGCCTGCGGCGTGCGCCTCAAATTGTAGTTGCCATGGCGTGTGGCACACAAGGAACGGGGGGGAGAAGGAAAAGGAGCTGTGCTGTGAGTGGTGCTTCAGCCCGGGCTGTTGCCCTAAATAGTTAAACTGCTTAGCGAGTGTCTTGCGATTTGGCAGACTATGCCACATGCTCCGGTTGCTATGCAAATCAATTTTCCCCGCCAGCCTGGCTGTGCTATGCCGTGAATCCCGAAGTTCATTAGTACTTTGTTTAGTTAACTTTCTATTGGCAGGCTTTTGAACTTTGATACCCAGATTTGGCAAACGCTTTTGTGCTCACTCAGTTAATTTGTTTTAATTGCCATAATTTGGTCCTGCCTGCTGCTGTCTGCTTTGATTTTCATGCAAATTTTAAAGCGCTTAAATTGTGGCGAGCACAAGCAGACAGCAGAAGGGGAGCAGTCAGGTAACGAGCTGTACAAAACGAAATCCCTTTCTAACAAAGGCAGAAGGGGAAATCATAAATTTTGCCCAACAGCCATAAAAGTGTTCAGTTTGCTTCGTTTGGGGAGCTCAAAAGCAAATATGCAATACGCTTGCTATCGATATGCCCAAATCTATGCCGCTGCCTTTTTGCCCTTCTCCTTTTCCGTTTTTTGCCTAGACAGAGCGTAAGGAGTTCCTACAGAAGCTCTTGCCAAAAGTATTTTATTTATTTTTCCTACACATACACACATAAGCACACGAACACATTATCAGCAAATGTTATTAGGGGTGCCCCGTAAGTATGCAACAGTTTTTTGTTCGCCTGCCGTTCCTTTTTCTTTTCCTGTTTTGTGTTTTTGTGTTGGCCCTGCGGGCAGACAGCAACAAACAACAGGCAGCCAATTAGGCAAGCCAAAATCTGGTTAACTGTTGCTTTACTCCATTTTGGCAGGCAGCCAGAACATTTCTTTATTGCAGTTTAATAGGCTGGCGACTTGTTTTTCCAGGGTGATAGATAGGCTAACGCATTAGGCAAATCGTAAATGCTCCAACTTTTTTCGCCGCATTGCTTTCGAACCACTTAACGCAAATTATGTTGATATAGCCGATAGACAGGGCAACTTTCTCAGGCTTCTCCCCTAAAAAAAAGGGAATTCCGCACATAAAACACACGGCACTGTTGTTGTGATTATTTTTGCTGTTGTTGCCGCCGCTTCTCTTGAGCAACTTGCTGTTTTTCTTGGGCCCAAAAGTCGTTGAGCGTTAAAAGCAAGCCCAAAAATGTTCTACAACTTTCGGTTTGAGTGTGTGTTGGAACAAGTTAATGTAAAAGTATTTTTATGCTTTGAAAAACATTTGCCCAGCCAAAAATTATAAAGAAAATAATAAAGGAGGAAAAAAGCGAAGAGCAAAGAAAACAAAAAGTAGAGCTAGGCAAGGCGGTTGGGAAATGCTGTGGCTGTTGTTGTTGCATAAATAAAATCAAACAAAACAAGTGGGAAATTTCGGAACAAACACCCACAACGTCCGCCTCTCTCTCGCTCGCTCGAAGTGGGGGATTCCCACAATATCGTCCGTCGCATCATCGTCATGGATCAGCCGCAGTCGCTGTAATTTTGTTATAGGCACCGCACGTGTGTGTGTGCGTGGATTTTCCTGTTTCCCTCTGCTTGTGTGGGTACCACAAGATAAATGTCTATTTAAATTGTCCCTGCTTCTAGCCGAGTCCTTTGTGCCGTCGATTCCTCAATGGCAGGACCATGGCAATGCCACTTGACAGCGCGCCACCCACCGCTCCCCGCCCACTCGAACTTCTCTCTAGTTAAATCTTTATTGTTATCATAATTTGCTTTTATCCGTGCTCAAAGCTTGTCGCATGGCAGGTTACCTAACCAAAGCCCCATTCATCCCGCCGAGATGGGACAGGCAGAGCCGAACAGACACCGAGTCAGACGAGACCTAGAGTTCACATTTTTATCGTAATTGTTTTCGTGCATTTTTTCGCTCTCCTGCGAAAGTGAAAAGCGAGAAAATGGAGCGTAAATAGCACTGAGCTCTGTGGGCTTGTTTACAATTTTCCCGCTTTGAGCTCGCTATGCAAATCAATAAAAGTTGATAATTGAGATTTCTTTAACAAGATTTCGGGTGTCACAATGACGAGCTCCAGTTGCCTCCTGTTCCCCCTGCCCTAGAGATGATGAAACAGATATCGAACGCGGGGGGAATATTAAAATTATGGCCGGCGTAGTCAGCTAAAATGGCATCTCTAGATCTCTAGGCTGTGTGTCAGTGACATAAATTATAATTAGATTGAAAGCCAGTTGAAAAGCCGATGGTAGACCTGGTAAAATGATCCGCAGAGGCAATTTGCTGAAAGCGATGCATCATTAAATAATTTAAGGAAATCTCTGTCATAGGATAATTATATTGCTCAATAAGTATTTTTCGATTTTCTTGATTTTTGTAGCTATTAACCTTTCCCTCGATATTTATATAATTTCTTAAATTATTCTTGATTTTGAAAAACCTACCCCTCCATATCTAGTATTTGTCGTATGAAATTTGATATTGTGTGCCTCTAGATAGCCCAGAGATTGTCGTAACTGTCCAATGTCTTAGTTATAAGCATCCTCCAGCCCAGCGCCTGACTAACTAATTGTTATTTTCTTTTTTGTTGCAGGTAAGGATCGATGAACAGTATATATACAAACTAAACTATTTGGTAAGCAACTCGATAAGTTAGCAATACAATTTAACACATTTCGGGCTCTCCACTTTCCCTTTGTTCCCTAAGCATCTTGGGGCTTTATTTCTGCAAACATCCCGCTTCATTTGGCATTGCGGCAAGCAACCAGCAATTGTGTGCCATAATTGAATTTTAAATAAAGCCGGGCACACACGCACGAGAGTCGATTGCAGTCGTATCCTTTCAGCTCTCGACTCCTTGGCACTTGTCTACTTTTTAAACTGTAAATAAATTTCATCGAATTTCTTCGCTGCCTGCTGACAAAGACGTCTGACAGGCGGCTCCTTGCTCGACTCCGTGCTCCTTGTTGCTGTCGTTGTGTTGCCGCATCCCGCGCCATGAAGTATGCAATTTTATTTCAGTGCGACCGGCACTTACCTGACATCACTTCCTTTTCTCCTACTGAAGCCTTTGTGTTGGCTGCTTGAATGCCATAAAATATTTAGGTTTACATTTCTCACACACACCGTACACCGGGGATCATGGTCTTCCTCTAAGCCGGATCTGTTTTTTGTTGTCTCCTTGCAATGACTGCGCTGGACTGGCCATTTTTATAACTGGATTTGCCCAGTCAAGAATTTTCCGGGTTGACCACACACAATGATGCACTCAGGGAAAAATTTAGATTATTTTTCATAAACATTTCTTGTATTAGCACTATGTTCAAGAATTTACTTTAAAAGTTAAGGAAAAGACCCATTTTTTAAAATGATCATCATCTTTATCAATTGCCTCGCAATCCAGCAATATTGGACATGCCAAACCAAGAAAAGTGCCCCTATAAAAACAGAAATTATCTGCAACGCGAGGATAGTCCCTGAAAAGAAACGATACTTTTTTCCAGTGAACGCATGCAAGCATGTTGGCCCGCCTGTTTAATATTTGCTCTGCCATTGTCATGGGCCAGCCCATACTCTGACCCCAAGCGAACCGACACGACCTGAACTATTTGTGCAGCTCTTGGCTCGCCTCAATCGACTCTCCAGTTCTGATTACCGGCCATTCCGTTTTTCCTCACTGCAAATATAATTAAGTCAACACACAAACAGGTCCAGATATATCTATGGGCAAATAATGCGAGTGAGTTGCATGTGCATTTTATTTAAGAGTTCAATAAGCAAACTTTGCACCGAGTCAAGAGTGCAGCCATTAGGTAATTAATTTAACACTTGGCCACACAGCCGGCCACTAATTGGCTTCCATTTACCAATTGAGACAAATCCGGCGGAGGGAAAATAAAGAATGGAGCAGGAACTGGAAGCTGATGGATGGGCAGATAGAGCTGTAAGTCGAAATCAAAGCGATGGTAGTCATTACTGCCATTTGCGGAACACTTTGGGTTGGCAGCCATGGCAATAGTTCCCAGCAAAAGAAACCTGACATCAAAAACGCTTCAATGAACTGGTCAAATGTGGAGAAGGGTACGTGTGTGGGTGTGTTTGGGGTTGACTGCTCACTGAACCCAGTGAACCTGCTCGAAATTAATGTGCCACGTAAAAAGGGTAATTTCCAGAAGCCACGTCAAAGGTGCTTGCCCAAGTTCTAAGTTCGGGCCACGACTTGTTGCGTGTCTTGTGCACTTTTTTTTAGACCTGACCCCATAGTTAAAGTGAAGTCAAGTGCAAAGGAAAGTAAAATATTTTCCCAACAAAAATGAAAAAAGGGTAGCGAAAACCCAGGAAACATCAAAATAGACAAGCTGCGAAACTTTTGTGATGTCTAAAAGGCTCTGCTCATTAAGAGGAAAGTCAAGGAGATGCGTTTGGTGGTGCCTTTGGCGTTAAACTCATTAACGGTAATTGCAACCTTATTTTTTTGGTCGCGCATCGCATTTTTAAAACGCAATTTTGTTAATTAATTTTTTTACATGACGCCTGCTGTCTGAGGCGGTGCTCGTTATCCTCAGCATTAGTCGATAATTTGGCTTTGAATATGTTGTCTATCGGTAGCAGAGCGTACTTGACTCGTCTCTGCAGTCGCCACTTGTAGCTGCCAGAGGAGCGTTTGGCTTTGGCTTTTCGGCGCTTTTCGCTTTTCAATTACGGAAAAACACGCCCTGCAGCCCACTTTCGGATTCGGATTCGGTTGGGATAACGCGCTTTACCGCTGGAATCAAAAGCCAACGGATCCGCCTCCTGTTGCTGACACTGATGATGATTGTAGCCCCGAGGGGCGTAGCCCAAATAGAGGTAGAGAGAGTGGCCTTCACTTGAAAAAAATATTGGGTTCGAGAAGACGAGCTTAATTTACTCACAAGTCAGACCCTCCCTTTTGAGACAGTAAGAAAAAAATAAGCTCAAGTTCAAAACAAAATGACCAAAATCAGTTGCAAATGCCACCTAAATGTTATTTAGATAATTAAATATTTGAACATTATTTCCGACTCACTTACTGAGCCACACAAATGAAACAAAATGTTCGGAAAAATAATCTCCGTGTGCAATACTCTCACATATCCACGGGCTGCAGAATAATTTGTCTTGCGGCAGAACGTTCTATTATCAGGCGGCGGTGCCGAGTGAGTGGCTGAGCCACTGAAAGGCGAAAATAATATCCTCACTTGGAGTGTACTCCAGAGATGCCCTGCCCAGATACGAGGGCTTGTTCCCGACCCTCGAGGCGGTTAACTGAATTTGAGAGAAAAACGAAAGAAAAGCCAGCCGGGAAAAAGAAAACAGTGAAAAGCAGGGCTTAAGGAGCATCTGTGATTTATAAGCATGTGCTCGCCGGCTAACCTTTAGCTTTTCACTTTTCTTTTTGCACTTCCTCACAATCAACAGTCCTTTTCATGGGTCAGTGCAACTCGCACACACCTAGACAAGGGAAAGGCTGTCACTGCTGTTGTAATCAACTTAATTGCAGGGAAACTGAAACGGGGAACCCGAGCGAGGGCGGTAGAGAGCGCGAGTAATTATGAGTAATTGCTATTAATATAATATAGCCAGAGCTAGCCAAAGGACATATTCAGAGCGCCCAAAAGCACGCAATGAAAATAAAAAAAAAAATTACACCAAACCAGAAGCATAAAAAAGCAACGAAAATTATTCACATAGCGGAACAAAATACATTTGATTATAATCTACAATCTGCGTCAACAGCAGCAGCAGTAACCAGCGACAACAAAAACAACAAAGAGGGTTGTTAGCCCTAGACAAAGCTCGAAAATTGATATTAATTTTTCGTCTTTTTTTTTAGCCTCGGCCCATGGAATGTCCATAAAAAAGCAGCCAAGAACAAAAGACCTAGAAAGAGGAACAAAATGTTATGAGCCTTGCTATCGGTCTACGCCCACAAAATGGAGCGCAATGTGTTTCCTTGGCATTAATTTTTCCTATTTAGCAACGTAAGAAGGCAGTGAAAAAATATCAAATTAATTAGCGAAGCTTTGTGGCAGGGCAACGAAAGGCAACCGCAATAGCAACAAAAGAAGGCACAACAATTTGGATAAATTAAAATCTTAGCTTTAGGCCGCTTACAGCTACTGCAAGGAAACTGTCCCCAAGTAAATGACCATGACCAATTTGAAATACAAATGAGATGGTTAAAGGGTTTCGATTTATGGCTTAAATATATGTTTTTGGGAATAGTGCTTAATCCAAGCCCGAACTTTCTACGTAATTATTAGGCAGTGTGTGTGGCCAAAGATATGCTATTTGTCAATCTGACTTTGACAAACTCGTTGGTCTAGATTAGAAAACACATGGGCTTGGGTGGCCAAAATGGGTGCGAAATGTAAACACAACGAATGCTCGGCGGTCTCATCCCCTGCTTCGACCCCAGGACATGTTACGAAAACTTAATTTGCGGTCGGCGCTTTCCTTGTTATTTCCATTTGACTCTCGCTTAAACGCTTCATTGACTTAATTATATTTACGTAATTGTCCCTAAATCACGGGAGCTATAATTAGATTGCCACAACGCACAAAAGTATGCAGCGCTTTTGTTTACTTCTTTGTTGCTTTCTGCGGCATTCGGAAAATCTGTCCTTTCAGCTTTATAGAATTTAACTGCCGGCAACAGAGTGCGGCAAGCAGCTCGCTTATAAGCTAACGAAAACTATTTCCAGTTGAACAAAAGGAAAATGTCAAAGACCAAGCACGGAGAAAGTGCTGCAGTCAAAGTTTTTAAGTGTTTATTTCAATTATTGTTTGGCTGCGTGTTGTCTGCTCCGTACTTTTGGACCGGCAAAAGCGGGCAAACGCTCGCGGGGGCAATTTAATTTTCCGCATTTTGTGCACCCCCAAAAAGAGTGGAGAAAAACAACTAACAATAACAAAAACTAGTTAAGAAATGCAAAAGTTTTTAGCGTGAAAGTTCGCCCATCGCTCGTCCTGCTGCTGCAGCACTCCCCTTCTGGCTTTGTTTTCATTTTCATTCACGTGCAGTTACTCAATTTTTGTGCTTCACGCGAGAGAGTAACAGAAGGGAAAACAATGCTACTTAATGGTGAAGGTGTCGGCGGGAAGTCCCCTTCCCACTCACACATTGACGCTTCGGTATAATTTAATTTTTCACTCTTCTACTTTTGTTTGCGACCACAACTAATGTTAAAGCGCTCGGGTTGCGGCAACAATGTTGCTCGCAGCCCAGCAGCAACTTTGGCGGGGAAGTGTGTGAGCAACCACGCCCCCTTTCACATGCGCCCGCCTGCTTTCCCCCGGGCTTTTTCGCCTCCGTCTGTTTAGTGTTGCGTGTCGCCATATTGTTTGCCTTATGTCACACACTCGCCAACACAAACGCACTCTCTGGTTTATTTGCTCCTACTGCCATATATTTTACTCTCAGGTAATTGCGGTTTTTATTTCACAAAAATAATAATAGCTGCACCTTCGGGGGTGGCGCTACGCGGGTGCGAGTGTGTGTGCGAGGATGTGGATGTGGATGGATGGCTGTCGGAAGTTGTCAGGCTACAACAATGGCAATGGCGAGCGGCGTCTTAAAGCGGCAGCAAACACGCGTGGGGTCTCTGAACCACTTTAAAGCCAGCAGCTGAACGCTAATAAGACACACTGTGGTGCAAGGAAAAGGAGGGGAAAGTGGGGGAGCAGACAGCCGCGTTTCATGGATGTGTGGGCTTACACTCGGTGTACAGCAGGCTGGATGCCCTGTTTGTGTGTGCGAGTGTGCAGCATAAACCCTGTTAACACACTTAACAACAAACAAAGCTACAAGCAACGCCTGGCCGGGCACACACCTTCCTCCCCCGCACCACCCCGCTGCCTCAACTATGAGCATAACTTTAATGCTCATTGCTTGGCTCGCTGGCTTGACTTGGCTCGGCGCCAAATTTAAATGAACTGGGTCGCCGGCGACGACGAACTGCAGAAGAACCCCGCATTCAGTTGGAAGTGGACAAAAGGGGTGCAGAAGGGTGCGAAGCTGAAGAGGATGGCAGCTGGGGCAGATGCACATACAAAAAATAGGCAACTGAAATCAGGCATTTTACTAATCCTCTACAGTTTATTCAGATTTTTATGTATTACTATTTTCAAAAGCCCAACCAGTCATAATAATAATTTGTAAGAATTTTCATTTAATTTAATAACATTAAATTTCGTTTTCTTCTTGTTGTCTTTTCTAAATTTTTTAATAGGATCAGTCATATTTTAAATTCTCATAATTTCAATTAATCTTTTTACCTTTATTATTAATATTCGTTGGTGGAATTTTATTCATACATCTTCTTGCTCGCTAAAGATCGACTTCAAAATTACAACGTCATGATTCTGCAACTTATTTTTCTTTGAGTGTGCGGTATGCATTTGCATGGTCTTAATTACATAATATCCGAATGAAGAAAATTCGAAATGCCCAGCGGGCCCTTGAGGCCAAACCAAAACCTGTGTGTGAGTCCTGGCCCCAAACCGATTTGGGGGCAGTTTATAAACAATAGTTCATTTGCGAGGCAGCCTTATCCCGCCGTGGCCCGCCTTAACCCCTGTGTTCAGTAAACCCGCATATTGTGCTCACGCTTCATCGATTGACCATTGTCTCTGACTGTGTGCGAGAATGGTTGCGTGGGTGTAAGTGGGCGTTGGAAGGTCGAAGGTGAGCTGCCGAACACTAAGATCGACGGGAGCTGCGTGGTGCTAAAAATGTTAATGCAAATCATTGGGGAAATCAAAAATAGCTCCACCACCGTCTAGAGTGCAAGTGAAAATTGTGGCCAAGTTTTCGTAGGCATCCTCTTTATGCAATTTACAAGGGTTTCCCAGGCGGCCATTCCTCCACCATTTCTCCGCCCCGTTTGTTGTCAAATTTGCGCAGCAGCCGCTTCCAATTGCAACAGCCAAATCATTAGCATAAACGTAGAGCAGCTAAAAGTAGCGAATCCATTAAGGCCCGTGGCTACGGGATAGGCACTCGACACGAGCCGTGAGCCCCTGCTTTTGGCAACTCTTTAAAGATTTATGAAGCGTCAAATATTTATTATGCCCGCTTTGCAATATAAGGCAGCCGAGCACGCGAGCCTCATCTTGGCCCGAAACAGTCCATGGCGAAAGGAGAGCCAGCAGCCAGCAGCCAGCAGCCAGCTAGCCTCCCTAAGCCTTTGGTCCTGCCTTCCGTGCCTGGCTGTGCGAACACTTTTTGAAATTGCAAAGCGGCGCAAATAAATAAAAAAATAAAAAGTAGGCAAACGCAGGAGCTAAGGCTGAAGCAACAGCAGCAGGAGAGCCTCAGCACAGACAGCACGAAAATAAAAAGCGAGGCATAAAATAAAATGAAACGCAGACGGGGAAATGAAATGAATGAGAGCGCAGCCCACGATGATGGGTCCAAGGAAAGCCAACAACAGGACACAGAGAGAAAAGACATGGTAAAAGCAGGATAGATGCATATCATGCCCAGATTGGAAAATATAAAATAATTGTTTGGGAATTGGGTCCAAGTGATAAACAAACTTTGTAAGCACTTAATATGCAAATGAAATTTCTGTCTCCTTAAATTGTCAAAGGTAGAGGTACGCTCTGTTTTACGGAAGAATATTTTCATCAGTGGACAAAAAATGCAGAGAGAAAGCAAAACAAAATCAATGCGAGAAGCAGGCTGAGCCCGAGTCTTAGTCGCACTTTTACTTTCCATTCTTGGGGGTAGGGAATTTAAGGGGTTGTGGCACTTCAACCCTTTCAACAACTCACGAGAACACGGCGGCTGCAGCAGCCTCTTCTGGTGGCGTTGAAATATGTGGCCCCAAATATGAAAAATCTCTTCTCCTGCTTATATATACATATTTCTGCAGCGGCAGCAGCAACAGGAGCAGGAGCACGTGTGCGATGTTCCTCCCTCGCAGTCGCACTCGTTTGTTAAAGTGTTGAAATATGTCAAACATCGTCGAAACCATTTCATTTGACTGGGCGCGACTGTCGCGGCGGCTGTCCTTTGAGCAAATGCAAAACGCTTGGCATATTTTTAGGCGCACACAACCGGTGACTAATGATGATGATGTGTGTGTCTCGCCCTCTGCTCCTGCCGTGCTCCTTCGCCCTACTCTGTCTCTCTGTGTCTCTGTGCCCAACTAATGAGGCGCATAAATTGTACACACAAAAATCTCCACGCTTCAGAACAAAGTTGCAAATTTTATGAGCTCCCCGGCTAAACAAGCTGTCAGCAAATGCGAACAGTTACATGTAAATACACTTTTAGAAAGAGGGAGCTAGAAAACTTTGTTTGGCAAAGTAATATTCACTATGATACTGATTTTATATTTTGCAAATTTATGATAAGCCAAAGAGTGGAAGAACAAAGCTGCCTTCTTTGCCAGTTCCTATATTGTTTTAATTCACTTGGTTCAATTTTCATCAGATATTATTTTTCTTATATTCCAATATATATTTTTGTGAGTGCACAATACAATAGACTATATCACCCACACTCATGCCTCGCCTTTCCCTCCGGAGGGCCTGCCTAGGCATTCAAGCATCTAGAGACAATTTAATTAACGCTTTTAGCCGCCTGCCAGTCGTCTCTTCCCTGTCGTCTGTTTGCGATTTGTCAAGTCGGCCGTAGATGTTACCTACTTTTGGACTTAGATGCTGACGGGTCAGAACGGAAGCTCTCATTTAAGATGGGCCCAAGCCAAAAGCCACGGAATCGGTGGCGGACTTCATCGCTGGCGAAATGCACGTCACGCTCCAATTTGCATGCCGCGCCTTCGTGCTATCCTTGTTCACTGCCCCCGTGGAGCCAACCAGGCCACATGGCCAAACAAAAAGAGTTCAAAAACGGAGCAGCGAACCAAGCCAACCGCAATTTGGTCATGTCCAACTCAATTTTCGTTACGTAAACTGCATCATATGCCGACCATACGAATAGGACCTGGCTGTTAGACATAACTTTTGGTAGGACGAGCAGACGGGCCACCCGCTCGCATGTATATATTTTGTTTTCGCTGGCCAAAACAAAAACCGAAAAAATAATTCCCCAACCGAGCCTCGATGGCGGCTTCTCAGGCGCTTCAAATTTAATTAAACATGCACACGTGAGCAAATGCAAATAAATAAAAACTTTATGGCTTTTGGCCATAGCCAGAACGGAGGCCAAATGTGGAAATGGAAAAGCGAGTGGTGGCTGTACGCGTGCGTCTTTGGTGTTTGGTATTTGCTGGCTGTTGGCTGGTTGGTTGGCGTGCTTATAAGTTTTAAATTTCCACCAGCCAGCAGTGGAAAATAAATAGAGAGCTCTGGACGCCAATTTTTTAGGAGAGTGTTTGCGGCTTTTTTCCATGGAGAGAGCGACAAGCCTTTCGGTTAGTTTCGTGAGTTGTTGGGCCAACACGTTTTAAATTGAACGGCTTTGGCCGCATTTTTTGTACCTTTTTTGTCATGTGAATGGATGATTTATGCAGTGGCAGAACCTGCTGAACCAGGAGCAGTAACACATTTTAATTGAAATGCACTTAAGGACTTAGGCTCATCCACTTCGCATTTTACAGGACATTTTTTAATTACGAAACAAAAAATTCAGCAGCTTTGCATGTGTGATTAGGGCTTAAATTCCATCCACAGAGTTCCTATTCCGATTATGCTGCTGACAAATGTCAGTTCTAAATTTTGCAACTTCAACAAAAAAAAAAGAGAATAACATACAAGCACATGGAAAATTTATGATGAGCATAATAAAATAGAACAAAAAACAATTTAACTTTTGCCGGGACACTCCGCACACAAAGGGTCAAGAGAGCCAGCCAACCATGTAAATCCTACTGCGAGATTTTTGTTAAAAACTGCATAATTCATTCGCAACCGGGGAAAGGGGACGGACAAGGGACAATCATCAACATCAAGCTCCGAGTCAAGCCACAAAGAGCTGGGCTTCCAATCTCCGTGGCCTCGCTGTCCTTGTATATATCATTTAAAATTTACAAGTTAACAATATTAAATATTAACAGTTATTTATGCATTTTTCGGTGCAAATCAAAAATTTACATACATGGCAGAAAGTTCGGACCGCCTCTGCATCTGCAAGTGCCCTGGCCTCGGTCCTGGCCAGAAGATGAATGTGTTGATGGATGCCGGCCAACATTTTTCATATGCAGGAGACATTGTATTTATGTATTTGCCTTTTCCCACATTTTATTCGACAATATTTTCGTCCTGGTACTGGTCTTATTCTTCTGCCTCGCCGGCCGCAGCGAATGTTGATTTAAATAATTTGCTTTTGGCTTTTGTGTGCACTCCCCGATGTGTGTGTGCTTTGTTGTGTGCTGTGTGTTTGCGGGAAAACATTTTTGGCATATTATGTGTGCTTTGCTTTTTGTTTGACTATGAATTTTTGTTTATTTGCTTCGGCTTTTCTCCGGCTTAAACAATATTTCGTCTAGCAAACAACAAATCAATCTTAATTTATTCAAATTTATTGCCGCACTCACAATGTAGAGTTGACTTTTTGTAGCCGTGACAATTTCGTTGAACTCGACCGGAAGCGGGCGAACAATGCAAAAGCTTACAGTAATTTCCACACAAATATTTTGCAGTTATTTTGTTCAACATTTTTGTGTTTTTTACTGAATTGCCTTGACCCCAGGCTACTGACTGTCAGACAAACTTGGTGTCTAGGCAATGGCCAGACGAGGATGCTTCTAATGCCTCAGCAAATATTTACTAATTCCCGGCCTAAGTTGTAGACAAATTTTCGCAGCCGAAAGGCAAAACTTTAGCATTTTCCGGGAGCTAAAATGGCAAAACTTGCGCCTCCCTGCTCCTCTAATATGCAAATGAGCAGAGATCCTAAACTTGGCTGCTGTAAAGTGCCCGAAAAGTGGCGGCCCACACACAACAAACAAGAGCGGCAACAAAAGCATTAGCCTGAAAAGTGCATCGCTTCGAAGCCCGCTCCTGGATACTGAATCCAGCACCCCGAATTCTGGCTGTGGTTGCAGAGTGCATTTTGAGGCTGAGCCGGGCGAGAAGAGCCAGTCAAGGAGTGAAAAATAAATGGAGTGTGTGACTAGCAAGTGGCCGGGGCCCAGACCGAAACATCGGGATTACATTTACACAGTGGGGCTGGCGGAGGCGGGTATGGGGCACGACTTTTGGTAATACGATGATTGTGACTGTTCCCTGGCTAGCTGCCCTCCAGTGCCCCTCCATCCCGTCATTCTCGGGTGTGTGCTAGCCGCGAAAATGCCAACAAATCATTGCCAGGACAACCAGCCAGGGCGGCAGCAGCAGTGCCCACAGCGAGAAACAGTGGTATCCCAAACAAAGGAATTTAACTTTGGAATATACAAAATTTCCTCTTTTTATTATTTCGGTTTTTCTAATAGCCAGCTAAAATTAAGTTTATTCACAGTTTTTTGATTGCCAAATTCCATTTTCGAGGAGTGTCCTCTTTTATTCTCGGTGTAGAAGCAGGCGGCAGACAGGCATCCAGCGGCTAACAGGCAGCAACATCATCATCAGTCTGCGCCTAAGCCGCATTTTGTGGATTCAGATGTTGCAGTGGTGGCTCTCACCCTCCAACCACCCACAGCTGGGAGGGGGTGTACCTGCAACAAACGAGGTGGTTGCTGCCAAGTGATTTCTGGTCTAATGTTTTTTAATGTTGCTCATGTTGCAGCCGGGCTGTTGCTGTTGACGCTGATGATATTGTTGCTGTCGACAGCAGCGGTTGCTCTGGTCAGCTCACCGTTGTTGTCAAGTCAAACAGGAGGATGTGTGGCAGGAGGATGCACCTGCAAGGACTTTCGAGTGTGTTTGGGCGATGGAGCCAGGGCTAATTTTTCGCTCTTTGCGTGCGAGTGGGAGTCTGGAGAGTCCATTAGCATTTGACAAAGTTGTCCGGCGGTTGGCCCAACCAAAACCCGTTCTGCTTAACCCTCTGACGACCCCTGGCCCATGCTGCTCTTGCGCTTCCTGTGTTGCGGCTGTGTTGCCGAATTTGACACAACATTTGTCAAACCGCAAAATGGCTGCCACAACGTTACTTTCATTATGCAAAAGGGACTGCCAGACAAACAATAGCAGAAACAGGGCTTCGGTTTCGGACCCAGCCCCTTTTTGCTAACCCCCTAATGACATTTGAGTTGGTTTTCTGTTCAAAACCAGACTAATAAGCAGCGATTTATCAGCTAGCCTGCCTTTACAAAACAAAATTACCAAAATCGAACAGAATTTTCACTTCGAGTATCAAAAGAATGGTTTTCATCAATCAACATATTGCCCAAATGTATTTGGGAAACTAACATTTTTTTCTCTGTGTTGACTGTAATAATGTACATCTGCGAATCGATCATGGATATTTGCATATTTCCGTACTCAAAATCGCATTACGAAAGATGGGACCCCCGGCGTATGCGTAATTTCATTGCTTGCGGTTGACCAGCAAAATTGTATTGCGAAAATTTACCAAATGCAATTGTCACAGCGTGATTTTGCTTCCAAATCGATGACGGGCCTGTGGAAGGGGGACTTGTATCGCAGAGGCGACAGGAAGAGGAAATCAATTAGACCAAACATATTTGGCAGGGCGCTAAAAGCCTTGACGGATGATGATCGATAAATTAGCGAACCCTCGACCCGCGGGCCAATGCGTGATATTAGTGTGTGTATTTATGAACTGGGGAAATTATTTATTTACAAGCTAACGCTTGACCGCCTGCCGATAATGCTGATTTCCTTTGCCAGGCGATAAATTTTTGATGCCCTTTTTTGTTTCCAGCCTTGTTTATTTAGCAACAATTAGCAGCTTACAAGCCAGGCATATTATTGATTCCTATATGCATAAGGATTAGCGAATGGGCTTTTTTTATATTTACCCCAGAAAGCCCGCAATATTTCTATGCAAATGCGAATTTCGCCTCTGTGTGTGGGGCAATAATTAATAATTTAATTGCTTCTGTTTATCTCTTAATTAAAAGGGATTTATTTGACCATTACAATGGCAGCGCACACATAAAGAGAGTCGCACAAACCGACGCACTTTTTATCGCCTTTGCTAATTAAGTTCCATAATTAATGGCTTCGATATATTTGTTATTGACAATTGAGACAAAGATGTGACCCATCACCATTCCCGTTTTATCAGTTCTGGTCGATGAAGATGACCACAAAAAGTGATTAGGGCCCAGCTTAATTAGATTTGATTGCTCAAAAGATTTGACAAACCCAATTGCAATAAAGCAAATTCAACATGCTAATCAAATTGTGTCTCTTATTCGATTTATTTACAGGTGAGTTACCCACAAGATTATGGCCAAGTGCCGGCTCAATTAGAAAGTAGAAAGCCCAAAAATTCCACTCCACACCAATCTGGCAGCACAGAAGGCCTGTCAGCAGCACGCCCCCGAGTATGGCACACTAATTTAATTTCAGGGCATATTTGCAGTGAGTAGCGTCTTTTCTGCCTATTTGGCACAAACCTAATTAGCCGCGAAAACAATGGCAACCAGCCATCGTGGTCCTCCGCTCCGGCTGGCTTCTCGCTTCGCCTCGGCTAATTTTCATAATTGTTATTATAGAAATTCAGCAGCCATAAACAAAAGGTTAGTTACTTGCCTAATGACTTGAAGTGCGTCCTGCCCAGGGCTCCAGACACAGCTCCCTCGCCCGAGTTGATAAACATGTAAATGCGCTTATCATCCTGCCTGGCAAAAGTTTCGTCGAGCTCTCTATCAGTTGATTTTTGAGGCAGACAAAACCGCGCATTCATAACCCAACAAAGGCTGAAACTTGCCCGATGCGAAAATGATAGCTAGCTCACAACTTTTCAACTATTTGCAAAGGGGATTGTGTTTTCTGTTTAGTCACCCTCCAAGACGGGAAAACAGCCCAGCACTAATTAGGCTGTGGCGTTGATTTTTATGTGCCCCAAAATTGAAACGAAGGACCAGCCAGCCACACTAAACGCTTTAAAGACGTCTTAAAGACACAACAACTTTTACGAGGACTAGGAGCAAAAGGAAGGGGCAAGAAAACGCGGCCTACAAAGTTGCCCGTTGAACTTTACAACTTTCGCAATACTTGGCCGCCGTTTCAGTTGTTTGTTTTTGCTGGCCGCCGCTCACACAACTTCGGGCCATGTCCTGGGCAAAGTGACGACTTCAACCGGACGCCTTTCAATTATTAATACCACTGCTCGGCCACTGCCACAACTCGTCTCGGCTGTAGTGTAGTTTAATTAATTAATTTGACAAAAGTTTCCAATTGAAGTTCAGCAACAGTCTGGCCGGCGGCCTGTGGCTTTAAACGCCAGTCTTAAATAAGTGAATGCGACTGCTTCTGCCTCTGCGAATCAATAAGAATACATAACAAAATAGCCCGAAACAAAAGAGGCCAACAATGAATTAATTGTTATTTGCATGCAAAGGTTTCTCTGCTCAACAATAATGGAGTAAAGAAAGCTGCATTCTTCTGGCTTTCTGCCCACATACACATTCATTGTGTTTCTGGCATTTGCTGCTGGCCAGGCTATTTATGAATATTTCAAATGGTCTCTTCATTAAGTGCAAGTGGAGGGGATGCCTTTGATCAGTTCAGTGCAGACGTCAAATGCAGTTGCTTAGCTCTGCAAGTATTTTCTTAACTTTATTCAGGCCCGAAAATTCTAAGGAAAATTCCTCCGGCCGCTTTTCACCGATGGTAGATTACGGATTTAATTAACAATCTGCCCAGGCCTGGCCTTTTTGTTTGGCCACCGCCCTGCCATCTTTTGTGGCCCAAATCGAAGTTGCAGCCGCAACAACAAAAGGGCCTGCCCCACGACCTCAAAAATGTTTATGCCGCACTTCCGATGCCTGGTGTTCAGTTACTGTTTTCTGTTGCTGCCGCATGAGTTGGCTATAATTAAAAATGCTATTACTGCCAACTTCATATAAATTTTTAATTAGCAATTTTTGCTATTTTCCTACTTTGTTGCTACTGGCTCCGCTCACCCACCCGTTTCTAGCTGCTGGCGAACTTTTTAAATTAGCACTTTGTTAAACACCCTGACGAAAAAGGTAGCATCCAATGTCGGCATAAATTGTTTTTTAAAAGGATTTTGTCCATTGCCCCTGCCACTGCCCCGGCTCCCAACCATGCCTTCCTTCCGCCCCGTGAGCTACAATTGTTGAGGCAGCAACGCGTGCCACGGCAGCTGCTCGCACGCATTAAGCTCGTGGTGCGGCAGCTGTCATAAATTTTTTAGATAACAAAGAGCGCCGCGTAGGATATGCAACATACGAAATAAAGGTGGAAATAAAACGGAGCCTGCTTATTTGCGCTTTAAGCGCTGCAAACTTGATTAGCATGCAAAGGGTGGTTGACTCTTGGCGGTAATTATTAGATTTTATGCATGGCCTGGCCGCTACCGCCCAACCACCGAAGCTCCGTTCCTGCGGCTGCTTGGTGGCCATAAAGAGAAGCAAATATTGACAATTATGGCCTATAATTCGACACCCATCGGTGGGAGCAGAGCCAGGACATAAACTCACCAGCCAAAGGGTTAACAATTCAAATTAAAAGAGCCGCTCACGCACACTCACATGTGCGTACTTTACGATTCAGCAGCTTTTAGTATTTGCTTCCGCACACACCAACGCACCTTCCATGCATTTTAATTAAAATTAACTTCATTTTTATTACGCCAGCGAAAGAGAGCTAGTTCGTTCGCTCGGCCGCAATTTTTACAATTAAATAAAGATTTTATTATCATATGCCAGCACGTCTTCGCAAGTGACTCTGTGTGTGGGTAAATGTTTAAGCTGCAAGCGTATAAAATTTACTGGAGGTGTCGCGTCGGCATATTTTAAAAGCTTTTTGTTACACCAGCGTTTACTTAGCACACATACCCTAGACAGAGACGGGTAGTTCCCGGACGAAAGAGAGCGACGTAGAGCGGCCCTCGTATATGCAAATTTATGTGACATTGCGGCAAGCACGCGTTCACTTTGGCTTAAGGCTCGCCCAAAGGAATTTCCGGCTTGCTCTCTGTTGTGTGTTGTGTGTGGGGTGTGTGGTGTTTTGTGTGTGTGTGGCTTTTGTTTTCTAGCTGACGCTGCAGCAGACAACGTGGCCCAAATGTATGCAAAGCTTTGTTTAAAGTGTCACACAAGCGGAGCGAGTGTGTGCGACTTGCTGGCAGTTTAATAGCTCGCGACCTGCTCCGCCGTTTATGCATATTTAATAGTTGCTATTTTTGCTAAGTGCTCGAAATTATCTTCAGTGGCTGGGGCATCCTGAAAATCTGTCGCCAAGCCCTTAAGAACATTGCGCATTTCGTGAATTCGCTGTCATTATCGCTGCACACAGAGAAAATGTCACAGGTTTTATTAATGAACACTATTAGCTCGATCCCAAAAAAAAAATGAAATGAATCTCATTTAAGAGAAACAACGAAATCTAGTAAGGGGATATTGTAGAACTACCAAGCTAAGTGTAGGTCTAAGCAGTTGCAGCTTACCATTAGTAGGAGAAATCGGTCCATAATCTTTTTCTCGGTGTGGCATTTCTCTTTTTAGGCACATGACACAAAAACCGACTAATTAAATGTCTGCCTGCCTGTGCAAAGTTACTCGACCCTCTGACTCCCTGACAAGTTACACAATTAGCAGCTGGCAAACCGAAAGTTGCTCAAACATTTCAATGAATTCTCCAAATTCTACTGCCGCACAAAAGTTTGGCCACCACAAACTCATTTTGCGAATCTCCGCCCCTTGAAATCCAGTAGATGAGTCCCCTTGCCCAGTGCTAATGAATTGCTGTAACTGACTGTTCTAGTTCGCCTGGATTTATGCCATGAAAACTCAAAGGTAAATACCAATCTGCCTACAGTTCGGGAAGGGGAGACTTTAATCAAGCGATACCTTTGTTTGCCAGGCAGCCACGCCTCTCGCTTCATTGCCCGCCCCCCGATGAATCAAGTTTGCATCAATTTCAATATTCCCACTGTTTTCATTTAATTTCAGCAACTTAAAACTTAATTGTGTGCTTCCTGGCTACCGTTTGGCCCGCCCCTTTGCTTTTAAATTTGCAAAAATTAAAGCAAGGAGCAGGGTCCTCGCAACAGGTTGCCGCACAATCTCATTTGGCGGGGAGCGGGGCTCCGGGGCAGCAGTTGAGATTGCAACGCAGCAGGTTCTGGGTCGGGTCTTGTAATTTGCAGCACAGCCAGCGACAACGGCAATGATAGTTTCCTCCCCTGCCCTTTTCCCGACGAACCCCAGCTTCGGTTATGAATAGCCAGTGGAGCAGGCGAGATGCTGGAAATGTTGGAAAAACATGGCAGCGCGACGACCCTCTTCGGCTTCATCATTTAAAAGCGCATTAAAAAGTTTTTAGATTAATTTCGCCGCTGCTGCTGCATTTTGTTTTTGCCACTGTTTGCTACTTACTCTTCACTGCTGACGTTCTGTTTTCGCTTAATGTGGCGAATTTTAATCCCAAATTGTTGAAATTTAAAACTCGCTTGCCATGCGTTCAAAATCCTTGGCATAATATCTGGCGAACGAGGAAAATATGCTTCTCTATTTTTCTGGAGCAACAATTGCTCGAGTTACTAATACGTTTTCCATGTTCGCTTCGAACTGAGACCCCACATACGCTTGTTCATAGACTAACATGCAAATAGTAGTTGCTCTGCTGCACTGGCAATTCAATAGCTTTTACCTTTTCAATACACATTTGCCAAATCATCAATATTTTTCCTCATCTTGCTCCGAATTCATGCATCCGAGAGGCGATGTAGATGTAGAGCGCCCCCAAAGTAGGAATGGCCTAACGGGGCTAACAATGTGTGCCTAGGGGCGGGGGGCTGTGGCGGGGGTAGCACTCGCTTTCACAATCATTTTCAATAAATTTATCTGCAATTTTAGTGGACCCATACACACATGCTAGCAGCTATCCTTGTTGTCGCTCGAATTCAATTCCAAGCAGATTTATTTTTCCACCCAGTTTTCCATTCATAATTTCTATCAGGGAAGCCCTGGAGTTTTGTAGAGCTGCTCGTTCTAATCCTTCGCTTTTAATTCATGGCGGAGAGTGCGTGTGCGGCCAAAAGCGATTTTATTTGGGCTTCACCTGGCTGGTTTTTAAAGCGAGTTAGCATTTCCCCCATCTTTGTGTAATATTCATTTCTTTGACCGTTTCCTATTTGGTCTTGGGGTCGACCTTTCTTGCCACAAATTATACGCAATTAAGCAAATTTGTCCTTGGTCGCAGGTCGCTGATTAACAACCCCAGCCGGCAGCAATCCTATGAAAACAAATTGCAAAAAGAATAAATAAAAAATAAAGAACAATAACAGGGAGCAACATGTAAATAAATGGGAAGGAACGGAAAGACAACTAGGAAACGAGTTGCTACAATGAAACGCCGTCGACCTTTAACTACACTTAAACAAAAAAAAAATATATATATATACATATGTCGTGATGCAGCATATCGATCATGTTATCAATTAATATTGCCGTGGCTATGCTTCGTTTGGGATTCCCCGGTTATGCAATATTATATACACATTAAGAAATAACTTTAGACAATGTAAAATTCTGTATCTTTTTTATTTTAGTGTATGGGTCTGGGATCACGTCCGGCCGTCCGTCCTGCGGTTCCGTCTGCGGCGGGGTGCGGGACGAGTTCATTTAACTTACGGCGCGTTTCCGATTTACCGCAAATTTGAAAACCAACAAACAGCCAAAAATTCGCCCAAAGCCCTCTTCTGTGCAATGCCAAACAAAAGGGGCAAAGCCAACAAGTAAATACAGAGCCTGGAGATAGAGAAGTAAGGGATAGCAAATGGAAAAATCTGACAAAAAAATTCTGCAGTGGAGAAGCTGGATAAATTGTAAAATTCAATTTTCGCCCCTTTTACTCTTTTTTTTGTGTTAACACTTTTAACTTTGATTTATGCAAAAATTTCCACTTCACTTTGCACATGGCCAAAAGTTTTCTCCTTCTGGCCCGTTGATTTGTTGATTTCTAACAAATATTTGTGAGCTTTTCCGATGAAAGGGGGAAAAGGTATGGACAAGCGATGACTGTCAAACGTTCGCGTGGACCCATCGTCCATGAATCATGGCGTCATTCTTTTTGTCACCTCATCACCCCGCTTATACGTAGGAATATTTGTTGGCCGTCTGGTCCGACTCTTTTATGCGCCGACATCTCGCTCGTGTCATCTGTCATCTCTCCTCCGCCTCTCCTGGCCCTCGTTATTGTCACGGGCCAACACTTCCGGTTCACTCCATCCGTAATCCTCCGCCAGGAGCAGCTTTTGTCTCCGGGTGAAAGTCGCACGCTCTCATTTATCAGTGCGGCCCCACTAGATTTAATATCAATTTAAATTTCACGAAATTCATCGTGCGAGGCGCGGAGAATTATTCATGACCGCCTTTCATTAGCCATGTCATCGGCCATCATCATCAATGTTGCATTATTTTTAATGGCAATTATGAATATTACACATACGCTCGCGACCCGAACGACTTTTTCTAGCAAATTAAATGGATCAGTCCCCCAACGGGTTCATTTACCGCCTTTCAATAATTTAATTGCCAAAAGGAGTCGCATTGAAAAAAGCTGGGCTTAAAAACATTAATAAACCGGAAGCACAGCACGATCTCCCTGCGGAAATGGGCAAAAAGGACAACGCCGGGGTGTATTCCCCCTCCTTTCGACACAAAGTCGCCGGTGGGGCAGAAAACAGGCGGCGAAGCGGACCTGGTGGTTCACTCTCACATCATCACCAGTTTTGTTCGTTTATCTGAGCGCGAAAATGCATTTTTGCATACAACATAACCGCAACAGATGCGGTAGCTTCAATATAAATGCAGTTACAAATGGTGGATCTCCTCCTTTTCGCTGCCCATGTGTGCGTGTGCTGTGGTCATTACAGCGAATTGCCTTCGCTTTTTCCGAGTGTGTGTGGGTGTGGGCCAGTGTGTGTTTTTATGGCCCCGTGTGCGTCCGCCCTTCTGTCTGCCAGGCAGTATGCCTGTTTTTTATTTTCCCTGGTCATTTCCGTTTTTGCCGGGTCCGCTGTCCATTATGCGTCCTGTCCTCGCTCATCACTGAACGGGCGAAAATCGGGGTAATTCGGTGGAGGGGTGGGGGAGAAAGCCTTGCAACAATGCAGCGGTCACTTGGCTGACCTGAAATTCGCTGACCTTCACTTTGAGAAAATAATTCAGCAACCTCGACCCCTGAATTCCCAGGAAAATGTTAATTTACAAAAGAAGTTTAGTCGGTAATAGAAGAATGTCGATAAAAACAAATATTTTTATGTAAGGTTTCCTGCTGTTGGTTGATATCATATTAAACGGCAATTTTCTCTGAGTGTCTGACCAGCTGCATTTATAGGGTGCACATGACAGGCCAAATAGGGTACAGGGGAAAGGGAAAAGCAATGAAAGGTGGCTCACACACACGCTAATTATAAAACTTATGGCCTGCCAATGGGCCTTTAAAGCGGATTCCTCGTTAAATGCATTTTCGGGAAAATCCGCTTTCCATCAGCCACGCACACACTCAGTCCAGTCACACAGGACAAACACAATCAAAGCGCTTCAGCCGGCTAATGAAGAGCAAATGCAAATGGCTCTCCGTCCGCTCTCGTCTAGCTCTTTCTGCGGCTCATTAATGCGCATAATCAAAGCGGCAAAGGCAGCCGCAGCAGGAGCAGCAGCAGAAACAGAAACAGGAGCGTATTTGTCACATGATTACCGTATCAAATAACACGCAGACACACGTTCTCTGGCTGACTGGGATTACACGACATGGAGACAGGCCGCCCAACCACCTCCACCTCCATCTCCACCACCAACCTCCGTCCGATCCGATCTGCCAGTCTGCCGTCATAAAGCAAATTTCGCGTTTCGCAACTGAAAACCACAAGCACCATAATTTGGCACTATCCACAGTCGCCAGCGGTGCCGGTCGGCTTTTGGAGCGGCGGTGGCCAAAGAAGCGTCCAACCATTCCATCACATTCACTCAGCCATCCATTTGACACGTGCACCTTGAGAAAAAATTGTATGAAAGGGCTAAGAAAATACGTAATGCTAATGTGCCGATATTTGTATAGAGAAAAAATGAATGATAGTTAAATGAGTTGTCTATGGTATTGCAAATTGCACTTTAGAAAATTGAGCTTTCACACAAAGGGAACCCCGATACTTCTCTCAGTGCAGGCAGTCATCCTTGCATTCAGGACATGGGCAGCAGGCGACAGGCACATTGGGCAGAGAGAGCGGACAAAGACAGCCCGCAAGCGTGTGGCAATAGACAATGTCTATGCATATTTGTCATATGTGCAGCCCCGGTTCGTTGCGGTTCTCCCCCTCCAGCTCCCGTTCATCCACTCTATACGCATATGATGCCGAAACTGAAATTGAAACTGTTTAGAGCTGTTGTTGCTGTGGGGGGGCGGGGGGTGCCGACTGCTTTTGGTCTTTGGGCTTTGGCCTGGCCTGGCAGGCAGATAATTTGCTTGAAAACCCATTTTCCGGTTGTTGTCTCCATGTCCTGGTTCTCATTCAGACTCCGTGTTTCTGTGTTCCTGTGTGCTCGTGCCTGCCTTGCTTGTCAGCTTTTGGACAGCATGTGATCACTGCCACGGAACTCAAAGGATCACTTTAAGGCTTCTAGGCAGCTAGTCTTTTTTGTTTTCCTATTTTGGACCCGTTATGACCGCCATGAAATTCCGTTTTTAAGCTGGGCCGCACATGTTTCACGCTCTCAAAAAGCACTTAGGGCAAGTGCAGCTTTGTTGCCTTTTACAACTCACAAAAACACTACCAAACAAAACAAGAACGCACTGCCAATGAAAAATGACTTTTTATTATAATCTACATTGTAAAATGATACAAATTAAATTAAATTAACGTTATTTGTTAATGTTGAAAATAGGTTTTACCAAGACCTAATTATCCAAAAACTTCTTTCGAATTCAACATTTTCATAAGACTGATTTTCGAAACACTTTTCTGCGTGTAAAAAACGTAGCGTCGCACATCAAACGTGGCCCAAATGTTGGCCGCCTCAGGAATACAGCACTTAACGGCATCGTTGGCTCGGCTTAAGTAGTCGCAGTTGCGCCGCAAAGGAGGCGATCCAGATTACTGGGAGAGCAGGACTAGTCACGGTCTCTGCTATTCCATATTCATAATTGCTAATGGAATATGCTGTGACAACCGCAATGATGACGAAGAGTGGCTGAGCCTCGTCGTCGCGATGATGATGGTGATTATGAGCACCTACTACAAAGTGTTTTGGCTCCCATATTTCCCTGAGCTGCTGTGTGCCATTCCTGGGAGAAATTAATTTGCAACTTGCGAGACATTTGGCGCTGGCGTCTATTTACATTGTATATATTACGTATACGCCTGGACGGTGGGAGGAGATGGGTATGTTTTCGGGCGGCCACAGCTGCTAGCAGCTCTCTACTTCAAGACGCTTCTCAAAAAATGTGGGCTAATTTCTAGTCGCCCGTCACCTGCAGCTATGTTCACATTTTTTTCATCCACTTTCTGTCGTCGTTGTTGTTCTCTTTTTTTATTTTTTTGGTTTTTCCTCTTTTGCCTGTGCTGCTGGCGAAGTTTTTGGTGGCTGGCTCTTTGTTAATTGGTTCAGTCACCTGTCTCTTGATCTGCCAGTCAAGCGCACACGACCCGTGGAGTCGATGGCAGCGCCACCACCACTCCATCGCCATCGCCATCAAAGTAGCACCGCAACCGGACGGATGGTTGAAGGCGACAACGCTGGCAGGAAAACACGGAGGAAGGAAGGAAGGAAGCCGGATCCTAGGGCCGCTCCATTTGCCAACCAGCCCAATGAACGTTTTAGATTACAATAGGTTAGGCCCAAGTCCAGGGTGGATTCCTGGTGAGCTGCGCACATTAGCCAGTGGTGGCTCGACCGCAAAGTTGGCGCGCCGCTCCGCCGTCCGTCGTTAACTTAATTGGCCATCACCACCCACTTTGCGGGTTTTTATGACGACGACGACGATGTCGGCCAACTTGTGACCCAAGCCCAAACCCAGAGCCAAGCGCTAAGAAACAACAGCAACAACACGGCAGCAACTTTGGCTTTGTCGACGCGTCGACTGTCACACTTTTTGACATTTTTATTCTACATTTTGTGCTGTTTAGTTGGTTATTGCTGTTGCCTCTGCTATTTTCTATTAGGGGTTCGTTTTTTCCTATTTTCCTTTTTGTCACCTGGCCATAACGTTGTGACTTTGCTTTCTTTTAGAGCAGTGTCTCGTCGTTTATGGCTACGGTCAGGGACTTGGACTAGAAACTGCTCAGGGGAAAAACATGGTAAAAAAAAGTTTTATTATCCCTTGAATAGAATTTTAATATGGGAAGAATTGTATCTCCAGGCCTTTACAAAAACTTTAAATAATACTTAACTCAACGAAATAGGTATAATACTATTTTCCGAGTGTACAAAAAGCTTGGGGAGAAGGCTTCTCTGCTAGCCTGTCGTTTACGCTCGGTTTGGCTCGGCTTTCTATTTTTTGTGATTAATAGGTGTGTTAATGGATGTCATTTTGATGTTTCTGCCAGACGCATGTCCACAAAACCGAGACCATCCTAGGCTAAGCTTCCTCTTCCTCGCTGTCTTGCCGCCCGCAACCTCTGACCCCCACACCTTCGGACCGTGCTCAGTTTTATGTTTAATTTGAGCATTTCTCGCTAATTTTTAGGGCTCGCCATTAAATGTAGATAATTTTTTATGCCTTTCTTCTGGTCTGCGCAGTGTCCATTGCCATTCATTTACCATTTCTATGCCTAGGTTTATGTCCCCGCCTCCTATTGTGGGCGCGTCGTAAAAGCGAAAATGTAACGAGCCGGCGTCACGAGCATGTTGCAAGTTAGTCGAATGAAGGGTCCAAATGCCTCAGTTGTTAAAGCCTTTTATTTGCTGTCGTAGACAAATCGTTTAAGTATCCCGCTGTATGCCGTCCTCTTCCTTTTCCTTTTAATTAGTAGCAAATTCGTTTTTAAAGTGCTGCCAAAAGTGGCCAACTGCACGAAAGGGCTTAAAATCAATAGCCAAAGTGGTGGCTTTAAAAAATATGTTCTCGTCGGTGAACATGGCATAAAATGCAACATGTTTTTCGCCAACCCATCGGCCACGCCCCCTGATTTTTATTGCCCCACGCCCACGCTGACATTCACACACATGCAGAACGCCCGATGGTGCAGCAGGCGCTCAGTAATCGATATGTAAACATGCGAGTTTGCGTTTCGAATGCATAAGGGAGGGGGCTAAGGGTGAGGGGTGGAATGGGTTGTGTGAGCTGTGCGGGCTGCACGGGGGTGTGTATAAATTTAGAAACAAACAGCAACGGCAACAAGCTGCAATCGTTGTGGCATGCAACATGTTTTTATATATAAATCAATTACTTACCAAACATGACGCGAACGCAGAGTGGAGCACCGAGGATCGAGGGTATGGCGGGGAATAGCGTGTAGTGGATTTATGGCCGTGGAAAAGGGAATCCTTGTGTGTTCGTGCCACTAGGTTTTGGTATGTGCCACAAGTCCATTAAAGTTATTCAAATTGTTCAGCAATTTGATTAATTCCCGATTGTGCCTAGTGCCGGGACTGAGAGACAAAGCTAACTTCGTTATCCTTGTGCCCTGCCACTTCCTAGTTAAATTTTGTATCTTAAAGCCCTAGCCGCGCAAATTTAACAGGCCAAATCTAATTAAACGCCGCTAATATTAATTGAGCCATGCGTACCCCAAAAATTAGAATCAACCAAAATAAAAATTAAAATTGACGCGACAGATTTCCGGCTCTGTGGGAAAATCCTCGAGGGCTGAAATTTGTCAACGAAATTTTCGACCACGAATTGATATAAATGTCGGCCCCAGAGGCTGGCTGCTGGGCCGGCGAATAATGCGCTAAATAAATTGCGAAAAATTACATAAAATATTTAAGCGCATTCAAGTGTGGCGCTATAAAAAATGGCGCGGCATTAAAAATGTTTTTTCCACAGGGTGGGGATGGCAAGTGAAAGCAAAGCGAGCGGCAAATGGCAGCCGGAGAAAGCAAAGAAGGTGGAAGACAAGGAAGGAAAGAGAAGTTGGATAGGAAAATAGAGCCGAACAATGAAAAGGACTGGCAAGGATAACAGCCAGGAGCAAACAAATTATTTGTACATATAGCCGTGAGCAAATAGCTGCCTGAATATTAGACATTTGAGGATTGGCATGGCGAATTTGTTCAATGACTTGCTCCCCTGCAACAATGCTGCCACCTGCCATGCAAATGTGAGGAGCGTGTTGTCTCGGGGCGGAAGCTCTTTAAAGTCGAGCATACAGAGGACAAACCGAAATGTTTGTTCGCCGTCGTTTCCTCCCAGACCCAGACGCTTTTAATGCATTTTTTATTGGACTGCTGCCGCACAAAACGACAAGCAAATAGAGAAGGCCATAAAAATAAATAAGGCGTGGGCGAGGTGGAATGTGTGGGTGTGGGGGCGGGTGTGGACTTTTTTCAGTCCATATTAACACCCTCGAACCCTCTGGCAAAACGCGAGCGCAGCATATTTTCGCTATTGCCAGTGTCCAGCCGCCATAAATTTCATTGCTATTGAATTTTGTATGAACCCGGGAGCAGGTCCTGGCTCTCGGGTCAAGCTCTCCATACGTGCTTCGTGGCCGCTTTAAAAAGGTATAATTTATTTTAAAAGATCCCCTCAACACGCCGACAGAATATCGTAGTATACCTTGGTATATATGGCACACAGCACCCCGAGAAGGTGGAGAATCAATATCCCGGCAAGATTTATGCCGCCCGGTAATCGTTGCTTAGGTCAGGACCAGAATCTCTGACGGTGCTCATTAGAAATGCCAAACGGCAAATGCTTGTCATTTGCATATATACACACACTTTTAGCACACGCATGCCTAACTCTTTGTCCACTGCAAAAAAAAGGAGTATCAAAGTTATTTAAATTTCCCATGACTTGCAGAAAGGTTTCACAATTTTCTTTCTACAAATTTATTTTGTAATCTTTGTTTTTTTAAAAGCTGTATCTTTTAAAGTATTCTTACAAATATTGCTTAGCTGTATTCAATGATTCAATATCATCTTTGCCTAAACGTTGTTCTCAGTGCACATATAAACGATGTCGCATTACAGGCGAGTGAATATCTTAATAGACAGCAAAAGTCGCGTGGCGCGAGGAGCAAATAAAAAATTGCCGAAACTTTCGGCCGTGCGTAAAGTGTGGGAAATGAAGGAGCGCGGGGCAGACAAATATCAATGAAATTGTCATACACAAGTAAATGCCCTGAGATAAAGAATGAAAAGGAGCCAGGAGAAAAGCACTTGCCTACCTTTGAGGGAACGGAAGTTTTTCTACTGCATTTGCTTCTAGAATCGTGAGTCCTTAGACGCGCAACGCAGAGCAGTCAGTGGCAGACAGTCGGAGAAACAGACACTCAGATACTTGGAGAACACATGTTTTGAATAATTTATGCGGGCGGGCGCTCGAAATGTGCCCGCCAGGAGTTTCCCCCATTTTACCGGCTTATGGCCAAACCCATTGCCTGGCACTAGGCCAGGCAAAGTTTTTTGCACTCTCGCACACGGAAAAAATGTGGGGAAAAGGTGATAAATGCATAAGCAGGAAAAGTTTTGCGCCTCCTATGCTTTCCTTTCGAATTCGCTTTGTGCAGACTGGAATGGAGTGGAGTGAAGTATACTAATAGCGAAATTGCTACAAATCGTTTTGGCCAAACTTGCGCAAGTTTATTTTCCCCACTCTAACAGACACGTGCTGTAGCTCGAGTCATTTTTTCTCGCCTTTCGACATTCTAATTTAGCTGCGCTTCAAATATTTATGCAAACAAATTGAAATAAAAAGAGTTCCCGACTCTCGGAAGCAATAAAAGCCAAAGCGTAAATATTTAGTGGTATTCAACTGGCAGCTCTTCTCCTATATACGCTTCTACAATAATTTCCCTCGCTTCCCCTTCTTAAATAGAGAGCACAAAATGAAATATAGTGGGAAGGTGCTGGCTCTTGGATAGAAGTATTTCATATTAAACTTGAGCTGAGCCGGTGACTCTTTCTTGTTGCTGTGGTTTCGAAGCCCCTCCTCCGGCTTTTGTGGCCGGAGTTTGGCAAGAACCACAGCTGTTACACTTTGGCGGCATTTTCATATAATTTATTGCCTGCTCCGCCGCCAGCCGGCAGGTGGGTTAGGTGGTTTAGTCGGCGGCTGGTGGATTGAGTAGGGTTTGAGTCCCATATCTGTGTCTATGCGGCCGCAGCTACATGTTGCGTTTATCAACTGACAACTAGCTAACAAATAGCGCTTGGTCGAGTCTGAGAGGGTGGGTGGTTGAGTGGTTGTCTCATTTGGCCTTCTAATTAGAATTTATTGGATGGCTGGCTTGCAATTTAAAGATGGCTTTAAGGCGTCCTCGAAATGGAAAATTCCCCCGATCCGCCAGCTGGAACAGCTTCTGCAGCAATAATTGTTATTTCAAAAGGGGGTTGAGCGGGAGTTGAACCGGAGATTGCCGCTTTGTTATGGCTGCAGTTTTCCGCTGTTGTTATTTTTACCTACATATGCAGTTTTTCCACCAAGGCTGGTGTTCCCACGCCCCTATATCACTTCATTCCCATATGCCGTCATCATCGTGAGCAGCATCATCATCGTCATCAATGATGTCAGCGGATGGAGCAAAGGGGGAGTCGATAGTCGACATCAATGAACCGATTCAATGCACCAGCGGAAACATTGAGTCGTATCTGTGTCGCGAGCGAAACACACACTCCAACAGTTGGGGTCAGATAGATAGTATTGCTAGAGTATTTTTAAACTTCAAGAGGGTAGGTTTCATTTAAAAATTCTTTTTTAGCCAAAAAAAAATGTACAAAGTCTAGGAGCATTAACAATCTGTGGTGTGTTTCTATTTGATAATAAATGCAGCAATGTTAAGCCTTTCGAGAGCCGCTTTATAAATTACCTTAGCCATATTACCTTTGTAATATTAGTCAAGCTTTAACAAGATATCACTACTAAAAATTGTGTTAATACAATTAAATTGAAGTGGCACTGCTGATCTTTCGACCACAGCTGTGCGCCACAGACAGTCAGACAAAACGAAAAGCCTTTAATCGACAGCAACATATTCGATTTTAATATTCATACGCCGTCGTCATAAATTCATGACAAAGAGAGCAGAGAACAAACACAGAGGCCATGCAATATATGAGGGCGTTGATATGGTCCCTCCCCAGCTCCTCCTCTTTTGTCCTCCCACACAACTGAGTGCAGAGTTATTATCAACTGGGTTCGTGGATGAATTAAAGTTGAGGCGACTGGCTGCTGAATCACCCACTTGGAGGCCATTTTGCGGAAAATGTAATTATGATGGAGGTCGCCCAAATCACATGTCATTGATATATACATGGAGAACATCCCACTATGTAAGGAGGACTGCCTTCTAATTTGGGCACTATTATTTCTCGTGTCCGGGCAACTCTGAGCTCACTTAGCCTGTCCTTTTTTCCGCCAAGGCTGTAGTATCACTCAAAGTCCCTTTTTGACTGGATAATCACATGGTGTGCTTATCATTTGCCAGTCTCTCAATTACACATGATCTGTGTGCTTAGCTTTTCAGCTTTGCTTCCTTTTAAAGCGTTTTCGAGTAGAAAATCGCAAGTGAGCCTCTTGTGGAAATTAAACAACAACAGCCCCCAAAGAGCTAAGCAAGGCCGATCCGAGGGATGGACAAATATGGAAACGACAGTGCTAGAAGCCACTACACTTGGAAAAAAGCTCAAAGATAGCTCTGTCACTAAAAGAATTGACTCTGTTACCAATTACAAATGTTTAATCCCTTCAGCTCTGTTTGACATGAGATCCTCTGTAGCACGCAGACTAACTGGAGCAAATACCATACAAATTAGTTTAAGTGAAATGGACAATTTTAAAAAATTTGCGTTTGTGTATTTAAGATAACAAAGATAGAAATTTCCCAAACAAATATTTTTATCAAAAGTTTTGTAGTGCTGTAAACTATGAAAGCTGGAACTATTTTTTTTCAGTTCTGGAATTGCTCATTACAGCAACAATAATGGAAACGGGAATGTTGGGTTTCTGCTAGCTTCTGATGACGCTGACACCCTTTGCTTCCGTCTCGTGCTCCCTTCTCCGTGTCCGTCGGCGTGGCGCACTTCAAAAACTTAACCGTTAGGCATATGCGTGATTATCTTTCCTCGCTGCCTCGGACAACAACAACACAACGACAAGGGCGGAGGGCGGTGGGTGGTGTGAGGGTTGTGGGAGACAGCAACCCTCAGAGGCAACAATTGCGCGCTGACCCAGTTACCCGGCAACAAAGGCGGAAGCAAAGGAAACACGCTGAAAGAGAGACAAGGAGGGGCTGAAAAGGCACATGTCATCATAGAAATCACTGAGTGCCCAGAAAACTGCCCACGCCCTCTAGCAATGGGGCGTTGCTTATGAACAGAGCAGAGGGAAAGGCAGGATCTGGAGGCGGGGATGATGGCGCTGGGAAAATTCATTAAAATGGCACAGAGGCGAGACAACAATGAAACGGTCCACTTGGGTTCCTGCTTCTACTCCTGCTCCCTCCAGGAAAGTGGACAGCAGCTTATCGTCCTGGCCATATGTGCCTCACACACACAGATACCCACACACACAGGGAGAGGAAAGGGTGCACACATACAGTGGCTAATCAAATATTTAGCATACTTTTTAGAAAGCATATTAAAATAACATTTCCGGTCAGCTTGGCAAAAAGGAAATCGTCGCACAGTCCGAACCCAAGCGGCAGCGAAGGGCATTAGCCCGACTTTCTGAACCGTGTAATGCACACTAGCACACACACACTGGCAAGGATATATCCCGTAGAGGGCCGGCAAATCCCTGTAGCATGCCAGGCAGTCGGCACTTGGGGAGCGTTAATGTGCCATAACGAATGCATTAGAGACTCGTACTAAGTAAGCGCAGTTAGTTGGCAACCCTTTTGGGTGGCTGTGATGGGACTGAGCGGGGGTGAGCGGGAGGTCATTTAAAATTTAATTACCCACTACAACGGGCCAGAAAGACACCCCCGAAAAGAAGACCTATATGTATTACCCAAATAAAGAACGCAGAAAAGAAGCCCAAAAAAGAATGCTACTGCTTTTTTGGGCATCGAAAAAGTGCCCTACGAAACATATGTTCAACACAATGCAGAACAACAACAGCAGTGAACAGCTTCTGCTGATATCATTACTCAGCCCACAACAAGCACACTCACAGAAAGGCGAACACGCACACATACATACGGTGAGCTTCCGTTTCATTTTTTCCCTTCGTTTTTTGTGTGAGATATTATCAAGTGAAGTGCTTTTGCGGTTTTAGCCGCTGTCTTTGTCTATTGCACACCAAACAAACTCTCACTCCTCTTCCCACACCCACACGTGTGTGAGTGTGTTCGTTTTGGCTTTTCTTATTATTCCTATTACCACATGTTGTTTTTGTATTTAAGCTAATTCCTTTATGTGTGCGGCGATGGGTGTATATAAAACGTGCAGCCACATAAAAATAAAAACCCCAGCAACAAATAGCAAATAACAAATAAGGCACAACAAAAGCAGAAGCCAGCAGGCAAAAAGCAAATAAGCCCAAAGCAAAGCAAAAGCGCGCAGCATGATAAGCCAAGTGGCGAATTCAAGCGTAGTCAGCATTGATAGCTGATGATGAAATGGGAATGGGAATGCAGGAGGCATAAAGGTGCCTACTTCACACAAAATTACCCTTTTCAATTTGTGCGGTGTGTGGTGTGCGGAGTGTTCCCCCATCATTTCCCTTCACCAGCTCCCGTTTATTGACTTTTTGTCATTGCCGCTAATGCATAGCAGCAGAAACTGAACAAACACACTCTCATCCACCCACACACGCATCCTGCTTGGCACAATACAGTCAGCATCAACAGTAGCTGAAGCTGTAGCAGCTTTATTTTTATGGGGCGCATTACATTTAATGTTTGGCTTAACTCGGTTACTCTCGATGCTCTCTGGGAATCCGACTCCAGCCCTGCTTCCGATTCTGATTCGCACACTGCAAGAAAATAAGCCTGCTAAACGGAAAAGAGTGCTATAACAGATAGCGTTATTCATAGAGTGTTCATACTGCAACCATTGGAAGAGAACATTTTGTCTCAAAGTTTCTTAAAGAGATAGGCTATATTTACCGATTTCGGGCTACAATATAATATACCTGCAATGTTTTGCAAGTCTGCTTGTTTCATTAGGAATCCACATTTTGATGGCTCCCAGCTTTAAAAGATTGAAACATTTTCCCTAGTGCATGCTCGTTTATATGTCTGCTGCTTGTGCTCCAACTTCCGCTTCTGGTTTTGGCTTCGACTTTTTGTGAGTGCGGTAATTAAGTGTCACATGTAATTACAATACACTCATGTGCTTTGTAATTAGAGTTTAGCGCTGCAATAAAGCAGGAAAAAAGCAAACGGAAAGTAGAAACTGGAGCCACAATGCGCAAGCTGCTTAGCTGGCTAATTCAAATGAATATTCCTCCCGAGCTCTGCAATTATTTAAACTACCGTTTTTTTGGGGTAACCAAAAGGGAACAAGTGGATTTAGTTTCGATTAAGCTGTGGCTTTGGGAACTGGTCGCTATGGTCAGTAAATAGCTAAGCTAACACTGGATAATGATTTACTGCAGTCCGCTTGCCACAATAATTTCCACTTACCCACTTCCTTTGTTGACTTTAACCAAACTGGAGAACCGAACCTAAACAAAATCTGAGAGCTGTGCAAATGGTTCGCAAAGTGGGCGAAAGTGGGCTTAAAGAATCGCTGTAATTTATTTATCCTGCGTAAATATCAAATATTTATATTGTTCTCTCTCTCTTTTATTTTCTCTTTTTATGTACCGTACTCGTATACGTATATATAACCTTCATCTACTACAACTACACACCACTACTACTGAAAATAAACCATCTTCAACTTCTGTCTGTGCCTGCCCTGCCGCCTGTGCATCAACTACAAACTACAAAAATGTATTAACCAACTGCCTGTGCCTACCTGCTCCTGCTCCTGCATCTGCATCTGCATCTGAATCTGAAACTGCTCCCGCATCCGCACCTGTGCCTGTAACTGTGTAACTGTAAATCAGCGCGGAAGCGACGAACTTTTGAGTCAAGCAGCAGTCATGGCGCCCGCCTCCGACAATAACAATCAGGACCTGGCCACAAAGAAGGCCAAGCTGGAGCCGGGAACCGTGCTGGCCGGCGGAATTGGTAAGTTTTCTGTTCCCCCTCTTTCATCTGTCTCTGTTTGTCCTGCCCGTCTATCTCTCTCTCTTTTCGCCTCCACCTCCACCTTTACCTTTGCATTTACCCGTGCTTTGTATTTTGTCTTTTGTCTTGGCTTAAGCCCTGCCCTTGCCTCTGCCGCCCCTGAGCGGCGCTCAAGTTAAGTGCATTTTGCTGCCATAGTCTTGGGCCCAGTTGCGTTTGTCTGCCAATTAACCACGCCACCGGGACAGTATTCAACACGGGGAGAAAAAGTTCTTCATTTGTTTAAAATTGTGCTTCATAATATGTTATTTGCAGACCAACTACTATGCACCTTAAGCGAACAAATTTACTTAATTTAAACATACTAATCAAACTTTCGGTGAAAAGTTAAAAAAAACTTAATCGGCATAAACTCAGAGCTCCTTTTTTTTAATTCTTAACTCAGCTCTTAGTTTCTTACAGTGCAGCATTAGGCTTAAGCCTCCAGATTGGCCACAAAGTCACCGGGGCACTTGAGTACCTCAATTGAACGCAAGCGCGCTTTGATGCCTATAGCCAATTAACCTACTAATTAGCAAGGAAAACAAGTCAACAGAAAAACATTTGGCCTGGCCCTTTTGAGCTGTCTGGAAATTATTACGGGAAAAATGGTTCGCGTTCGTTTGCTTTATAAGCGGCGGCCGCTGACTGGCCACGCACTGTGTCGACACATTAATTAGCCGCCCAAGCCCACACACACGAAAACCACCCTGCATATGACGCCGCAAAGTAATAAAGCTAATCAAAAACCGCACACCAGCCCGACAAAACCCAACTGAAGCGAAACCAGCAGAATGAACCACACATTAGGCAAATATTTGACATGTTCGCAGGCTCCCCGCCAGAAAGCCGAAACTGGATCTGAAAGCCGAAAGCCGAATACCTGCCCACAAAAATCCAGTGAGCCACAAAATGATTGCCAATGCAAACAAATCAATAGGCAACAATTTCCGCTGAAATTCAAAAGTAATCGACTGCTCCAACAGTGGATTGTGATGCTTTTGTTTGTGCGAATTTAATTAACGCCATATGCAGGTGCTGGCGTCCGTGGGATTTTTCAAAATGCTTTTGCAATTTCGCCGTAATTAACAGCATTCGCCGCCGCCAGCCACATCGATGATGAGTGGGTGTGTTCCACAAAGAAAGGGCTTGAGCATTAGCCGCCAGACAGTCAAACGTCAAGGCGGGAGATGGGTGGGCGAAGGACGAAAATGGGGGTGGCGGAAGGATCGGGAGCCTGTGAATGGCAATCAACTGAGAGCGAAAAAATGTACGCAAAAGCGGAAGCATAATATTTATTTATTACTTTACAAAGGACTTTTCTATTAATTAAAAAGCAACAAGCAGACACCCACACACACGCACAGAGGGAAAGGCAGTTAGCGGTTTGCTTTTGCCTTTCACCTTTCACCCTTCTGCCTGCTGCTATTGTTCGATGGCTACAGACGACGACTTTGACCCAACGGCGTTTCGATGCCCGAGCGCCCACCTCACCTCCCCCTTTTTGACACCTGTGACCTGCGGCCATTTTAATTTTCCACGCAAAGTTCTTGTGCAAACACAGGCACACACAGGGCAGCTTTTTGTCCTGCTCCATTAAAGGCTGGCTTTAAGGGAGCAGGATATTCGGTGACACGAGGACGCTGCCAGGAATCCAATGAATTCATTTCTGTGGTCGCCACTTAAAGCCCTCTCTACGCACACAAAGGCAGAGGCCATGCCGATGATGCCAAAAAATAATGACAAAGGGAATTGCTAAATAAATGTGTAAGGACACTTTTATTGCACTGCAAGCATCGGTTCATGTTGGAGGGTCCAGAAGGGACGGAGGGCACAACAAAGCCAGACAAGTAAATGCCAGAAATCCAAAGAGCAACAATGAGCATTGTGTACCCCTGTGGTAGAGCCTTAGATAAACACAAGCACTCGGCTCAATCGTATCCGTGCGCCACTAAACCAATACATCGATGGCGGCACTCGCTCCCGCACACACTCACGCTCTTGTTTCCGTTTCACGAGCTTAGCAGGACTTGCAACAAATTTTTCACGTAAATGTAATAAAAACACTTTGGCATGTGCAGCGCGTTAGGGTGGAGGGCTGGACTTCTGTCGACGAGTAGGGAGGGGGCGGAGCCACGCCCACCCTCTTGAAGAGAGCGCCCCTTATTTCAATGTGTTGGCGGGTGAGTGCGTGTGGTGGCTGAAGGAAGCACACACACTCGAAGGCAGTGGCCTACCTGCAAAACTCAGAGTTAGAAGTTCGGTCCCTTTCGGTCCGAATTTCGGCCGGCTAATAAATAGTTTCGCTTGATTTATTCGATTTTTTATTATTAACAATATTTTATGCCCGGTATACTGGACCCCAGGGAGTCGAGCACTAACAGTTGATTCCTAGAACAACAGGGAAAAGAATAAATCAAGAAAGTTACTTCTAAAGGAAACACTTTTCTAAAATAGGGAATGGCAAATTAAACATTATTTTACTACTGGCAAAGTGTTAAATATTTTTGAGTTAAAATATAATTTTTTAAAAATAATATATACTTATATTTTTGCAATAAAAACGGTGCTTAGATATTCTACATTATTATTATTTAGACAAGTTCCACAATCAACCGACTTACCCTGCTTTTGATATGCAAAACGTTGGCCGGCTTTTGATCCATTTTTTTGTGTGTAGACCATGGCGTGGCCATGTCGCGTGTCCGGCCGAAACATCAAGCGTGGCCAGACCGTGTTTTTCTTTTGTTGTCGCCACACTCGCCCATTCCCCGCCGTTTCAGTTTGTTGTTTATTGTTACAGCTCTCACACATGCATCGCCTACACGCTGTTTGTATAGTCCACCAACATTTGTTTGTTTATTGACCGATTTTGGGGGCTTAATGGTCAGCTCACCACCTATGGTAGCTATGAGCAACGGCCGAAAAAAGAGTTCCGCAGCTGTTGCCGCTGCGTGTGTACTGTGTTTTTTCTCCCGCTCCTAGCATTGCTAATTCCCTATCCAGACAGCCAGCGGCAGCAGGGAAAATATGCTGAAAAAATATCTAAAATTTGTATATCCAGTGTTTTGTTTCATTATGCATGAGCGGTCATCCCTTAAGCCTTAAATCAGCCCGTCACTGCCATCAATTTAAAGCTCAAGTGTGCTGCTGTCAGCGCTGCGAGTCGATGACCAATCCCTTTGGTGGTCTGGTCAAACACTTAAACGCTTTTATGGCCATAACCAATAAGTGTCCGTGTCCTTCGAGTCCTTCGTGTCCTGGTATCCCGCGCGTGCCGCCTTGGCTCGTCCGCACGTCCAGGACTCTGTTTCCTGGTCTACGCGTTGCGTGTAAATATTTTCGCAGTCAATAAAATAATATTGTCATAATTTTTCTGTTTCCTCTGCCATCTGTATCAATATTGAGACAGCATTGAAAGGAGTGTAAAAATCCGGCCAGACCAAAAGCAAATAGCAATTGTCAACCAGTTTGACTCGGTGGCTGGCTTGCGTTGTGTGCAGCAATTTATGACAGGCACTGTACGTGAGTGCGGTTAGTGGCGGCGGACTTTCATGCAGGACTCGGCCTGACTTCTGACTTTTCTGGTTCTGTGTGAGTGACTGTGGGAAACTGCGAGATATTTGTGTGTGCCATTTAATTAAGCATACGCCCTGTTGTGTGCCCAGGTTCCTGCTGCTGTGTACGTAGTTTTAATGCACAAATGAAGTGGAAAAAGTTTTGCCAGGGCCAATAAACCGAAGCTTCTCCCGTTACTCTGTTTACTCATAACTTAAACAATTGATATGTTTTACGGACTTTAAACCAGCTTCATCATAGATGAAGTCATACACTGAAGAGAACAGGTTTGCTATTTATTACAAAATAGCCTTTGCAATACACAATTTTTAAATGTATTCGATTATTTTAGTTTTTTTTTTCGTATTTTAAATGTCTTTAAGCTAATAAAAAAAAGAGTTAAATAAATCTTGGTCTGTCCGATCATAATTCTTAAATATTTGTATGCTTTAGTTTAAAATATATATTTTTTTTAGTGCAGTTTCAGTCTGCCTTTGGCTGTCGGCTGTTTGACTGAATGCCACTTAAATGCACACAGTCTGGGAGTTCTCCGCTCACTAGACTGCATCCTGCAGCCAGCTAAATGCCAATGTAGTTCCACTTTTGAACTCAGGCCAGAGCGAGATAGATGTGTGAGTGACAAGGATGGACAGATGGCGAAAAGAACTATTTTCGTAATTGAAATGCAATTAAAATTTCAAAACGTCATCTTCGCCATCGCTCGGGCTGCCTAAGCCCGGCTGCATTTGCGTTCACTCGGCAGAAGCTCTAGCCACTTCCCCTCCTATTTCCTGACATATTTTAATTGAATTACATTTCTTGCGGGTGTTAGGCTCGAGCTGCGAAAAGAAAATCAATTTTTTCAATTATGGCCCAGTCTCGAGTCGGGCGGATTCTGCTGAAATGCAAAAAGCAACGGGCCACTGGCATTGAGTTTCATTTGCTGCCAAAACATCGTGCCATGATTGATTATGCGCGGCAAATGTTTAAATTTAAGACAAGGCCCGGCTGGCTGAGCAAATATCATTAAGTCGTTGTGCACACAACGAGGAGGCAGAGCGACAGACACGTAAAGGACACAAGTTTGCCCAACAATTTAAAATTTATGATGTGTGAGCTTGTAAAAATCTAATTTACTGTCGCATAATTAAAGGCGCTCGAACGGATCTGTGTGCGTGAGTTGAGCGAGTATTTATTCAAATTATATATTCGACTGACGACACACCCCTGGCAAAGTTTGGGGGCGGAACTCGGGGACAAACACGGGCGTCACGCTCACATTAAATCATTAAATGCCGCCATGTAAGCATAAATTTAATTGTTATTAACAATCAGCACTTATTTCATCCTGAACGCCAGGCCACCCGCCCCTTGGGCAAGCCATTTTCTTTTGTTCGACTCGCTTTTTCCATTCATTTTCATTTACATTTTTCGTTTGGGGTTTCTGTTTGCTTTATGAATTTAAATTGTCATTAATTAACTTGGTGCGCATCATGGGCGAAGAGGGAGTAGGGGAAATTATTACACATACGCCACGATGGCCAAACTGACCATTCATTACGGCCCAACCATCGTCGTCCGAACTCAATTACAGTTTGTAAACTTTTCAATTAGCTATAAATAGTTCATGTATATTTTTCGTGCAACTCATTGTGAGTGGTGAGTGCGTGTGTGTTTAATTGAAAAGGGCTGGCCGGGGCACTTTTCCCACGTTTCCCGCTTTTTGCACAGTGCGTTTGTGAGAGTCATTAATACTGCTGAGCTTTGGCCCTACGTCCTTGCAGCTCATTTTAACGCGCAGCCGAGCGGATGATTGCTATTCATATCATCCGTGGGGCATTGACAGTCAACAGGCTGCGCCAGTATCACATTATCAAATGCAAATTTTATCGATGCACTTTTTCCAGCCACTACAGTTAATGCATTTCGGGTCTTGTTGATTTAGCATTGTACCGTAATTATCCCAGAGTATCAGTGCGCCGGTGAAGTATCTCCTGAGCGGCAGCACCCGTTTTAAACTCATGGCAGACTTCAATGCCACAATTGCATTTATTGTTTGCTGCGCAAATATTGGCTGGCTCGGGTTATTTAACTCGCTGTTAATTAAAAAGCAGCAATGCTATAACTGCTAACCAATCTGCCCGCAGGCCACGATCCCCACACCAGAGTACCCTGATAAAAACTGCAATTTTCGCCAATAGAAGTTGTAGCTGCCGGGCTTCTGGCTGTGTTTCCGGCTCTCGTCAGCGCTCGGCACCATCTTCCCTTTCAATTATTCCGCTCTCCTTTGTTGGATCCAGTGCAGCAGCCGAAGGCTCCGACAGCTGAAACGCTTGTCGATTCGCTCATTGCAGTGACATTTCTTGTTTTCACACCATCAGGCAGCGGCCTTTGCTTCAATTTAGCACAAATTTGGCAAAAGAAAGAGTAGAAACCTGAAAGAATCAAACTTTTGCTATCCGCAGTTTATATACCTTTGCAGCTATTACAAAAACATAATATTATGTAGATCGATTTCTATGCGAGTATGCTTAAAACCAATGAGGCCAATTTTTAGATTTTCCTATATATTTTTTAATATTTAAAAATAAACAAAAGCTATTAATTTTTTTTTTCATATTTTTCCCGATTGGTTTTATAAAAACTATATGAAATAGTCGTCCGATCCGGTCCGTTTCAACATATATATATATACTTTATAGGATCGGAGATGTCACTGAGTTGCACACTTTTGGCTGAAGTTATAATACTTTCGGCGAGGGTATAAAAATAAATTGAGTTGTTGGCGTTGGAACCAAAAAATCCACAAATTTCGCCAGTTTTTACCCTTGGTTCGGGCACAACGTCATCATGCATGATAGATGCCTTTACATATTTTCGCCGTCGACGTTTTTTTCCGCAACTGGCCAACGGCACTTGATTTGTTGTTTGTCTCGTGCAGAACATTTCCGGCCCGCTCGTCCATCCCCACTTTTTATTTAGTTTCGATTCACAGCAGTTTTCCCAGTCTTTTTGATTTTGGCTGTTATTTATGGAGAGTTGTGGGGCGGTAGAGAGTGATGGAGCAGATCTCATCGCCCTGCAGTTGCCCATTGATTTTTAATAAATTTTTGAGCTGCCGCTCGGTCGGCTGAATGCCCAACTATAACGACCGCACAGGTCCTGGCCCTGCTGCATAATTTCGTTTCGGCTTCATTTCCGTTTCGAACTAATCAAAAAGTGTAATTTCCGATTAGTTGTATTCAGCATTGACCGGCGGGCAGGGAGAGTTCACAGAGTGCACTTCGAGCCTCGGAACTTGAGCCTCTCGGAGTTGCTCGACTTTTCCCTTTTGCAGGCACAAAGCTCCATAGAAAGTGCTTTAGGGGAAGGACCGTTTCAGGTCCTGCGGCACGGATTTTTAGCATTGTGAAATAAATCGGCACATTGACCCCCATCGTCTGGGCTGTGATTAAATGTGGGGAATTGGCCGCATAATGACCCCTGTATATTATGAGTTATATGAGAAAGTTCAGAGCCAACTCTCAATTTATCTCAATCTTTAAATTTCGTTTTAAGGCTACTATGTATGCATAAAATTTCTTTCTCGTTAATTACGCTAGGTTAAGTTCAGAAGGCACTGAACAGATTCCAGTGAATAAAATAATATTTAAAATATAAAAAAAAAAAATTAAAAAAAATAAATTTCGTAGCTCACTTATCGGGGCAGTCAAAAGTGTTGAGCGTTAAAATTCAACTTTAATATTTTTTTTCTAAGACACCAAATGATCTAGATCAGAATATTAACTAATTTTAATAACGTATTTAATGTTTAATATATAACAGATGATTTGAGTTAATTTGAGCGTTTGCTTTTAATATTTCGTTCACCTTAATTTTTTTTGATTTATTGTTAGGTTAACTTTAAATTTGAACATAATGAAATAGACATACGGACTGCGTCCGGAACTTCAGACCACGTTCACTGTGGACTATCTCTGACCATGTGTCGACTTGTTTAGCAAACACCAGAGTGTAAAAATCGGAAGAGGGCAGGAGGCGACTGCATTTCATTTGCATATGAACAGCAAACTGTTCTCCTGCAGGTGCCACAGAAAATAAAAAGCGCACAAACCAACACATTAACAGGTGTTGACTAAGCGCCAGACAGATTCCCGCACTCTTCCTATTCCCTAGCAACTGCATTTTCACATAAAGAGTGGCAAATTTGTTTGCCTTTGTTTATAAAAATTTAAGGCACTTTCGGGGCAATGCACTTACCGAAAAAGTTTATTCGAAAATTGATAAAAGTTTTCGGGAGTCGAGATTGTAATACAATATATATAATCCGATCGCTACGAATGTTTGAATAGAAATTAAAGGATATTTATCATTACATTTTGCAATTCGCAAACACTAATGATTAAAATGATGATTCAGGTTATTCTGGTAGCTTTGAAGGTTTTGATAAGCCTTAGCCGGTACCACCGTTCGCTCAGTGCTGTTGCAGGGATACCCCGAAATGTGGCTGCAATCGCTACCAGGCCAAAGGCAGCCTAAATCCCATTTCTGCAGCACCACTTTTGAGGGGGCGGAAGTGGGTGGGGCTCTTTATTTATGCAAAAATAACAAACAAGTAACCGGAGGAGAGGCGACAGCAAAAGCAAAAGCAAAAGCAGGGAAACTGCAAAAACGACGACGAGTGCCTAAAAGCCTCAAACGTTGTCTGTGTGCCGGACATTGTCGCCGTGTTGCTGCTGGATTATTCACAGCCGTTGAAAGTGTGCAATGAATGAATTTATGGCGGTGCTACTCTCCCCCAGCCCCCTGCAGCGGGCTTAACCGTGCAAAGTGTATACAAATGTGGCGGAGTTTGGCCATGTTATCAACGTTTTTATTTGCTCCCTCCCCGTCTGCTTTGGCAACAAAGGCAGCCAACAAATAAAACCCAAAAATAAACAAATTAAGTGAAGCGCGGAAGCGGAAGTGCAGACAGCGCTGGCCATTAAGTGAGCCGGAGATGGCCCCCAAAAGAGACCAGACTGTTGCTAGGGAGAGGGGCAGAGAGAGAGAGAGACCTGTAGGGATTGTCACCTGTTTAATATTTCAATTGGTTAAAAACGTTCGCTTATTCTCCCCTTTTTCCGTTGCAGCCAAGGCCTCCAAAGTCATCCATTTGCGCAACATTCCAAACGAGTCCGGCGAGTCGGATGTGATTGCCCTGGGCATTCCGTTTGGACGCGTGACCAACGTGCTGGTGCTCAAGGGCAAGAACCAGGCGTTCATCGAGATGGCCGACGAGATCTCCGCCACATCAATGGTGTCCTGCTACACAGTCAATCCGCCCCAAATGCGCGGCCGCATGGTCTACGTGCAGTTCTCCAATCATCGCGAGCTGAAGACCGACCAGAGTCACAACGTAAGTACAGAACAATACTTAATTTGTTCATAATAGGTGACCGACATGAATTTCTTGGGTGTCTTAATAAGCCATAACTAATATAGTTATAATATACAATCATCGGAAAGATAAACTTTGCTAGCTGTAATCCCTAAGACTCCCCAATATCTGCTGTTGGCACAACTTCCGGTCTTAAGTGTTATTAATGTGGCAATTAAGTTTTCGGACAGGGGAAACAAATGAAGCAACTGCGATTTATATGCAAATGTGGGTCGGCCTCGCAAACCGTCTGATTAATTACACTTTCTGGGGAACTTAAACCCGTTCCTCAAGAGATTTGGACCTTTCATAAATGCACACATACTCGAACACCCTTTGAGCGCGTGCCTATATTTGTGGGTGCTCTAAACCAATTTCTAATTTTAATTTCGTAAGCCACAAAGTCACAGACAAAGTTTAAAAAGCTTTCAAATAAATACACATGGCCGCACACACACACGTGTCTGACAAAAGCAGTAAAACGCATAGTTTTTGGGGTTTTGCGGACAGCCCACACAGAAATTTCGAGTGAGTGGTGAGGAGTGAGGGCGAGCATAAATACAAATGAAACCGCACGCATACCAAGGAGACAAACGAATCAGGAGACCAGCACACGGAGCATGGATGCCAGCTGCTTAGCTCAGAGTCAAAAGCATATTTTGATTACTTAAATGGAAGTGGAGGGGTGGGCAACCGCAACGGCAGTAGGAGCAGCAACAATCGGCCAGGACAAAACGCAAAGCGGGGTTGTCACCTTTGCTGGCTGGGCTGTGCACCAGCTGATGGTGGAGGATTTGGTGGTGGTGAGCTGAGCCCAAAAGCAAACTACTTAAAAAGAGATCGCAACGGCAACGGAAACGGCAGAAGCAACACGAACAACAACGAAAAAGGTTAAGAGGCTGCAGTAGCAGCAACAGCAGCAACACGAGGACGAGGGCCAAAAACAAGAATCAGACAAGGGGCGGGCCTATGACTTAGGTGACACAGCAGCAACAATGGCAGCAGCAACACCAACACAGCTAGACCAAACAATATAGTTACATTTCACTGATTACCTTTTGGCTGTGGCACACCGTCGTGTGTGTATCCCCATCTCTGTGTGCGTGGGCAGATTTCTCTTGTTAACTACTAATCCTGGTAAAAGGCCTTGTTGTTAGCCCGCAGACAACGTGAGACAAGTCAGACGAGTGGAAAAGTCAACGCCGCCGCCGCTTTCTGTAGTGGAAAATCTCTTAAAATGCAGGAGAGTGTGTTTGTGCGAGTGGAAGAGGTTTAATCTTGTGTGCGCTGCTGCTGCTGCTGCTGCTGCCAACATATTTATACAATTTCTCATTTCATTCAGCTTTCTTTCTTCTGCCCATGTCCATTGTGCGAATGTCTTGACTTGGGTTTGCCTGCTCTTCCTTTTGTGTCCTGTGTCTGGCGGCCCACCTGTGCATCATTCAGTTGATTGTTTGACGCCCTGGCCCAGCCACTGTTGACTGTTCCTTTATTTTTGCGTCTTGCGTCTTGCGTCATATTTCGCCGCCTGTCATTTGCTGTTTGTGTTGCTGCTGTCGCTGTTGCTGCTGCAATGTGGCAAGCTTCAGATAAGATGCTTAGCGAATTGTTGTCGGCGACCAAGCAGCAGCGAAACTTAAGAAATCATATGAGCAGAAGCTGGAGACGTTTGCTGTCATGTGCGGGACTTGTGCAATCGCAGGAGAACTCCTTTTTAATTCCCTCGTTAGTTGGGTATTTCCGTAAATTTCGAATTTTCGTCAATTTCCTGTTGGCAAAGGTTTTATGCTTTAAGCACGAAAGGGAAAGAGGGAAAATTCTGTTTCATCTCCACCGAGCGGGAGACAAATCCATTGCATGGCCCTCAGGGATTTTAACCCCAGCAAAGGAGGCGACACGCACCTGAAGGCGAAAGCTGCGACGACAGCAGCAACAGCAAATCAGCAATACAGGATTTCCAAATCATCTCCCCCGCCCGCACACACACACACATCCTAGTAAAGAAGACATCTAGTCGCACACATGTGTGATTTCAACGGCTGAGTGATTGCATGGAATAGAAAATAAAACAAATAGGAGGGAAACCCAAGCAACAGAACAGAAAAATCCTGTAGAATACTTTGCAGCTATACCACCCAACTTTCCCCGCCCTTCCGACATTTATGTTGGCAATTTGGCAGTCAACCGGCAACGCTGCTGTTGCTGCTGCGTAACAGGATTCTAATATGTCATGTCGTTGGGATGTCCTTTCACCTTTGCTTCGCTCCTCCTTCATCCAGGGAACTCTGTTTCTGGCTCTGGTTTTCTGTGACTATTTTCCTTGATGACTCACTCTAGTGTCTTAGGGTTTCTCCTTCTGCTCCTGCGCTGCGGCCCTTGACTAAGATGCCAGAAATGAAGATAAATGCACTGGCAAGTTCACCCGGTTACGACCGCAACGAGCTGCCCACAGGAACCCAGCAGCCACTCAGCCACCCAGCCCCATAGTCAGCAAAAAACCCAACCCCAAAGGTCCGCAACTGGCATTGTTTAGTGGGTTTCAAATTTGACATCTGATTGTTTTGTTTGTGTGACTGTACAACTGTGGGACGCATCTGTTGGCTCTGTGGGCCAGTTTTGTTTTGGGTAATTTTGATAAATTAATTTTTGAGCCTGGCCTCTTTTACGGCCAAAAAGGGTTGACAGCCACTCGGGGGAAACGGAATTAGCCCACGGCCTACGAAGAATTAGATTGAAATAAAATTTCGCAACAAAGGGCAGCCAATCCCTGGTCTAATCTCCAGTGTAACATTTGGCGGCGCTCCTCCGCTGCCATTCGGGCTTCATTAGATGCGCACAATTGATTAATCGTTGCATTCACAGTGAGGATTGCTTCGACCTCACGAATCACCTCAGCGGGAGCCACGCGTTCAGTTGCGAACTCCAATTCTGGTAATCATCATAATTGGCACTCGCCGCCGAAACACCAAATTAGCCCAACGGGAACAGGACAATGGAGCTGAGCAAGTGCCGAGCCACTGCAGCCCAACGGTCAGGCTTCAAACTGCAGCAGCCAAACAACTGCTATACAGTCGCCGAAAACTCTGATTAAACAATTTGAAAATTGTAAATGTCCTTGTGTAAATCGGAAGATCACAAAAGAAACGTAGATACCGTTCCAAAATCAGAATTGAAAAGCTAAAAGGTAATTGAATGAGAATTTCTCAACAAAAACTCTCGCTACCTTTTTTGGACAAGATATTTTCTCGAAGTGCACTGCATGGAAATGCAAATGCATTTCCCAAGCGCTTGTTTGCATGTGCTTGCACTCGTCTGAGTGTACGTGGGCAGGTGCTCGCTTTCCCTCCAGTGATAAGGTTACCTTGTAATTAAATTAAATTGCCGACTACAGAGAGAGCCGCATTTTACGGACGCCTCCTGCCAGGCCAAACAATGGCGAACGGCCAAGAAAAACACAAAAGGAGGCAAGTGACGGACGGCAATTGTCAATTAATGGCACACACATGAAAATTAGGTGGGAACACGAAGTGGGATTAATTTACACCGCGTTTGACACCTGGAGGGGAAGCGACGACGACTGGCACAGAACTAATACAAATGTTAAGCGATTAGGCCACAGAAAGGATCAAACTGATTAGCAAAGTCTTATTCGTGATGGCTGATGCCCGCATGTCTATAAATAACAGGCCATCGGGGATAACACCGCACATTTGATTTGGTGTTAATAATATGAGCCCGGCTCAGTGACAGAGACCTCAATGTGTTATTTAATTTGCGCCTCCTGCTGACAGGCTGTCAATTCCGTGGGGGAGGGGTGGGAAAAGCGGGAAAACCAGCTTATAGGCCTTTTCTTTCGGCACGCTATTTGTCTAACTCTCAGGCTTGTGCAGTTAAAGGATTTCGCCCAGGCAAACATCTTCACATATGCCGTGCTATCCGCCAAATGCTATCAGCTATCTGCTCAATGTTTATTTTTCTATGCGCTGCCTGGCGTGTGCTTTTCTTTGCTGTTTTCCTGTTTTCCCATTTTATTTTCACGTTTACTTTTCCGACCGCCCGCTCATCGCTCTTCGTCGCCGTCGAAAACAAAAGTAAGCTAATCTTATTGTTTTCACAACAGCGACGAGGAGCAGGAGCATCGCGTATGTGGCTGTGCCTTCTGCTGCCTGATCCTTTGAGTTATGCGGATGCGAATGTTTGCTTATACTTGTGCCGCGCTAAAGCTTTTTGCCATTTTGATTGGCGACGTGTTGAAAATGGATTTAAATTACATTGTTTCGCAGTACGTGAGCTCCGAATAGAGAAGAGGGCTGAGAGCGGCAGGATAACAACGGTGGAACAGTCGACAGCACAGAAAACCCTAGAAACCGACTGCTGACAACTGACAACTTCATGTATGCACTGACTTTTCCAGCGGCTGTGTCAATATTTTCATTGTATTGATTAGTTTTGCATTACGGATGCCCGAAAGAGCCTTTTCCCGTTCTCCTTACCCTTCTTTGTTTTCGCAGGCGTATTTACTTTTGTTTTTTGGGCAGTGGATTTTGCTACTTTGCGTAACTCGTATTTATTTAAGCCTTTCGGTTTTATGGTCGTATTTGTGGAATATTTTGGCCAAAGGCTTTTAACACACTCGGCGCGGTTGCTATTTTTGTGCGCCTTTTGCATAAATAAGACAAATATGGTTTCTTGGCACTGAAACCGCTGCTCCTCCCCCGACTTTTTGCAACTTCTTCTGTTTTGCTTGACCGTAAAAACCACGCAGCAGATAACCGACCCACAGCAAAGTTATACATAATCCCGAGCTCAGCTTTAAAACTTAACTACACAAGTTCATAACTTGTAGTGGTAGTTGCCCAAAAAAGTTTCCCTCTTCCAGTTGCCAGAGCGCCGAAAAGGTCAGCTCCTCCTGGCCAATAAAGAGGGGGATCCGGCGCAGACTGTGGCCAAGCAGCTGTAGATGCTTTACTTTCTAACTTGGCCCGAACACTTAAGCCCTCGCTTCAGCCAGCTCTCCAAAAGGGGCGACGACACTTGAGTCCTCCTCTTGCTCGAAAGGACTCGCCATGCAGTTTAAAGTGTGCCTGTCAGGGAGAAGGGGCGTAATGGGGTAAGAGTTGGGGAGCCAAGGTACGGCACTCTGGGTGACATTGCAATGAAAATAAACTTCCGTCCGCAAGAAAAAAACAGAAGCACACGAAAGCGCTATGAAACAAAAATATTTATGCAAAACCTTAAGTGAAAGCAGAGTCAATATTTTTTGGCGCCTGTAGAGCTGCGGTTTCAGCCCCTGAGCTTTTGCCTTTTGTCAGCCATTTTCCGAGTTTAGTTCTTATGCAAAAACCGCATCAAAATCATATAACAATTGCCGAGTGCTTTTCGGCTTGTTGAATATTGCAAAAGTTTTTGGGAACTCTTTTAGCGAGCTGTGAATTATCAGATTTTCGCAGTAGTTTTTGTTTTTACCATATGAAGACTTTTCTTGATGTCCTGAAATCTTGGCCACTACAGTTTTCACAAACCCTTGAGTATCCAAAAGCTGGTGTAAGTTTCCCTATTTCCCTTTTCCCGTGTTAAGTGGACGAGAAGCGGGGACACGTGTGTCTTTTGTCCAGATTTTCCCACTGACACGCATCGATCGATAAATGTGCTTATCAGCAAGTTGTCAATACTTTTCGCTTATCAAAGCATTTTGTGTTATCAAATGTGGCATATAATCCAGGGGGAGAGGGCAGGAGGGAAGAAGCAGCAGGCCCATCGATATTAAATTATAACAATGTGGTGAGGTTGTTCCCTATGATGAGCGGAGTGGGTGTTTGCATATCTAATCAGCCCACAACAACAATCGGGATGGGGAACGCACAATTGACTCATTAACAGGCAAAACCGCGACAAGCAAAGTCCAATACAAACACAGCCGCACGCGCACAACGATTTGTTATGTTTAATGATGTTGCTGGTTGTGGTCCCTAAACTTTCCCCATCCTTTCCCCTCGCCCTATGTCCAGCAGGATAATTAGAATGGCTTAGCCTAATATGCGTGCAAGTGCTCCCAACATTTGGTTTGGCTTAGAGTTTGCAACCATGAATACCTATTAATATTTGGCCTTAAATACTCGTACACTCAAGAAAGTGACGGCCAATAAATAAAAAACAAACATAATTGAATTGGAATTATATTATTCTAATTTTGCCAGTTAGTATATGATATTAACTAAATTTACAATTTAGTTTTTGTCCGACTTCACCTCAGATATTAACATAAACTTTTTCTCAGTAATAAATTCCACAAATTGCAAGTCCAGCTCACGTTTAAGCTCAAGTTTAGTTACTCGAGTTGTCCGTACAAACCTCTGCACAATTTTCAAAGTGCTTAAACGCCTGCCAAATGCCCACTTGGCAGCTAGTTAGTGGATATTAACCAATTCTGCTGTTTAAACAAGCCCAACAGAGATAGCAGGATAATATGAGTAATAAATGGGCAACCGCTTCTCAACAATTACATTACAATTTTTACACAATCAACGTCATCGTCATCATAATAATCAGAAAAGTGAAGTATCAAATTACGGGCAGCGGGAAGGAAACCCCGCGACAGGCACTAGTGGCATCCCACAGGCATCTAGAGCCAGCATGGCAATCGAAGATGAAGCAGCCTCATCATCATGGAGCTCTCATGCCACTCGGCACATCCCACATACGCCCCGTCTAGCCACGCAGCTCGGCACTCGGCAATTCTAATCAATTTTTATTATTTTTTCAAACTTTGTCTGGTAGCACAGAGGCGAAGGTAAAGCTCACGTCGACCGGCTCTTTGTTTCCAATGGGAAGGAATTTATCTAGGCGAAGGCAGAAACAAATAGCACGCCTGGGGAGGATTGCCATGAAGTTTTCCCATTCCATTCCTGCCCCGGCCTCTCCTGTTGCTGACAAACGCACAAAAAACGCGTCGCAAATGGGCAGAATAAAAGGAAATCGAGGCCAAGTGGGTCGGTAACGGTGGGCGGTCGAATGTGTTTACGTTATGATTTTCGAAATCAAAATTCAGCACGAATAGGAATAAATTTACTTCCGAATGACATTAAATTGATTTCCGATAGAACGTGTATATTTCACGGAAGAAATTTGTGTTGCTCACTAAGAGTATCTGGCGTCCGCCCAGCATCCTCGTCACCGCCAGATGCCCCTTCCTCCGATCTCCCGTTCTTGCTTTTATTATAACGATACTTGATATTATTGATTTTGATTGAGATTTATGTTGGCGAGGACGATTCCCGTATAGATGGGGATCCCGCCAAGCTTTTGACAGGCCGAATCGTACACTCAAAAATTAATTCGTAATTTTAGGTTCGATTTTCAATCCATATTGTATTCAAAACGATAAAGTTATTATTATTATTTGTTTTTTATTAAATATATGGTATATGGAATAATATAGCATTTACAAAGAATCAATCTACAAGTCTTAAAATATATTATTTATGTTTGCAATCAACGAAGTTATAATTTTATTTCCCTTTTTCCGGATGGTTCCTATGGAAGCTTTATAATATAGAAAGCCTATTCGTCCCGTTTCAACTTTTATACTAGCTAAAACAGAAACAGTAAATTGATTTAATGACTCATTATGTCTCCTTTTCTATTTTCAGAACTCGGTTGTCCAGAGCGACTACCGTATCCAGTCCCCGGCGGGCGGATCGCCCCTGCCCCTCTGCGCCGCTTCCAACGCGACCAGCAACAATGCAAACAGCTCCGGCGACAGCAACAGCAGTGCCGTGGGCATTTTGCAGAACAACACCAGCGCCGTGAACGCGGCCGGCAACAACACGAATTCCGCCGGCGGACCCAACACGGTGCTGCGCGTGATCGTCGAGTCGCTGATGTACCCCGTCTCGCTGGACATTCTGCACCAGATCTTCCAGCGCTACGGCAAGGTGCTGAAGATCGTCACCTTCACCAAGAACAATTCATTCCAGGTGAGAGCACTCAAAGTTTGTTAAGGAAGTCTTTTGTTTTGCCGCGAAGCCCCATGGCTAATAAGCTGCTTTGCGTTTCAGGCCCTCATCCAGTATCCGGACGCCAACTCCGCCCAGCATGCCAAGTCGCTCCTTGACGGGCAGAACATATACAACGGCTGCTGCACACTGCGCATCGACAACAGCAAGCTGACGGCGCTGAACGTGAAGTACAACAATGACAAGTCGCGCGACTTCACGAACCCCGCGCTGCCCCCTGGTGAACCGGGGGTGGACCTCATGCCCACCGCCGGCGGTCTGATGAACACCAACGATTTGCTACTGATCGCTGCCCGGCAGCGGCCTTCTCTCACAGGTGATAAAATAGGTAACACGAGCGGAACATTTTCCCGTCTTTTCCTTTATGTTTTTTCTATGCTTCATGTTGCCAACGCCAATCAATTGGGAAACTTGCCCATCAGTGAGGACAACGTTTAATTTTTCAAAAGATTTTTCCTAGAAAAATATTAACCGAATAGATTTTTATTTTCTAATCTGTTTTCCAAACTTGAAGAATTTTGTTAAGTTTATTTAATTACAAGTTCAATTTTCTGCCAATTTATTTTGATGCAGCTTGTCCTGTTATTGAAACTTAATTAATTTTAAATGGCTTGAGTGCTTTTTTTGTCCTTCTACTATTGAGAAATCCTTTTTGGATCACTGAAAATCACACTTATACAAGAGTTCTACTTTGCTTACCTTTCAGACTTTTTACCTTTACACCTGCTATCGATTCGTATAGAGCTTAAGTGGCATGCAACTAATCGGAAACTCTCGGAATTGACAGATTGCTAACTTTTGTTTCGTTTTCTTTCAGTCAACGGCCTGGGCGCCCCGGGAGTTCTGCCTCCCTTTGCCTTGGGCCTGGGCACTCCCCTCACCGGCGGCTACAGCAACGCCCTGCCTAACTTGGCCGCTTTCTCGCTGGCCAACAGCGGCGCCCTGCAGACAGCCGCTCCCGCCATGCGGGGCTACTCGAATGTTCTGCTTGTCTCGAATTTAAATGAGGAGGTAAGTGCTGTGTTTAGATTATACGGTCCCACCAAGAGTAAAGTCCCAGACCCCCTATTTGATGCTCCATTTTTTAAGTAAAGAAAAAATCATTTGACCCTGGTTGCACCATTTAAGTAAATATATGGTATTCTAAAGTACAATACGTACGGCCAAAAATTATAAAGAGAACGCTAAAAATACACAATTTGTATTCAATTTTAATAAATTAAGTCACCCATTTTTATAAGCTCTTATGCTGATTCAATTTAGTTTACATAACCTAAACGCCTACGTTTTTTCTATAAGTTGCCCCACTTACTTTAACCATTAAAAATATCGATTAATATTTTTATAGTTATGTATTTTTACTGTTATACGTGCATATGTGTAGTGTATCTGTTGACTGGCCTGGGACCTGAGAAACAGTCCTCTTTCCTTTCCCTCTACCTCGCTATCTGTTTCCTTGCGTCCCAGCCTGACGTCCACACATTATGTTCATATCCATCATACTCTATGATTTAATTTGTTTATTTCCTGTTTAACGTTTACTTTGTTATTTATTATTTGTAATACACCTGAAACGAAACTCTCGCTAACTGACGACAAACTCTATTTTCTCTTTTTCTCTGTAGATGGTCACGCCTGATGCTCTCTTTACCCTCTTTGGTACGTCTGCACAAACGATTACTCTATTAATTGCCAGTTTTCCTATTTATTTGTTTGTTGTCCGGGCCAAGCTAGAGGATGAATACTAGTGGGAGAGATGCAGCAATGCACTCCTCTGTGGACACATCTCCATTCGTAGTTGATCTCTGTCTCTATCCCTATCTGACTCCTGCTCTGTCTCTCCTCCAAAGTAAAAGCGAATACCTATTGTCCTGTCTAGCTTTGCCCGGTCACAACGTGTACCACATAAATTTGCACTCCTTAAACAATTTATAAGTAGTTTACTTGATTATTCATTGAATTTACACTGTACGAATCGAGCGAGACCAACAATTTACCCTTTTCTCCGTGTAGCTGCTCTCCGTGTTCTCCATGTTCTCCTTTTATCCTCGTTTCCGGTTGGCATTTACGCCATTTACGTGCAATCAGCAAAAGTGCCATGAATTATTTATACTCCGGTATTTGTGGGCGCTAGGGAAGAAGGGGTGGGTTAACAAAGCAATAGCTGACAAAAATGCGGCACAAACTGTTTTAAATATTGAAAAAGCCTTAAAACAGGGAGGGCCATACAAAAAACTTGAGTATGCAAAGGGAGTCTGGCAATTTGCACATTAAATGCAACTACCATGTGGGAAATGTAAAATGGAACCATCAAACCAAAAGCAGTAAAACCGTAGACCTCATGTTAGAAATCCACTGCTAGCTCAAAGCGATCATATTCCAGAGAAGGCAAAAGCCAATAGTCCCTGCGAGAAAAGTAAATAAATTTTGAGCAATCCGATCGGGCTATAAAACCCATTTAGATGGAGAGATGCTGCCATGCAGTTTTTCCGTGTGCAAGTGGCAGTATTTATTGTATTGCCAAATGGAATAAGCCGGCTAAAGCTGGCAACAAATGGCTTTCTAATAGCTTTTTGCCAGCAGCAGTGGCAAATCCATCAGCCAGCTTGAAATGGGAATGGATTCCGTTCTTGGGCTAGCCAGTCTAGTCCGCCTGCCATTTATCCTGTCATAAGTTCTGCTTACAAATTGTAAAACAATGAAAATGAGAATACACTCGACTCGACGTCCTGCACACTTGTGCATACATATATTAAAAACACAGCAGCAGCAACTGGCAACAGGTAAAACCGCACTCAGTCAGGAGCACTGGTGCAGTGGCAACACCACCACTGGGGCATCCTGTTGCTCCTCCGTTGTCTTCGTGTGCGTTGGTGTGTGTGAAATTACATGAATTAAGTGTGCTCGTGGCTGGTTTCCATTGTTGAGGCCCAGGACCCAGGACCAAAGGGTGAGAGAGCGAGTGCCTTTGAGCTGAGAACTAAAATGCATGCACAAAACACATGCTTTACCATGTGCTCATCCTGCGACACACACACTCCGGCATTCACCCACTAACACACTCGCAGCACAAAAGATTGAGTGCGGAAGTGCATAGCTTTAAAAATGTCCATTTATTTAGTTATCATTGCGCTTGTTGCTGTCGCCCATTGTTGCTTTTGCTGCCCTTCTTTCGTGTGCGTGCACACAGAAAAAAGTGTACGTTGTCCTGCGAAAAGGCTTTAAACCGGAGCTCTTAGCGCTTTAACGTAAATGGAAGTAGAATAATTTTAAGTTCAATTGGCTGATTATATATTTTGCTCTAAGTCTAAAAACGGAGTCATGTCTGATTTTTTTGGGCACCTTATTTTAAATCGATCTTAAAAGGGTCCAAACACTAAGAAATTACATTTTTTTCTCTGTGCGTGTGTGTGGTTTTTCCCTCCCGCTCTCTTTGTCTGTTTATATATATATACACCTCTTATACCACACACAGACATTATCATTGTGTAGTTTTTGCTGGCTCTTACAATTGAAATAAAATTTACTTGTGACTTTTCGTAGCTCGTTGGCTCGGTTAGCCGGTCCGTTGGTTGGTTTCTCGAATGGAAAAGGGGATTGCCTCTTGTCTCCTTGCTGGTTTTTCGTCGTCTGTCGTCTGTTTGCCAAATGAATTTAACTAACTTTGTAAAGTTAATGGGGTTTGCTATTTGAATTGCTCTCCCAACTTCCCCCCGGCTCCGTATGTGTGTTTTATTATTTTATGGGATTCCCAGTTGACTTTTCACTTGCGCTGCATTTCTCCATTTGGCTTACTCCATTATGTACTTGATTTAATTACCAAAGCACATCGATTGAGCAAGTTTTTGCCGAGCTCTACGAGGATTCTGGAAAGTGTGGCGCATAATTGCAGCATAATGGATTTTGTAGCCACAATACCGCCGAGCGTCCCCCTCTCTCTATTGCAAGCGATCGAATCTCTGGTGAATTTTTTGCCAGTGTGGGCTTGTGTGGCAGTGCAACAACAAGAGTCTGTTTCTCCCTTTTGTCTCTGGTGACACAAAACAGTTTGTTTGCGGCCACACACACAGGCTTCCCCTTTGTTTGCATGCAAATGCATTTAATTTGAGTTTAAATGCCCAAATATAAACTTCTGCCAAACAAACGCAACCGCACGGAGAATGCCGGGCAGCAGGGAGTTAATCCGCTTGCTTGCCCGGAACTTAACCCTTGTGTGCTGTGCGGTGCTGAGCACTGCTGCCTTTGATTTATATTTACAAATTGCATCCATTCTGTCAGCAGTTCGGGGCTTATCGGTCAAAGTAAACAAAAATGTTGCCAAACGTATTAATTGCTTAAAAATTGTTTCTGTGTCCTGCCGTTGTTCTTGCTGCCGGATTTGTGCAGCGTAAACCACAGGCCCCGCAGAGCCACCAACTCTCGGGCAACTTTGAGCCACTGAGCCGGGAAAATCCGATCAGCAGACCGCTTAGCAGAGTGCTGCAGCAGCTAAAGTTACGGGTCCTGCTCCGGCGCCAGTTGGCAGCTGCCTGCACTGCTAATAAAGCTTAGATTGCTGATTAAACGCTCCGAAGGGCTCAGCCAGGAGCGAAGTGGAAAAGTAGGATACCCATACGCCCCGTTGCACAGCAGAGATGAAGAGATGTCGATAAGTCGAACGTTAAGCGTATTATTATTGGGGTGCCAATAGATTAAGATAAACTTGCCTGCTTTCTGAGCAGCCAGCGTGTAATTGACGGCCGGAGTCTCGACAGACAATCAGCCGAATGGCAGGCTAAAATTTTATGTAATAACCTTTGAATTTCCAAGTAGCTCTAAGCAGACAGCGGACAGACAGAAGCACCGCCGATGACACTTAAAGGAGCTAGGAGTAGTACGACAAACCAAGGCACTGGGGCAAAAAATATTGGCGCTTTATTAAGGTTTAAATGTTTAGAAAGATTTGGTCCTTAAAACCGATCCAAATTATTGTAGGAAATAGGGAATAGATAAAGGTGTCTGAACTAAAAGCCATTTATGAATCTTTCAAGGAGGGTCTGATTTTATAAAAGTTATCATTCTTGAGCTTAAACTGCTTATTCTCTGCTATCACGAACTTCCAATGATTTTTGATCAGTGTAGCTGGCAACTGGCAAGCGAATGGAAAACGTCAACCGGCAAATGGCAAACGGCTGCTTTTGTTATGTTAATGGCAACACGCAAGGACACGTAACAACGTTCCACATGAGGTGGGCCAAAGGAGCTGTGGCCCACATTAGGGTGGCGAATTTAGCACTTCAAAGGGTCAGGGGGAGGAGCCGTGGGCGGTGTGCGGTGTGCGGCTCGCTGTTTGCATACCAAATAATAAAAGTGGCAAGCTCAGTTCTGGAGCCGAGGACAAACAACGCACTTCAAACGCGGGGATTGATCTAGCCGAAAAAGAGCAACAAGCGGCGCAACAAAAAGGCCAAAAGCCCGGAAAAGTTCGCCCAAAACCCTTTCGGCTGCCAGCCAGTCAGACATTTTATTAGTTTTGACAGCGCTTTGTTCGCTCGGCCTGCGACTAGGCGAAGACCCAATTGAAAGGACCCAGGGACTCTCTGGGGCATGCTCTTTAGACACTTGACACATGCCGCTTAGGCTGTCAAGCATTCAATACCGACCCATGCCCCACTCGGACGGAAACCACCCTGCCGGGGCCACCACCCCCAACCCCAACCCCAAACCATTTACTCCGGGGGCTGGGATTGAGTTGCCTTTGCATAACAATAAAAGAAAACTTAATCAGTCTGCGAATCGTCTGGGAAGCAAGCCCTAACGCCCAAACACTAGCACATATGCCGTGTAATCCGCTTATGTAATTGTAATGGCGTGATAAAAATTTATATCATTGCCGAAAATATTGCCGAAACGTGTTTAATTGAATTTTTATGCGTTTAGAGATCCGGCGAATTGGTGCGTGATTTCCCCTCTTTGTGTGCGAGTTGATTGTTGTTGCTACGTATGTGCGGAATAATTTCATAAAATTTTACGCGCTACATGTTGTGGCAGAAATGCAATTTGATAAAGTGCCCGAAACAGGAAAAATTAAATCCAATGTGCAAATAATTTCAATGAATTTTTCATAATCGCAACAAATCGCTTTAGCAGCCAAACTCAATGTGACAGGCGTTCGAGGGAATGTGATTAAATGGAAGCCATCGATTTGAAACGAATTTCCGTTTGGCTTTAGACACCGGCGATAATGGAGATGGAAAGCAGGGGGATTTATAGGCCGTTCCAACTTTATAGACTCCCAAGCTAATATGCCACCGCCAGCCGCATATTTCTTCATAAAGAATATGCTCAAACACACGACTAATGGGCCGTCGGGGAATCCGCTTCACTGTCTGCATATGTTAGTGTCGCGAAACCACAAAAAAGGGAAAAACTTCTGTAGGAACATTCAGGCGATAATAAATTATTATCAAGTCTGTCGGTCGGTCGGAGTTGGGAATACGAATAAAGATTGAGGCTGCCGGGCGCACTTTGCATAGCAACCGGCAGCTCGGCAGATGCTGCTCATACGCCCCGTTGCACGGCGAGCCATGCTGGTGACTGGAGAAGGGCTTCATGCCTGGCATTCACTGTGCTCCACTGCCAATACCTGCAGATATGGATGTCGATGTCGATGTCGACGTGGACGTCTGCTGCTGCTGGCCTCGCCTGCAATTGTTGCCCCGAATTCCTGGTAAAAACCAAACGAAATTGCTCGGTGTTTGGCATAAGTCAAGTCTGCCGGATAACTGGGAACCAAGGCAGTCAGTCACTCAGGTAGCCAGTCGTCTGTATAAAATGGATTTACTGCCAACTGTTGAACTGTGTGCGCTGTCCTGCGAACTCCTCCTTGGGCCCCACTATTTACTACCTGCATTTCCATTGCTACTTTTGTAACTTGTTAGCGCAGCGCTCGCTTCGCTACGCTTCGAGTAGCCGGCATGGCCTCACTTTTATAGCCGACTCTGCTTTCTTAGTTTTCGCACAGGAAGGTCGTGGAGGGGGTGTACAGAAATAAATATATTGTACATTTTACATCAAAATTGCACAATTGCACATGGAATCAGTAATATCACTTGCATTATGAGATCATATACAAGCTGTATTAAATATTAATATTTTATGGGATCTAATTATTACCAAAAATTGTTATTGCATGATGCTAATAACATCAGAGTTAATTCCTGTTTTGATATTAATGAATCAAGTTAGACATAGAAAATAACCAAATTTTAGCAACATGACCAATTTCATATTGAAAAGAATTTTTCCTTAAGTGTACCTCCCATTTTGTGTGCAGGTGTGTGTGGCTGAAAGAAGTTGAAAATTTACTTTCCGCATTATTCGATTTGTTGTCTTGGGCAGCCCTGCACTTTACATTGTTTGCTTTGGGGTCGCCTTTGCCATTGGCATCGCCGTTGCCCTTTGGCCACCAACTCGACCGGCAACTATTTTTTATGCTTGATGGCAATTTGCGCCCTGCTTCAAATTTGCGCTGATTGGCTGCACACGCTGCCCCGTGTGGCGCCCGGGAACGGGGACTAAAATAAGTCACCCCGGGCCAATGGACCGACCCTCGGGCAGCTGTCAGAGCAGAGTCCACTGGCCGGGCAGCTTCCTTAAAGTCCTCTGCCAGTCTTAATGCAGTCCTGCATCTGGGTCTCAGTCCGCTTTATAGTGCATAGTTTGCGGCGTAAGTAAAGCCATAAAATACAATTCAATAACGCGACGCCGATGCCGCCGCCGAAAAGTTGCACACTAGCACACCTTGTCTGACAGCTGTAAAATCCGTGGCCTTAAAATGGAATGCAGCTACGGAAGCCAAGGCGGCTGGGCAAGGGAGGAGCTGCAATGGAAGCTCGTAAAAAATAGCAGAGAAAACTTATTGAGCCAGTTATGAGTTTCGTACATGATACTAACGGCGTGGCCCGCGGCAATAATGCGAGTGCTTGGGCTGTGGGCAAAAATGGCGGGGAGAGAAAAGAATAGTGCCAGAAGATACCTAGTGTACATGTTATGGCTTTTTGGTGGGGTGTAAAACTTTTCCGCGGTCCCCATAAACCGCTTCGAACCGTCCAAAAATTCAAGCAGCAGCCGAGGAAAAAGTTCACTACTACTACCGATCCGAGCTTGAAGTGGACACGCCAATAAGTTGGCCAAGACTAGTTACACTTGGAAAACAATTAATTTGGAACCAGCAACACTTTCTAGAATTTAGGTTCGAGGGACTAAACTTCTCAAGATCATTAAACTTATAATGTAAAACTTAAAATGCCCTGTTTCTAATTAGAATTATCTAAAGCAACAAATAATTCAATAATTCAAGAAATAGGGTCTAGAAAATAATTGGTAAAGCAGTACCATTTTTGCTTTTTTAGTGTACACTGTACATTGGTCATAAGTTGTCCCCGAGCAACAGCTACACATTGCTTCAGTTGGCCCGCTCAGCATTCGTGCCGCGACACTCGTATAACTTTACGGACAGTGCCATGTAGTTTGAGCCGACACTTGTGTACCCAGTAGTTTCCCTACCATATACTCATAATCCTCAACTGTTCTTTACTTGCTCTCTACCCATTCACAGGTGTATATGGCGATGTGCAACGTGTAAAGATTCTGTACAACAAGAAGGACTCGGCGCTCATACAGATGGCGGAGCCCCAGCAAGCTTATTTGGGTAAGTCAAGCAAACGCACTTTCACCCACTAACCCATGAGATCACACACCATCTACTACCTACACCCACCCACACTCACACCAACACCGAAACACAACGAATGAAAGTAATGAAAAATCTGAGTCTCAATCCGTAAGATGGGGACGGGGCCAAAAAGAGCAACTGCAATTTGCAGCTTGTTTAAAATGAAAATTCCAGCAACATGAAATTCCAAACGGCGCATTCCGTTGGCAACCGTAACCGTTGATGTTGTTGTTCTGTTGTTGTTGGTTGTGCAGCTGCAAATGCAGCAAAATGTATTAATAATAAAAATTGTTAAAACAAAAGAGACGGAAACAGAGCCAAGAGCGAGAGATATCTGGCCGTGCACATAAATGAAATTTTATAAGCGCTTTATTACCAGCCCGCCTGGACAGCAGAAACACCTGGTGGAGATCCAGTTCTCCCCGTTGCCCAGGCAACAAAGGCTCCTCCTGCTCGGCGGGACATGCCAATCATTTTATTGCATTTATTTGTGTGCACTTTGCCATTGTCAGGCTACCGCCTTGCCGCTTTGCCGCTGGCCAAGGACTCCCCATTCGGATCCTCATCCAATCCAATCCGACCCCCTGCACGCATTAAACGAAATGAAAATTGTCGGGCATTGCGACGCGTTAAGAGCAACCAACCGACGTGCCAAATTCCACTTTATTACAAAAACAGGAGCGGCGCCAATGGCAGCGGCCAGGCGATCGAAGCGTTGACAGCGCTGACAGCGACACCTTTTTCAATTTCGATTTGGTTTTATTCCATTTAACACGCCAACTATCCAACGGAGCCCCTCCCGATCCACCGTCCTGTTTTCCTTCGGTCAGCTCTCATTGTTTCCACTCAGCGGTTCGTCCGGCGCTGTCTTTCATTTGGGTTATTTATTCATTGGAAAAATAACTCAAAAGCTGTCAAAGTGCTGCGGCCCTGCAGGGAGGCTCTTAATTGAAAACGACAGTGGTGCGAAAGTTCCCGCTTATTTGTCCTTGCCTTTGAGCTCATAAGAAACTGCAATGGGTGCCGGGCATATGCAAATTCGTCTACATTTTAAGCCTTGCTCAAAGGCTTTGTGAGTAAAGTTATGCATATAGCTCGTGTTCACACTCATATACTGTGTGGTCCTAGTTGTTACCTTTGTGTCACAATTTCTACATTTATTATTGCCCATTCACCCTGAACTTCCTGCATAAGAAGCATATGTTATTAGCTGCTGCTTATGTACGTTGAAAGCATATGAAGATGAAAACCACATTGAATGCCATCAGGGCGTTAATCGTTCGCACATGTAATTTATCAATTATATTTTTCGTCACGATTCCATGTCATTCGCACAGTCAGCGACTGCTGCTGTTGTTAATAAAGTTTAAATAAATTTAATCTGCTCAATAAGTGCAATATGCGATCGATGCGGAAATTGCCAGCAAATTGCGCGTCTGGGAAAGCGTAAGCTACTGCATAATGAATGCCATCAACTGTTTATTGATTTAAATAAAAAGAAAATAAGTGATTGGCGGCCCGGCAGACACACAGGCGCACAAATGCGAAAAGTCCGTGGGGTATACGCGAACCCGCAGACCAAATATCTGCAGTCGCATCCGCACATCCGCCGCTCCACTGCTCCACCGCAAACTATTTTCGCCTGCTTGTCACCAACTGCGTGGCCCGCTTTCCCCTTCGTTAAAAATATGCTTTGTGCTGTACTCAATTAATTTTTTAATTATAATTATGTAAACATGCACATTTCCAGAATTCGTGCCGCTTCGTCCTGCGGTGCGCCTTACATTCTCGCTGCTCGCTGCTCAATAGCATTCCCGCTTTGAGATTTCCCTACTTAATTAATTGGGTTAAACCAGCGGAGGGGTGAGGAGAAAAGGGGAAAAGGGGAAAAGTCGAGCTAATCAGCAGGAACTCTTGAAAATGCATAGCTTAATTTCGGGTAATTTTCCTTTGTGCGCATTTGCCGGAAGCAGCAGCAGCGTCAGCAGCTGTCCGAATTCGTTTCGTTTCGGTGGCGTATACGTAATGGTGGGTTAATTGAATTCGTCCAAAAATTGACAGCATTTCGAGGACCACAAAATGCCACCGTCGGCTGCAGTTGATAAAACTATTGTGCAGATTTCACGCAAATGAACCGACAAAACCAAAGCCAGTCAACTGTTTAACCAAACAAGCAAATTATTGTGCCAAACTAGGAAGTCGACATCCCTTCCGCACTCCTTCCCCACCACATTCCCCCAGTCAAGCACAGAAATGCGAGCCAACGGCCCCGGGCATGTGAAAATATTAATGGGCGTGCAGCAGCATATAGACTACTAATGTGCCGCAAGGGCTGCCAAATGGCAAACACGTCCGCTTCCAGCCTTTTCCTACGATTCAACCTATCTACACCATGAAAAACTTTCTCATTCATTTCCCATTAAAAAAGGGGTTATAGTACTAAATGCAATTAGAGTCACGGAAAATTTTGTTTTTACCTTCAAAGCTTGACCACAGCTTACTCAAAATTCCAGATAGTTAGGCATTTCATATTTGATATCACTCTTTCGATATGAGTTCCTATATTTTCTCGAGTGTATCCACCTACCTGGACACCAGGTTACAAGAGCAAGTCTAAAAAGGAAGCAGAGTCCGGGGCGGGAGTGCGCACTTATGCACTCATAAAATATTAACAAATTCATTCGTTACTTTGCCCGAAACTCACGCCAACAAACAAAGACGATTACCGAACATGGAGCAGCAGGAGCAGGGGCAGCAGCTGCCCAGGGTCACCCAACTCACCCCATAGCCCATAGCCCATGCATACGAAAGTGTCTCGTAAGGTGGTGTGCGTTATGGCGGGGGCCGCCCACAAAATACGGCTACAATTGCACACTCAGCATACGAATTACAGCGTAAAGGCGCAAAAAACTTTTGCAAGTGAAGTCAACGGGAAATGAAGGAAAATTCGGGGGGAAAGGCGATGAGAATCAAAATGGAACGTACACCCAACCTCTCGGCCCAACTAACTGCGACAGCAATCAGAAGGCACGGAGGTGGGGAGCTAGGAATAGACAAAAACACAATAAGCTGCCCACCCCCCTCTGCTGCGTCCACTTGGTGGGCAGTTTGAGGTGTTTGGCTGCCAGGGATGCTGTAATGGAGTATTTGTTGGGTGGCAACTGGACAGGGGCGGTGGGAGTGGGCGGGATAAAGTTTGCGCAACATATTGCCAACTATGGGCAGCACACACGCAGATACAACTGAATTTATTGGGGCACTCTCAGCTGTCGACCGGGGACTTCCCCTCTGTTGTTCGCAAATAAATTTCCTGCTTGCCGTACAAATTACTACAAAATATTTTGCATAAGCGTACGCATAAAGTCATTTGCAATATAAACAAACAGACTCGTACACACTCTCCCATGTGCTAGCCGCATTCTATTGCCATTTGTATTATGGTCGATTACGCATACGCCATGTGTGCGTGTGCTACGAAATATAGGAGTCGAGTTCGGGAAACTTTTCTCCGCCTTAGGTTGACAATGCTAAGTGACTGTTTGAATGACTTGGCGCCCGGCCTTCTGGGGTCCACTATTAATTACAGGGCGTAGAAAACGCCGGGACAGTGAATGTTTTGCATAGTTTACGAGCCAGAGATAATAAAGTGTCTGGCCTGTGCGGCCGTAGATCATAGTCAAGGAATTGCTGGACATTAATCGTTCAAATCATGAAAGTTACAACTAACTTGGAGTTTATCAGGTGGGGGTAGTGAACCCATGCTTGGCTCCGGTTGCGGGCTCACCTGAGCCACATTTGCCCCATCTCCTGGTCCTTCCGCTTCCGGAGTATTATTTGCTGAGTGGGGTCGGTCCCAAGTGTATGCTGCTTAAAAGTCTTAGACCCAGAACTTCATGCATAAAACAAGGGCGGAATCTTAAAGCCTCATCGGCGAGTCATTTCACTTACTTTTTGGGTTCCCCATTCCCGAAACCTTGCTGCTTGTCTTTGTTAGTTAATAATGATTTGTTGTCGCCGCTGATGTTGGTCAGCAGCCAAGCCTTAGCTTCGTAATTAAAAGTTTAAGATTTTGAGTCGGGGCCAAGGAGCAGCTGCAGCCCTTCAGGTCCGGAAGGCAAAGTTTGGGCTCGTCCCTGCCCTTTTTCCGAAAGTGTCTCGCCTGCACATTAATCTTTATTACAAGTGTTTGTCATACTCAACGACGAGTACAGAAAAAAGGATGTTTAGGCCATATGAGCAGTGACGGCTTTGTCACTGCTGGCGGTTATTTTATTTTACAATTTATTATATTCCTGCGCCTTTGGTTTTTGAAAATCACTTAATCCATTAGGCAAACAATAAACGGCTGAGTAAGCATATTGCTTCACAATAAAACAGAGGAGCAGTGATAAAATGTGATGTAATTTATAAATGTAATGCACAACATGACTTTCCCTGGACAGTGGCCCTGGGCTAAGCCGTCGGGTGACTTGGCAGAAACTGAAATTAAATAAAAAGTAATCGAAATGAATTGGAAATGGGAATGGAAATTGAATTGTACTTAAGAACGGTTCTCCGTTGCACATGCACCTCGACTGAGACGCAGGTGTTATGACTGCCGAGAATATAGGAAACAGGGCATAGTCCGTTGAAATCTATAAGAGCGGGAGGCGCCTGAACAGAGCCCGAAGATGGCGAACTTTTGTTTGGTAATACTTTTACGGCTAAACAAGCATTTCAGCTTGTATAAATCACCAACGGCAGACGACGTTGATAAAGTTGCAGTTACATTTCAGTATGTAAATATTTGCCTGCACTTATTGCTGACTTTGTTCGACTTCGACTGCTGGCGGATTGGATCTTTCCGTGCACTGAGAGAAAAAGATCAAGATTGGGGGAATTTGTTATAGAATTTTAACCATAAAGTTTGGGGAAGCAGTCTTAAGTAGTGATAAGTAGAGTATTATTATCAATAGACATTTGTGTTATTATGGAATGCTTTTTATCCGTGAGTCTTCGCGGGATGCAGGGCCAAAAACCATTTTATGGCCCGTGGCTCGGCATATAAATGGCATTTCCACAGATACATTTATTGACACACAGTCGCATCCACATACCCATCCCCATGCACAGACTCATCTAACAAACGAAAAACTTTTCCCACGTGCATCCATTTTAACGTGTTACTTTTTGCTCCACAGCCATGTCTCACCTTGATAAATTACGTTTATGGGGCAAGCCGATACGTGTGATGGCCAGCAAACACCAGGCCGTGCAGCTGCCCAAGGAGGGCCAGCCGGACGCCGGACTCACACGTGACTACTCGCAGAATCCGCTGCACCGCTTCAAGAAGCCGGGCAGCAAGAACTACCAGAACATCTATCCGCCGTCGGCGACACTGCATTTAAGTAACATTCCGTAAGTATTCGCCAGGGCACAAACTCTTACCTGCTCCGTATAAAGGGGCCCAGGTGGGAGCGTGGGTGTGGAAGCTGGGGGATGGCTCGATTCGGCACGACAAGGCAATTACAATTACCGCTATGAGCAGCAGACACCCCGCGTGGCAGCCTCGTCTGCCAAATATGACGGGCACCCCGCTGGTTGGGATGGCGTCTGGCATGACGGGTGGAGGACGGTGTCTGCCCTCCACTGTGAGGGTTTATGAGGCGGGCCTATAGCCCCTCATTCAAAGGCCCCCAGGAACACCTGCCAGGCGGTATCAATAAACCAGACGCTCAGCGGGCACACCCACGATCCCATGAATCGATGACACTAATTTTAAACGTAACCAATAACGCCTTCTTTCTCGCCCTTTAGCTCGTCCTGCTCTGAGGATGACATCAAAGAAGCCTTCACCTCAAACAGCTTCGAAGTCAAAGCATTCAAATTTTTCCCGTAAGTAATGGGTGCATCTGCGAGATGCTAAAGCTTTGGAACGGACCTTAACTAAAATATTTATCAATTTTGTCTTACAGGAAGGACCGCAAAATGGCGCTGCTGCAGCTGTCGTCCGTGGAGGAGGCCGTTTTGGCGCTGATCAAGATGCACAACCACCAGCTGTCCGAGTCGAACCATCTGCGCGTGAGCTTCTCGAAGTCGAACATCTAGAATCCGATCCGAAGTCAGGTTTACTGAACCTGACTGGGTGCCTCCGGCGGCTACAGCTACATGCAGATGCACCAGCAACAACACCTACAGGTCTATTGGCAGCAACAGATACAAACTATAATCCGTAGTACAAGAAGATTGCACGCAAACTTCTACTGAGAAGGCAAACGCCTGAAGCACATCCCCACCCAATCCAACAGATAAACCAGCGCCAACAATCGATGCATGAGCTATACCAATTTTATTTAGAGCAACAAACTCTAGGAACTGTTCCTGTTTTATACACCACCCTGCGGGGTGGAACAGGACAAAAAACGAGGAATCTTACTAAATTGATAAACAAAAAATCAACTGAAAATAAATATAACTTGAAATTAACGCGGAAACGGCATTTCAACTTAAGCCGCATGCAGACAAGAAAACAGCAAACCACAAACAAACAAACAACCCACTAAACAATCAGCAACATCGTAATGTAAGCTTAACTTTAAAACTATTATTAGTTCTTAAGAAAATTGCATTGCATAACAAAAACAAAAAAATATAAATATAAAGAGTAGAAAATAGCAAAGCATATTTAAAGTAATGAAAGGAAGATCGTAACTTAGAGATATTTGTATTGCACTGTACTGTGTTTTGGTTTTAAAAAACGACAGAAAGTCAAGAGCAAAATGAAGAGAGAAATTACGTTAAAAATGAATTAAGGCAAAGTTTTATTATGTACATGATGCTGTTATTATATTTTAAATGAATGCAACTTAACTTTAATTTTTTACAAGTATGCAACTTTAATTGAAACAATCGCATTAACGTAGCTCGTAAATATTTTCATTTGCTAGACTTAAAGAGAAAGGAAGTATTTAAAGAGATGGTCCCGAATAGCACACCGAGTCCTAAGCGCATTAAAGTGAAGAAGGCGATGTGAAGTAACGTTAACTGGAATTTAAGAAGAATGTATTAAATTTAATAAACTTAAATAAATCGAGAACTTGGACATTGCGAAGATACATCCTTGGCAAGTCCGTTTGTTTAGAAATACGGGAGAATAATAATTTTAAAGGCAGTTAAATCAACGCGTACGTAAACCCTATGTGTGTTTGTATATGTAAATGTTGTTAAGCTAGCGCAAATTATACACAAAACGATCAAAAAAACATATGATTAAGTATGTATTAAACTACCACAAACCATGAAACAGGAAATTAAACAAATTTTAAGCTACAAAAGTATAATCTGAAAAAGAAATCAAAACAGAAGGTAATTATATTTAATTATAGACATACTGGTAACGAAAGACATATACGTGTTTTAGCAAAAAACTGAATGATTTTTTGATAATTTTACAAGAACCCCACACAAACACAAACACGAGACACAAACACGGTCACATACACAAGCAAACAAGTACAGACAAATATGAAAGTTTATATATATTTAGAAAGTGAAATTATTTATACGTTGGAGCAAAGAACAAACAAAAAGAGAAAAACCACTAAAAAACTAAACACACAAAACGGTTAAAAAATCAACTAAATGTAACTTACATGATATGGATTTAGTTCGTAAGCATGAGTAGCAGTGATCGTAATTTAAAATTAAAACAAAACACAGAGAAATCAAGCAAATCACAAAACAAAATCCACAAGAATGGGAAACAAAACAAATGAATATATTTAAACGAAAAACGTGTACGAAAAGCAACAGTAAAATATTGTAAAATGTAAAATTGATTAAAGTACTATATTTACAGTTATCACACAATCAAGCAGGCAGTACAGAAATGTAATCGAATGTGGCAAAGAAAGCACGCCCAGGTGATTGTGTTTCAATGACCTCTCGAGAAATAGTTTACAATGCCTACCTAAATTGTTCATGTAACACAGAAAGCTTACCAAACGTTTTTGAGCCAACTCTAGCGTTTCATATACATACTGCAACTAGCTATCTAACTAACCTTAACCCTAAACCTATTTATCATACTAACATATGCTTTATGTCTATGTCTACTACTTATATATACACTATATACACGTTTTGTTAGCGCATTGAACAAGGTAAAGCGATATGATATACGTCTATATCATACCCACGACTGCTAGAATTTCAAACGAGAACTCTTGACAAATCAAAATTTCATAAAAGTATTTAGCGAACTTAACTCTACAACAGAAGCAACCACAGACTATGTTAAACGAAAGCAATTGCACACCCTCACACACCAACCAACTAATCAATCAGAACAGGATAACGACGAGGATCAGGACGGTGTCCTTGCTGTCCGTTGGTATGCAGCGTTTAAAGAGTAATCAAATATTTAGCCCAACGATAATATAGATACAATGGCGCTACTGCGTGTAAATGTTGATAGTGAACACGACACCGAGCAGCATACAAATTAATAGAACTAATACCGAATACAAAATACAAATACCTATTACGAATATACATTAAATTCAGATAACAGTAATAGTAAAGTAACGGCGATGGCGATGGCGAAGAGTCAGATGCAGACAATGCAGCTAGTTGACAAACAGTACACTAAAAAGTATTACTTTACCAAGTAGAGAAACAACTTACGATTATCGTAATCCCATATTGAGAACCTGCCTGAAAAAAGGGGAATCGAAGAAGCATCCCATACGTTGCATTGGGCCAAGTCAAACTGTCGGACTCAGTGATTTTTTTTGGCCAAAGCGCGGGAAGAAGTAATCAAATACCAGAATTGCATAACTTAGAGATGGAGTCTTACGGGAGCCAACAGTTTTAAGTTGTACATTACTAGTTGCAAGAAGAGATTTTACCAAAATTTAAAATGAAATATAACAAATCGAGGACTATTCGTGAATTCAATATACAAGAGAAACACATGATCAAATGTTGTGAGCCATGTTGCCAAAAGGCGGCATAATCGACGAAGGCTTACTTATGTGCTACTTTTACAGTTAGAAGAAAACCAGATATATATGTGTATGTACTATATTTAATTGTAGCTATAACTATACATTAATGTGTCGATGAAAACGCAGCAAATTATTAGAGAATTAGCGATTGAGTCAACATGGAATGCAGTCAGAGAGTTAAAACTAAACACGAAATACAATCAAATCCAAATATAGATGAAAAACAGAAAGTTTTGAGTTACGAAACCACTTGCGCAACATATACAACATGAACAGAAACATATCAGCATTCCTTGACACATGAGTAGTTTATTTAGACTCCCAACTATTTCTCCTGATAACCCTCTAATATACCTAAGTTTTGCCTTTATTGAGACCCTTTTTGTTCAGTATAGTCTTATTACACACACAAGCACAGGGTTGTTATAGCAAAAATAAAAAATGGTGGGAAACGATCCCGACCGGAAGCGAATATTACGCATAAATTTAGTGCAGCGCATGCTAGAAATTGTTAGTTCGGAAAAAGTCTAAACAAAATCGTATTTAAGAAGAAAAGAACTGCAGAAGTCATAGATGGAAGCATAGGGAATTTGTTCGATGTTTTTTAAGAGACAGGCGATAAAATATAATCAAGTTGAGATACATATACTAATTTGTCCAGTTCATCAGTTTATGTGAAATGTTTTTGAAACTGAGTTGTTTAAGTTTTCGCGCTCAGCTTCAGTAGAAAGGATCTTTAGAAGGAAATCGTAAATGGTTTTCAGCGAAGCAAAGCGCAAATAAACATTTGTTTTTAAACTTATATGCGATACATTACCTTTACTTATAGTTAGCAAAATCTGTATGTGTTTTACATAATGCTTTTAAACCGACTTTTTTTCAAAGCATTTGAATTGCGTTTTTGAGACACACAGTACAGCATAAAAGTTGACAACAGGCAGAAGTTCCTACTTTTTAGTGAAAACGATTAATGTTTAAAAAACTAATAGTGAACTTGCAACAGTGAATTTAATACGAATACATATAAAACATTATTAACATTTTAATTCGATTGTCTTACTCATTGCCACTTTCCTTTAACGCTTGCCTTTATTAAGTGTTTGATTTCCTTGGTCTGCTTAACACTTGTGAATATCTGGTGCGATTTTATCATAGGTCAGGCATTATTGCAAAATTTAAATAGGGTCCAAGTTTTAAATATTAACAATTAAAACCTTACGATGGGATGACTAAAGTAAAGAAGGAGCCTGGCAATGGCTAGCTGAATATTTGTTTTATTGGTACCCGGTCTTCAAAAGGAATTTTCAATACCTGGCATCAGCTTCTGTAAATTGTTGCAACTGATAAAGCCTTGCAATCTGCCATGACTCTTGACTCTTAAACTCTTTACTAACCCAACTGCGAATAGGCACACGCGAAACAATCAAACATTTCTTGAATCAAACTTTTAGTATACACCAAGCAAGAACACTTTAAAACTTTTGTGCTCTCTAATTGTTCAACTTAAAGGTAATATGACAAAATAATCACTTACTCTCTAAATGAAAAAAGAAAACTAAACGGCGATGTAATGCAAGATTTTTCTCACCAATTTTACTACAAATCTCTTATGTGTAATGTATATAAAAAGAAAAAAAAGCTAAACAAAAGTGTATCGATAAATTTAAATGTATTGCGATTGCGAAGACAAGCAACATAAAAAAAAACAGCGCATCAAACGTCAAACAAAATGAATTAACATCCAACGCAGCTACGGGACTCTTAATTAATTTTTTTAAACTTAAAGGTAAATTTTCATATTGCAATTGAAATTGACGGCACAAAGGGAAATGCGAGATACAAACTGCATTAAACTTGCTGAAGATACTTAGAAGTAAAGAGTACACTGACGGCATGTGGCAGGTAATTAGCAAATCTGCAGGCTGCAGTGTTGGCATCGAAATATTCAATTGAGCGCAGCAATGAGATTGCAATGATATGAGAAGAATATTTGTTATGTTACAAGCATTAATTAATTAATTATTATAATATTAATTATTATTGAAAATATTTGAGAAATAAAAATAAAATAAAAATGATTCGAATCATTAATTAACTGTTTTTTCTTTAATGAATTAATCTTCCTTAATCTGAGTGCGAGCGACCCAATATTCTTTTTACTGTGTTGTGCTATTTCAACCTTTATTTATTTTCAGCTTCTCTGCCAGGAGTATCTCACAAAAGTTATTGGATGAATCTCAAAAAGCTGGAGATCCCAACTGGATGCTAATCGACCACTACATACAGCTATAACCTTAATGTTAAATAAAGCTTAAACATTGTTATGTTAATACATAAGTTATCATTAGATTATCGTAATAATAAATACGTACTAAGATTATCGTAAGTTTATATAAATCTATTATAATAAAGTTTTTAAATAAAAAAACAATTGTTTTGCGGGTGATTTTTATGGGTGTTGGTTATGGGAGGTTCTTGTGGATAAAAAATACGGTCCACAAATGTGGATAAAAAAACCAGTATCCACATACGATCCACAAAATCATCCATACAATCCACATTAGATCCACATACGATCCACATACGATCCGCAAAAATGAAACGACAAATTCGTGTGGATCGTATGTGGATGGTACGAAAGATTTTGTGGATCGCATTTAAGATTAACAAATTTAAAAGGCGCAGCAGCCTACTGGAATTTCTGTTCGCCTGGTATTTGAGTTCGAGAAATCTCCCAATTTGACCGACAAATTAATTAAAAAAACATTTTTCATTGCATTTCTTGATTTGGTATACCAGGCGAACATAAATCTCAGTAACCAGGCGAACATAAATCTCAATAGGTGGCTGCAGACATGATCCACATACGATCCACAAAATCTCGCATACAATCCACATTCGATCCACATACAATCCACAAAATATAGAACATCAGTTGTGTGTGGAACGTATGTGGATTATATGTGGATCGGATGTGGACTGTATGGACGATTTTGTGGATCATGTGGGCATCTCGCATCCGATCCACAAAAATTACTCCCAAAACAAAAACGTGTTTATTTATTTAAAAACTTTATTATAATTGATAAAGGTAGGTAGGTATATAACAATATATAAACTTATAATAAACTTAAGCTAAATACTTGAAATAATCTAATGCTAACTATATATAAATATTAAATAAATAAATAAATATATAAATATAAATAATACATAATATACTTAAACATTTAGATAAACTTATGAAACTTATAATAAACTTAAGCTAAATATGTATTATTACTTTAAATAATCTTATGCTAACTCTATATCAACAAAACGATGAACAGCAAAAGGAAAAAAAATAATTTTTAACTGAGCTATCATAATTTTTAGAGCAATGGAAAGAAACAAATTTGTTAAGCTGTGAATGCCAATCGATTTTATAACGAATTCAACGAGGTATGGCATTCCATCGTGCGACCATTATTTCCCATGGTTTTGATCAAAAAACCGCAATAAAAGTTGATTTTTTTTGGATCCTCCGGATATTGCCATTTTTCATAAGGGGTTAGTTCATTAATTTTTGCGAAAAATGGACTCAAATGAAATTTTGTAGCTGTGGATGCCACTCTATTGGAAATTTTATAACGAATTCAACGAGGTATGGCATTCCATCGTGCGACCATTATTTCCCATGGTTTTGGTCAAAAAATCCAATCGATTGAACATTTTCTTACGAATTCAACGAGGTATGACTTTCCAACATTTGACGGCTTATATAATCATTTCGGGTGTGACCTACCGAATCCTAGGAAACCGGGTCCCCTCGTATCGATCGTATGTTGACGACACAGATTTCATGGGTAACTATCCATGTCGAACTGTAACGTCTCGAATCACACAAAATTTTTTAGATTTGTTTAGCGAGTGGTCGATCACGTTGAATATATCCATAAACGGAAAAGTCTCAGCATTGCAACTTTCCCCTTAGAAGCCAAATTCTTCCTAGGGTCAGGATCCAGGACACCTTTTATCCCACAATCTCCGCAGGCTCAGTACTTGGAATGACATTCACATTATATTCAGTAAGTAAAAAATTAGGCGGCACTAGCTACTTACCATGTCAGTTTCTCTTTTTAATTTTTGCTAAGTTATTAGGTTGTAATTAATTCAGCCAAATCACTCCCGTAAAATAATTAATTCAACAAATAATGTATTTATATGTATATATTTTCATTAAATAATGTAACATCGCTTATTCCCACGCAAAGAACGATTTCTTTTTTAGTTTTTTTTTTTTGTTTTTGCTTTCCATAATTATACGATAATTATTGTTGTTATTTGTTCGGAATAAATTATAATGTTAAGTTTACTTGAATAATTGCAATTAATTTTCGCCGTGTTCTTGCCAAATTAGTTATTTTTAAATATATAATTTTACGCTATATGCAAAATATCTCCATTATTTTCGTGTTTGTTTCCTTGTGGCAGTGGTAAATCAGAGTATTATCCGTTTTAACGAATCCTCGCTAATGTCGCCCCGCAATACTCGTTGGTGTCAGTTGGTTGGATTGGGTCTTGCTCCGTGGGTTAGCTTGTCCGCTGCATCTGCGTTATAGGTCTGGGGATCGCAATAATATATCGAGATATATACATATGCATGTTTATTATATGCTTGATTTGTTTTCGTTAATACGCAATTCGTATGGAAAGGACCGAATAAAGAAGAAGATTAAGCAAACGAAAACGGATAGATTTACTTTAAGTATAATTTTTTCTTTTCGCTTCCGTTTATGGTGGGTTTGGAAAATGACTTTAAAGTTCTATTTATCAGAATTAATTTTGCAAAACGCCCTGGGTAACGTGTGAGTTCTTTGCCGATAATCTATTTGGTAGTGTTTTCCTGCCTACTTGAAAACTCTCCGCCTTCTTTTCGATAAGTTTTGAACTATTTGTTAGACTATTTCTTATTGCTTTTAATTATTAAACTTGCATATTAAGTATGTAGCAAAATGCGGGTGGTAATATTATTATTATTTTCGCTAATATTTTACTATTACTTTAAGATTAATATTTTACTTCGTTAAAGTTCAATGCCGAGCTAGAAAAGGAATCAACTTAAACGTTTAAACTGATTGTAAACACAAGAAAACTCTGAGCCTTTTTATGACTGGGGATCTTCAAAATAGTCGTATATATTTCTGGTTTGATGTCGATTTCTATTAACACTCTTGGTGTCTCTTGTTGTTGGTTAAGTTTTGTTTCGTTCCCTTTTTTGTTTTTATGGTTTTCAGTCTTTTCAACAAATTGATTGCTTGGATTTTGTAAATTTGTTTGCTGGATTGTTCTTGTTGTGCCTGCTGTTGTTGTTGATGTTGGTGCTGCACCCGCCGCTACTGCTGCTGATGACAAGAGCTAAAGTTTAAACATAAATGCATTGGCCTAACGTTTGATGGAGTATGCTCATGATGTGATGCACTTAGTTCTTAGTTGGGTTTCCCCTTGTTTTTTTTATATTACGCCTACTATAACACGCTAAAGCCCTGAGCATTTGGTCTCCATTTACTTGTTAAGGTTGACAGAAGATATCTTAGCCTCAATTGCATTCTTTCAAGAACGTTTTAAAAACAAAATAAAATCCCCGTAAAGCGTCAAAGGGTTTCAAAGTGGGCCGGAAATAAAGATAACAAGGGCGTGGGCGGAAGGTTTTTCGTGATTCAAAAGTAAACGAAAGTTTAGGCACATTTAATACATACATAAATTCACACTTTCGTTATATATACTTAGGCGTATGCAATATCCAAACTATCCAAACCGTAATACAACTGAGCTCCCTTCCAAACAATCGGAGATTTCCGCCATGGAATCGGTCGCTTGCAGATCCGACTTCGAGATCGAGTTTTCAACATAACCTAAATGGAATCTGAATCTGCATTCTGCAACCTTCGCCTACGTATCCGATTCTATTTGTATGCGTGTTATTACAACAGGCTTAGTTACTTCGCTAATATTTATAAGTGTTCGATATTGTGCAATACATTTCGGTAAATTAGTCAGTTTCTGTTTCATTCACTGTTAACTAACTTTAACGCCTAATGTGTTAGCATAATTTTCAATTCATTTTCCGTCATCATTCGCCAGCTAACAGTTGGATTGGTTTTCGTATCAGTTATATAGTTATTCTAAATTAAATGCACAATTTGTAGTACTTGGTTGCCTGCCAATCGTGTTTAGGTTTAGTTTGTTATTTCACTATGTATATAATATAGTTGCTCGGCCGCTATCAATTTAGGTTTGTATACATATTTCAATACGTCAATACTTGCGTTAACAATTTACCCTCTTCTGGCTTCGTCGCCCAGCTCCAGTTTGGTTGCTTTTTTGCTTTAAATGTACGATATGACACAGTGATATATATTCCATAGTGTATGCTTACGAATTCTAAGTACAAGTACAAATACATATCGAACAGGATCGGGCCCAGGAAAGCAGCCCCAAGCAGCAAATGCCATAACACGCGCCCTCGCGGTCGCAGCCTCCAGTTACTCTAGCCACCACCAACTGACCACCTCCGATTCTTTACCAGCTCCCACATCTTAAGTCTAAGCTAACTACGACTAAGAAGCCACAACAACTTGCAAATAAATCAACGTGTTGTCCTATTCATGATATCCTCCGTTTCTCCGCTACTTTTATTTGGTAGTTGTAGAATATGTCTTGTATTTGTAACCTTCGGATCGTTCAACGATTAAAGCTTTTAGGGTGAACAAATTAAGAGAACTTTGTTTGAGAGTTACTAGGGGTATAAGAGTTATTCTTGTGTTTAAAAGAAGGCGACAACTGTAGTAACATTGAATATTCTTTGGTATGTACCACGTTAAAATCTTAAAACAGGTTGGGCAGCTAGGGCGGTTCGCGGGTCGCGACCACCACAAATGAATACTCCTGTCTTGCTCACTTATTTGCGACTTTTATTAAAAACTACTCGCTATATGCAATAATTAACAATTCGCTATATAAAAATCAATTTGTCTCAACTATTTGGTTGCCTAAGTTGCGGTATATAACTCTTTGGTTTAAGAATTATGTTTAACACTTTAAATGCTCTTCATAAGTATGAAATAAATCTAACAAAATTAACTCAATACTTTGCTATTTAAAATCTCAACGCTCCATCGGACTCCTCAATCGATATTCCATATAAATGGTTAAAATCAATTAATACAAAATCTTGGATATAGTTGCGCTTACGCTTGGGATTATACAGATTTGGTTAGTTATGAAAAATGTTATATAAACATGAACTTTATTTCAATTGATTTTGTTGAGTTGCTGAAGGAAGTTGTACTCGCATGAAGACGAATGATTTTGCTTTTTGTTTGGTACCCAACATAAATATTCTGGATTTAACTTGGTTTTTCCACTGTTTTTTTGTTTTCTGACTAGCTGTTATTTATTTTGGTTTACTATGATTCTTGGTTGGCCCATATAAATAATACTTTACCCTAGGCTATGTGTGTTTAACGGCGATGCCTATGACTAGTTGGTGTGACCTAGTTTCAACTGACTTTTTTTTGACCAGTAGTATGATCAATTACTTTCTAGGTATTTACAGTTCCGTATTATTTGTGATTCATAGGGTTTATGCAGCGTTGTTAATTATAGGCTCATTTAGATGTAATTTGCAATATGATTGGGGTTAAGCACAGTTGGTCGTACGTTACAAAAAGCTTTAAAAACATAACTGCTGTAAAGTTCTACTTAATCGCAAAGTGTTTAAATTGTTATTTTGCAGTATATATTTTTAGCATTCCTTTGTTTCCATCTTTTTTTTTAGTTTTTCATCGCATGTATAATTATGTTTAAATGTTTATAAATATTATACTGTACTGTTGTATATTAGTGTGTATATCAGACTTTGTTTCATACAAAAACTAAGCACATCGATTCGTCAATAAATTCATGTATTTGTATTTTGCATGTTAGTATCCGTGTGGTGTCTGTATATGTGAAATCCGAATCGAGAGTTTTATCTGAAATGATCAGTCGCTTAATCAAGCGAATATAAGATTACTTTTCAGTGCTTTGTCCTGATCATATCTCTGTTTCTGATCACATAGACACGTGTATATAGAGATATATATAAGAGGCGTAGATAAACATTTTAGGCAAATATATTGCTTCAAAAGTCGTTAAATATTTCAGTTGGATAGTTTGTCATAGTCATGTATTATACTTTTTTAGATAAGAGAGTTGGTCACATTGAAACACACACATAACAGACGATGTGGTAAGATTTAGGGCTAGAAAGTCGTGGAACAGCAGGTTTCCCTAATACAGATTTCACTGCGAAACGGGAGTATGCAAAAATATGTCATCGACGTATGTAGTTGCATGTCTATTAGAGGCGCATAAGTTTGTGTAGAAGTTTTTTGTAAGTAAAAATTAAATGCGCGATCAACCTTTTGTTAAACTTTATCTTTGTATGTTATTAATTGTAATTTTTTTGTATACGCTGCTGTTTTAAGTTGATGTTTTAGTTCATTCAAAAATACTGCTCGTAAATGTTATTGAATTCGGATTTATGGCACCCAAATAACTGCCCACTGTCAAGCGTTTCAGAAGTGTTGAAGCTGCTAAGGCTAAGCTCCCTTTGTTTATGACATAAATACACAGAGCTCAACTACTATATAGTTCCATAATCTGTTTGCTTAAGTGAATTGCTATTGGGGCTTTAGCTGGCTAGGGATTTCTCGCCTTTCGTGTGCTTTACTCGTAGCATATCATTAATTTTAACGGTTTATATTCGTTTATCGATCGTACTTTGTAAATTTGTAAACTGTAAATACTTCAAAAGAACACGTTCAGCATTGTATGGCAATAATTTTCGTACTTTTTCGTTAACTAACTACGCTTATACACAGGCACTGCAATAAACAATAACGACAAAGTTATTTACAAAAAATGATTATGTAACAAATTAATAGTTTTGGCGCATTTAATTAATAACAAACATTTAAAAACTTTTAAAAGGGGTTAAGCTACCGAAATACATTTAGAATTGAAAGTGACCCGCGTATAAACGTAGTTATAGTTTTATACCTTCTTCCTAACCGCATTTAACCCTTCCTCGCACCTCACTTGATATCGTCATATTCATCGCTACCGTTCTTCGAGTCTCCCGACGACTGGAAGGCCGCCATCACTGCCGCCCTATGGTGGCCCTTGTCCGCGCCCAGCTTTTCCTCCCCGTGACTAATGTTGCCTCCGCTGCCACCCCCATTGCTGCCTGGCTTCTCGTCGAAGGCGTCGAGGAAGGGGTTGGTGGCTGCGTACTGCGCCCTATAGGTGCCTAGTGTATGGTAGTTGTTGCCCCCGTTGGCGAAGGGCCTTCCACTGGAGCTGCTGCTCGTGTAGAAGTCGTAGCTATTAGTGGAGCCCGTCATGGAGCTCACCCCGCTGCTGCTGGCGGTGCCCGCCCCACTGCCACTTCCGCTCCCCGAGGAGTGGTAGGACGAGCTGCTGGCCGAGCCGCCGAATAGAGCGGCCCCCGTCGAGGTACCGTTCTTGGGCAGAGTGCCGTACAGATGCATGGTGTTGTGGTTGCCATTGCCGTTGGTGGTGGTGAACGGACTCGGACTGGCGCCAGAGTGGTTGTGACTGCCATTCCCGTTGCCCAGACCGCTGCTCCCGAAGAGCGCGCTGCCGTAGCTTCTGTGCTCGGAGCCTGCTCCCGAGCCCGATCCCAACCCAGATACCCCTCCCATTCCCGACTTACTGCTACTGCTGCTGGAGTTTCTGGTATCGTTGGTGTAGGTGGTGGTGTTGGTGGCCCCGCCGGCTGAAGTGGTGCCGCCAATGTAGGTCTTGGTTTCAGTTTCCGAGGATGATGAAGAGGCCAGGCTGTCGAACAGTCGGCGACCAGTGGAAACAAGCGAGGCAGAGGCAGTGGTGCTGCTCACGGCTGCAGTCCTGCTCTCCTTGCCGCTGGTCAGGCGCGAGGGCGATGCCAGTTTCTGGCTGTTTGCGTTTGTATTCGAGTCCGCTGAGCTGGTGGTGTATTTGCTTATGGCTCCAGTAGTGGCACCTGGTTTGCTCGATGATCCCGAGGCGGGAGTGACAAGTTGGTAAGTGCCCTTCGGCAGGCCGTCGCCGCCACCCGGAGGCGAGGGCGAGTCTGGGGACTTGATGGGCGTAAACTGCACCCGTGGCTCCCGCTTTAGATACTTGGACATCAGCTGGCTAGTGGTCATGGCCTGCGATTGGGCCAGCAAAGCGTTCGTGGAGGCCGAGGACTTATAGGAGACCAGGTCATCCGAATCGTCCGATGAGGTGGTCGGGGCCGAGGTGGCCGTTGATCCAGCACTCAGAACCGTGGCCTGGGATGAACTCGAGCTGGACGTGGCGCTCGACTTGTTCCGCATGGCCTTGTAGTCTTCGCCGGCGGAGATGGTACTCGCCTTGCTGGGCATGTAGCTGCTGCTTCCAAAGCAGCTTTTCTTCGCATCCAAACTGGCGTACTTATAGCTGTAGCTGGATTCGTCATTCCCCGAACTCTTGGACAGCGCTTTCTGCGGTTCATAGAAGTCCACATTTCCCCTACGAGTTGCTGTTCCATTGCTTTCCTTGTCTCTATTGTGGCTTCCCAGGGCTGAGGTTGCCTCCGCTTGGGTGGTGGGTGTGGTGATTTCTACGGGCGCATCCTTCTGCAGCGGCGGCTTCTTCATCACGATGGAGTAGGGGCTAGATGGTTGGTCGACGATCTTGACTTGCTTCACGGAAACAGGCGAAGCACCTCGCTTGATGGTATCCGTGCCTGCAAAAGATTACACGAGCATTAACCACGTAATCTTTACTCTTTAATAGCATACATCAATGGATAGGCTTCACTGGCAGATAAGAGCATTTATTGTACTTACTTTTACCCGATCCGGATCCGGAGCCCGAGCCCGTTGATGCCGAACTACTGCCGGGGGAGGGTGTGCCTGGAAGTGGCAGTGGCGATTGGTCGGGAATTGCTGAGACCACTGAGCCCCCCAATTGATAGGGCTGCAAGAGATTAGAAAAACGAGAGAGGAGCAGGGAAGAACCCGCCAAGTTGGTCAAATGTTTATGGGCAAGGGCTTCAAGAATTTTTCAAGGGAGTTAAGGGCGCAATACGTGCTAATTCTTTGTTTTGGGTGGTGCGGAGACAATTTTAAATTTTGAATCGGCTTGGGGCTTAGTGTGAGAGTGTTAATAGGTGTTCTCATGTGGGTAAACGTGCGTAAACATACAACGGGCACATTTAGATTTATAGACAAAAGACAATTTCACTTCGTGCGCGATGCGATTCTCATATGGGTGACGCCAATTCGTTAACCAATTGGATATTGTTATTGGAATTTGGAGGTGAATGGTGAGGCCAAGACGTGAGTTGGATGACATGCAAACAAGGTGGAACTATTAAAAGCTATTCGCCTTTAAAATAATAAAGGTTATTTGAGTTTAGAAATTAAATAAAATTAGTTATAACTTTAAAGGAAAACATTTGCGGGTCTTTAGAAAATGTATATTTAAAATCGAACTTTAAGCGTAAACGGTGTGCAGATGAAGGCAGCAGTGTATTAAGCTGCTGGTTAAAATTGAAGGTTAATTCTTAAACCAAAAGTAAAGTTGGAAAACGCACCCTGATGAATAATTGTCAACTAACTAAATAAGAGGACAAAAGAGTCCTCTCCAGACATTAGACTACATTACATCAGCTGTGCTTTCGGGTACTATGTAAATTAATGCGACAGGGTGTCGGGGTTTGGGTTATGAACTTCAAAAAAGTGACCCAACTAAGATAAACCTATTCCTGGGAGGGGGTGTAACCAATCCAAGTGGAACGAAAATATTAATGATTCATGAAGTTTTTACAATGGCACACGAGTTGAATGAAGCATTTACAATGTGTGTTTGTTATTTTGGCATGTCTTGGCATACAAAGCTGTATGGATTAAATATTGGATTGGAGTGGAATACATGTGGTAGAAAAAGTCGTTACGAGTATGTTTATTTGTTACCAGTAGTGGGCCAATCATGCTTTATACGCCGTTCAACATTTATCTCATCGCTTAAATCATCATCATTAACGTCGCTTATATCGTACTGATGTTAGAATATATGGATATATATATGTCTCAATTAAAACGTCTATCGATCAGGAATCACAGCAAAATATGATTTACTTTACTATATTTATTTTGCGTTGATATTGTCAAAAAAGCACAAATCAAATTGACAACACATATTGGATTATATATATTTAAAAGTTCAGTGAGTAAATATGTTTGTAATTATCATCTTTTGCATAACGGTCAACAGGAAAAGTTAGAAGATGATGATTCTGAATTTGTGTATAGTTTTTGTATGGATTTGGTATGATTTGTGAGTTAGTTTAGGCATTATCCCTTAGAGTATCAAAAAATTCTACTAAAAAAAAGAAACAAGAAAGGAAAGCTAACTTCGGGCGGAGCCGAAGTTGAAATACCCTTGCAGAATATTCTGTAAATTAAATTCTCCAAAATTATTCATATGATGCATTCTTAACACTCATAAAAAATCCCAACTTCTTAACTTTAAAAACACCAAAGTTATGGCATTTCCAATCGTTCAGTTATATGGCAGCTATAGGATATAGTCGGCCGATCCTTATGACATTTGGTAGGTCAGATCAATTGGCCAAATATAAAACCCATAGAAAATCCCAATCAGTTATATGGCAGTTATAGGATATAGTCGGCCCATCCCGGCCGTTCCGACTTATATACTGCGTGCAAAGGAAAGAAGGGTGTGTGAAAAGTTTCAACTCGTTATCTTTAAAACTGAAAGACTAGTTTGCGTAGAAACGGACGGACGGACAGACGGACGGACAGACGGACGGACAGACGGACATGGCTAGATCGACTCTCCTGGTGATGCTGATCAAGAATATATATACTTTATAGGATCGGAAATGTCTCCTTCTCTGCGTTGCAAACTTTTGACTGAAATTATAATACCCTCAGCAAGGGTATAAAAAGGGAATTATAATTTTGTGTGCTTATAAGCTTTTATATTGGTCATTTAATTTTTTTCACAGACCAGACCCCTTGAAAACAAATTTCCTTATTTAAAAATAAAATAATAATTAATATTAATAAAGACTGGTTATCGATTTAAATAAATTCTTGTCTTAATACAAAATCAACAGGTACTTAAAATGCCTTCAATGTCTTGCCCCATCCTAACTGAAAAAGGATGTTAGTAGGAGTGCGATATGTGTTTAACGTGGATGAGTTAGTTGCATACAAGTATATCTGGTTAGGTATTCTCTGCGGTAATCATTGTTTCTTATTGTTCGCGACCTCGACTCTGTTCTGTTGTATTGACTGTGTGGTGTGGTTACTTTTTGTTTACCTGTTGCACCGCTTGTTGCAAGGCTCGATGCGATTGAGCTAACTGACCCACTACTGATTGATACAGATGACTGTTGGCTGTGGCTGAGAGCTGAGGATGGCCTTGGGAGAGTATGTTGGTTACCGAAGTGGACGAGCGCAGAAGATTGCCCGCCGCCATGAGCTGCGCCTGCTGCTGCAGTAGAAGTTGCTGTCTGTCCGCTGGCAACGCACTGACTTTGCTTCCACGCTGCCCTGTTGACTCGCCGCGCCGACCTGTCTACATAGGACTCTGTATTAATCAATATTAATGTGGACGCGGTTCGGTTCGAGGTGTTGTCGATGGCTGACTGGGTGAGGTGAGTGAGAATTACGGCTGCCACTTGAACGCAAACTGTTCTTCTATACTATAAACATAAAATATTCTCGCTTGTACTAACGTTAATTGCTATCCTTATATTAATCGGGTCTGCATTTTAACTTTAAATCAAAAATTAAGAATTTAAAATTTTTTAAAAATAGATATGCAAATTACTGTGGACACATTAATATATTTTATGAATCACGGAATCACATAGATCATGTGAACTATGTTTGATGTCTACAAAACCTTATTCAAAATGTTATGAGTTTATTATTATTTGGGTACCTTTGGTGCATTGACGTGATAATTGATATTGCCCCAAATTAAGCATAACATGGCACCGAAAGTGGCAACCGTTGTGGGTGTGTTTTTAGAGCTGTGTGTATCCATGTCTGAGTGTGGGTTGCATAACAGCTAACAGTAAGAACGGTTTTCGTGCCGCACTTGAGGTTGAAAAAGAGGGCGAACGGGTTGCAGAGATTTGGAATTGGAACTGCTGCTGATGCAGCGATGCATCCAAAGCAGAAACGAAAGAAAGAATCAAACTCTTGCAAGTGTGGTGCCTATATTCGGTGTGAGTCTTTCTGTGTCGGTGACTTGGGGCTTTTGGGTTATTCTGAGGTGGGGGATCGGACACTGGGAGTACGTTACCTGAAGCAACGCCGGCCATATTGCTCATGCTCCCGGCGGTGGCAAGGCCGCCCATCATCGCCCCAGCAGCGTTGCCCATGTGCTGCGCCAGCTGCTGATGCTGCGCCTGCGGCTGCGGCCAGATCTGCAGCAGATATTTAAGTACCGCGATCGGCTGGGCGTGATCGATGTCAGCGCCCGGCTGCGCACTCGCCGAATGCAGCATCAGCGGTGGGCCCATCACTGTGGCCAGCGCCTGGGCGGACATCTTGTTCCGCTCCGAGTTGGAAACGACCAGCGAGAGGTGGTCGAGCAGAAATACCAGCGTGGCCTATAGGGTTGTGCGGTAAAGGTCAACATTTTCTTTTATATGACAGCTTTTCTTACCCTGTTCGCCCGCGGCAGGCAGTCGAGTATGCTTAGCATGAGTTTCGCATTGCCCTCCGGGTCATCCGGCAGGCAAACAGCTGTAAAAACAACAAAATATAATAATATTAAAATTGTACCTACAGAAATATCTGAAATGAAATAATCACCTAGGGCATCCACCGTCATCTGGAAGAGACAGCGCGTGAATAGCGGCTCGGGCAGCTCCCTGAGGTAATCCTTGAGCACGCCGGTAATGACGTTAATGTCAGGAACATGTTCTGGGCTCAATTCCACGGCACGGCTATTGCGCTCGAAGGCTTCGCGCAGCAGTCGCTTCTTCGTGGCGGAGCCGCAAAGTCGGTACAACCCGATTATATCGAGCCCACGACGCTCCACCTCTTCCACGCAGCGCCTCAAAACGATGGGAACCGGTGCACATCCGGGCGCGTTCTTAGACTCCCTGTTGACCACCGTTTCCAAGTCGGCGCCGAAGAGCGTGGGATAGCCAGCCCGCAAGCTAGGCAAGCCCCTCCTCTTGTAGAGAGCCAGGGGATCTGTGTGCCGCATACGAATGTATATCGTGCCCCTGGGCTCAACCTTCAAAGCCAACTGGTGGAGCGGAGACTGTCGGAGGATTGACGATAACGAAATGGCGCCTCGATAGCACAGCTTGTGCCGGTGCTGTGGATCCCAGGAGTAGACCAGTACATCCAATTGCTTATTGCCCACCAAGTCCAACTCGAACGACTCGTCCCAGTCGAACTGTAGGTCACCGGAACGCACCACTGTCCGGGCTTTATGCACGCGATCGCACTCGATGACGCAATAAAGGTCCCTTGTTTGGGACGGTGGCGCTGCTCCTCCCGCTCCCTCAGGAGCCGTCCTTAGACCTCGACCTGCGAGCAAATGAATCCACAACATTCCGGAGATCCCTCCAATATCCACAATGGGCTTATCAAGCTTGTACTTCGCGAACTCCGCCGGATTAATGTCAATCTGGCGGTGGGGGCGGGGCAACGTGGCACTTGGCGTTGGTGCCGGACTCTGGTGACCACCAGTGCTCAGGATGCTGCCGCTGGGACTGGCAGGACCAGCGGACAGCTCCAACAGCTGCCGCATGCGTCGAATGCTGGGCGATCGAATAGATCCCGCTCCCCCAATGTGCTGCGAGGACATGGAACGCACTGGTAATGCGGAAATGGGCCGGGTAAGGCCCATGTTCCGATCTAGAGTACCGGTACCGAGGATGTGGGTTCTGCTGGAGTAAATGCTCTCCGTCTGGGGGAAAGATAATACATTAATAGGAAAATCGTTACTTCTATTTAAATCTATAAAATTTACTAACATTTCTTAGCGCGTCATGGATGTTCTCGGCGCTACAGGAGAATCGCTGGGCACGCGGCTGAGCAAACATGTCCCGAGTCATCCGCATCTGTTCCGCAATTGCAGAGCTGCTAGGAGCCCTTCTCAGCCAGGCGCGGTACTCGTCTGCCGTGAATATCGAGGGGCTGGCGGTAATTCGCTGCCGCAGGTCCCTGCCTCTCCGGGCATCGAACTCAGGTGCCGAAGTGTTGCCATCATTCTCGTCTGCCAAGCGATCTCCCATCCTGGAACGAATGCCCTGCAATCTCACTCCGGGTCGCTCCCTGGGTAGCGAATTAAACTTATTGAGATCAGCGGCTCCGGCCAGGAGGGCAACTGCTGCAGCGGCACCCACTCCTCCACCGGCCCCGCCCGCTCCTCTTGGCATGCTGCCGATGGCGGGTCTGTTGTAGTAGTAGTAACTCGGCCTGGGTCCAATGGTGGCCTCCGTATCGCTGGAGTAGTCCAAATTTGGTCTCGAGCGACGGGTCAGCGATTGAGCCCCGCCAGCTGGGGTGCCGTATTTGGATACACCTCTCTGTTGATCGTAGCGACCATAGCGGCCGAGAGTGCCACCTACTCCCACTGGCATTGGAGCTCCTCCAGCTGTTCCTGGCTTCAAGCTCGATCGCAAAAGGGAGTGTCGTCCCAGTGAGTTGGAATAGTCCGCATATTCAACCCGAGGTAAATGCTGATCCGAACCGGATCGCGGGAATCTAGCGTGTTGTTGAGCGAGACTTATGTTTCCAGTGCCGGTAGACATTCTTCTTGAGGGACCCACAGGCGGACCACCCGGTTGTCCCGGATAGAAAGCATGTACCTTCTCCGCTAAACTCTCCAGCGTGCCGGCATTCTGATAGTAAGCATGCGACGGGGCAAAAGCGTGACCCTTCGTGGGCTGCTCCGTGATCACCGAAGACGGTGGCGGTGGTGGCTTGTAGCCCCAATTCGGCGGCTCACCCATTGCTCCTCCTCCCCCGCCGCGGGTATTGTAGTACATATCCAGTTGCTCCGACTGCGGGCTGTAGTTGTTAAGGCCCAGACCCAAGCGAGATCGTGATTCCGTCATTTCGCGGCCATCTCCTGGAAGGCAAAGAAGAGAGACGCCCGATTAGCCTGGCGAACACGGCGCCCATTTCAAACTACCTGTACGTCTTTCACGTGATGAGCGCGGCCTCGGCATCCGGTCCGTCTCGTCTAGATCCTCGTCCCGCATATCACGTTTAATCACAACAACCGGTGGCGGTTTTTGTTCCGAGCGGGACAGCGTCGGCGGTCCGGGGGATCCTGTGCCACGATTGCCACGACGCTGACGTATCGCCAGCACCAGACGGCGTGGAATTGACATAATGATGACGACATCGTCCAGGGACATGTGGGTCACGTCCACCAGATTCACCGCCAGAATTTCATCGCCCACCTGAAACAGAAGAAAGCATAAAGGAAGAGTTCCAGTAAAAATTTACCAAGAAACTCACCCTCAAGCAGCCGCTGTTGTATACTGCCGACTCCAGCGCAATCCGCGAGATGAACACGCCGTCGGTGCGATCCGCCCCGTTGCCCTCGCGGATGTACAGGCCCAGCGTCTGGCCCGGCCGCTTGACGATCTCCACCAGCTGCACCGTGTGCCGCCCGTCCGCCTTGTTCATTAGCTTGTGGGCGGCGTCCACAGCCTGCTTGCTGCCCATGCAGCGCGGCTCCAGGACGCGCACAATCATCTCCCCACGGCGTTCCACCGCCTCCAGGGCTGCCGCCGTGTTGGGGTCGTGATCATTCTCGACGGCCTCAATCTGGCGGAAGATGTCCGAGCTGATGCCGCTGACCTTGCGGAAGTCGCCTTGCAGCATCACCGGGTCCTTGACCCCCGCGGCGTTCGACAGACCGCTACTCTGGCCGCGGTGATTGCCGTGATGCTGCTGCTGGTTGCCATGATGCTGCTGATTGGTATGGTGCTGCTGGTTGCTCAGCGAGGACAGCTGGTTGGCGGGCAGCGGGCCGGGCGGCGCGCGTCCCGGGCTGGCAGTGACATCAGGAACTGATCTTCCATTCTCCTGCAACGACAAATGGGGAAATAGTTTCTCGTTAGTTTTATTTCCATCCTCGTTGGCTGGGCTTAAATGCAAATCTGGAGTGCCACGCGCTGCTGCATAAATTAAACTAATTGTTGCATCAGCTGCTGCAGCTTCTGCAGTTGCGGCTGTTCTTGCTCTTAGGCCATGCTAAAAGATTCAGCCTTGCATTAATTAAGCTAATTTGGCACAGCTCATATAATAAACGCTTCCTGGGGATATTACAAGACTGTGGGTCACTCTTTAAGATTAGTGAATCATTTTTTCTGACTTAAACTTGTGGAAAATGTATTTCAGCTAACTTTTAAAAGAAATATATAATCCTAAGGTGAATAAAAAGTAGTCACTTCGATTTTAATTTTTTTATGTTTTCAAGAGTTACAGAACCGTCGGGGTTCTCAAGCTCATTACTTTTCTACAGCGTAACACTATTTCTAGTCCCTATGATTTGCCTATCAAAATGACCTCTTATCCGGGTGTCGCCCCAGAAAAAAGGCAATAATTATTTCGTCAGTCTTTTGCCGCGGACTCACGCCAACTGTAATTTCTGTCAGTGCCACAACCCTCGGCCGCAGCGTCATGCAAAGCTTCCAAGACAAAGTGTCCAGGACACTGGCGGGTCGACTGTACTCAGCACGTGACGGTCGCCGATGATGTCACATGGTCAGAAGTTGATGAGGAAAAGTATCCTCCCCTCCGCTTTCTCACCGGAAAAAGGGCCACAGCAACAATGTGCAACTTTGATTTTCCTGGGTTGTGTGTGGGACGCCCATGAAATTGGTTTTAAATGAAGTTGCCAGACGCAAGCTAAGCGAAGTTTTTAATGGATTAATACTGGGCAAAGAGTGTGCGGGCGGACACACAAATTGTGGTCGGCAGCAAAGTTGCACTTGCTGGCCAGCGGCAACATACCCTCAAGTGGCCCTGTTTTCGGGTCTGCTGTTGCCAAAAATCATGTTCGCAACTGTCCGCAAAAAAAAACGGAGGAAGAAGTAATCTTTGAAATTGCGAAACTTTGACATGTGTCGGTGACTGTCTGCCCCCAGTTCCCCATTCCCAAGCTCTTCATTGTTGTTGATGCTGTGTAACTTTGACAAACTTGCAACAGAAGCAGCGACAAAAGCAGATGTCGTTGAGACGGAAGTTTTGAAACTCGCGCTTGCCTCATCCATTTGCTGTTATTCAAATAGGCATTATTATATGCTATGCATATAAATATATTCTGCAAATATCTGGGTTCACTGACAGAAGTTTTTCAGTTCTGGTTCACTTTTTAGTTTTTGCTTTGATTTCACAATAATTTATTTAATTTGGAAAACTTAATTATTTAGTTTTTTATCTGAACGGACAGACGTACGGCTAGATCGACTCTCCTCGTGATGCTGATCAATAATGTATATACTTTATAGGGTCGGAAATGTTCCTTTACTGCGTTGCAAACTTTTGACTGGAATTATAATACCCTCTGCAAGGGTATAGAAATGATTCACAATTCTCTTTCCGCTTTAGTTGAGAGTTTTTTCTCACAGTATATTGGCCATCTAGAGTGGTACTGTAGCCTGAGTATACTTCCTTTGGGTATTGCTTCCTTTTAATCTTATGGCCTTTGAAAATTGTTGGAAAAGTTTCTGGGCAACTGACATTAAACTATTAAAGTGTATTTACTGTTATGGTATTTCGTTGTTTGCTTGCAGCTCGCCAACTGCAAACTCATACCAAATAAATAATTCAGGCGAAATGGCGAGGCATCATTAACACACAAACCGTAAGGCACAAAAAATGTCCATTTGGGGTGTTCTTTCTAGCTGAGAACGCCCACTTGCATGTGTGTGGTAAAACTGGGCGTGGTCTTCGCTGAACAACTGTATTCAATAACAAGAAAGGAAAGCTAACTTCGGGCGGAGCCGAAGTTGATATACCCTTGCAGAATACTCTGTAAATTATATTCTCCAAAATTATTCATATGATGCATTCTTAATACTCATAAAAAATCCCAACTTCCTAACTTTAAAAACACCAAAGTTATGGCATTTCCAATCGTTCAGTTATATGGCAGCTATAGGATATAGTCGGCCGATCCTTATGAAATTGATTGGCCAAAAATAAAACCCATAGAAAATCCCAACTTCCTAACTTAACAAACACCAAAGTTATGGCATTTCCGATTAATCAGTTATATAGCGGCTATAGGATATAGTCGTCCGATTCTTATGAAATTTGGTAGGTCGGATTGATTGGCCAAAAATAAAACCCATAGAAAATCCCAACTTCCTAACTTTACAAACACGAAAGTTATGGCATTTCCGATCAATCAGTTATATGGCAGCTATAGGATATAGTCGGCCGATCCCGGCCGTTCCGACTTATATACTGCGTGCAAAGGAAAGAAGGGTGTGTGCAAAGTTTCAATTCGATAGCTTTAAAACTGAAAGACTAGTTTGCGTAGAAACAGACAGACGGACATGGCTATATCAACTCAGGAGGTGATCCTGATCAAGAATATATATACTTTATAGGGTCGGAGATGTCTCCTTCACTGCGTTGCACACTTTTGAGCAAAATTATAATACCCTCTGGAAGGGTATAAAAAGAACTTGCCAGCTGATTCAAAGGGCTAGAAGGCGGCACATTGTTGACGGCTCCCTTTTGTTGTTGTTGTTTGCTAACGAGAACGGGCCGACTGCAGCAACAAAAACAATAAATATAAAGTGTGTGCATCGCGTGTAGGTCTGCTTAGGCCAGCGGAGGTTGGGAAAATCGGGCGAACTCTAAATGGACACATGAAGTGCCGAAGCAACAGCAAACAACCTCCGTACGAGGCTGTCAGGGGAATAATTATTCACCCACATTTGGGCAGTCCGTGTGCTGCAATCGTCCTTTTCGGTCAGCGTCATGTTCTGCACACGGATTTCCAGATTTGCCACACTTTCTTTGACACTTTAACATATTTAACCATACATTATTCTTCTTTAGGCACATGCATAGGGTTTTAAAAGCTTTTCTTTTTTAGACAGAGCTTCTAAACAAAGGTTTCGAAATTCAGCCAGGAAATAATTTATATTTCGAAACAAAGCTTCGACAGTTTGTATGGCTACCCTGCAAACACCCGTGCTGCAATTTTTTTTTAACCATATGTATACTTAACTGGCTTGTTTTCCTTTCTTTTCTTGTAAATTTCATCAGCATAGCTGAAGGCGTTTTCCACTCACTTTGCGGCCATAAGTTATTTACATCGATTCGCGCACTTAATTAGTAAGTACATAGTTTATTAACCGGGAAATCCAATAAGTTAGGAAGAAGTGGGAAATTGCCTGCCAAAGCAGAGTAGTGCTGCTGCGGCAAATGCAAATTTCCAGGGCGGGTTTACATTAAGCGTCTTTAGTCAACGTCTGGCGCACATGTGACTCACGGGCGACTGAAGGCTGAACCCCCACGTGGGGCTGCCTGTTTAAACTCATTTCAACTTCATTATGTTGTTGCTACTGCTGACTAAGCAGCGAGCCTACATAAGCCATCCATTCGAGCCACCACCCACTCCTTATATTCGCCACCCGGTGGGTGACGACACCTAATTGAAAATCCTCAAGACATCACATATTGAGAACTGACTTTGGCAAGCTTTTTTAATTATGGATGATTCTTCTGACAGGCAGTTTCTGCTGGGAGGAAAACTAATTTGGAAAGGCCCCACGATTGGGCCACAACGGGGAGAGGAGCGAGAGAGAGGTGAACCCATTAGAGGAAGTTGCGTGACAACACAAATCAATAAAATCATTTTAGTCCTCTACAGCGAAATAAAAAAATAAACACCCGAAAACGGAAATTGACTAAAATTGTAATTATGTCAGCGCAGACGCCATTAAGTTCCAGAAACTTGCGGTAGCCAATGCTTTTATAGCCAGTAGTTTTACTGTACTGAACAAAAAATAAATGCAAATTATTAAACGGTCAAATAAATATTTCAAGGAGAACAGAAAATACAATGTAATATTAAACATGATTAGGGTAGTTTGTAAGGGCTACATTTAAGTTGGTCTAAAGGATTATGTATTTATTGGCAATATTTAAAATTAAGTAAGAGTTAAGAAGGGCACATTTGTAGGTTTTTCTGCAGTGTACCCAGTTTGGACTAATCATTTCAGAAGGTCCTGCTTCGCAGAATGCGGTGGAAGAGTGCGTCAATGCCCTGGCCAGGTTAATAATTGACTAGCCATAATTGTAATGACGGAGCCCCAGTTCGTTTTCAAGCCATAACCTTGTCTGTTTTGGGGGGTTGACTTCCCATTCGGCAGTTCTTGGGCCTGCCAGTTGTACACCAGCCCCCCATTTCCACTCGGGTGATTGATCGTCCGACGCATTGATTGATTGGCAGAGCGTGTGATTTAGCATGATGTGCTGGCCTGGCCCGATTCTTTGCCTTTATCTAACTCACTCGGAGACTGCTTAGATTGCCCAAAAAAAATGAAATTAAATGCCTTGGCTTTGCTGTCATTTGAATTGATTAAATTGTTTGATTTTGTCTTGCCAACTTAGAGTAATTAATAACTTTGTACGTAAATGCCAGTCATGTTATTTGTCTAATGGCTCCTAAACGGATCGAATTACTAAGACTGCGAAAGGACAGTAAGAAATAGGTTTTTTATTACGGCCAGTACCCTCAAAAAATTTGTGTGGCCTACTAACTTCTGATGGCCGTAACGTGCTCCCAACTTAACCACTAACATGTTCCACTCAAAACGAATGTTTTATGTAATAATTTGCAAGATATTCACCAGCACTATTGTTAGCCACTCGTTGTTAAATTTGTTCTTGAAACAAATTGTATTCCGGTTGTTGTTCCCCTCTGGGGCTTTGGCTTTTATTTGGGCATTCATTTAGGTATTCTTAACATTCGCCACACAAAACAATTTCCTTGGGCCAAACTATTCCCGGAAATAATGGAACAATGCAAAGCAAACCGAACGAATACCGAAACCATAACCGAATTCCACCTTAGCAGCAAACAAAGGTCGGATAATTATAAATTTAAATGCCCAGTTTAAATCACCGGAGAGCGCCTTTATGCGAATTACCCGTCACTCGGCTCCTGTCCAAAATTCACCGAATCCACTGACAACAATTACAATTACAATTAAATGCCAAATGCACCACATTTCGCTCCCATGTTAATAGTAGTTGTCAGTTGCAGCTGCGCCAATGTCAAAATATGTGGCACCAGACCAGAGCATTCACATTCCCTGCCAGTGGCAGCAGAACAGGAGCAGGATCTGTGGCTTGACTCGACTCAGATTGGATTGCTTCGGATTTGACTGGGCGCATGGGCGCAAGTCGAGATAACCGCAAATTAAGGCAAACAACAAGGCAACAAACACGACGACAACACAAGTGACAGAAGCCGCATTGTGGCGGTGACTCTGGCAGCCAAGGAGACGGAGGACGTGGGGCACGACAATCGGGAATGTGAATGAAAATGGGTTGTGTTGGTAGTGCTGCTTCTATGGACACAGCACACCCGGCGTATATATGATGTATTGATTAAATTCAAATTCGCTTGCCGGCAAGCAATGGGGCATGCCAAGATGGCTTCAAACGCATTCCAAGCATCGCATTATGCAATTAGATCCGGGCCGCTCCCACACATCCAACTTAAGATGTGTCAGGACATCAGGATATCACGGGATCAAAGGCCTTAAGCCTCCATCCAATCAAAGCTGTCGAGCGACAGACTGGAGCGTGAAGATATCCAGCCCAAAAGCTGAGTATAGAAGGAGTGCAAGACAAACCTTTCATTGGCTCCGGCCACTCACATCACTCAGAGCCAGACGGACACCGACACGAGAGGGGTAAAAGGGTGTAGATATCAGGGACAGGGGGCCAATAAGAATTCTCCAGCGCACAATGAAGTATGGACTTGAAAAATTGTAATTTACTTCATATACTTAAAAGGTTACAAAGAGCTTTTTTTATACTTATTTTTATTATACCCTTGCAGAGGGTATTATAATTTTGGTCAAAAGTGCAGTCATGCAACGCAGTGAAGGAGACATCTCCGACCCTATAAAGTATATATATTCTTGATCAGGATCACCTCCTGAGTTGATATAGCCATGTCCGTCTGTCCGTCTGTCTGTTTCTACGCAAACTAGTCTCTCAGTTTTAAAGCTATCGAATTGAAACTTTGCACACACCCTTTTTTCTTTTGCACGCAGTATATAAGTCGGAACGGCCGGGATCGGCCGACTATATCCTATAGCTGCCATATAACTGATTGATCGGAAATGCCATAACTTTCGTGTTTGTAAAGTAAGGAAGTTGGGATTTTCTATGGGTTTTATTTTTGGCCAATCAATCCGACCTACCAAATTTTATAAGAATCGGACGACTATATCCTATAGCCGCTATATAACTGATTAATCGGAAATGCCATAACTTTGGTGTTTGTTAAGTTAGGAAGTTGGGATTTTCTATGGGTTTTATTTTTGGCCAATCAATCCGACCTACCAAATTTTATAAGGATCGGCCGACGATTGGAAATGCCATAACTTTGGTGTTTTTAAAGTTAGGAAGTTGGGATTTTTTATGAGTATTAAGAATGCATCATATGAATAATTTTGGAGAATATAATTTACAGAGTATTCTGCAAGGGTATATCAACTTTGGCTCCGCCCGAAGTTAGCTTTCCTTTCTTGTTTTAAATAAAATAATTAATTTCAACTAAAAACGTTTTTATATAATAGTTGTAAGTTCTAAGTGATTATTAATATAAATTCCAAACCAGTTCTTAGAAAAAAATGTTCCTTACAAATTAAATGTGCATTTATAAAGTAAAAATGTTACAAAAAATATTTTAATTACCCAGCTGAATGGAAGAAATGCACAAACAATTTCGTGACCGCCATTATCTATGTGCTGCAATCCGAAATAGAGTTTTATTTCAATATTTTAAACCCCCCCGGCCGTCAGCCAAAGCAGTTAAAGAGTTGCAATCTGTGCCTGCCCGAATGTATCCGAGTGTAAATAAAGAAAAAACGGTTAAGTGGGCTCTCATCAGACGGTGGATGGCCCAGGTCGGATTGGTCTGTTCTATCAGCACAAGTTCAAAGTTTTTGCCCCATAAAGTAGTTGATTCGGTTTGGTTCGTTGGCCTCTGCCGCCCGCACCATCGAAACATCTTTTATTATTTGCTTTACGCATATTTATTTATTCATTCATCCGCATGAATATACGCACACAAATGAAAACTCTTTTTCGCTGGTAAAAACCAGCGAAAAAGACAAGTTAAATTTTAAAAAGGTAGGGGAAAACAGAGCGAATGCAAATCGTTTATGGCAGAAGGAAAAATGAAAACAAAAAAGAGCGGAGGGGCTTAACCAGCTAATAGTCGCAACTCCGGAGCGTGCAAACGGCAATATTTGCATACCGATCCATATACTATACATTAACATTAAAGTGAAATACACAAAAGTATATACGAAAATGTCATGCAAATTTGCCCGCTGCTGCCAGAAGGCACTCTTCATCCCATGTGAAGTGGGTGGCAGTGGGCGGCGGTTGGACCTGCTTACTTCATGCAGACTTATGACATTTCGGGCGCTTTATAGAGCGACGGTTATTATTGATGTGGGTGCAGTTGGGCCAGACCCCTTGGCATTTTCCACCCAACAGCACAACAACTACATCGTGACATTGCGGAATTATTTCCTTTGACGATACTCTAACTCAATATTCCCCCAGATGCTAAGAAGCCAAATCACTTCAAGCACAATCTGTCCCCAACAGCATACTTCAACTTTTATGCATGTTTTATGTTGAGTATTCATAAGCTCCCTTGAGCAAACAAATATAGTTTGGAATTTTAATTTTTTGAGTTATATTTTTTTTTTTTCTGGAGAACAATCAATCAAGGATTATAAGTTCATTTCTTTTCGGACTCAAACTTATTTATTCACCTTTTTATAACAGAACAAGAAAGGAAAGCTAACTTCGGGCGGAGCCGAAGTTGAAATACCCTTGCAGAATATTCTGTGAATTATATTCTCTAAAATTATTCATATGATGCATTCTCAACACTCATAAAAAATCTCAACTTCCTAACTTTACAAACACGAAAGTTATGGCATTTCCGATCAATCAGTTATATGACAGCTATAGGATATAGTCGGCCGATCCCGGCCGTTCCGACTTATATACTGCGTGCAAAGGAAAGAAGGGTGTGTGCAAAGTTTCAATTCGATATCTTTAAAACTGAGAGACTAGTTTGCGTAGAAACAGACAGACGGACTGACGGACATGCTTATATCAACTCAGGAGGTGATCCTGATCAAGAATATATAAACTTTATAGGGTCGGAGATGTCTCCATCACTGCGTTGCACACTTTTGACCAAAATTATAATACCCTCTGCAAGGGTATAAAAACAAAAACTTTTAAAATAAATTTTCCCAAAACGTGATTTAATGCGTTCAATTGCATTGCATTTTTAATCCGCATTTCAAGATTAATTTGTTTATAGTAATATATATATATAATAGATTTTGTTAAATTTTGCTATTAGTTGCTGATAAAAATATTAGTTTAAAAAGCTTCTAAAGATTCAAATCTAATGGTTTGACAGATTACTATTAGTGGTTGATAAATTTATTAGTTTAAAAAGCTTCTAAAGATTCAAAGAAAGATTTGCATTAAGATTATAAACCTAACTCATCTCATTTTAGACATCGGATTTTCTTTCATGGATTTGCAACAGCAATCAATGTAAGACCTGTTCCAGGGGGTATGTCGGCCTCAGCCAATATTACTTAATATGCTATTAATAAACAAGCCACACACGCATGGCACACACTCACCTTCCGATGGTTGCTTCTGGTCAGGAAACATCCTGTGGTGGCGCTATCACACATTAATTTTGTTGCAGCCAACTTGCTTGTTTACGTAGAAGGGTAGAGTTAAAAAATAGTTTATCCACTATTATATGGACACTCGAAGGATATTTTGAGTTCTTTTAATTTAAACGATAGTTTCTCCACCTCACGGCAATGAATTTTATTGTTTTCGATTCGAGTTGTGCTCTTGGTATACCTAATTCGCTGTATGCTTCATCCTTGCTCGTGTTTCGGTGGTTTCGTAAATGCTACTAAGGCTATAATTTGATACGTATTTTGTTGCTGCCGCACACGTCCCAAGGCTTAGATCCAATTGTATCATTTCATCGTTTTGTTTCGCTTGGTTATGGTCCACTTCCACTTTCCATTTCCTAAGAACACAAGAGCCGTGATAACTGTATCTATAAGTGGAGCCGTACATCTTCCAGACGCCCCCCTTGACCAAAGGCTCGTGTCCCTGTGTGTGTGGCTTCCGTTTTAGCCGCCTTTTGTTACCAGGCGAAATGTTTATGTTTGCCTTTCACGCTTCACTGCCAATGGCGAATTTCGAATGGGAGCCACATATATTCGCTCACCGCTTCCCAAACCATTTTTAAATTTATACACAATTGATTCAAATGGCTCTTTAAGTGCGGCCTGCCCCACCCCGCAGTAAATCCCGACAGTGCCAGCAAAAGATAAGGATGCGGAGAAAAGGGAGCCGCCGTGTGTTTCACTTTACGCCCTCGAGCCCGGCGAAAATAATTTCGTCTGGCCGTGCAAAAATTTCATTAATTCCAGGCACACTAAATTAAAACGGGGCACAGGCAGGCAGCACAACAACTGCTCAAACAATAGCGGGCTCCACTAATTTGTGAAGAACGAAGTAAGGAGTTGGCAAAGATAAATGTTGTTTACTTTTAAAGAGAAAAGAAGGAAAGCTCCCCTCTGAGAGTGTTAAAAGACAGACTATCAATAAAGAACACTAAATGCGAGCGAGATTATTGCGGTAAAATTGTGAAACCAACCAAAATAAGAGAAAACCAAACTAAATTATAAAGCAAACTTCGGCAATCCCAAGTTGGAAATTCGGAACTAATTTTTTTCTAGTTGAAAAAAATTAGAAAGTTGAAGTCGAAATCTTATAGATTGATTATTTTAATCATCAGCCCTTTGCTTTAGCAACCTGGTAAAGTTTTATTTTCCTGCGAATTAATTGTACATAGAACCTGCCCGATTTTCTGACCTTCTTTGTGATAATGCGCTAAAACTTGATGAAGCTGAGAGAACACTAAGAAGAAGTTTGTGTGTTGCGTTTTTCAGTATACTTTTCAATCAAATTTAACATTTCAGTTACAATTTAGAAATTATCTCGTAATAGGGGATTTCAAAACAAACCGTGCTTGGAAATTTCCCCTAGAGTAGATAAACAAATTGCCGCCTGCTCTAGTTACATCCCGCGCAGGATGGCAATATGGGCGTTGGGCGGTGGGCAGTGTGTTTACTCTGCAGACGTGCCAAGACCGACAGCGGCAAGTAAATGCTAAAAATTACATTTTGCCACTTTTGCAGACAAAAGATGAAGCCCCCGCAAATCCCCGAGAGTTTGGCAACGGGCAACACGGCGTATACGCAACGCGGGCCAAGCTACGTGGGTTAGCGTTGTCGAAGATAATGGCTGTTTGGGGGGGCGGCCCACGTTTCCACATTCTGTGCTGCTCCCTGCCTCCGCACCCTGCGCCCTACCATGCTCACTGCTCCGTTATCCTTGCCAGGCAATCGTCGGGCTGTTGAACCTTAAGTGTGTGCGTCTCCTCCATCGCCATGTGGCCCTTTGTCTCTCTGTGTGAGAGAGGGGGTGGGCTGTATCTGCCCTCATCGGTGTGAGGGGGTGTGAGCGCGCACATTTAGCAACACAAATTTTGTCTGTATATGGGACAGTCCAAAAAAAAAAGAAAAAGCAGGCACACAAAAATGAATAAGTCGTTGAAGAAATTGCGTTGCGTATACGCAGCGTTGTCTGGCCCCAATAAATTACATTTCGGTCCTAACACACTTATACATATTTCACACAAGGACACGTGCACTGGGCTCCGCTATTTTTGCTGGTGCTTGTTTACCTAGTTAAAGATTTGCTTTTGCCTTGAAAAAATAATATGTATGTATTCCCTAAGACCGTTTTAATTGACTGCTTTTCTCCTTCGCATGCTTTTTTTGGTATTGATCGAGCGAGCGAAGCAATTTAACGCGACATTTAACTTTTATCGGCGCGCTTCGTTCGCTTTTGTGCAATAATTTTCAGAGTCCTCCCGCACCGATGACGAGGATGCCTGTCGACTCGGTTTTTGGGGACCTCTGTTGAGCGCGCGCGTTTTCCCGCTGCCTCCGCGTGTGTGAAATAGTATTGAATAAGTTGCGTTTTAATGAGTTTTACTACACGCCACGCGCTCTGCAGCCAAATGTGTATGTATGTGGATGTGCTCGGGTACTAGTACGCACGCACGACGCTACTGCTAGAACGGAATTCCGACGAACGGACCACGAGTCGAACGTCCGGCGCGCTCAACTGAACCTTGCGTATTGAATTCGCTGGCCCGGCGAGCTGGCACAGAGGTCGGAAAACGGGAAAGTGCGAACCGAAGTCGCGGCGAAACATCTCCATTCTCGAAATTGGAGCAAATACATTCACAAACAGAAAAACCCGCTCACACACCCGCACTTGCTCTCTGCAGTAGTTGGGAAAACTTTCTTGTGTAACGGGAGCGAAAGCTCTCGCTCGGAAAAGTTCGGCACTTGGACACTATAGTGTGCGTTTGCGTGCTGTCCGCTTTCGCTCTATGTGGGTATGTATTTGAATTATTTAACACAGAAAAATCGCAGTCGGGATTTGGGGAATTCTGTTCGATACGCGCAAGGATGCCAGAAAATTCTGCCGTCGAGCGGAGTACAGGAGACGTCGGCTGGGGACGCTGGGGACGCTGGGCCAGCATTGCCAGATGTAATTTCGCAGAGCGCTCTTGAACTTGTCCAAAAGGCCCAGGACATTCGGTTCGCATAATTGATTGCACAAGCGAACCGTTAGCTGGCCGAATTAATAGTATTTAATTGTGATTTGATTTGATTGATTTGTAAGCAACATTGAAGCGGAAATTAGTTGACAAGGAGTTGTCCTTTAATCATTAATGTATCAATCACAAAACATATGTGTTCGAATTTCAGAAAGGAAAGTTTTCCTTTTTAGTCAAAAATTTTCTAATTTAGGTTTCAACAAAATAAGTTTTGTAATGATTATCTGTTTATTGTTGAACCAGTTTCAAACTAAAGCTACAAAGGGATTGCACCATGCTAGCGATACTTTAGGGCGGAATTAAATGATATTCACAAGTTCACTTTACTACTAATAATTAGACTTTAGTTAGGCAATGAAAATGTTATAGAAGTTGGCTGTAGGTTTGCTGTTTTTAAAAAATGGCGAATAAAACATATATGCGATCTACAGGTTAAGAAATAGTATGCCAATTCAACACTTAATCTACTAAATTCCATAATTTCGATTATCTCACTCAAGCCCAAAATTGAATGCCCACCGACATTCAAAGCTTGTTTGGTCATCGATAAAAGAGCTTTGCTCAATGAGCTTCGTTATGTTTTAAATGCCCGGATAGCCCTATCATCCCGTTAAGGCTTCCCGGGGAGAACCCAAATACCCCACACAGCAGCTGGGCTGTGAATCCTACTCAAATCATATCCACTGGACCACTTAAGCCTTCACTTGACTCTCTCGCACACTTACTCTTTCAGAAGTGCTTCTAAACCCGACATCGATAACAATTACAGGCACAGGACTATTAAGGGAAAGCGAGTGGCAAATGTAAAGAAATGCCAGCAAAGTGCCAATCATAAGGAATCGCAGCCGTGTGGACCCATCTCAAATGCGGTACGGAACCGGCTGGCAGGACAGAGAAACATTATGAATGATAACGGTCAAACCAACACAATGGCCCTTGTGCAAATGTTTGTTTATCAAGCCGTTCGAATCAGCGGGACGAAACAAAGCGGATCGCATTATGAATATGTTTAATAGCCCAGTGCCGATGACACAAACAGATAAGGCTTTGCCATTAAAAACGCATTACAATTGATGGAAAAACGAGTGCAGAGATTGAGACTAACGAGTGTGTGAGTATGTGGTGGCCACATCATTCACAAAAGCTGCAGCGCACCCGAACTCAGTGTGGGTCAGTTCGGTCCCCCAATCCGGCAGCCCACCGCTGACACGCAATCCACTGTCATGCCGAGCGACAAGCAAAATGAATATGCACTGCGAAAACTGTTTTCCAAGGAGCCACAAGGAACCCCAGCTAGGCAAACACACCACGTTACGTATACGTACCGTAGACGCCTGCGCGGATAAGATGCGCAAACAGTGGTGAGTTTGAAGTGGGCCGGTTTGGGTACACTCGGCACTCCGCTCGCCACCGTGCTGGGTCATCGCATCTATCCAGCGACTGTGGCAGCCGGAAGCGAGCGGCTAATAACAAACTTCCGGAGAGGAAAAATTCTTTGTCATTGGAATTTATCAAGCGCAGCAAATTGAGTTCGCAGCTACGCGCCGCTTGAAACGGAGTGGAATTCGAAAATGCGAAAGTCCTCAACGCAAACTCAAAGCGAAAAACTTTTGCGAGGCCCCTAACTTGCCGGAACTGAAGATTCATATGATGCGACGGTCAGGCTATGTGAAGCGCTCTATGCTGCCAGTTAAATAGTAAAAAAATCGTAATAAACTTTTATCATCCTTTGTAACCTTATATGCAATTACAATATTTTCAACACCCGATGTCTGTATATATAAGAAAACATTTAATTAAAACCAAAACTTTCCTTTTCCCAATTGTAGTCGCCTTTGTGAAGTATAACATTTACAATTAATTTAAAAATCTTAACCAAGTTTATTTTTTACTCCAAAGTATATATAAATCCACTATCGCATCTCCTGTTTTCAAACATTAATCACATAAGTTGAATATGTAAACCAAACACTTCCCAACAACCCCGCCCCTTCAGAGGCTGGACAGCTCTTGGTTCATTTTTTCGGTGACACATATATTTATCCTCCACTTCTTGTTTTATCTTCCAATGGTCTGAAGTAGAAGTCAGCCTCTTTAGGACGAAGTTAGAGTGGTCAGGGCATGGCGAAAAAAGGTAAACTGAGAGTTTGATGCGGCTTTGATGCTGTTGCCATCAACTGAATTATGCAAAGTGTTGCGCTGCTCTTGCGTGAGGCGTAAGGAGCTTAGCGAGTGCGTTTGGGGTTCAAAGGTAAGCCCCAGTTACCCGGTGGGGGTGGACCCCCACGCTAAATTGCCCTTTAAGTGCCTTCATTGGCAATTAATGCCGCCGGCATTCGCCTTGGCACTTGACTAATTGCAGTCGGCGTTAACAACTAATCGCAATTGGCGTGAAAATGCTACCTCTTTACTGAGACTATTCCACCCTTTCCCCATCAATCACGTTTGAAACGTAACTGTAACTGCCTGTGAAGCCTTGGCACAATTTCGCCCATGTCTTCGCCTGTGCTCGCTTGTTGGCATTTAATAGCCCAAGGCCCGACTTGGTTCTCGCCTGGCTAATTGATGTCATTTGCTGACTTTCCGTCGTTCGGCTGCACAGAAAAATTTCTTACTTCTTGCCAATCGTTGTCACATAATTTAATGCTCTTATTGCAATGAAAACATTTCCAATAAACTTGTAAACTCTCGAATAATCAAATAATTAATTTGTGCCAAACCGCAAAATATGTAGAAACGTGCCGAACTGTGATTATAACTAAACTCTTTTATAAAAGCAAGATACTTATTTTTTAAGTATATCACAATTAAAGTTGGTATCAAGCAGTTTTGTTAATCAAAACAAGATTTTAAGGAAATACACTATGCTCAAGTTCTTAAATATTAATGTTGCATATTGAAAGCCAACAAGCCATTGTTTCTGCACACTTTGCTAAGCAGAAATATGCCCAACAAACTTTTGCTTAACTCTGGCCACTCTAAGGAAGCACAGCCAAGCCGCAAAAACCAAGGAATTACACAAAAAAGAGAGAAATAGAGCCAAAATCAACAACAACGAAAACGGTTCGTATTTCTCTACTACAAAAGCTTTTCCAAACACCAGAGAGAAATGCATAGAGAGGGCCAGGGTGGAAGAGCGAACATCGCAGACCCACCCACCAACCTTAACCCAACAACCCCCTAGGATCTGTGCCAAGCTAATGCAAAACACGTTAAAGGTACGAAAAAGTAAAAAGTGGAAGTGGAAGACATACAGAGAAGGAATTCCTCCGAAACGTAACGAAAATCCACACCCAAGCAAACAGAAAATTTAAGCAACCCAATGGGAAAAGGGGGTTGATGAGTAGGTGGTTGGGTGGTTGGGCTTGCAACTCGCGAAGCCACGACCTATCCACACAACAATCGTGTGTGGGTGTTGGACGCAGCCAAACACTTGGCAGCAACTGGGTTTACATGTGAGTGGCATAACCCGCTTTTAGTGCTCACACAGATATGCTCAAATACACTATCCGATGATGTAGCAGTGTGCGTGGATGCTGCCTTCTGCAGGATTAATTGGGTTAATTTCGTTTTGGCTCTGCAATTTCTGCAGCTGCCACCATTTTGCTTTCAACACGTCTATTTGGAAGAAAATTGCTCTTTTATAACAATTTAAGAATTTCAAAATTTCCATTTGTATGCTTGAAGAGGATATCCAACGCAGTGAAGGAGGCTGAACGATCCTATAAAGTATATATATTCTTGATCACTAGATAGTGAGTTGATATAGCCGTCCGTTTGCAGATACTTTGCAGATAATATACAAGCCAAAACCGGTCGAAGACGTCGAGTGAATCATCTAGCTGCCATGAGAACAATCATAAATATAATTGAAAAATATTATAGCTTTGTTGTTTTTAAATATGTACGCATAAATTTCGAGATATAAACTTTTTTATTATTTGTTTTGAAATTATTTTTTTTTCAGTACACCCATCATTCGCTTTGGCATCTGTGTTTGTTGGCAAAGGAGTGGCCTCAATTCGCGCATAGATTGCAGTCCCCCGCACACGGAGGCCCCACACCCACTCTGCAAGATGCCGGGGTTTTCATGGTCCAAAAATAAAATGTGTCATACGCAGTGCTGCCATTTAAAAGCCAACCTAAGCCCACAAAAGGCAAGAGCAGAAAGCAACAAGCAGGGCTCAGGCAGGCCAACTCGGCTTAGCCGACAGGCAGCCCATTATCATTACCATGAGGCTGGGCTAATTCCCGCTCATAATTTTAATGGCCCTCCATGCTGACGGAAATAATTAAAAATAAGTTAAGGGCGGCGCAAAGGTAAGACCCCCGGATCCTTGGTCCTTGGGCATAAGACAACTTCCAAAACGCTGGAATTCGCACGGCCCGCTGTAAAGTATAAACACGTTCGACAGTCTCCCGATGGAAAAAAGAGGGCCAGTGACAGGGAAATATTTTACGTGCACGCAACAAACTCGGCAGTCTCTTCGATGAATACGGAAACATTTCAATATGTCGACTGTCGACTTACTACTGGTAACTGTCGCCCGTAGTTGCGTAAGACTTTTGCAGTTAGTTGCGCAAATGAAGGGCACGTAGCGGGTAGTGAGTAGGGAAACAGAACTCTGAACTGGATTTCGAGGCACGTATGTATAAAGGTAAGCAAAGTGCCGGCACCCGAGCCATGCAATCCAAAATATGTTGGAAGAAAAACAAAAAGCTTTAAGCCAGGAAACGAAGAAGAGACTCCTGGGATTTATTAACTAGTTTGTTTAGCGATTTGATTGTCAAAAGTTTTATTTAACATTTGATCATTTGACCATTTTCATGTTTTAATGACTCGTAAAGATTTGACACACTATTGGACTTCGAGAGCTAACGAATTTACCAAACTTTATCCGATTCTAAAGACTTGTGATTCGATTCTCTAAAAATCTGCATTCAAAATTTTTAATTTAACTTTGATCAAAATTTTGAACCATTTTCATCTTAGTTATTTCTAATTTTCCGTTGACTTGTTTAACGTTGACCCAAAATTGGCCTTCGAGAGTCCATAACTTTACCAAAATTTGTCCGATTCCAAAGTGGCATACCTCTAAAGACTTGTGATTCGATTCTCTAAAAATCTCTAAAATCTGCAAAATTATCAATTTAACGTTCATCAAATTTTTGACCCATTTTCATGTTAGTTATTTCCAAGTTTCCGATGACTTGGAAAAAGGTGACACACTATTGGATTTCGAGCGCACGCGCAAGTGTTAAATCTAACCGATAATTGTTAATTAAGCTGTCAAATGTTGATTAAACTGGCATTTTGGAAAACAGACAATCGAATTAATAGGTGAACAGTGAGCTATGATGCTTTAGGAGCCAAGCTACTGAAGTAGTTTGCCCTATCGCAGCTCTTTCCAAGTCAATGCACCCTAAATTAAGCTTATTAAGCAGCAAGGGGAGAAAAACTTTATGCGCTGCGTTGGCAGCAATTAAAAAACCGCTACACCTGCGTTGCCAATTAATAGTTTTAGCTTGTTCCTTTTTCAAAATCATTTGGCAACTAAAACAATAAAAGGAGATGTGAGGTTTCAGGAAGTGCAGCAGGGCAGAAACGCTTTTTCTGGCGGCTGTAGTCGTGTGAACGAATTGCAAGGAAAAGGCAAAAGAAATTACAAGAAATATCGGGAGCAGTGAAACTTTCTACCTCTGACTTGTATCTGTGAGAAAGCCTGCACTGAGAAAAATATTATTGAAAATTTAAAAGTTCAGGCAGACTTATTTATCGATATAAAAAAAGCTTAACAAAGGAAAAGAAAAATTATAATTCCCGTAAGCTCTACGGGGAACTTATATTTAAATATGAATAATAATATTTATTTTTGGTAAAATATTTTTGTTTGAATGGGACATTTTCCAAAATGTGTGTGTATAGAAACAGCAACACCATCTCCATCTGCAGTTTCGGCTGAGGCAATATCCTTATCTGCATTGAGGCAAAATTCTGTGCTAGTCCTGGCTCCCTGTTTCCTGGCTGCGTCTTCCAATTGTTGTTGGCAACTCGGAAGACAACTCAAACAGCCGAAGAAAGACTTCAGACTGCGGCTGCCTAAATGCCCGCCATTTATTTGTGAATGGCACTCGACAGACTCCAGGGCTAAGAAGACAAGAGGACGCCGACATTCTGCGCCATTTCAAAGCACTAAACGTGCCGCTGTATGGCAAACAAGTTGGAAAAGTTTTCAACAAAGCCTCCAGCAAGCTCCCTATACATTAAGGGCTGCCGGCCACAGCCGCAAACTATTTTCATAAACTTCAACGAGTGGGCAACTAATAATGCAAACATTTAAAGGCTCGAAAGCAAGTACAGCATCAATCTATTACAGTCTTGTCAACTAACAAAATTACTTTATAATCAAGAGGATGGGAGAAAAAACGTTAACAGTTTATAAATTATGTGCCCCTGAGTTATATTTGGTACTCTATTAATTGAAAATTCAAAAATCTTTTTTAACATTTGTGATAACTAAGAAAAGACATTGAAAAAAAACAGACTGTATTATACTTAAAGTAAGTTTTTTTTATTATAATTTTATTGGTGTTTGCAGCAAAGCAAACTTCTTAAAATTTTCTATTCAAAATTTAAAAAAAAATCCAACGCTCTATCATTGTTTATTAGTCAGATTTTCAATTTAATTTCAAAAACAGCAAATGCACATTTACTGCCACTTTACATCACTCTTGCATCGTTGCGCATAAATCAAAATAATTTACTGCCTCGCCGGCAGGCTGAATTTATTGAAATTCAGCCAAAAAAAAGTCTGCAGATGCAACTGGATGCTGCTCGATTGCAGCGCGCAAACGATCCCATTGAATGGTTTCGATTTCAGCCAGGCCAGTCCTCCAATTTGTAATGCAATATGCTGATTTCTGCCCCCGGCACGCCTGCAATCCCTTGTTGCCTGTTTGGCTGCCAGTCAACACTCGAGTGCCAATAGAAATGCCAACGCGTCGACTCACTTGACCAACTTTGCAGCTGTTTGACGCTCTTCAAGTGCCAGAAATAGCGGAAGCCTGCCACTATTGGCAAAAACTTTGACATTCCTCCCGGCAGCGTCTTATTTCAATTAAAAATTCTTTAACAAATCAATTTACTGCGCCTAGCGCAAAACTGATTAAAGTAACGGCAGCCATAAAAGAAATGCAATTTTAAGAGTGGCGACCGGCTGCGGCGCACTCCGAATACCCTTTCCAAGCCCCCGGGGGCTCAGAGGTTTGCCGGAAAATCACTGCTTTCCCGCGCTTGATAAAGGCTTACGGCACTACCAGAGGAAGTTAATTTCCTCTTCCAGCCCCGCGGGGCGATTAAGATGGCAGCTTCGGTGCGTCGGCACAGCGAGTAAATTAATTTATTTGTTAAACTTTGAAATGTCAGGGAGTCAAAGTCAAAGTTTGCAGCGCGGGAAAAGAAAAATAATCAACTAAAACTAAAACAAACAGCCGGCAGAGTGTGTGAAGGGCGTGGCTGCGGTCCAAATGCGTCGGCTACAGCATCTCCAAGGACTTTATCATAAAGTTTATCCTGGCTAGAAAAGTTCCTGCAAGATGGCTAGTGATGGCAAACATTCTAAATTATAAGGAGGGGAAACAGCCCTTTACAAAGTGGTTAGATATCTTGAGATGATTCTGTTTCTATCCTGAATAGTATTTATAACACAAGGAAATCAGTGTAGATTTTGCAATTCAAAATTTGTTAAAGAAGAAGCCTTTTCTAAACTTCTTCTAAAATGAACTTATTTATTTTAGTAAATATGGTAAACTAAATAGCTTTCAATTTAAAAAAGTTATTTAGAATAGTCAGGAATAGTTCCTTGATTTTCTAAAATGTATCTTCTGTTTCTTTCCCCATGCTTATCCAGGCAATCTGAACTGGAGCACCTTGCACTGTTAGGTGCCTAATGAACGGGCAAGCCACGAAGGAATAAGGTGGCGGAATGGCCAGGTGGGAGCAGTCGAGCAAACACTCTTATCCATTCCACTGAGCACGAGTCACAATCAAATTAAGTGCTGTCGGCCAGTAGATTAAACCCCTTTGTTCGGCCCAATTACTCGGTATTCAATCGGGAGTTCATTTCAAAAATTGCATTAAACAGTGCGGTAACTTTGATTAAAGTCCGATAGACATCGCACGTGTGGCTGGTAATTGAATTTGTCGCCGAGTGTGTATCGCTTGCATTAAAGTGTGGGTAACATATTTCGCACTTTGTGTGCAAACAGCACCGCCTAAAAGGTGAGCCGCCCCCAAAAAAGTGTCATTCAACCCGCACGTCCTCACTTCGTCTGTAGCAACGGCAGCAGCATATAAATCAGATTTTGCAATTAAGCCTTCATTGAAATTCAGGCGGAAAATGTAAATTTATTATGGTAGCCGCGGAAATGATGAGGGAATGGCGGTGTTCCCCCAATTGACTAACTAATTAATCTGGTTTTTCCTACTTATACCCGATCAAAAGGCGAATTTGTCCCGAAATGACAACGATAGAATATCGTTAATATATATTCTTCTATATATTATCCTTCTCTTCAGTTCTAGCCTAACGTTCAGCAGCTTAGATACTAACTTTTCAATATAAATAAAATCTTAAAATAGTCATTGTCTGCGACACATTATATATGTTTAAAGCACTTTAATAAAATTAGACTTGAGTGATGTAAGGTCAATCCTGAGAGATTTAAATTTTGGTTAAATATATCCCTAATAGAAAGTCTTTTTTTAATGAGATTTTTTAATTGTAAAGGCTAATCAATCGTTTCTAATCAATCACTTACCTTTCTACGTCCACAACAAAGCATTCTTCGCACACGCGAATTTCCAGTAGCTGCTTTCAATCGAGTAAACTTCTTCTTCCACTGCATTTATTAGTGGGGATCCGATTGGGAATATCTCCCGTCGTTCCTGTCCTGTCTTTTCCTCTCGCCTTGGGTGGGGTTTCGTTCGAAGGCAACTTCTGTTAATTGCCGTATTTGTTTGCTCGTCCAACTAAAGTTGGTGGCAATGGCATTTGGTCAATGCTGAACACGTTTGTTAGTTCCGTACAAAAATGCGATATAAAAATGCAAGTTCGGTTTATTCGTTGTGAGTTGTTAGTTCCTGCAAAATGTAGAGACAGTAATGAGTTATAAAATGAGCGCAGAGCCATAAGCAAGTATTTACTGTCACAAGATTGTCAACAAGCTGACACACATACTCGCCCCACACGACAAGGCACAGTGGGACGCGAAAAACCCATAAATAAACTATTACAAATGTATATATGTGCATTTGTTTTGCATTTAATATAATTATAGATTTATACCTACTGTACTACTGAGAAATCAAATTAAAATTAATCTCCTAGGTGTTTAAATATAATTGTTATAGTGTTTTAACATTAACATTAACTGTGCACTGTGCTTGGTTGTGTGTTTGAGAGTGTATCTGTCGTGAGTAACTTAATGAAGCTTTACACTATGAGGGCCTGGAGCCTGACATGTGTCATATGCATTTGCTTGACAAGGCATTCGAGCACTTGGACAGTTTTACCCCTACTACCCGACTCCTCCCTCTTCTCACACTCACACAGAGAGCACTTCTGTTTTATGCATATATCGAGTAACTGTCTCCCTCTGATTTTATACCGCTGATAGTTCCATGTTTGCCCTTTTCCTTGGCTTTCGTCTTCTGTCCATTGGCAAATAATATGTTGTTCGCTAAGCACAGATCTACTCGTAGGTAGAGATGGGGTACACAAAGAATTTAAACATTATGGAGAGCAAAGGCACCTAGAAAGTATGCTACAGTTTCTGTCAGTTGTCGCTGCAAGATTTTTATTTGAAACAGGACAATAGTTTTTGTAACCTGTTTTTCAATCTTATTAATGTTTAAAAAAACAATTCTAAATTAAATTTAAACAAAAATATAAATTAGCTAATTATAAACAATTTATTTAAGTTATTTGGTTACGTCTTCTTCTGTTTTTAGTTTATAAAACATTAGGTATTAATTGCAATATTTATATATATATATATATATATTTTGGCTTATGAATATTTCTTTCCAAACTATTTTAATTTTAGCGGAGTTATTAAATGATATGTATGATTTCCTTTTTTCACATACATTTCTTTAAACAACATTTATAGAGGGTATTATAATTTCTGTCTAAAAAACATTTTGCCAACCCGGACAGATACGGACATTACTATATCAACTTCTTTGTTCACGCTGTGTTCTTGATCAGCGTATTTACTTTATAGAAAGGGAAATGTCTCATTTACTGCGTTAAAAACTTCTGACCAATTTCATAATAGGTATAACAAAATTGTATTAAAATTAAAAAAATCAATATTTTCAATTTTGTGGACTATTATTTTTAAATGCTCGCACACTGAAGAAGATTCTTTGTGAATTCGGCCATTTTTTGCAAAAATTTTAATGTTTAAAATGAGACTATCATTTAACCAAGGACACAATTCGCATATTAAGGATTTCTCAGCAGATGTGGGACACTACTAACTCTTTTACCCCTTGGCAGCTTAACCAAACAGGCAACTACTCGCAAAGCCGTACATTTATGGTAATAAAAAGGATTGGCAGCCAGCCTGACTGGTTTTAAGGGCCAATTGTGTTGGCCTGGTTTTTTTAAGTAAGCTGAACTTGCTCTTTGCTAAGTTCTTGTAAAGAGAATTAATGCAAATCCATGTGCAGCCCTGATGCACAAGCATAACTACTTATGCAATAGCTATTACGCCCAGGTACTATTTGGTATGTAAGTTATAAAAATTGAAGTGCAAGTGCGAAGAATATTTTCTATTTTAAAATTAAAAATCAACACACAAATGTTTTAGGTAGAGTGGCCAACACATGGACATCTCTCTGAACACCCTCAACAAAAACTATTCGTCATCATCGTCAGGTTGATCATTGTCATCGCCATTAGAGGCACGTAGACCCAGCCAGTGACGCCTTGGTTGGCACTTTGCCCACAACTCCAACTGAGATTTTGTTGCCATAAAACAGTTGTGACTGTCCTTTGCGGAGTTTCCTTGTACCGAACTCCCCTTGCATCCCACAGTTATTGCAATGGAAAATGGTACAATCGTGCATAGGACATTTAAATGTACAAAGAAGAAAATAGAACCATGTTCTTATACATATGTGAGGGTCCAGCTGCATTACTAGCAACTGATTTCCTAGCCATCTTCAATGTTTGTTTCAGTGATGCCAGAATCCTCATTAAAACAATAAAGGAAAGCTAACTTCGGGCGGAGCCATAGTTAAAATACCCTTGCAGAATATTTTGTAAATTATATTCTCCAAAATTATTCATATGATGCATTCTTAATACTCATAAAAAATCCCAACTTTCTAACTTTAAAAACACCAAAGTTATGGCATTTCCAATCGTTCAGTTATATGGCGGCTATAGGATATAGTCGGCCGATCCTTATGAAATTTGGTAGGTCGGATTGATTGGCTAACAATAAAACCCATTGAAAATCCAAACTTCCTAACTTTACAAACACCAAAGTTATGGCATTTTCGATTAATCAGTTATAAGGCGGCTATAGGATATGAAATTTGGTAGGCCGGATTGATTGGTCAAATATAAAACCCACAAAAAATCCCAACTTCCTAACTTAAAAACACCAAAGTTATGGCATTTCCGATCAATCAGTTATTTGGCAGCAAAAGGACATAGTCGGCCGATCCCGGCCGTTCCGACATATATACTGCGTGCAAAGGAAAGAAGGGTGTGTGCAAAGTTTCAATTCGATATCTTTAATACCGAGAGACTAGTTCGCGTAGAAACAGACAGACGGACAGACGGACATGCTTATATCAACTCAGGAGGCGATCCTGCTCTAGAATATAGAAACTTTATAGGGTCGGAGATGTATCCTTCACTGCGTTGCACACTTTTGACCAAAATTATAATACCCTTTGCAAGGGTATAATAAGTATTGTCCTAATACTAGAATTTCAACTGCTTAAAAGAAGCGGAGTTGTCTTATCCAGACTGATCCATATAAAATTAGATAACATCAGGAAAAGTGTATCAGATAAGGATATTTCTGAAAAAGTTGTTACAAATATATGTTATTGATAATCGACTTTTTAACTTCTTATTTGCAAATGTAATCAAACCTGATTTTAAGTAAATAAAGGAACTACCGTTATTGCCATCACAACGACAAGATTCAATTGCAGACCGCGAAATACATCGAACTGGTTTAAAAAAAACCAAACTGGCATCCCTGCTGAGAGTTCTGGTGTGCAACAGAAAAATTTATATTCATAATTCATTCGCAGCGGGTGCACTGCATCAGTCGTGTGGGGGATTTTGAAAAGCAGGAGGAGCTGGAACATGCAGATACAATGTACTTTGTGTCACAACTGCAGCAGCGACAGAGTACAGCAATCAGCCAGAAGAAATGCTGGCAGGGTGTTCACTAGCAGCAACAAAACCATTGTCAGCCGCCAGTCCCCTGGATTGTTGTCTAGGTACGCATAAAATGTTTTATAATGACATCATAAATTCAGCCCGCTTTCTATGTGCATAAATGAGTGACAATAATTTCCTGCCCGCCATTCAAACTGCAAAAATGGCAAATCATTTATTTAAAAATAAAACAAGAAAGGAAAGCTAACTTCGGACGAAGCCGAAGTTGAAATACCCTTGCACAATATTCTGTAAATTATATTCTCCAAAATTATTCATATGATGCATTCTTAACACTCATAAAAAATCCGAACTTCCTAACTTTAAAAACACCAAAGTTATGGCATTTCCAATCGTTCAGTTATATGGCAGCTATAGGATATAGTCGGCCGATCCTTATGAAATTTGGTAGGTCAGATTGATTGGCCAAATATAAAACCCATAGGAAATCCCAACTTCCTAACCTAACAAACACCAAAGTTATGGCATTTCCGACCATCAGTTATATGGCAGCTATAGGATATAGTCGGCCGATCCCGGCCGTTCCGACTTATATACTGCGTGCAAAAGAAAGAAGGGTGTGTGCAAAGTTTCAATTCGATATCTTTAAAACTGAGAGACTAGTTTGCGTAGAAGCAGACAGACGGACAGACGGACTGACGGACATGCTTATATCAACTCAGGAGGTGATCCTGATTGAGAATATATATACTTTATAGGGTCGGAGATGTCTCCTTCACTGCGTTGCACACTTTTGACCAAAATTATAATACCCTCTGCAAGGGTACAAAATCAGATACTATTCGCAGTAAGCATAAAAAACATTACAGAAGAGGAATCCGCATCGCTCAGCGAAAATATCGAGGCTATGTAAATGAATCCTGGCTAGAGGTCTATACTTCATTAGAAAAAAAGAAAATTAATAAATGTACCGCAAGTATTTCTTGAAAACTCAGTCTACGGCCAATAACGTAGTAAATAGTAAAGAAGTAAAAAAGTAACATTATTACGAGATTTTATGTTAGTTAATTAAATCAATATAGAATATCGTTTGTTAATTGATGTGCTTTTCTTTTCCTAGTGCATACTGCTCGCCATTTAGGCAATGCAACAATGGCGATATCAATCCTCTTTAAATGCCAAGAGAGTCGTCGATTGCGCTTTTTTCAATCCTGACCCCAGCGCATAATTTAATATTGTACTAGCTGCGTTCGAGTTTATCCACCACTCCCTTCTTTCCCCCTTTTTGAGTCACTCGCCCACACATTTACTTGCGTGTAGCACCTGTCTAATGGAATATCCAACAAAACAAAGACCCACCACCGACGACCGTCGCACCCTCATCCACACCTATCACACCCTCTGGACTTCTGCCGTATGTTCATGCGACTGCACACACACTGGGCCGAAAAACGTTATCTCCACTCAGGAAAATTGTTTAATTTAGCTTGACTAGTTCCTTTTTATTTGAACATCGTTTACATAAGCAAGAACACGAAGTCTGATTCAATAACTTTACAGAATATATTTATTTTCATATTAAGAAAACATTATTTTCAGTGCAGTCGCCCCATGGTGCTACTATTGCCGTTTTCCAGCCAAAAGGTGGTGCTGCTTTGTCACCAGGCAACTGTGCAACATGCCACATGCAACCCGAAACTAGCAGCTAGAAACTTTAAACTTGCAACTCACTTGGACGCTGGACAGAAATCCCGTCGAAATGCCAAAAAAATATGCTCGAAACCATAGAAACTGGCAAAGCTGTGGGAAAACCCAGGGTTTTATCTAATTAGTAAGTGCAGATTCAAAAGGATGGTATTATGGTTGCACAGCATGTGATGCTGGGGTATCTACCATATAAGCGGATCAACAAAAAATAAATTAAAGAAATAAATCAAATATATTATTATTTGAAAAACTCGGCTAAAACTGTTTAAAATACCATCTGCATTACCTGAATTGAGGCAACATTTTAAGTAGCCAATATTCTAAGTCGTCAATATAGAACAGAAAACATTCTAAATGCTATCTACTTTCATTTTTTCCGCACTCAATGTTTTTTAAAAATGCAATAAACGATAAATAAAGTCCCGAATGGCAGCTTAAATGGTTTCTATTGAAAATCACATTTATGGCCAACGTAAAGCTTCCACCAGCCATCTTTTGTGTGCCACGGATATTTTTACAATTCTGCATAAAATAATGATAGTTTTTATGGTTTTTTCTGAGTTTGCTTTTTTTCGTAATATTTTTATATTTTGGGACTCCACACGAATATTTCTCTATTTGCTTGCAAAATTGGAGCAAAGCTCTTAACTCTGAGGGTAGTTTGGTAGACTCCAGGGGCGGTTTGGCGGGGGGGGGGTAAAGAAACAGCGGCTTTGAGTGAAATAAAAAACGAAGGAAAAACATTTCTGATTGTTTATGTCGCGGTTAATGTTTTGCTTTCTGGCCTTCTCCCCCTTTTCAGCTTTATTTTTCTTGTTTTCTGCTTGTTGGTTTCTTAGATGTTTCGACTGGCGTGGGAGTGCAGAACTCGAAAGACTTTGAAGCTGTAACCGCAAGATATTAGATTTTTTATGTTTTTGTATTTTTTTGATGAATTGCTTTTTTTGATTAGAGGACTGAAATACGATTCTTAATTAAAAACAAAATTTAAAAAATAAACTTATTTTAAGTAAAATATTTGGTATTTTTATTTTTTAATAAAAAACTGTTTCTTTTGTCAGTTAACAAAACTTAAAATTTAAAATTTTCCAAAAGCAAATATTTCAAGACAACCCTTAAACTTAAAACACTCTTGATACCTAATGAACCAAATTTCTTAAACTCATGAGTTTTAAACCTTAACCCATATTTTTAAATGTCAAAAAATGTTGTGCCACATTCCCCATTAGACTGGTGTTGACAGCGACAAGGACATTTCCATCGATCGGCTGGCCGCTATTCAATTAGCCAGTCAATTAACTGAAAACTGTCCTCTTTATCGTCGGCTGTCATTTCCATGAACACGGCACTCTCAATGAATAGTTTTCCCTGGTTTTTCTCACCTGCACTTTGGAACTAGGATGCCTCCTGACGCCTGACGCTTGACGTTTTCCGTCTAATCCGTGCCAACGGCTGCTGCCCAAGTTATGAGAACATGAGATCACAAATTGCAAAGGACAACCACGAGGACGAAGAGGGTGAGGAGTAGGGGGCGGCGAATGTGGAGGAGGGGGAGTGAGCCAGTTGCAGTCACCGGTCGTAAATGTGTGGCGTGTTGTAAAGAGGATGCACTTGCTCTCTCCCGTTCTCTCTGGTATCTCCTTTACTAACTCTCTCTCACTGTCTCTCGATTGCTCTGCCTTTTATTTCAGCTTCGATTTGTTTTAATTTCCGCTGAAGCTGCTTTTACTTCCGGGGCATTGAAACTGCAAAAATGCAAATTGCAAATAGCTACGTGGGTGTTTTTGTTGTTTAAGACAAATCGCCGATTCGGTGGTCATTGGATTGATTCGAAGAGGCAGTACATTCTTGCATCCTCTTCTTGCTACTTTATCCATAATCCTTTCGTTGCCTTTCGTTTCAAAGATTCTCCGCTTTCACCGCTTTTTCTGCCGTTTTTTTGCTGCGGCTTTTTTTGCGTAACTTGTGAGTTAATTTCAGCATGTTTGATGGGTTCCCGGAAAAACTACAACTTATCTTTTTTGCCGTTTAATTGATTTCTGCGCGAGTGTGTGTGTAGGAGCGCGTGAGTATATGTGCGCGGCGGGCGGGTGTGTGTGGGTGTGCGGGGGAGCCAGCTGCGGAATGCGTCCGTGTGGCAGCGCGAAGCTTTCACAACTATGCGAATTTCCTGCGTACGAATTTCAGTATAATAAAATATCCTGTTCCGTTTCTAAAGAGACAGAGCGGGAGAGCGCAAATTATACAGCGCATGCGCCGCGAATTTGGAGCAACTCATTGCTGAAGGCGATAACACCGATACGCGAACAACACCAATACGAGCACCCACCACCGCGATGGCGCTCCCTCCCTCTCACCCACACTCACTCCGCAACTCCTTGTCGCTTTTTTCACTTTGCTGCGGCGCTTTTTCTGGCTTTTTCCTGCTGTTTATCGGCACTTTCGGTTGTTTTTCGTTGGCTTTCTTCTTTTGGACACCTAAAACACGTAGGTTTTTATGATTTTGCACTGTATTTACTAGAATAACTGCCAAAAGTTCGCTGATCGGAGGAAATAAAACACTCGCAGAATGCGACGAGAGCTAAATGCAGCGTGCAAGAGCGAGATTGCACGACTGTCAGCTTTCACCATTGCACACAGCGGATGATTAGGTGGTGTTTGGAGAGAGGGGAAAGCAAAGCGCCTGCGCCGGAAACCTCCCGTTACGTGGCTTTAAAACAGTATATACTGAATTTGGATTTAAATGTTTAAAAGATTCTTAACGGGTTTTTTTTTAAACTTTATAAACTACAAACAGCTGGGTTAGCCTTTTAGATTTCTTCAGATGGGCTTTCTCGGCAAAAACTCAATGAATGTGTTAATTTTTGTTTCGTAAACGGTTTCTATTTTTTTACAAAATCGAAAACTAATAAATATTTCTTAAATTTAACCCAACAAATTTATTTTATAGACTATGGCACGGGGTTCGGTTATTTGAATTACCCGCCTATAAGAAAACCAGTTGGCATGTCTATTATCGATAGCAATAAGTATCGTATTATCATTATAAGTACTGAATGTGCGAGTGCAATATTTGGGTCAATTTAAAACTTAAAACACAATGTTTTTGCATAACACAAAACTGTGCAGACTGGCCGGTGAGTTCATTAGTTGATATTACTTGTCCCAGACTGCCATATGTCCCATTCAACAGGGTACATGGCGACCGTCGTTCGCCACCTGAGCGGCCAGAAACCTAAGACTGCTATTTTAATGCTCAACATGGGCGGCCCTACACATACGGACCAGGTGCACGACTACCTCCTCCGCATCATGACTGATCGGGACATGATCCAGCTGCCCGTGCAGAGTCGTCTGGGTCCGTGGATCGCTCAGCGCAGGACGCCCGAGGTGCAGAAGAAGTACAAGGAGATCGGCGGCGGATCCCCCATCCTCAAGTGGACCGAGCTCCAGGGCCAGCTCATGTGTGAGAAGCTGGACAGGGTCTCTCCGGAGACGGGGCCGCACAAGCACTACGTGGGCTTCCGCTACGTTAATCCGCTCACTGAGAATACGCTATCCGAGATCGAAAAGTGAGTTTGGGCTCCAAATGAGCTCTTTTGATGATGTAAACATATCAATGGTCTTGAAATAGGTCTGTATTAATATGATACAAATAGGGATAGTTTAATGATAGGATAGCAGTCAGCGGAGATATCTTGTCTTGTATAAAACAATACAAGTTAGTTAACAATCCATGATTACCAGAGTGATAAATGTAATCTATAATTAGAATTCAGTAGTTAGTTTATATAACAAGTTCTTTAGGCGATTAAGCACAGGGTTTTGTTCAAATTTTTGAATTTTTCTGTTCAGGATACACTAGTTTTCGTATTGCGCGACTTCTAGTGAGTTAAAAATACCTTCTATTCACAATCGTTTTTATAGTAATATCATTAGATAGTTTCATTTTTTATAGTGCAAACATGAGGTTTATTCAATAGAGAGTATCTTAACTATCAATAAAGGTGTATAAGGTGGATCGAACACAAGTTGCTATTTTACAATTCAACATCCTCAGAATTTCATAGAATTCTTTAATTTTGTAATTTTAACAATTGCAGCGACAAGCCAGACCGCATTGTGCTTTTCTCGCAGTATCCACAGTACAGTTGCGCCACCTCGGGATCCAGTTTTAACTCCATCTTCACTCACTACCGCAGCAAGTGAGTAACAAATCCCTTTTGAAAGAATCTACTGGTGATAGCGAGCTTCTGCCTACAGTAACCTGCCTTCAGACATCAAGTGGAGCATCATCGACCGGTGGGGCACCCATCCACTCCTGATCAAGACCTTCGCTCAGCGAATTCGCGATGAACTAGCCAAGTTTGTGGAGACAAAGCGTAACGATGTGGTTATCCTCTTCACCGCCCATTCTCTTCCACTGAAGGCCGTAAGCCGCGGCGACGCATATCCTTCGGAAATTGGGGCCAGTGTGCACATGGTGATGCAGGAACTGGGTCAGACAAATCCCTACAGTCTGGCCTGGCAATCGAAAGTGGGGCCGCTGCCTTGGCTGGCACCAGCCACCGACGATGCCATTAAAGTAGGGTTGCATTTCCGAAAATCGCTTTGGATTAAGCTATAATTTGAATCAATATTCGCAGGGCTATGTTAAACAAGGCCTGAAGAACTTCATCCTGGTGCCCATCGCCTTTGTTAACGAGCACATCGAGACGCTACACGAGCTGGATATCGAGTACTGCGACGAGTTGGCGAAAGAGGTGGGCGTGGAGGAGATCCGCCGGGCGGCCGCCCCCAACGACCACCCGCTGTTCATTGATGCCCTGAGCAACATTGTTGCGGATCACCTAAAGTCCCAGCAATCAGTCAACCCCAAGTTCCTGATGCGTTGCCCCATGTGCTCCAATCCAAAGTGCAGGGAAAGTAAGAGCTGGTACCGCCAGCTCTGTTCAAACTAGGCAACCGAGGCACTTCGCGAGATAGGGATGCACTGCGTGACGGGCATTCCAAGTGCTCCAACTGGTAGCCAACATTTATGCATTCATCTGGGTTTATGGGGGATTGGTTTTCAAACACTCTGGCTTTCATTACTATTCGCTGGCAATAAAACAAATTAAAGACACTGCCAAACAGTTGAAATAACAGTTGTGATTGCAGCTTTAGTTTAGTTTAGTTTAGACGAAAAATCATCTAATATGATATTATACTTTTTCCCTAGGTCGCATGAAAATGTTAAACAAAAAGGCAAGTCATTATGATTTTAAATAGATTGATAGATCACATGGGTAACAGGAAATGTAATTCATTTGAAAGTGTGTTTCTGTGTTTTATAGACTTGCATACCCTAGAGTATTAACGTATCACACATGACCTTATTTATATTTTTACATATTTATGGCTACCCGGAAATTTAAATTTTTGAGGGGTAGGTTTTTGTCATTTTAAAATATAATGGTTAATACAAGAGAAACATCAAAAACCCACATTGTAATTTGCAGCATTTTTTGTGAGGGCATAACAAATATACTTCGTTAAAAACGAGTAAAGCATAAGTAATCAGTACGATAGCCATAACAAAACAGCAACGCTCCATTTTAAGAGAATTTATATTTTGTGAACTTTCTCTTAGTTTAACTCTCTGTGTCGCACGTGCGGGATGTTTTGGTATTTTTTTTATCGGTAGAACAGCTGTTCGACTGTCAGTTTTATTCTCGCCTCCGATGCTTATTAAATGATTGAGTTTTGATTGTTCAAATGGCCCATCAAATTTGCCAAAGCTTGACGTGCTCAGCCGTCTCCGCCTCCTGGAAACTCCTGCATTTCGAAACCTGCGGCACAGTCGACGGAAATTCCCAGAATATTGCATAAGAAACCTCATTTAATCAACGAAACTGAGACTTTTAGGGCCACCAAATTGGAACCTCCACTTTGTATTTATTCGCGGCTCTCACGGCAATTTACCGACCAATCGCCGTCGATTCCCCACATTTCGCCAATTGAGCCACTGATTTTCAATAACTAACAAAGGCGAAACAAAACGTCTTTGCCTGCGCATCCCATCGTACAGCTATAGTGGCCTGGATTGAGGAATCTAATCGCCGCAGGGATCATAAATTAATTCGAAGAGTACACTCCGAGTCCGAATATGAGCAAGAACCATAAAACCCGAGGAACTGGTGGCCCCACGAATCCGGCGAGGCCAGTCTACGGCGTGATCTCGACGTTGGACGACGCCGCTCCGAATCCCGCGGATTTCGTTAGGTAAGCGCTCCCAAGTCTGCTTGTTTTGCTTCCCCTTTTTTTAAATGAAGAGAGAAAACCAGTTTGGAACTGGGCTTTAAGGCTGTCGACGGGCTTTCTTTCCATCTCTTTCGCCAGTTTTGGCTGGCATTATGTTTAACGACCACATCGTGACGCTGCAGCTTTAGCCGCACTGTGTCATATCGATAATAATTTTAGGAAACTACCACAATCAATAAATCAATTAAAATTAAATTTGGAACTGGTTTAAAGGCAGATTTTTTTACCGATAACAACACAAAATCAAGTCATATATTTTATTTAAATTATAAACTAATGGAATTAATTAATTAATTTTGTACCTAGATTTTCAATACATTTAATTGTTACCTTGGCGTATTCGCTCTGGTAAATTTCATGAAAAATTTATTTGCACATTAGATTTCCAAATTACTATTACTTCGTTAGAAAATCCAAGCTTCCAAAAATAGTAAAAGCTATTAAAACAAATTAGTTTTGCCCTTATCTATTGGAAATTATTGCAATTCATACGTGCCAAGGGGACATTTAACTAAGAGTTCCTAATGTTCCGATTTTCACTTTTGGCAAGAGGTTTTAGACGTAGTTTAAAGTTTACATAAATGCATTTATTTGTAATTATGATGAATTTCTTGTCTCTACTCAATATACGATGCGGGGTTAAGTGGATGCCGTTTCCTATTGCGATCCTTATCGACTTCAGCCAGATACGTGCAGACAACGGCACTCCATTCGGCTGGTCAAAAATTAATTGAATTAGCAGATTAGATGAGGATCGTATGTGACCACCGGCATACCACTCAATATCACTTGAAAATGAGATAAGCACAGAGATATATCCAGTCAATTCTCACGTTTTCATAATAAGATATTAATGTGATATTAAGATATTAAGATATTAATATTTGTATCTATATTTATCAAATTTTTTTCTTGTACTAGTGGATCAAATTTTACTAACCAAATATAATTTCATTGAAACACAGCTGGGAAATAATTTGTCCATAAGGACATATCTATATTATTTCAAACTGTGAAAATTTTAATTTTTTCGAGTTCAAAGTTTTTAAAATATAAAATAAATGCTCTTCTAAGAGCAATTTAATTTTCCGAATATTTCTGAATTATAAATCTATATTCAGACATAAAACCCATGTTTATTTAAGTTAGCTCTCATTTTTCCGTGTGAAACCCAAGTGTTAAACCACAGAACCAATTTAATCGTATTTACTCAGTTATCTGTCCAAAAGACAAACCTAATGAACTGTAAATACCATATGCTTGATAATGAGTTTTTAAGGCTTATCTGAACCTTTAGCGAAATTAACACTGAAAACGCGTCTGACTGGTGACCATAAACATAGGGAAATAATAGTCAACAATGTTGCAAGGTAAAAAAAGGTTTTTTAAATTCGCGCCATATAATAGAATATAGATCGGATTTAAAATGCAAATTAGCTTCACTTTTAAACAAAATATATTATTATTTTAAGTTCAGATTCATTAGTAGAACTTATTGGTAGAAAAATAGGACATTTAAAAATAATCGAATAATCTAATCTAACTTAGAAAAGGTAACTGATTTTTGAATAATGAAAAAATTATTATCAATTGAACATATTAGGACCTGCTTCGATTTAATGATTTATTTTAATTATTATTTATCTAAACTTATCTACCCACCTACAGATTCCCTTCGCCTGAGGTCAAGAAAGGTGAACTGAGTTTGTTCCTTAGCTGGGACAGCCCCAAAAAGAATATGGAGATAAGCTCGAAGCTGAGTAACCGCAGCTGGATCGTCGACATGCTGGCTGTTTTCTTTGGCATCGGTACCTGGCTTGGCGTCAATGGCACCTTCATCCAACTGCCTTTGCTGGTGAACGAGGCACCGGAAGGTTGGAGTCTGCCCTCCTACCTCAGCGTGATGGTCCAGATTGGCAATCTAGGCCCCCTGCTATACACGGCCATCCAGAAGTATTCCCCCAAGAAGCTAAACGACGGCTGGACTATCCACGGAGTGCTCCTGGTGGGTGCGATCTCTTGCCTGTTGACGGCTTTCTTCTACAACCGAACTGCTCTAGTCGCTGGCACGGATCACAGTCTGGCCCTTTTTGTGCTAACCTGTTTCACGGCACTGAATGCCTGCACCAGCTCAGTGCTCTTTATGCCCTACATGGGTCGCTTCAAGGAGCAGTACATGGTCACCTACTTCATTGGCGAAGGACTGAGCGGTCTGCTGCCCAGCGTGACCGCTTTGATCCAGGGAATCGGAGAGAGCGGCAACTGTGTCCTAGTCAATGTAACCGAAACTGGACAGGAAATATACGAACTGCAGAAGACACCGCCTCGATTCGACACCCGTGAATTCTTCCTCATCCTCTTCGCGCTCATGGTGTTTGCCTACGTGGGGTACGCCCTCCTGAACTCCCTCCCACTGGCCAGGAGGGAGTACGCCCAGGTGACTGTTAGCGAAGGCAACAAGTACGTTTACAAAGAGGCGGATAGTCAGCCAAAAACGGAAAAGATCACCAAGGGTCAGTATACCTACCTGCTCCTGCTGATTGGAGTCATCTCTCTGTTCAGCAACGGAATGTTTGGCAGCATTCAGTCCTACTCTAGTGCCCCCTACGGATCCCAGGCATATCACCTGGCGGCCACACTCAGTGTGATTGCCAATCCGGTGGCCTGTTTCATGGCCATGTTTCTGCATTTCACATCGCTGCGGATCATCACCGTGCTCTCTATCCTGGCGGGTCTGCTGACAAGCTACGTTTTTACCACGGCCGCCTTGAGCCCCTTGCCGCCACTTCACGATCAGACCACGGGAGCCGTGCTGGTGGTCACTGCCTGGACCTTGCTGGTGGGGATCGTGAGCTACACTAAGCTGGGAATCACCACCGTGATGCGAGCACAGGGCGGGCAGTCGCTGGTCTGGGTGGGGGCTATCACGCAGCTGGGGTCTGCCATCGGAGCGGTGGCCATCTTCTTCGCCATCAACTACTCGGATCTGTTCCAGGCCGCGGAGACGGGCTGCTGACCTGCTTGGGAGTTCAACAGAATCAGAATATTCAGGGATGCATCGCGATTTTGTAGATGATTTTACTGTAGTTTATTAAGATATTTTCGTAATTGTATTTCCACCTCAATGGTCACAATGAAGACAATACCTAATTACCTAAACGGCGTTTCGATGTTTTAAACATTTAAAGGTTATTTCAATAACACTCGAACGGAGTTCCTAAAGTGTAGGACAATACGGAATGCTTATTGTTCCAAAATAATGAAGCCTATGTACAACTTAAAGACATTATCAGAGGTAAATTACTAATCATCCTCCTTTTACTTTACCTATTTTAATTTAAATTAAGTTATTTAAATATACAAAAATGATTAAAATTTATCACACATTTTTAATAATCAAAATTTAATTTTGCTTTAAATTATAAATCCTATATTTTAGTGTCCATAATTTATAACCAATTTACGCTGTTTGATTTTGGCTACATTCATCTACACCATTCTTATACCAACTAAGCTTATACTTGGGGATGTAGTCCACGATGAATCTTGATTTTAAGTCAAGTTTTATGAGTTTTCTTCCTAATCGTCCTTAATATCCATAAAACGTTATATAATTTGAATGTTAATGTAGTTATTGAATATGGTACTTCAAAATGTTTACAATTTTGATCCCTGATTTTTCCGGTGCCTATTTTTTAGTTGGGTCCCTTTATCAGCCAAATCTTTTAAGGGACAGCCTCCATTTCGGTGCTTGACTTATCCGCCTGTTCCACCTCGCTGTCAATATCGCCCTCGTATCCCGAATTGGTTTTAGAGGCGACAGGAAGGGGTTTGTGTCCTCCAGCTTCGGCGGACTCGTCAAAACTGCAGCAGCTGCAGAAACAATCGGTGAAGTGGCGGCAGGTGTCGCCCAACTTTTCGGGTGTACCTTCCAAGACCTTGTTGAAGGCCTCAATCTTTTCACGAAGACTGCGACTGGCACTAGGACACCCGATCAACTGGCTGGCTTGCGGAGAAGGCCGAGGAGATTCATTGCTAATCTTCTCCAGAAAGCCGAGCACCTTCTCCAGTGATTCGCGAGCACGTTTAAAGTTCAGTAGGCTGTCCCGCAATATTTGACTCTCATTGAGGTGCTCGAACTCAACTAAAAGACCATGAATCTCGGTCAGATTCGAGGGCAAACTTATACCCGCTACGGAAGGAATCTGCGACGCGTTCGCCGCATTGACGTTCTCGAAACCCAAGATCAGGCGCCGGATTTTGGTTGCCTGGGCTTCGTGGCCACTCCTCGCTAACTGCATCATGTTGTTGACGTCGCCCACCTCCTTGAGCAGCTCCACCGACGACTGGACGACCTCCTGGTGCTGCCGGATGCCCTGTCTCAGGCGATCACGAAGGTTTTGAAGGTAGGCGCTGATTCGACGCACCTGCTCCTTCTCATCCACATTCTCCATAAAAACTAAATGTTGGCAAGGGAAAAAGTGAGATGGACTTATCAAATACAGGAGCGAGTTTTGGTGGATTTCCATCCAAACAGCTTACCAGGTATCTCATTCTCGATCCCTGATTTGGCATTATCATTGGCCATTGCGATTCGACTACAAAAATAGGGAAGCTGACAAAAAAAAATTTCACTAAAAATTTACGAATATTTGATGACAAATTTCTGATTCAAAACGACACTGTCTGGTGAATTTATAAAATTTTGATACTTAAACCTTTAAGGTAAAATGATTACAAAAAATTTAATTGCTGTGAAAGGTAACCCAAAAGTAAACTTTTAGTACCAAGAACTTGACTCATCCCCATTTAAATTTGTCATACCTAACAGTTTTTATTTAATTTCTCTAATATCTGGAAAACCTTTTTTATGTTGATGCCACATTTTTATGGTGATTGTTTTAAATTTAAAATTTAGGCTTATAATTTTGGGTCGTTTTTTTAAATGGTCGATTATGGGGCACTTTGTAGGCACTCTAGTCATATCGATAGTGACTGGAAAGAGAAAAAAATAAATAAGTTCTCTTGACTCCTTATTTCCCACCGCCCCCTCCCCTACCTATGCACGGGGAAGCGTAGTTTTGGGGCACCTTGGTCCCACTGTAACTGGCTGGGCGAACAGCTGTTCGGTGGTTTCTCGGTTTGTATACTTTCTGTTTTAGTTTTGATTAGGGAGCGATGCGATGCGATGATTAAACCCGTTGAAACGAGTCGTCGCAGTTCTCTAAAAGCAAAAACTTTTGTGTTCGCTTTCCCGGCTGTGATTTACCAACAGCAACTATATTTTACAGTGAGTTTTTTTTGCCATTAAAAGAACGCAATTGAGTGATTGTTTTGATGTGAAAAATGTGTACTGCGGTTCCAGTCCGAAGCCACAATTTTGTCGACTAAAAAAAGAACGGCACCACCGGAGTGTAAGAGCGAAATGCGTGTACCGCTGGCCCACTGGGACCACAACTGAATCCGAATCCGAGACACAGACGCTGTGACTACAGTCTCTCGACTTCCGTGGGTATAATCCCATTTGGCAGGCCCGTAAAATGAGTCTGTGGCGGAACTTGCGCTCCCTGGAGACCCGTAATCTGGACCTGGCCCTCAGCCGGCGGGAGAACCAGTTGGTACACGGCAACCTTCCCTCGGCAATTTTCCGAGAGCGCCTTACTGCGGCTGAGAATCTCTACCAGCGGAATCTTACCGGCCACTACGGTTGTGTAAATGCCCTGGAGTTCAGTCAGGGTGGTCAGTTCCTGGCCTCAGGTGAGTGCAACTACCTGTTGATGGGTCAAGGGATGGGTTTAGGATTACGTTTCCGGATAATTCTTAATCCGTATCCTTAAATCCCAAAGGAGGCGACGACAAGAGAGTTTTGCTGTGGAATATTGACCGCGAGGTGGTGTCCCGACTGGGAAAACCCCGGTCCATGAACGAGACACATGCCAGCAACATCTTCTGTCTGGGATTCGATACCCACAACACCTGCATCTTTTCCGGAGGAAACGATGATTTGGTTATCCAACATGATCTGGAAACGTGAGTCAGGATTTGTAATATTAATTTTTTAATTTCATAATTTGGCTTCTAGAATTTCGCAACAATTCAGATCAATATTGTGTTAAAAATACGCTTTGTGTTAACTTCCTTATATAAATACGACATATAATTAAGTTAGTCTTAATAAATTAATTCAACATTTTTCATGACTTTAAATTTGTATATATAGCCCCTAAGAATCTGACCGAAACCATAACTTTTTGATTTTGTTTTTAAGTGGAAAAATCCTCAACTACTTTTCGCACGATGGTCCCGTCTATGGCTTAAGCTTGGACAAAACCAGTGGGCATCTCTTGAGCGTGGCGACGGAGCATGGCGAGATCCTAGTCTACGACCTGAGGGCAGGAAAGTCCGAACCGCTCGCCCTTGCCAAATTTAAGACGCCCTTCAACGCCGTGGAGTTTCATCCGCTGAACGGCAACTTCCTGGCCACCGCCAACGCCAAAAGGGGAGCCATGCTCTGGGATTTGAGGCACCACCAGCAGTGAGCTCAGTATAACAATTGCAAGGCGCTTTACTCAGCCATTTATCCCAACCCAGGGCCCTCTGCCAGTACAACTACATCCCGGAGTCGCCGAGCTGCATGAGCGTCCGCTTCAATTGCAATGGCACCCTGCTGCTCACCCTGCACCGCCGGCTGCCACCGATCCTTTACAGCCCTGGGTCCCCGGAGCCGGTGGCCACCTTCTACCACGACGAGTACTTCAACTCGTGCACCATGAAGAGCTGCACGTTTGCAGGGCCGCAGGACGAGCTAGTGGTCTCCGGCTCGGACAACTTTAACATGTTCATCTGGCGGCTCGATGGAGTGAACTGTCAGTTATCTGGTGTGATTTTTCTAAATATTCCTACCTAACTTTGTTTACTTATTAGTGGAGGAGAAGAACCAGTGGATGGAGACCCCCCCAGTGATCCTCACCGGACACCGTTCCATAGTCAACCAAGTGCGCTACAACCGGCAGCGCTGTTTGCTCGCCTCCTCCGGCGTGGAAAAGATCATTAAAGTAAGTGGAGAAGGCCTATATGCTCCCACTAATCCCACGCATCCTCCCTTCAGCTGTGGAGCCCCTTTGCCCAGCAGGGCTGGGAAGGATCCCTGACCCAAGCCGAAGCCCTGCCCTACTGCACCCGCACGCTGCACCGTGAATCCTCGGACCATGTGTCCCAATACTTCAGTGCCCGCAACACAGACGAGGACCAGGTAATGCTGGCCTTCTTCGACACGCTGGTGCAGCGCGAGCTCGAGTCCTGGAGCACCGTGGACAACCAGAGCAACTCCAGCAGCAGCTCGGACACCTCTAGTAGCGAGGCCAGCTCAGTGACGGAGGAGCCGGGCGACGAGGAGCGCGACCACGAGCAGGACCCCCAGCCCGATCAGTCCCAGGACGAGGACAATGAGCCTGACATTGACACGCCCAACGTCAGCGAACTGAGCTGGCAGACTCATCCAAACCGCATCTTCTACCTGATCGCCAAGAAGCGGCGTGCCCTGCTCCAGTTGGCGGTGCGGGGCACCACAGCACAGCAGCGGAACGTGGACCAGTTGCTCCAGCGGCTTCTCGGCGAGCAAAAGCAGGTTGCCACGCAAGCGCGGATCAGCGACTGGCTGGAAGAGACGCACCGTCTGTTTGGGGACGACGAGCTGCCAACCACATCGGCGGAGGCAGCGGCCCGGGAACAGCGACGCCGCGCCTGCGATCAACTCAGCAGGAGTCCTCGGCGGGCACAAGAATTGAAAAGTGAGTTGGCTGTACGTAGGGTACACAGAAACTAAAGTAACAACAGAGTTCCGTATTGAATACCTTTGAAAATAATTTAATACATTCGCTTGCGCTCTAAAAAGACCTCGGCCATGCACACAGCGGCCGATAGTAGACTTCCGATAGTGAGGGCGTAGAACGCCAGTTGGACGTCGGAAATGGTGAGCACTTTCCACCGCCCGACGTCCAACTGGGCCAAGTACTCAGGGAACCGTTGGATGCTCCACTTGGCGCGCTCTTTCGCCTCGCCCGTCCACAAGCCCACGATTCCTCCGGCCACCAGGCGCAGTACGATCCGGTTCACCTCCTCCAAATACGGCGATGGGCGTGGCAGGACATAGGCGATGTGGTAATTTTTAGGGCAATCGGGGATCTTGTGTACTTTCTTGGTCATCACGTATCGAATGTCACTCAGCTGCAAACTGGCAAAACGGGTTACGCCCGCAAAACCTCCTCTCTTGGAAACCATATCAATAAGTCGCTCCTCGCCCTCGGCTACCAGCATCATCTTGGCATCCAGCCGACGATAGACCTCCGAATCGTGGCCATAAAAGAGGTCGTCCTTGAAGGCAGGATGCTTAATGTAAATGGGAAGGCCGGACTCATCCAGTTCCCTTAAGGTATTGACATCCCGATAGTAAAGAGGTCGTATGTAAACTGTGGCCAAGCTGGACTCCAGCAGCGCTCCGAAAATAACGCTCACCAGGCACAGGGAAGCCACAAAGATGCGTTCCGAGTAGAATGGGGGAGAGCTACCCACATTCACCCGCACCCAAACGACCCAAGTGTCGATAAAAATGCGACGAGCTGCTCCAAAATTACTGATCTCCGTAGTAAGTGACCCATCTGGTATGCGTTCGATGCGCAGTCCCAAATTTAGAGCCCTCAGAAGAAGCCAGACAAGGGACCCCACGAGACCCACCATCAGGAAGCACAGCCACACATCTGTATGCACAGCGAACAGGGGAAGGATGGACTGCGGAATCCTTTGCGCCTTTTGCACGTATAGGCAGAGTTCGTCCATGTAGACGGCTGCGCTAAACTGGATGTGGGTGGTCAGGTAGTCCTTCACGAAGAATCCCGCGAAGATTATGTCCACTTCGCCACGGTGGGCGCGACCCACACCACCACTATACGATCCATCCGCCAGGCGACCTCCAAAGAATTTATCATCGGGCCAGAGATATTGAGGCGTAAAGTTCAATTGTCTGGCCACGGTCTTGGCCAACCTGGCATCGGCCCCAGCTACGCTCAGAACCTTGTTGTTTTCGCCATCCCCTCTTACATTGGAGTAAACCGAATCAAAGATGTATATTCTCAAAGGATAACCCTCAAGATTCTTGTAGATTCGTCCATAAGCTTGGGGATCTTGAACCACTAATAAGCTCTGTTTGAAGGGATTGTAGAGGAGTATGCGATCTAAACTCATCTGAACATAGTAAATTCGACTGTGTCCATGCTGGAGCCATGCTTTCGCCATGAAATCCACTAAAATTGCATCATCCTCAGGCTTATATTTCTCCAAAGCCAGTATGTAAAAGCCATCTGTATTGTCCAAACTAATCAGGATATCCTGCATTTGCTGAACATTCCCAAACAGATAGAAATTATGTCGAGTAGTTTTCAGATCCGATGGTAATTCCTTCTGATTCAGACTAATTTTTAGCGCATTCTTTCTGAGCTTCATCAAAAACTGGACCAGATTGTTGTCTCCATTCGCAGAATTTCTTAAATGAAGTTCAAGGCAACCCTCAAGCTGGCCTAAAATAGAGGCCAGCACCAGCTTGTAGTCCGTGTTATTGGCCTGACCAAAGGTTCCTCCCACTAGAGCCAGCATAATTACCTGCAACGTCGTCGCCATATCAGGAGTTACTGAACCTTTGACTGAGATTGTAGAGCTAACAATAGGACAAGTTCAAGATACGGGGTATGCCCGTTGCTCTAGTGTTTGCTAACTGTCAGAACTACTGACACCTGAGGGCGGAGTGCTACCAACAATTATTGGCAAGTGCCTGGGGTCTGTTGACACTACTTGGATTGTCCCCATGTCTTGCCCATTTATGCTTGAAAAGCTTATATGCAGTATTTATAAGTTACTAATTTGAATACTTTTTAATTCACACATCATCAAAAAAAGCGATGAAAGACTTTAAATTACTTGATGTATCTACTTTGTCTTAAAACTAATCCCATCCAATATTTTCCAGTTGAAACTTTTCAATCCAGCATCGATCAAAGGGAACGCAAGCGAAAGTTAAAGCGTGAGCGATTTTTGGTCGCCAAGCACAGGAGAACGTCTCGTCGACTACGTCCCACAGAAATGGACAACCGCAGTATCGGCTCAAATGATACCGAATATCTGGAGGGACACAACGACACCGACGAGGAGGAGTCGTCGTCAGGGGACAATCACAACAATAATGCCAATGCAAGTGAAGTTCAATCAGATGAGCACGAGGACAGCTCCTTCACCACATCCATGACCTCCATGGAGGCGCAATTGTCCCAAGCTCCCAGCACCTCCAGTTCGTTTCCTTTTCTTCCCGAACTGGAGGCCAACAACAACAGCCAGCTGACATCCAATCACAATCACAAGACAGTCAATGTCAACGGTCTAGTTCCGGATATTTATAATACGGAGTCAACAGCATCCACATCTTCATCCATATAAGTGGAACTCATATTGGAGCTAAAAGTCCAATTATTGAAAAGCCTCATCTTAGGCTTAAATTTGTTTTTATACAAAAATTCACCCATCCACGTTAATTTGGATCTCCGCTGAAACACAAAAAATTCTTTTTTAGCATAACTTAAAGAAAGTATAAAACACTACGTGTCCATACTTTTTAAATTTGTTTGAACGAAACGGTGAATTTCAGATGTTTAATAAAGCGAACTATTTTTTTTTGCAAAAATATCAAGTTAGTTGAAACTGGCATTTCGCAACTCAAAAATTATTCAAAACTTAATTCTTCAAAGTTTAAAATGAAAACAGAAAAATCAATTCAAAACCAACACTGCGATTTTTTCGATCGCAATTTTTTCACAGCGAAATTGCTAAGAATTTTCAGATGACTTTTTTTTGTATTTAGTCTTTCTTCATTCCCAATATGTTTTAAGTCATTTGTTTTTTTTTGTTTTGAAAATAAAGTTTATCCTATAATTTGATTGTATTCTTTCAATTCATTTATTGATTGTGGAATTTTTGTAATGGCTTCAATAATTTATAAATACATTATGTTTCATAAACCAACAGATAAGAATTTTCTTGCTTGTGCGTTGAACTTTAAACTGGTATGCACGTAAATGCGAAGATTAAAAGAAGTGAACATATTTAAGTATACTCAAGTCTGAGAATGGTTGAGCTTGAATCTAGATTGGTTTCAACTACGGCTAGGAGTAGGCTAATTAATTTACACGATAGCTGGCGGAGATCAGCGTTCGTCTCAGTAGGCTTCGATTTTTTCGTTCATGTCGCTTGGCCTGAACGGCAGCTGCATGTCCTTGCAGCGCTCAATCACGAATTGCTCTAGTTGACAGCCAGCGCTGGAAGACGTTCAATATATAGGATATAATCAGGTCCAACCATTCGTTATCCTGATCTACTCACTCGTATATTTCGTTGCCCTCAACGTTGTACAAATCGCAGTTCCTGAACACCAACTGGATGTCGCTTAATAGCTCCTCGTTCAGCTGATAAGCGCCCATGTTCAGCTTGGACTTGATCTTGGCCAGATCCATTGGTGACTTAATGATCTGATGATAGTCCGGCACCTCCGATGTCAACACAGGTCGTAGAAACGGCCAAGAGGCCTTGTGCTTCATGATCTGCTCAAGCAGATCATACAAGGCGGAGCTGTTCAACGGCAGGTTCTCGTTCGTCCTTCGACCGCCCCTCCGATGGTTATTGTTATTGGTGCTGCTGTTGTTGTTGTTTTTGTTATTTCCGTTGCTCTGCGGGGCGGACTTATCGATGGGCAAGCGCACAGAGTGGCGAGAGGAGCGGGAGCGTTTGGCTTGTGGTTCATCCTCATCGTGGTCGTCGTCGCCATTCACTGGGGCAAAACGAAAAACGGGAAATTAAGTAAAGTAAATATATATCTTATTTGTAAGCTCACTGTTGCTGTGTCGGCGCCTTTGTCGCTGTGGCTCTGGCTTGCACTTTATGCACACAAATTCCGTGCGTGGCGGTCGCTTGAGATTGACGCACTCCAGATGATAAGTTAAGAGGCAGACTACGCATCTAATATCGCTGCCTTCGTAGAAACACTTGTTACAGACCTTCTCATCATGGCTGTGGAAAGAAAAATAATTTAATTTCCAATCTATCCACTTGAATGTAGTTTTAACTCACGACTTCTCTTCGTCTGTTGTGGAATCTTCATCGCTTTCGGTCTCTTTCTCGGCAGCCTCTTCAATCTCTTTGGATCTAAGTCGCTTGCCCGTGGGTCTTGGGCGCGGACGTCTCGAAGGTCGCCCGTTGATCTTCACAGAGGAGCGGGTGGTGGAATCCGCGCTTTCGTCATCCGTCTGTGCTTCGTACTCGTTATCCTCATCCGACTTATCGTCATCCACATCCTCAACCTCATCCTCATCCCCATCCTCATCCTCTTCCTCATCTTCATCCTCATCCACTTCCTCCTCATCTTTCTCCTCCTCTTCTTCTTCTTCCGTAGGCTCATCCTCTGCTTCTACAATAAACTTGCGCTTCTTTTTCGAGACCTGCTTTTTATCCTTTTCGTTTTGGGCGCTACTAAGACCCAGGCTCTTCACGCAGTCATTGCAATACCAGTTACCCTGAGGCACGGACCTCAGCTTGGGCTTCAGGCAAAACATGTGGGTGCCAGCGTTGCACTCGTCACACAGCAGCATCTTCTCCGGATCGCTGCCTCGCCGGCAGACCTTGCATAAGGACTTGTTGGTGGACCGCCTCCACTGGATGAGATCGTGCAGGATGTTGAGGTGAAGAAACACCTGGGCAAAGCTCGTGCTCTCCATTAGCGACACCTCCCATTGGTGCAAACGCGAGTCGCATGCGAGCCTCAGTGCCTCCTGCTTGGGGTCCCACTTCTTCATGCCGTAAGGTTCTTTGAGGAAGCGCTTTCCAATGGCCTGCTCCACTTGGAGGAGAGCCGAGGCCATGTTGCGCACCGCGATTGGAATGGAGACGGCGTAAGTAGGTTGATCCTCCTCATCGTCACTGTCTGGGGAGGACTCTGTCTCCGTAGAAGCGGCCAAATACAAGCCGGGATCGCGGTATGGCTTCTTGGCAAATTTACCCCACAGAGCCCCATCATCTTCCTCGTGAGTGCCAAGCGATTCGTTGTCAGAACCATTGGCTGCTTCTTCTTCTAGTTTGCCACCTGGACCCCACTGCAACTTGCCCTGCGCGTCGTACCTGCCTGCGAGCAGATCGTTACGCCACTTTTCCATATCCTTGACCTTTAGGCGGCCAAGATCGCCTGTGAAAATATCACTTTCGAATTGAATAATGCGCTCCACCAAATGTAGACGCATTACTTCGTTCAAATCGGACCCGTTTGGCGATCCAAAGTTGGCCTCCCCGTACTTGCGTTGGGTTTCAGATTCCATCGTTGCCAGGAACTTTTTGCGCAATGATTCGTTCTCCAGGGTGAGCACTTCGACTGGGCAGGACTTTACGTGCTGTTCGATGAGGGGTCGCAGAACGGAAAGTTCTTGAAGTAAATTGTATTCACGAAGTCCATTGGGATTCAGTGCGCTAATTAGCTCCTCGATCTCCTCGGGTTTGTATATGTAAGACCATCGTTGGCGTTGCCCGTTTCTGGGATCGTGCACAATACAATTTCGCTTGTCACCGCTGCACATCATCAACTCGAACTGAGTGGGAGCCTCCGGAGGATCCGACTCCACTTCCATGGGTTCGGAACTGCCGTTGAGATGATGCTCTTGGTTCTCCTTGTTCTCAAGCGAATGCTTAACCCTTTTCCTGGTCTTCTTATCATCGTCTCCATAGAGTTTGAGAAGGTATAACCTTAAGTCCTTGCGACTCCTAGGCAACGTAGCTTGCTGGCGAATCTCCAGTTGCGACTTGTTTGCAGGCGGATGCTTCAAACAAGTGTCCTGGCTGTCCGGCGAGTGTTCAACAAAGATTCCCGACATGGACTCCAAAACGTAGTATTTTCTATAGCATCTATCCATGCCGAGGAATACCAAGAAATTAAACAATTGCGAATGAAGCTTGAGCATCTGCCGCTCGTGCTTGCGATGTTGCTGATCCGATTGGGCGAGAAGCTCCGCAATGCTCTTGTTTAACTTCTCAGCCATTGCTTCTCTTTTTTCTGGCTCAGCGGCACTGACCTCGAGTTGGTGCGATTGGATAAGTTTTTTCCTATTGATCTCCACGGCGGCCAGTCGTTTATTTTCCCCGATGACTAATGCTCGCAGTTCCTGTTTGGCCTTTGCTGTCTGCTCCATGCGTTCCTCAATCACATTAATGGTGCCAGAGTATGTGAGAATCTGAGACATCAGGCAGCGGATCAAGTGCATTATGTCCCTGAACTTAAGCTGATATACGGAATGGTTTTTAAGAGTGCGCAGAATGTCTGAGTGCTGTAGGCGCAGCTCCAAACCGGGATCTTCTTTCGAGGAGTAGCCGTTCCGGTACATCACTCTCCATCGCTCCGTCTTCTCATTTACGATAGCTCCGGATCCGAGAAGATGCAGGCGCAGGACTTCACTTAGAGTCAGTGCATCCAAAGGCAATTGGTTAACCTAGTAAAAAGGGAAAATGTTGATTAGTTGATGTACATTAGAATATACAAATATCAGGATATTTTACCTTAAAGGAAAAGTGCCTCTTGGCGTATAAGTGGCTTTTGGCGGCCTGCGCCATACTCCAATAGGGCTCGTTTGTTTGGGCCGCCCGATCCAGGTAGGTCACCGCACACTCCTCCTCCTCCTCCTTCTGCAGATCGAAAACCGTACCAAGAAGCACGAGGAGAATATCTGACAGTGGACCCGCAATCTCACGGGCACTCAGCGCTCGGGTCATTTCGTAGAAGGTCAGGTTCTGGCGGAATACTTCGATGCCGGACAGCAGTCCTGCGTACGTGTGCATAAACTCGCGCAGCGTGAAGGCATCACCCAGCATTCGCTCGGGCAGCAGGGTGACAACTTGTCTGTAGCGTGGCAGCACTTTCTGGTCGTTTCGCTCCAGATCGTCGGTCTTCTGGAGCAGCAAATTGCATTCGTTCTCGACTCGCTCTGTCAACTGGGCCTTCTTCTCGGCCTTTTGCCTCTCAAGTTCAATAATTTTGGCCTCCTTTTCTAGCCTCACACGCTCCATTTCTTCCGCCAGCGATTTGGCATCGGATTTGGCCTTCGCCTTGGACTTAACAGCCGTAGCCTCATCAGCCACAATGTATTTGTTCAGGGTGGATTGCTTCTTGGCATCCTTGGCATCGGGTTTTCTGATCTTAGCGGGTGAGTAGCGCGGCATCTTGCCTATGAAAATGGTGGAAAAGCTCACGCCGTGGTCCGTCACGTACTGTTTGTAAGCCTCTGGTTTGGGTCGCAGGAGTCCATCCACGCGAGACACATTGCTCTTTATGAACATGTTCAGGTTTTCCAGGTTGAACTCCAATCGCGAGCGACGCAGTAGTTTGAAGGGCAGCTCAACCTCCGCAGCGGGATTTCCCTTGTTCGGGCGGAGTCTGTAGACCAGGCTGTCGGTCTCCTCAAAGACGCCATTGCCTGGTTCCGGCATACTTTTGTCCAACGTGATGCCTACAACCGTGTAGGAGGTGTTCTTTTTGGCCTGCACCGTCACCTCTTCACCAATAAAGAAGCGCTTGCGCAGGAATTTGGCCACAATCATGTTCAGAGTGTTGACCGACGACTGGCGGGCATGCTCCACCACTAGAAGCACGGGTCCCCGGAGGCTCTGTTTGAATTGCTCCATCTTTTTGCGCGCCGCCCGTTCGCTCTTCACCGCCTCCTCGTAAGTGAGGTTCTCCTTGCCGGTGGCCTCGCACTGCCACACTGTAGAGTTGATAACCATCACGTGTCGGAAGTAGTGTCTAAAGAAATAGAAACAGTTTAGCTATTTACAATCATCATTACAATCACCGTGTATAAAATTTAAAATACGACCGACCTGCCCACAATTGACGTCTGCCTTCTTCGCCTTCGGATTTTTCACTGTCACGATCCTTTTCTTTTGTTTTACATTATTTCGTTATTCTTTTTTGAACTATCTTTTTTTTCTCTGTGCAAAACAGACACTTGTGTACACAAGGACACGTTTGATCTAATCTTTAACCGGGCATGTCTTGAATAAAATACCAGGAACACATTCACATTCCGTGGTTCTTAAAACAAGGAATAATGTCCCAAAAAAAGTAAGTAATTGTTTAACAATTTATTTAGCTCGTTAGCTCATTAATAAAATCATAAACAAGAGACCCGTCCCACTAGTTAAAAAATTACTTAAAAATATACAAATTTAAGATGTATTAAAATAATAAAATTTATAAAAAGAGTGTAAGTAACATTATTGCATACTCATTCATTACTATTGCAATATGTTTGCAACAGTACTAAATTTTAGCTTTTTCCAAATGACATAACTGATTAAGTGAAACTGTTTTTCGATATTCTGACTTGGCTAATAAGGCAAAGATACAAATAATATGTCATACAAAATAGGTATTACAATATTTTAAACTGTACAATCAGGCTATACAAGGCGATGCAATTTAAAATTTTGGAAGGCGCGCTTTGTCTAACACCGGGTGGCAACGCCGCGGCCAGCAGCTGTGTCTTCCCGCCACCGAACAGCGTTTTTTGTGCCTAGGCCCACGAGACTCGCACACCAACGTAAACTTACACACACACAAACACACACGCTTACGTTGTATACTCTAGAGCAGCGTCCTCCGCAAAGGGACAGGGGGAGGGACAGTAACATAAATGAAATGATGCACTTACTCATAGTCACGGAAAATGCGCTTGGTAATGTAGCAGCAGAAAACCAGGTCGTTGTCGTGGAATGTTTCGTTTTTGCCCTCCTCCTGATTCAGGTCGAATCCCTCCCGCTTGCAAATCGGCATTTTGTTGATTGGTTTTCTCAACTCTTAAATTTTCAATGACAATCCTTGTAAACACACGCTTGGCACTTCGAAACAATAAACTCGCGGCGGGGCTGATACGTTTCACAACGCAAGGCGCCAAATTTTCACGACCTCTTTCGACTCTTCCTATGTTTAGGCTCGGTTTTTCGGGGGTAAGCGCGTTGCGATCCGGCGCAATTTTACTCGCTTTTCGGGAGTGACACTGTCTCGGCACTTTCCAATATCTTTGTGGCTGGCTTCAGCGGCATCAGCTCTTTAAATCCGCCGATTTTTCAGCGCACCGAATATTTTCACGCGCCTTTGCCAATTTTTTATAAATAATGTTACCGCATTTCGCGAGCGCAAAAATAACAAAAGACGCGGACGAGGAAACCCCGATAGACCGACAGCCCTGTAAAACGATTTTTTAAATACGGGATTTAAAAAATAACGCACAAACATGTAATGTTTAAAAACAATTCATTGAAAAACTATACGTTGACTAAAATAAATGCCATGGGTGAGAAGATACTGATTGCTGAAGGTTAAATTAAACTTAATAGAATTATAAGATGGTCCTCTCAGATATAAAAATACATATTTTAAATGTCAATCTGGAGACTTAAAAATTAAAAAAACATTTTGCATTTTTAGATTGCTTATTCTTTTTACCTCTTTATATGTGCAAATTCTTTTTACCTCACCTAGGTACGAAAATCAAGTACCTTTTTCAACACTGACCATAGCAGTGGTGTGTGTGTTTCTAGCCGTGATAAGACGATCACCCATTTGCTCCTCGTAAAACATATTCTTAATAGTTTTGTTTCTTTTAATATTGTTAAAATGTACGCGAGACTGATCTGCAGCTTGGGCGCGAACGCCAGGTGAGAATAAAGATCGACGGTGCCTATAATATTCCTTGAAATCAAGAGGTTCCACTTCACCCCACGGACGATTACATAAACCTTGCCCATTTGTTTTTGTTTTTAACAGGTGCTTGGCCACAGAAGCCAGTCCAAAAGTGCGTCCCATCAGCAAGATCCTCATTTCGAACCGCGGGGAGATCGCATGCCGCGTGATCCGGACAGCCCGCAAACTGGGAGTCCGCACAGTAGCCATCTTCTCCGATCCGGATGAGAAGAGCCTGCACACGCAGCTGGCGGACGAGGCCTACCGCGTGGGCGAGGCCGCTTCCTCCGCCTCGTATCTGCGTGGAGAACACATTTTAGACATAGCCAAGAGGTCGGGCGCTCAGGCCATCCACCCGGGCTACGGCTTCCTCTCCGAGTCCGTGGAGTTCGCCGAGCTGTGCCAGCGCGAGGGCGTCATCTTCATGGGCCCTCCCAGCTCCGCCATCCGGGACATGGGCATCAAGAGCACCAGCAAGGCTATCATGGCTGCTGCCGGAGTTCCCATCATCAATGGCTACCACGGGGACGATCAATCGGATGAGTGTCTGCAGCGGGAAGCCCAGACTATCGGCTTTCCCTTGATGATCAAGGCGGTAAGGGGCGGCGGAGGCAAGGGCATGAGGATCGCCGAAACACCGGAAGACTTTCTCACCGCCCTGAACTCGGCGCGCAATGAGTCCCAAAAGTCGTTTGGCGACAGTTCCGTGCTGCTGGAGCGCTATGTCCGTTCGCCCCGCCACGTGGAGGTTCAGGTCTTTGCGGATCAGTATGGCGAAGCCGTATACCTGTGGGAGCGGGATTGCTCTGTGCAGCGACGTCACCAGAAGATCATTGAAGAGGCGCCAGCTGTAAGGTAATCTACCATCAATTAGATTCAGTAACTAACTTAAATTTTTATTTTCTCTAGCCTGGTTTGTCGGAGGAACTGCGTCGTGAGCTGGGAGAGGCCGCTGTACGTGCCGCCAAGGCTGTGGGCTACGTTGGAGCTGGCACTGTGGAGTTTATTCTGGACAAGGAGGACCTTTCGTTCCACTTTATGGAGATGAACACCCGCTTACAGGTCGAGCATCCCATCTCGGAGATGATTACTGGGACAGACCTTGTTGAGTGGCAGATTCGCGTTGCCGCAGGAGAGCCTCTGCCGCTGGGGCAGGCGCAGATCACTCGGCGTGGTCACGCCTTCGAAGCGCGCATCTATGCAGAGAATCCTCGTGGTGGTTTCCTGCCCGGAGCAGGACCACTGCGCTATCTTTCCACTCCCCAGCCAAGTGCCGATGTGCGTGTCGAGACGGGAGTGCGCGAGGGGGATGAAGTGTCTGTCCACTATGACCCTATGATTGCCAAACTGGTCGTTTGGGGAGAGAATCGGGCGCAGGCACTCAACTCCTTAGTTGCCCGATTAGGCGAGTATCATGTGAGTAGATGAAAGCAGTAAATAGCTCCTGAGATCTCTGGAATAAAAACCCGGTTTCAGATCTCAGGCCTGGACACGAATATTAACTTCCTCATTGATCTGGCCTCGCACCCGGAGTTCCAGTTGGCCAACGTACACACAGGTTTTATCGATGAGCATTTCGACACGCTCTTCCCGCCAATTCTCATCAGTCCGCAGCAAGTGAGCCAAGCGGCCCTGGCACTGGTATTTACTGAGGTTCAGGCAGCTTTTGGCAACGGCAACAGCGGACAAGATCCTTTCGCTGTCACGCCCAATGCCCGTCTTAATTACACCTTAATCCGGACCTTCAACTTGAAAGCCAATGAGAAAGGTAAGATAATACATTTCAATTAAAACAAGAAAGGAAAGCTAACTTCGGGCGGAGCCGAAGTTGATATACCCTTGCAGAATACTCTGTAAACTATATTCTCCAAAATTATTCATGTGATGCATTCTTAATACTCATAAAAAATCCCAACTTCCTAACTTTAAAAACACCAAAGTTATGGCATTTCCAATCGTTCAGTTATATGGCAGCTATAGGATATAGTCGGCCGATCCTTATGAAATTTGGTAGGTCGGATTGATTGGCCAAAAAAAAAACCCATAGAAAATCCCAACTTCCTAACTAAACAAACACCAAAGTTATGGCATTTCCGATTAATCAGTTATATGGCAGCTATAGGATATAGTCGGCCGATCCTAATGAAATTTGGTATGTCGAATTGATTGGCCAAATATAAAACCCATAGAAAATACCAACTTTCTAACTTAACAAACACCAAAGTTATGGCATTTCCGATCAATCAGTTATATGGCAGCTATAGGATATAGTCGGCCGATCCCGGCCGTTCCGACTTATATACTGCGTGCAAAGGATCGAAGGCTGTGTGCAAAGTTTCAATTCGATATCTTTAAAACTGAGAGACTAGTTCGCGTAGAAACAGACAGACGGACAGACAGACGGACAGACGGACAGACGGACAGACGGACATGGCTATATCAACTCAGGAGGTGATCCTGATCAAGAATATATATACTTTATAGGGTCGGAGATGTCTCCTTCACTGCGTTGCACACTTTTGACCAAAATTATAATACCCTCTGCAAGGGTATAAATATAGCGCATGACACTATCTTACAGTTTACTCTGTGGCTTTCAAATTCGCTGGCGAGGATAGATTTCAATCTTTCAGTATATTTCATTGTTTAATCTTACAGTTTACTCTGTGGCTGTCAAGTTCGATGGCGAGGGTGTGCAAATACAAGTGGACAATGGCGATTGGCAGGTTGCCAAAGCCGAAAGAGTGCAGGATGGCGGTCGTCTAAAAATCCGTGCCAATATCGATAGCAATATCACCACTTATAATGCTAATATTGATGGACCCAGTGTCAGTTTGTTTTTGGAGGTATGTCTTGTGTTTCCTTAATTAATCACAAAACTATTCAAGTGTGAATTATTTTAATTTTGCAGAATGGCAAGCTTGACTTTGAGCTAGTGCAGCCGAAATTCTTGAGTGCTCAGGTGGATCAACTGGGAGGAGGTGGCTCCCGCGTGGTTGCACCCATACCCGGTGTTTTGGAGAAGGTCCTAGTGAAGCCAGGGGACCAGGTCAAGAGGGGCGACAGTTTGGCCGTGCTTATTGGTATGCAAAAATCGTCCAAATGATATATTTTTTAAAACACTTAATTTTTCAGCCATGAAAATGGAGCATATCCTAAAGGCCCCCAAAGATGCCACTATCAAGTCGATTGGAGGAGCCGAGGGCGAAAACGTGGCCAAGGGAGCGGCCGTGATTACATTTGTCGATGAGGAGGTTGCCAAGTAAAAGGAATGATTCCCCAACAACGTGCCAGAGAATTTTTTGCATTTATCTACACCAATTAATTATCTAAGTATTTATGTACGTTTACTTCTGAGATAACCAATTGCATTTATTAGAGTTAAGCGTAACTATGTCCATTTAATGGAATTTCGTGTTATGTTGTCCCTTGGCATTAAAAATGTTCCAACTATCTAGCAGATGTTGTTTTAGTAATCGAGTCAGATAGCCAACGATGGTTTTAAAAAAATGTTTTATTCGATTTTATTTTTGTTGAATTTTAATGGATGCATAAGATTTATTCAGTTTGTCAAACACACATTTCATATGTGATTTATCTTTATGAATACATAATTTAAAATTGAGTTCCGTACAAAAAGTTGCGACCTTTGAGTTTGACTTTGAGTTTCTTGCTGATGGTGAACTAAAACGGAAACTGAGAGAAGGCATGACATTGCGTTTGCTTACATTTCGCATTTATTTCGCAACTTAAAACATAATAATTTAATAAATGTTTAACAAATTTCACTTAATATAAAACACTAATCATTTAAAATATATATACTTAGTATAACCATAATCAAGTTTTCTTTATGCTCGTGTTGCTGTAGTCCATTCTGCTCTTGAGTTTATACTGTTTTGTTTTGTTTTGATTTAGCATCCCATTTACTTGGTATACGCGGTTGAAATATGATAATGGAAACAGTTTCAGAGGCGAGTACTGAGTACTGAACATGCAATTTGGTTTTCTTGCCCTAATTCTTACATTCAGCCGATTCGTTTCGATTAGTTTTCCCTAGTGTCGTATCTATATATTTCCATCGTTTTGATTTTTTGTTTTTTTTTTATTCGGTTAGTATTAGTTAATGTTGCTCGGCTTCAATACGTAATACATCATTTATATACTATATAAATACAATTATATGGTACTTCAAACGTGCAACTTAACTCTTCTTAGTAATTATGAGTGTGTTTCTTTGTTTGCGTTCGTTTTTCGTGTTGTGTTTTGTGTGTGGTGTTTGTTTAAGGTATCTGTATATGTGTATTTGTTAAGGTAATTATAAAGTTCGATAACTACTAAACACCTTTTCTGGTACATACCATCCTCCTCTTTCTCATATAGACTCTCTTTCCTTGACTCGCATCGCTCCAAGCATGTACTTCATTAGTTAATATCTACGGATTCTGCTCTAATTCGCATATTAACACATTAAGTCTCTTTTTCGACGGCGGGAGCCCCACTAGTAAAACACCTGCTGTCCACACCGTTCTCATTGTCAGGCTGCTTTTGGTTCACTTAACGCTATGGATGCTCATCATAAGTTGTTGCTCTCGTAAGGTTGCGATTACATTTTATTGCAAATAACTTTTCGTATGTATTTCCTCTCGGTTTAAATTAAGTTCTTCTCAATCCTCGTCGGGAGCTCTCCCGATCCTGTTCCCGATCCCGATCCCGTTGCTGTGGCTGCTGCAGTGGCAGGTGTTAAAGGGGCTGCCGTTGTCGCTGACGACGTTCCGACCTCCGTGGTGGCCGCCGTGGTCTCGACCGTCGTGTTCTCCTCGTCCTTACTTTCCCCTAGCTTTCTTCTCACCACCCTGCGACACTTCTGCGAATGGTCAATGGAAAAAGTTTGATTAGTGGGGGGTTGGCTCACGATTGTCAGTGCTATGGGTGGCTAAGTCAGCGTCGGCGTGCCAGCTAAGCAGTAATAGCAATCTTTCTTAGAGTGTTTTCAAAAAAGTCGAATACGAAGCTCATCAAAGGTGTTGGCTTATTTGCACGCCAGCTTAGGCTAAAAACTATCAGTAATGCCAGTTTTAACTTATTTTGGTATGAAATAATATTTTTATTTTAATAATAATAAAGACAACGAATGCTATTATTAATTTTTTAAGGCCAGAAACATAATAAACAGGTGAATTAAATTCCCAAATTTTCATACCGTGGTGCTACAGAAATCTTTTTGAGGAAAGAGATTTTTAACATTTCTTTATAATTTACCAATATTTTTGAATAAAGAACTGAGTCATATTATTGATTGAGAATAATTAAGAAACCTTAAGACCATTTTTCAAAAATAATGTTTACCTAATTTAAGGTCCAATATTTGACTGGCATCTCTGATCTATATGGGATCCCTTTAATCGAGTATCTGTGGCTTGGGTGTTGTGTGAGGTGGGTGTGTGATAAAGCTTGCAGTGGAAACTAAAAGAAAAGCCAAAGGGTAGACAGATACGGGGATGGCGAGTGCATCTCGTTTGTGCCGAGCCGTGAGAACAGAAGTTATGAACACAACAAACGCAAAACAAGGCGGGCGCTCGGGGCTCAAATTAAACAACAACTCGAACTAACTTGGCGGCAAATCAATTTAAGCGGCTTGAGGAACTCTTGCTAATATCACCACGAAGTTGCTGCTGCTGCTGTTGTTGTTGTTGTTGTTGCTGCTGCTGCTTTAGCTTGAGTTGCTGCTCCGGCGGTAACTGATGATGGTGGAACAGCACCGGCGGCAGCTTGCCTCCCTTGGAGCGACTTCTCAAGCCCTGCGCATGTGGTTATAATTCGGGGACAACAGAGGAATAAAAAATGAAACGCAGCAAAGGAAACCGCGAGGTTTTCGTGTAAGATGATACAAATATTTAGATAATAGATGGAAGAAAACAGTAAGGAGGGCTATCTTCGGTGACCGAAGCGGGTGTTCCGTTGCTAACCGATTTTCCTGTGGAAACTTTGAAATCAACAAATCAAGTGTTGCAAACATTAATATCTTTAGTGATATTTAGTGATAATATAAAGATGAAATATTTCTTTCAGAGGTAGTATTCAGATTCAATAAAATTTGTCCGTGAAGACATACAGACTGACTCCTCTGGATTGACTAAATTAAATTCTTATAAGATTCATTAGTAGTTCGTCAACAAATATTGTCCAAAACTGAGAACTAGTTTCAAATTTATAAATACCACGTATTTAAGGAGACAGAAAGATACAGATTGGAGTTGGAGTGTAAAATGTGTTTATTGTGTGTACTGTTTTGCTGGGGGGCTGCTTGGCAGGCGACTCGAAGGAACCTTCGGGTACGGACACACTCAACAGAGGGACAACTGTCCTAGACCTCGTCCGCCCTAGTTACCTTTTTGGCCGTTATCTCCATTTGGTCCAGGCTACTTGACAGCCCGTTAATAGTCGTTTCGCCGGTGGTCTCCTGGGCACTGCTCTCTGTCTCACTGTTGGCCCCACTGCCCGCAGTTGCCGTCGTGGCGAGTGTGGGTGCGGTTGTTCCGCTGGTTGAGCCAACGCCAGTCGAAGTGTACGCTCCGAACAGTTGACGCGACAGCCGGGGAATGGCGTTACTATCCACACGTGCCGGCCAGGCGCCCGTTGATGGACTGCTCGTTGTGGGTGTCTTGTTATCCGCCGGCTGTTCCGTGCCTCCGGTGGTGCTCTCGTGCGCGGCCCCCGGCTGTGCCGCCTGTTCCGTCTTGTTCTCGTCTAGATTCGACTCCAAATCAGACTCGTTATTCTCGTCCTGTTCCTGACAAAAATTCTCATTAGAAAAATGTTTCGATAGTTTTATTGTAAATCGTTTAAGTACCGTTTTCTCGCTGACCTCGTCCGGACAGAGCTCGTAAGCCATGGTCCACGTGTTTTTGGCCGACTGTGACCTCTCTAGCATGTAGCCGTTCGTGTTGTCGTTGCTCTGCGCTGGTGGCGACCACGAGTACGAATTGTACTGGCAACCAATGCCACGCTGCCGTTCCAGCTCGTCCTGTAGCCACTCGACGGCAACGCTCCAGTGCCGGCTGATGCCCGGGTTTGTGTTGAGCATCTGCAGCGCAATTGGCGACTTGTGGAACAGTTGCGTCAGGCACTTGATAATCTGGTACGCCCGCTTCTGGTAGTGCGTCTTTGCCCGTTGTATCGTATCCAGTAGGCCCTCACGCTCCTCCGCCACTCCATTAAGGGCGTTGTGTATGCGGTGGTGCTGCCACGAGTCGTCGATCAGCAGGATGTTTAGTAGCAGATCCGTGTGGTGCCGCATGTCGTGGCAGTAGGCGAACCCACACTGCCACAGCAGCTCTGTAAGCACTGCGCGCGAGAAGTGCGGGTTCTCCCAGCTGCAGTACTGCAGTATCTTCAGGCCTTCGTCGCCTACATTTGTGTCCTCGATCACCTTCTTGATGTAGCTATAAAGAACAATATTCGTAGGCATTCACAAATTATCATTATCAATAATTTTACAATGATGTTATGGTTACTACTCAAACCAACTTACCCCGTGCGATTGAAGAGTAAATCCATGCACTCAGTGGACAGCGGCGTCAGCTCCTCGTGCGCCACCGTTGCATCCTTGAATGGATTGGGCAGTGGACGGCCGTTCTGGTTGGAGCTCTGGCACTTTTCGCTTACATCACTGCAGCGCACCAGGTGTGAGACCACCTGGTGAAGCTTGCTGAACTCCGGATACTGGTACTTTATGGCGGGACCGGGGCCATCGTCCAACGCCACTTGGATAAACTGCATCGGCACATTGAGCTGCAAGCGACAATGCTTTAGTTTAGAAAACAAAATAAATGCAAATACTACTCACCCTCAGCAGCTGCTGCTTTTCGCGTGTGCCCAGTCCCACGTACATACTAAAGAGGCTAAAGTAGTGTGGCAGGTGTTTGCCGTAATCGGCTGCTTCGGATTTCAAAAGGCGCAGCACGCTGATGAGCACCTGCTCGCAGAGATTAGCGCCGTCGTGGCCAGCCAACGGTTCATCGTTAATAGCAAAATGGCAGAAGAACACCACCAGCTTGACGAAGACGGTACGCACCTCTGGTGATGGAGCCATCAGAATGTACTCGCCTAGGCGTGATGGCGGCGAGAGAAGCGCATGATTGGCGAACCACTTTCGAACCAGTGCCGAAGAGCGTATGTGATGTGAGAGCGCGTCGTACCTGTCAATAAAGAGCTACATAATTCAGATCCATCTCAAAACCTTGTTAAAAACTCACCAATCAATAACGGGGCCTCGCAAAGACTTCTTCGTGCGGAAGCCAGTGTGAAATAGGAACTGCGAAGCCAATTGGACGCCCAGCAGCGAAAGCTCCTCGGCGGCGGGAGTCTGAAAAACCAATTGATAAGTGGAGCTAATTATATTACTCCAGCACAAACTCACGATCTTATCGCTCCGCGCAGAGGGGATATTGCAGCTAACCAGCTTTTTGATGAAGTTGAAAAACTCCACGGAAAAAATGCTACGAGAGTGGAGAAACCGAATGTTCTGGTGCCTATAATCGGGGAATGTTCACAGTATTAAGCACGTCAAGTGTGAATAAAAAATACTCCCACTCACCGCACGCTGCGCTCGATGGGCTTAGGCAAGGGCAAAACCATGTTGCGGCTCTCGGTGAGAGACAACTGCTCCACACTAGGCTCATACTTCACGAGACTCTGGTCGCAGCGGGTGTAGAACAACATGTAGGCGTTCCACCAGCGCTTTTGACGGCGGTACTGCATGCGCTTTAGGTTGTTGTCATAGATCTCGCCCATGTAGTCACCGCCAAAGCACTGCGCCTTCATCTCCTCATCCTCGTGCATTTTGCACTCGGTGACCTCGCCGTCGTCAAACTTATACCACTGGCACTTGCCATTCGCAGGGTTTCTTTAATGGATTAACCGGATTAGTCTTTTCAGCTACGCTAAATTGTTTGGGCACTCACTTGGAGAGTATGTAACTGAAGTAGTGGCCACCGGAGGCTTGGCCGCTGTGCACAACAATGCCGGTCAGTTCGTACTTTGTCGTCTCCACGTTTGTTTGACAATTATCACCCACCTCCACCACCTCGCCCTCTAGTTTAGCTAAGCCAGACACTTATCACAGAAAGGGGAAAACAAATAAAATAATATAGAAAAGGGAGTAAGTAAATTTGTTAACATTAATAATCAAATCCTTTCTAAACTCACCTGTGTAGGGCTCCATATCCAGGATACGCGGAAATTCAAAATAATCATTAAATTTAATCGCACAGACGCGCTCGTAGTCGTATTCAAAGCGCTTCAGTTGTATGGCTAACACGGGTGGCAGCTTCTTCACGCATAGCCGCTTAACGGTAACTACCTGTTGGGCACAAAGAATTTAGATTATTTGAATCAGTTTACACATGGTTATCTCAGATAATACTCTACTTTTTTATCACATTTATCACAATGGTATGCATCGGCTCCCTCGAGCAGCTCCCCCTTGACATACTGCTCCAGAGATTCGGTTAATGAGCTATGATTCCTAATATCGACACTAAATACACTAAATGGTTCCTCTTTGGAGTAGCGATGGGGGCACTCTTGGCAGATTTTCTGATCGCTGAACGAACCGCCCAGCGTGGCGTTCATCAGCTGCGGCTGGCCAAGTGCCTTCAGTCCCTCGTCGAGGCTCTCAAACAGGGACATGAAGAACTCCACGGCATCCTGTTGCTCGCGGAGATTAACAGGTTCTCCTTGCAGCCTGTTTGAGCAATAAAATCAAATCAAATATCGTTATTAGTGTAAATTATGCTTTACTCACTTGAAATGCGTCCAGAGCCCACGGGGCACATAGAACTGCAGAGCACTGTGCCCCAGGTGGGCGAATATGGCCTGCACGTGTTTCAGGATCACGACGTGATAGTTCTTTCGCACATCCTGCGATCCGTCCTCGACACCGCCCGACGATGTGGAGAAGGTGACTAGCGCAGAGGCGGGTCCCGAAAAGAGGGCCGGTCCAAGACCGCCACCAGTCAAATCGGAGTCGCCGCTGAAGTCCTCGCCGTCGGTGGTGGCCGCACCGTGGGCTCGCAGGATACCCACGCGCACCGCCGGCACCATGTAGAGCTGCTGCAGCACCGAGTTCATGTAGCACGTGGCCCCGGCGTTTTTCAGTCCGCAGAAACCTTTGGTTGGTCTGGCGCCCACCGGTGGCAGGTAATCCCATTCGCGCAACGGATCCGTATCTGTTCACAGGGAGAGGATTTTTATGTCTAAACTATGAGCATAAGTATTATTTAGCCCAACGCACCTGTGCAGACGAAGTCAATGAGCGTATTGGTGAGTAGCTTCATATTAGGAACACAGAGCTGGCACAAGGCAATGAGGAGATCGCAGGCAGCGGCAATGGTGTGCGGACTGCGACAGACTGGTGGCGGGACGGTGTCCTGTCGAAGACTGCCGTGCCGCCGTAAATGCAGAAATTCGCGAGAGGCTGTGAAGAGGAAGTCGTCGATCAGCTCGTGGATCAGCTCGTTGAGCTGCGCCTTTGAGTCAGCAGCGAGAAAAAACATTAGCTCCTTGGCCAAGCAGAGGTGGCCCTCGAGAAGTTCCTCGTGCACCTGAGTGTCGCCAGTAGAGCGGACATTCTCCCGTATGCGCTGGAGCCACTTGATTTCGTCGCCCAGCAATCCCTCGCTGATCTGCAGCGGCCAGTTGTAGATGCATCCATATGAAAGAGTGCGGCACAACACCGAAAAGAACTCTGCGCAAGTCGCCTCGTACTGAGGAACTAGCGTCTTCAGTGCGCCCACCAGTAGGTTGACCATGTAGACGAACGGACGCCGATCGCCGGCGCAATAGGTGGAGGCCAAGAACAACTGTTCTGAGGCCACCTGGCGCACATGACGAAGCGGGTTCCTCAGCACAATGGAGGTGATGAACTTGGGCCAGTTGGCATCGCTACTCAACGCTTCGTTAGCACTCGGGTTCAGAATGAACGAGATGGTGAGCACTTCAAGGGCCTCCTTGCACATGCTAAAGTCCTGTCCATCCGGCACGATCACTTCGTCCTCAAAGTCGCCGTTGCTACTCCCCAGAGCCTGAAGGTTGCCGCAGGACGAAGCCCAAGCCAGCTGCACTACAGACTTAATGGTGGAAATGTCAGGACAGGACCACTGTAGCGTGGAGCTAAAGAGGGTGCGGCAGCGGTCGCCCTCCTGGCTGGCGGAGAGCATCTCGCGGGCCAGCATCACGGCCAGCTTCGCGGAGATTGCCCGCAGTGTGCCCTGCGAGCTGTTCGGCATCGTCGAAAAGTTCTGCTTCAGGATGTCTACTTGGGAGCGGGATCCGTTATCAAGATCGCAGATCATGGGTTCATCGCCCACGCGGGACAGAACACTGCCCACAATGTAAAGGAACAGCTTTGCCAGTCTCAGCACGCACTGGAAGGATGCACGCTTCGTGTGCATATCAGCGCTGGGCAGGAAATTGTTTTTTGTCAACAGCTCCAGAACGAAGTGTGCGCAGCCCGAGTGCATCCATGCAGACTGCACGAGCAGAGCTCCTTCGCCTAATGGATCCAACGCAGGAATTAGCAATCCGTGCAGCACGCTCAGGTTGTACAGTACCTGGGCGGGTGTCGGGTGCAAAAACATCTGCTCGGGCGTACAGTTTTCCTGAAAACAAGAGTTTGCAAAGTGATTTATTAAGATTATTTTTTATAATACAATTTAATATTATAATATATTATAACATTTTCGTCCTACCTCATCAGATTCACTCGCCGGCTGCTCGGTGGAGTTCAGTTTCTCCTCTTCATCCTTCAAGCTTTTTTCGGCCTCCGCAGCGACCGTAACGGTCGCCTTTGGGACCTTGCACATCATTTGAAGTTGGCGCATTGTCTGGCGGTCGCAGGGAAGCAGGTGCAGAAGTACCTTAGCACTGTCCCGCAAACGACCGTGCTGCAGATCACTTCCCAACTGATAGAGCTTTAAAAAAAACTCGGTGTACTGGTAGTTTTGCGAGATGATCACGCCGGGCAGCGTGCTTTCCGATTCCACACGCTGCATATCGGGGCATGGACGAGGGGGAGAGCCGGTGCTCGAGTCGCTGGAGGAATCCGGACTGCTGGCCAGACCAGTGCCCACAGGCGTCAGCTTTGCTGTGAGGATCATCTTGTCGCGGATGGTGTACTGATAGAGCGGGTTTATCTCATCGGAAACTTCGATCATCTCGCCATTAGTGTAGAAGAGATCCACTTTAATGTTGGTCGTTGAAGTGCCTTTGATCCGCTTTAGAAGACTCCGCTTAAAGGCGGCCATCGTCTCATTGCTGTGTGTAACGATCTCCAGGTCGTCAATTGGTCTGCCGGGATTCTGGAACCTGATATACAGGCTGGTGTTTTTGCCGCGCGTAACTCTGCTGAGTGGCAGGTGGACGCGATCGCCGCTGAAGGAGCGGTCGCACTCTTTCACATATTCCTGCAGTACCTTAAGAATGCGGCACATCTTCTCCGCCTCGATAAAGCGCATTTTCGAATCCTTGGACTCGTCGTTGGCATTGTCCGACTGATCGGGTGCATCCAACTCCTCTTGAAGCTGTGTCTTGCCCAGGATAACGATGTTTCCATAGTGGGTGCGCAGGCGGGAGCAGCACTCGCCGATAAACATTTCGTGGAACTCGGAAATGTTCTCCTGCAGTCGTGGGCCCAATGCCGTGGACACTTCCTTGAGCAGATCAATAGCCTTGCTGGCAATCTCCTCGCCACCTGTGGTGATCACCCGCCACAAGTAGTCCTTGCCTATTAGGTCCTCGTTGTCCAGTATGTAACCTCTGTGTATCGCCTTTAGCTTGTCCTCCTTGGAGTTGACCGCTTTGAAGAAGCGCTCGAAGCACTTGATTCCGCTTTCTGTAAGCAGGTGCGGATCTAGTTGCAGAATGTTGTTCTCGAAAAAGTCCTTGTTAATGCCGGGATCCAAGTCAGGCTCCTCGCCCATCAGCTTTCCAAACCACCGGAAGCACTCTTCACGATCAGCCGGAAAGACGGCGCTCACTGCCAAGCAGTGCCAGATCTGCTTTGCCTGGTCTGCGCACAGCCACAGCTGACCGTCTTTAAGCAGGAACTTAAGGAACTCCAGTCGCTCCGCGATTTGCGCATGGTGCGGGAACCTTCCGTCAATTAGGATGGTGGCCGCTTCCAGGCCCGGTGTGTCAGTCACCATTTGGCGCACCTTTTCCATGTATGCAGTCAAGCTGTTGGTGACTAGAATGACCAAGGAATAATCATTCTGGAGCCGCTCAATCACCTGCTGTCGATTTGTGCCCGTTTGGGTGCGGGGTGCATGATTGGGCGTGGTGTCATATAGACAACAAATATCCCGTATTAGACGCAAGGCGGGCAGCACCCATCCATCGCCTGATTTTAGCTCGCCAACGCATTTGTCCAACCAAATGGTCTTTTGCGCGTCCCGCTCCTGCGAGCAGCTGTAGTCCAAGATTTTTACGTGTGCACCTAGCGCCTGGTCGAGCACTTCAGGCGGCACCTCTTGGCTGTGGGCCAGCGTCCAGAAAAGCTTTAGCACCTTTTGGGCCATCACACCATTCTTGTCGTCCTCAGCCAAACGGCGAATCAGCTCCAGAAGCCTCTCCCGCTGCCTCTTATTGGCCGTGGTCATGCTGGCCTGAAAGTAAAATAGATTAAAAAAATATTGGTCAATCGAAAAAAAAAGGGTCACTACTAAAACAATTAATGTTTGATAATTAAAATACTACCCTAATTAAGTTTTTAAAAAATGTATAACATTTAATATAGACTGATTGGACTATAAATACATTTAAACAAAAGCATACTTACTTGAAATGCCTCGAAGAGGTGGTCCAGTTGCTCCGGCGTGAAATCCCAGGCCAGTTTGGCCAGCAAATCATGCACGTTTTTCACGATCGCCTCGTGCTTACCGGCCTGCGCTCTCCAAACCGCATCTAAATCGTCCAAAGTCAGCGCTTGCTCCTTAATAAGGAAACGGATGATCTTTTCCAGCTTTTCCACATACTGCGGTTGATGCAGCGAGTCCTTAAGCACAATGCCTAGGACGTCCGACGATTTGATCCACTGTGCCATGCGCTCCGCCGTCAGCCAGTCCATTTCGTCCTCGGGCATACAGTGGGGCAGGGGTTGGGATCGATGGGAATAATAGGCCACCGAGGAAAGCACCTTGTTGATTTCGTTGAGGGCGTTCATTTTACCATTGAAACTGGAGACCTGCAGCAGACGCAGGATCATCTTCAGACGAAACATCTCCAAGTCGCGGATCAGCTCCTCTTGTCCAGATAAACGACTGGCCAGGAAGCGGGCCGACTTCACAATTCCATTGATGTAATCATTGCGTCCCTCGGGCTTCACCTCCCGCTTTAGCTCCTCGTCCGTGAAGCTGTCCAAAAGGTCCAGCACCACGTTCCAGGTGGGCATAAAGTACTTGGCGATGGTGGCGGGCGTCAGCAACTCATAGCATTGACCAAATGGTCGCAGGAGACTGTGGATAAGGGCCAGGGTGAGGCGGTTATCCTGGGTACTTCCTTCCCCGCTGCCCTCGCCACCGACTCCCTTGCCGGTGGCCTTGTTTTGGTTGCGCTTCAGTAGCTCCAGTCCACTGTTAAACCTCTCCAGCAGATTGTCAAAACCTCCCAGTTGGCCGAAGCGGTTAATGAGATCCACCAGCCAACCGCGAGGATTCTTGGGCTCCGCTGGCGGCCGGGCGTACATCTTGTTGCTGTCCAACTGACCCCAGATGCAGTCCGGTGTGGCAAAGCACTCGGGCTGGCGGGCAGCGTTGAACGTGTTAAACTTGTTCTCTGGATCGAAGACGATGGCCAGCAAGTCCAGTAGGTAGGGATTATCGCGCTGCATGTGAATTGCGATCAAGTGCAGCAGTTTGCCGCACGACACCAAGATGCAGTGGTGGATGTTGAACTTCCATGAGTTCACTGCCTCGTCGGTAAGGATCTTGGCGAACGAAGTGCTTAGCCCATTGCGATAAAACTCCACACATGGCTCGCAGTCGTGATCCACACCTGTAAATTAATTAAAGGTTAAGAATGGTAGTTCTAGGTTGCATTTTGACGCACTTACCAGCCTGGGTCAGCTCGATGGCAGCATTAAGAAGCACCTCTAGCTCCTGTTCAGGCAGCACGGGCACCACCCAGCGTGGATTCGATATCTTCTGGGTAAGCGATCTCAGTTTCGTGGTGGGAAACGAGGAAATAAGCTTCTCTGGAGGCCTGCTGAAAAAGAGGATAATTAGTTTAAATATAATTTAAAAGAAATGAAAAAAACAATTTTAAATTGCTTTACTATTTTAAAAAGGATTTCCTGGCAATGCAAGTGCAATGAAATTATAGAAAATCACAGTACGTTCAAGATTCGCAGTACCGTACGCTGACCGTAGATATTTGAATTTTTTGGGGCTTTTTCAGTGTCAGCTAATCATGATTGGCAAGGCGATAAGATAGGCCCTGCGCGGGTATTCTAAATGAGACAATAATAGTCGCATACAGCAAATACATTAATACGAATGTAGATTCACTGCATCTACATGGGGAAAGGGAAGATAACATTTATGGCCTCATTCTTAGCCACTATCACTTTTCTGCACTCAAGCAAACTCAGATATTTGCTGTCCGCTTGCAATGGAACTGTTGGTTCTGTTGAACTCCAACACCTTTGAATTAGAATGGCCAAATTCAGATTGAGCATATTTTAACAAATCTATTACGGGTGTTGTTCAGGCCAAACCCTGGGAAAACAAAGAATGCAGGTGGAGGAGGAAACTGCGCAAAAGTAAACACACGAATGTCGAAAGTAGGGGTTTTTTTGGGGTGGCGGTGTTTCTGGTACTACTGGTGCTACACACCCCGAAAACAGCAGCCAGGTCTAATTAACTGCAATAAACTACGCACTTAAACCGGCTAATTGGGCGAAATCATGCCAATCCAAGTGCCACGCCCACTTACACTAGTGTGACGGTGCTGTCCACGCTGCCCGCCGTAGAGGAGCCGGCTACGTCATCGGAGTTTTGGCTGGCGACCACTGGCTGTTGCTCCTGGCTGCTATCCAGGCTGCTGGATCCTCCTCCTGTCAGGCTAGAGGTGGTGACTGTTCCGGTGACTGATCCTGTGCCCGTTCCCGCACTCTGCGCCGGACTCGTTGTTGTGGTTGCTGTGGTGCGCGTGTCGAACGTCATGGTGGTGGTGGATCTGTCCAGCCAAGTCGTCCTGCGGAGCACCTGAAGCGGTCGAAGGTGCAGGAGCTCTGCTTCTCTGGGTGTCTGGCTAATCTTACTGCAGTCTGCACTGGGCGGCGTTTTTGGTTGATGACCTATGGCAGTTGTGAGTTATCCGGAGTGCTCCTTGTCTAGTTAGGGAGTTTCCTGCTTTCCGGTTTTTGTTTTTGAGGCACTGTTGGTCGGCGACTCCTGGCTTTGGGCTCCCTCTTATTGTCCTTTTTCCCAATAAGAACTGGCGTCCTGCGTTGCGTTTACATATTCCTGGTCAGCGGCCACAGTTTGCAAAAATCTATAAACTGCAACGAAGCGAAAGAGGCAGAAAGAGGCGAATAAATACATGGGCTAAAAGAGAGACCGAAAAGGCACACATACATGAACAGGGGCCTTAAGTGTGTGAGTGGGCCTGCGTGTGTGTGAGAGAGCACTGGGTTGGAATATGAAAAATCAATATTATTTAATAGACGAGGCAGCAAGCGCCAAATAATGCTCCAAAAGCACACAAATTACGCTCTCACCCACACACACACACGCACACTCTTTTAGCGGTCCAATCGTGTGTGTGAATTTAATTTAATGTTGTTTTTGTTTTACGCTGCGCTCTTTATTCTTATTTATTTATTGTTATTTTTTGGGCAAACAAAGAACATTTTTCTGCCGAAAATTACATCACGTACGGATTTTCCACTCCCTCTCTCTCTTTCTCTGCGCCCGGCAACATCCTTAAGCGGAATGTCGGTCGGTGGGCGGAGCAAGTGGGAGGGGAAGGGGCGTTGGGTGGTCGCAGGGTGGTGAAAATAACTACGCATAAAGACTTGAAGCTGCAGGACCGAAAATATGCAAGAATTGGCTGTATAGAGGGTGGGGCGCGGGCAGGGATTCTCCTAATTCTTTCTTTCACTTTGGAGTTTCGAGAGAGTAACGGAAGTCACTCAAGGACGGCAGAAAGTGCGGCTTTTCATTATTTTCCCCTTTTTTCACTGGCCACTCACACATGTACATGTATTTTTTGCAAGTCGATTAGATCAAATGAACACTTTCTTAAAGACCCAAAAAGGCGATTTGTTTTCTTCTCACTTTTCTTATTGCAAATTTGGGAGCTCCAAACTTAGGTGCTCGTTCTAAAAAAAGTCGCGGAAACTAATTCGCGAATATTCAGCTTACAAATCAGCCGGCCAATAGACAAAATGGCGTCTGCCTTTGCTGTTGTTCTGCGGCCAATTCCAATTCCGTTCCCTATTGGACTTTTACCTGCCTGGCCGAGGGCAAAGTCCTGCGTGTCCTGCGGGAGCGACGGGTGAGGCTGCCACGGCGTCTTTTTATCCGCTCGGCGTGCAATTCGCGTTAAATTAATGATATTTTAGTTATTTCTTTTGCTAGGGTTGTGCAGTTCAGGCGAACTAGTTTTGAACTGAACCGGTTCCTCTGGTGCTTTTGGCCAGGGCTGCGAGGTTACTAGAAATTATGCTTATCGAGCGGCACTAGTTCATTCGGGGATGGGGTGGGAAGTATTTTTTGTTATTGAAGTTGGTTTATTTAGTAATGAGCATAATAGCATAAAATAAATGTCTATCGGTGCAAAATAGTTCTGTCTTGACCTTTAAAGACGCGTGCACATAACTAATTCGTCAAATTAGCTGTCAAATGTGTTGATGCACAAATTTAATTGCGCTTAGCACTATCGTTTACTAGCGAAATATTAAATATATCGATACCATCGTGAGAAGTCAACTCAGCTCTACTGTATGATGGTAGTTGAATAAAAATGTACGACGCGTTGGAACGCTGTCCTGGAGCATATTGTGGACGATCTCCGCTTGGAAATGACACCTGGAGCAACTGCGGGGTCTGTCCCCGAGGATCCCGGGTGTGTGTCCTCTGCCCAATGGCATCTGCCTTTAATTAATCCTACTGCAATCGTCCTCAGGTGAACCAGAGCTACGCCTGCTCTCCTTGCCGCGACGAATTAACCACATACTCCTGGCTTTATCTGGGATTTATGACCCTCCTGCCGCTCATGATGCACAGCTTCTTCATTGACATGGATGCTAAGGATCGCAAGTCAGCGGGAATAGTCCTCACCCATTACAAATAAGAATTTATTGATTGCCTCTTCACAGATTTTCCCGCAAGCAGCTGATACTGACGGCCAGTGCCTTCGTTGAGGTGGCTCTGTCTGCCATCCTGGCCACCTTGTTCATGGAGCCCATGTGGGAGCTGCGCCTGTACGCCTGCGATGTCCGGAAACTCACCGACTGGTACACCCTGTTCTACAACCCGAGTCCCAATTACGAGGCGCGCGTGTATTGCACACAGGAGGCAGTCTATCCACTGTAAGGCTGATCACTAAAAGAAATATTGACTAAACTAACTTGTATCTTAATTATCTAGGCAAACCATCGTGCTGGTGTTTTACTTTCTTTGCCTCGTCAACATGTTTCTCATCCGCCCGCTGGTCAGCAAACTGATGGATGTGGGTGGCAGGAGCAAAGCGCCCATTTACTCCGCCCTCTACTTCCTGCCCCTGCTAACCTTTATCCATGCCTTGGGATGTGGGTTGATCTGTAAGTATTGCATTAGGTATCTGTTAGCTAGACGTCTTTACTCCACGGTTAACCTATTCAGATTACTCCTTTCCGTACCTGAGTGTGGCCATTTCCATGGTGGCAAATGCCATTCACTATTCTCTGAAGTTGGACCAAACCCTGAAGGCTTTGGTTCACTCCTCGGTGTGGGAGCTGAAAAATGTGGTAATTATAGGTGAGCACTTTGGGCTTTTACATTAAATACACTTTACCACCATTTTGTTCTCACAGCCGTCCACTGGACGCTGTTGGCCTATGGGATTACATCGCTGAACTACCATTACGGCTTTATGTGCCTTGTTCCCTTCCCCACACTCTTCTACATCCTGACCGTGCGCTTCACGGATCCGTGCGAGTTCCGGGAGTTGGAGTCGAGAATTTGATGCGGCGACGTCCAGATGCAAATCTTCCATGCTCGGGGCACCAGACGATCGACTGTTGTTATCTATGTGTAGTGTATGCGTCGCTTAATTTATTTATATTTAGTGCGTAGCTTATATTAACCTGTTCCATTTTTCACTAATTTAAGGCGATTTGGAAGAATAATTATCTCTTATTTCGTTGATAATAAAGGTTACTTTGGTTATTGACCAACCGATAAATAAGAAGCCAAGAAATTCAAAAAATTCTGTGAGGGTGAAAATTGGAACAGGAGATCTAGTGTATTTGTCGTATCATATATGTAGCCTTAAACCAATTATCGTTCTTTTCGTTTTAATTATATTTCACATTAATTATACACATATAGTAATATTAAATACAAATCATCAGTTTCCCATCTCTAAAATAGTTTTTACACAATACATATTGCTACATATTGAATTTGGATGCCGCTCTTGGTTCACGTTCAGATCCTTCGTTCCACACGCCGCTTTTCTAGAGGTCGTGCTTCAGTGTGTGAACCTTGGGCGCATCGTTGTCGTCTTTGTCGTCATCGTCATAATATTCCCCATATCGCAAGCCGTAGAAAAGAACATAAGTCAAGGACAGGGTGCAGCGGATGAGGAGCGGAGTATAAACAAAATCAATACCAGCCAAGAGAATAGAAAATGTGATGAACCCAAGTACGTTCAGTTTATGGTTTTTGTGGGATGAGGGAATTCTCTGCCGTTATATGGAGTGGAGTCTTCAGTTTTCAGGGCGTCTATTCCGCTTGCGTGTGTTCATTTGCGAACCTGTTGCGCTCCTCCAGGAACTTCAAGCGCCGTTTCCTCAGCTCGCCCAGCTCCGAGGAGTTCTCTTCGAAGTCGGCATCAGAGTTGGGCAGACTCACCGCCTCCGTGGCCGTAGAAGGCACGTCGTCTTCGTCTGCATCCGCGCCCAGATCCTCAATGGTTACCTTCTCTGCAGGCAGTGGAGGAGCCACTGGAGCTGCTGCCGTGGGAGTCACTTGGTGAGCTTCCAGCTGCGCCATAGCCGTGGCCGAGGTACTGGGCTTGTCGTACACGTCTGATCCTACAGCTCCTTCAACGCTTGGAGCTGCCGCGGATGCTGGCGGCACTGCAGTGAGCTGCAAGCGCGAGGCCAAAGTCTGGTACTGGGACATCATTATCCCCGCTGAGTCCAGCATAAGGTTTATGTTTTGCAGCAACTGTAACAGTAATTCAAGTTAGTCGTTACAAGTTATGCTATTTCAAAATGAAGTTCCACCTTCAGACGCTGCTCAATCTGCTCCCGCTGGTGTCCCTCCATGGCGCGCAGCTCCTCGTCGGTGAACTTGGTCAGGTCCAGCGGAATCGGTGGCGGCGGCATGGGCGAGATGTAACCAAACTGCGGCGGCATCATAAAAGGCGACAGCATGGGCATGACCGGCGGTGGAGGCACCGAAAGTCCAGCCAGATTTGGCAATCCGTCTGCAAAGGAGTTGGGAGGGTTAGCGATCCTCTTTTAGTATAACCAGCTATGAACTCACTAGCATCGCCGAAAAGATCTGCAAAGCTAGGCGGCAGAGCTTGACCTCCGAGCAGCGGGCCGTTAGCGCGAGCCTGGTTGCCATCGACTCCGGCAGCTGGAGTTGGAACAGGCAGTCCTCCGGCTGGTTGGGCACCAGCTGCAGCCGGAGCGGCATTCCCAGCTGCAGCGGCGGCAGCCTCATCGCCTGCTCGCGGCATCGCTGTGGAATTCACGGCAGGGGTCCGCAGAATGTTCAGGCGGCAGGTGGGACAGGTCTGCTGGCGCTGGAACCACGAGCGCAGGCACGTGGTGTGGAAGATGTGGCCGCAAGGCAGCTTCTTCGAGTGGTTGATCATGTCCTCGCGGCAGATAATGCAGATATTGTCTGATTGGCGCAGCTCCTCAGGCGTGGCGTCCGGATACAGGGTGTTCATGTTGCGGATGGCCCGCCTGGACATGATCACGTCGTTTAGTGCCTTGCGGAAGTTTCGTATAGTGAAGAACATGGGCCGGAAAACGAACATGGGCAGCGCGTAGATCTTGGCCATGATAACCACGAACAAGATGTAGAGCACCACCTTGATGAGCCCGATAACCAGCTCAGTGTAGAGCAGGAACACCGCCTTGTTCTCCCAAGGCGTGTCCGTGCGCATCTCGGCAGCGTGCAGCACGTACTTGATGGCTGTGCTGGCGATTACAGTCAGAAGGATGGCGTACTCGAAGCCGAAGACCAGCTGCACGGTGGGTCCACGCACCAGGGTCGAGTTGTAGGCGTGGATCAGCAATACGTAGTCCAGGATACCCAACAAGGTGAGCAAACTGCCCACGCGAATGTGGAACAGCCAGCCGAGCACGGGCGAACGCTCCATCTGGGTGTGGATACAACTATAGTATAGATCTGGTATTTACAAGGGATATTCCTTACAAAGTCCACCCGCTCCTCGGCCAGCCAATGGAATGATTTCAGAAATAACAGCACTGTGAATAGGGCCACGAAGCGCGGATTGAAGTCGTCTCGGAACACCGTGAAGGCCAAGCAGGTCTCCGTGAGTGCGTACCAGAAGCGCTCCAGTAGATGCTCGAACTCGGCGGCGCGCAGCGTGCCCAGGAAGATCTGAGGGATAAACCATATTAGTGGAAGCTACGAGGGGTCTTTAATACCAATCACCTTGCGGAGCAGCTTGCCAAACATGAAGACAATTACGAAAAACTGTATGTAAATGACCTGGAACGAAGGGAATGCTTAGATTGGGCATGGGCGATATATATGAGATATACCCACCGCCATGGAGGCATTCGACTTGGTTATGTAGACCACCGCCGGATAAAACTGCTGCTTTTGGTAGTAGGCATTCCCGATCACCGCGCTAGTCAGCGCCATGCAAATGGACGATAGCAGCAGCTGCATGATGCCGCTTGTGGTCGCCAGGGCCGCCAGCTGGCTGATGGACTCCAGGAATATGTTAATTTTGGCCGGGATATTTGCCTGCCCCCACTCTACATATATGGTCGCAGCTTGCGGAAACGGTACCACTCGGGTTCCCTCTGCTGTCCGAAAATGTCGACTTTGCTCTCGTTGACGATCGAATTTAGCCGGGTTTTGTTAGCCGAACGAAGTTGTTTGCCTTGCCATCGAGATTTCCTACTCTGGAATTGGGAGTGGTAGCTCTATTGGGGCTTATTAATATTTTTATTTTTAACTTTTTTTTAATTACACGTAGTACGTACCTACCGTTCAGTGTGCCCCTTTTGCTTTGGCCAGGTTTGCCGGAAATAAATACCAAAATAAACAGATCAGAATATGGAATACATATGCAAAAATACTAAAACTCAAAACACTGACATACTAATTAAATAATGATATACGCAGTTGGAACAGTTGGGAATTATAGCTTCGCAGACGTGTTTAAATTCAAAAAGCTAAGCTATTGTTGGTAGCGTTGAAGATCCATGGTAGCTCTTGTGCGTTGGGACAAAGTCGCCAATTATATTAACCTCAAATCTATGCCGATACTTGGTTGCGATTTGGTAAAACATCTCACTAACAAAAGAACGCCAATCTTTACTATAAATAAACTAAACAGATTTTTATAAAGATAATCGTACATTATAAAATTAACCTGTTTCATTAATCACCGTCGAAAACATTTATTTTTAAATTTTCCCTCATGCCGTAATCACAAATTATAGTATGAAGAATTTTTGTCATATCATTTAGAGTGGTCTATCCTATTTTACAAAAAAAATTTATTAAATATATGCGAACAATTCTTAAACATTTGTTTATTGTTATTGGAACGAAGATGGTCACACTTTAGCCGCTCTTATCAGAAGCCGGGCGAAGAAGAAGACGAATGGTTCCAATTGGATGATAAATAGTCGTTGAATTGTAATTAGTCAGCACAAGCAAACTGTTTTAGCAGGTAAGACCTCCAATTTGAGATGCGGTGGCTTTGGATTCCTGCCACCTGTCTGCTGTTTACGATTTTCAATCTAAATGTATCCGCCGACGAAGATGAAATTCCTCTGAACCTTGATGAATCCAAAGAATACCCTTTGTTTGAGTATGGAGAGGTCAAAATACCCACACCTACCAAGGGATTAATGTACCCCAGGGATTCGGAGACCCGCGAGGTGCGCAGATTGGATGGAATGTGGCGCCTGGTCAGGAGCGACCCAGCAGATCCCCTCGAGGGAATCAGGGAAAAATGGTTTTCGAATAAACTGAGAAAGACCGGAAGGGAGGTCATCCCCATGCCAGTGCCCGCCTCCTACAACGACATAACCACGGATAACTTGCGGGATCACGTGGGAACCGTGTGGTACGAACGAACCTTTTTTGTGCCCCGCTCCTGGAAGGTGAACCAACGCACCTGGCTGCGCTTCAGCAGCGTTCACTATTCGGCAGTGGTTTGGATTAATGGCAGGAATGCCACAAGTCACTCGATTGGCCACCTGCCCTTCGAGGCGGAGATCTCGGGATTGGTCAGCTTTGGAGCGGAAAACCGGATCACGGTGATGTGTGATAATCGCCTGGGCAGCCGCACCATTCCCCAGGGTTTGGTTTATAAGGCAATCACGGATCACGGATCCGAGCCCGTCCAGAGTTACACCTTCGACTTCTTTAACTACGCGGGAATCCACAGAAGTGTTCACCTGTACACCACCCCACTGCTCCACATCAGCGATGTGAAGGTCACTACTCAACTCACAGCCGAGGGATTGGGCCGCATAGACTATCGCCTTTGGGTGGATGGCAACCAGGAGGGTCTCCGCATCCACCCCACTCATCTCCTGGTGCAATTGAGGGACAGGGATGGACAAGTGGCCGCCCATCAGATCAACAAAGCGGTCTACCATGGTACTCTTCTGGTGCCAAAGGCCAATCCCTGGTGGCCATATCTAATGCATCCTGATCCTGGCTACCTCTACGATCTCCAGTTTGAACTCTATGTGGCCAGCAATGAGGAAAAGGAGGCGGATGCCCTGCAAGATGCCTACCGCCTGCCAGTGGGCATTCGCAGTCTTAGTTGGAGCAACGACAGCTTACTGCTTAATGGTAAACCTCTCTATCTGCGAGGATTTGGGCGTCACGAGGATTCGGATGTGGGTCTTGGTAAGGAGAAACTCTTGTACTCGACTAATTTCGGTTTTGCTTAGATCCGCGGCAAGGGACTGGACAACGCGCTCCTGGCTCGCGACTTTAACCTGCTCAAGTGGATTGGAGCCAATGCCTATCGCACCTCGCATTATCCTTACTCCGAAGAGTCCATGCAGTTTGCCGATAAGCACGGCATCATGATCATTGACGAGTGTCCTGCTGTGAACATTGACATCTTCGAGCCGCAGCTCCTGGAGCAGCACATGTCCTCGCTGGAGCAACTTATCCACAGGGACAGAAACCATCCCAGCGTAGTGGCCTGGTCGGTGGCCAATGAGCCCCGATCCCATAAGCAGGGAGCCTTTAAATATTTCAAGTGGGTGGAGGGTAAGCCAGATATATATAGCAGCTAATCAGGATGTTCTTCCTATAGATCTCTGGTGAACTTTACGAGGAGCATTGCTCATGGACGTCCTCTAACGGCGGCCATCAATGCCAATTCCTCCACCTGCCATTTGGCGCAGTTTTTGGACATCGTGGGCTTCAATCGCTATAACTCTTGGTACCAAAACTCGGGACGCACTGACATGATTGTTAACCTGCTCACGAATGAGGCCCAGAGTTGGCGGGATAAGTTCGGCAAGCCAGTCATCCAGTTTGAGTATGGGGGGGACACCATGGAGGGCATGCACTCGGTGAGGGAATAGGACGCTGTTTTGGTATGATTTCTAATAATTCCTCGGACTCCTTAAAGCTACCCGCCTTTATTTGGTCTGAAGAATACCAGGTGGAGCTCTTTTCCCGGCACTTCAAGGCCTTTGATGAGCTTCGTAAAAGAAAGTGGTTTATTGGAGAGTTCGTGTGGAACTTTGCCGATTTCCGAACTGCGCAGAGTGGGTTATCCCTACATCCTGTTTTATGATAACTATAAGTTTAATATATCTGTTTCAGCCATTACCAGAGTAGGCGGCAACAAGAAAGGCGTCTTTACCCGGAACCGGCAGCCCAAAGAGGTGGCCTTCCTCCTTAGATTGCGCTACTTTGCGTTGGCCAAGGAGTTGGATCAATGCAGGCTTCCTCGAGATCTAACTGTGTATATCTCCAAGCATATCCATAACGAACTTTAGATCAGGGATTTCTATATTTAGCTAGAAACGCACAAAGTAAGCTTTAAATATTCAATATTTCTGTATAGTAATAACAATAAACTTTTTATCAACAAGCTATTCACTGCTATAGAGTGCTTTATAGTGATCCAAAATGTTCCCCTTATAACTTGACACATTTAGATGGGATTTGGAAGGATAACTATTATTTTATTCTGAAAGAATAAATCCATTTAAAACATCTATGACCGAGATTAACACAAATTCAGTAGGTTAACTTATAAACATGTTTCATGCTGTATTAAATGTATCCCCACACCCACATATTACCCCCTTCCTGACATCTTCATTGGCTTTGCTTTGTCATGGCCAACTCGTGTTGGTTAAGACCTCTCGACAGCAAACCTAATTAACTCATTTAGACCCTCTCGTAAAACCATTTATATTTTCTGCTTTGCCACTTTACGCGTTTTGGCAAGCGGAAAACGAAATAGCAAAATGAGGCGGCGCACAATGGGGCATTTCCATGGCCAGAAAGCAGATGAGTTGACCGTGCGAAAACGTGGCATAATTAAGTTGGTTAAATGAAACAGCCGCTCCACAGCGATCTTCGATCTGTGATTGCTAGTCCTCCCCCGCTGACTACCCATTTGGACTTTTACTTTTACCCCTAGCTCGAGAATGAATCGCGATGACCACATGGCGAGTGGATCAACTGGTCATATTGCACAAGGCACTCTTCGTCGTGGAACAGCTGAGGATGTGGCTTTTTGCATAAGCCACCCGAATGGTTAGCACCCAAAGGCTAAAGTTAGCTGCAGAATGACCAGCGTGGATGCGTCTTTTTTTGCGGAAAACAAACGTGGGCCCAGACATAGACACACAGTCATCGACACCGGGCCACCGCCGAGGTAGACCGGTCACAGATCCCATCCCAGCGAACCCAGGCGAAAACGTATCGCAGCAATTTCCCATTCCACGGTGGCTTTTCCATGCCCGTCGTGGCACTTTAAAAAAATTAAATATGAACACCAAGTCACAAATAAATAATCCAAAAATATCAATGTAATAATGAATCCTAAGGCAAATTCTTCAATTTCTGTCATGAAATGCCCCAAAAAATCTGCATTTATTGCATCAATTACTAAAAGAAAATTTATAAAAAACGTTTTTTTTGACTTTTTTTAGAGACAACAAATTTGAATTGAAAATTTCCCAGGTACTCAACCTTACTTAAAAATCAGTGCGCACTTTAAAAACTTTGGTGCTAACAATTTTCTTTGAGTGTTTACTCCAATGCTGTTGCTGCCCATATTGTCGGCTCGCATTGCATATGCACTGCATTTGCTCCGCCACCTCCCACCTCCTCCCCCAACCTCCGGCGACTTTTCTACTCATCTGCCATGTTCCAAGTTCCCTGCTCCACCCTCCACGCTCCACGCTCCACGCTCCAACTCCAACTCCATGTCTCGGTGTCCGCGCTTGACTTACATAAAGCGAGGAGCACCTCGCACGCCAAAAACAAAACCCGTTTTCTCCGCGACGAGGAAACGACAGAAGCGACGTCACTTCGCCCAGGTGGATGTGGTGCGGAAGAGGAGTGGGGGAGTGGAGATGTGGAGGAGTGGAGGAGACCTCTCTCGATTATCGTCGGCGGGATTGGGTTGACGTTTGGCCATACTACTGCACGGTGAATCTAAAATCAAATATGAACTAATCTATGTTTTTCATTATTTACTCCAAAAATTTGCTCATAAAAATTATTTTGAGCACCCTTCATACAAACTAATGTAGAAAACATTTTTGAAAAAAAATTTAAAAATATTAAGAACTGCAAATAGAAAGAAGCTTTCATATATTTTATAATAGCTATATAGTTTTAAATGTACAACCAGTATAAAGATATTTATACTTTTTGCCGCCATGAATGGCTAAACTTGGTTATATATTTGAATATTAAAATTAAGAAAATATTTTTCCTCTGTAACGGTTGGCTACCGCTACTGGGGTCTCGCTGACTTATGTAACCTGTGTAGCCTACCCGGCAATCCGCCAGCTTGGACGGACCTGCATGGTCAAATACACATTTTGCTAACTCATCTTCACCAGCGCCGCAATTACAGCTTTGTCGCACTGGGCATTCTCTCCTTGTCATCAATAGGCCGGAATAATGAGTTTTTTGTCGCGCCATCAGCCTCATCTGCGACTGTGAAAAATTACCCATCTTTATCATTAACCATCTAGCCAGTTTTTGTGCGTTAGTCGATTGGCATGCTTGAAGCCCAAATGCACCTGAACTGATCAGCAGGTGAGGTAGAATCAGAGAAATCATCAATACGCAAAAAAAAGTAAAGAATGATTATCTTTCATGGTATTTTCTAGCTCTATTTTCTATCGGTCACTTAGCATGTTCAAGAAAAAACAAGAAAGGAAAGCTAAATTCGGGCGGAGCCGAAGTTGAAATACCCTTGCAGAATATTCTGTAAATTATATTCTCCAAAATTAATCATATGATGCATTCCTAAATTTAAAAACACCAAAGTTATGGCATTTCCAATCGTTCAGTTATTTGGCAGCTATAGGATATAGTCGGCCGATCCTTATGAAATTTGGTAGGTCAGATTGATTGGCCAAATATAAGATCCATAGAAAATCCCAACAATTACAATTACAAACACCAAAGTTATGGCATTTCCGATCAATCAGTAATATGGCGGCTATAGGATATAGTCGGCCGATTCTTATGAAATTTGGTGGGTCGGATTGATTGGCCAAAAATAAAACAGCTAGATCAATATCAACTTCCTAACTTTAAAATTACCAAAGTTATGGCATTTCCGATCAATCAGTCATATGGCAGCTATAGGATATAGTCGGCCGATCCCGGCCGTTCCGACTTATACACTGCGTGCAAAGGAAAGAAGGGTGTGTGCAAAGTGTCAATTCGATATCTTTAAAACTGAGAGACTATTTTGCGTAGAAACAGACAGATGGAGAGACGGACATGCTTATATCAACTCAGGAGGTGATCCTGATCAAGAATATATATACTTTGTAGGGTCGGAGATGTCTCCTTCACTGCGTTGCACACTTTTGACCAAAATTATAATACCCTCTGCAAGGGTATAAATATAGCACTGGCTTGCAATTTCAATTGAGTTTTTGGGCGGGGGCGTTGTACCCTATGCAAAAGACGAGTTGCAAAAGAAATATCAAATTCGATTTAAAAATTTACGTGTGTCTGTCAGTTGGCAGCTTTTTCGTTTACTGGGATTTTATTTTTGTTTCGGCTTGCCTTGTTTTGCTATTGTTGGCCCAATTATAGTGTCATAACAATTACGCACGCACACAAAGAGGCATAATGAGTTTCAGTTCGGGCCAGGCTAAAAAACTAAGAAAAAACTAAGAAAAAGACTGGGACAGAGAGCAAACGGCGAAAACCAGAGCCAAAGCCATCGCCATCACTGTCCAAAGTTGACCTACTGGAAGACGTGTTAATGATGGATGTTGAGATAGGCCACGATGTATAATAAAGCGGCCATTAAGGTTGCAAAAACGCGAATAAAATTAAGCAGCCCAGAGATAAACCAATACAAACTCATTGTAATGAATTATAAGTTATTAATAACCTCCTACGATTATCTCGTGCAACTATACTTATCAGAAATCAAAAGTGATTTTAAGCCAAGACAAAGAGACAAAGGTCACCAATCCATTCAAAATTAGTTGAGCAAAAACTACAAGTCCCAAAAATTTGAAAGTGTCAATATTATGATGACCTTTGTTTACTTAGAACATAATATAAATTAATTGTATTAACGTTCCTAACCCATTCAAAAGGTAATTATAAATAATATTATTGGTATTGAAGACTGCAAAGTAAAGTTGAACAGATTCACAAACGTAAAATCACGTTGTAAAATTAAAAACAAATGGCTTTAATGGCATACTTTTGTTGATTAAATAAAAGGTTAATACACGACTGTGTCGAACCGATTCCAGTCTTGCAAGTGACCTTTTCCCATTACTCCAATTACACGGCCTAAAGTGAAGCCCGACAAAAACTGAATTACGACATCGATGGGTGAGAGACCTTCGCCGAAATCTCTCGACCACAATAAACCGAATTAACATTAACGCCAGTGGCAGCCACAGCTGATCAAAACAGTTTCGAGACATGAAAATGATTTAGCGCACTGTCATTGGGTCTGCTGCCTCCGCTATCGAGTGTAAAGTGTTGACTTTCATCTCATTGTTGCCCCCGAACCCGAACCTAAGCCCAAGCCCAAACCCAAACCCAAAACCAAACCCGATCCCCAGTTGAAAACCCAAACTTCAATTGCAGATCGTGCCCCAACGCACGCAGATACGCAATGCAGCAAGTCCTTCATTTTGGAGCGTGAAGGTTTTTAAAGAGCCAAGGCGCCCTTGGTACACTCAAAGAAAACGTTTTTTACTATGAATTAAAAAACAAGATATATATTAATTTTCCTTACTTGTTACCTTTTTATTTTATGTCTGAGGGGTATTAAAACATTTGTATTTGGAAATAATTGCTTGATAATGGGGATGAAAAAATATTTCCGCTGATAATTGGTTTAAACTTGAAGCCAATTTAATAAAACAAAAAAAGTACAGTTTTATTTATATTAATACAAAAGCTTTGATGCAATTACAATTTATTGAAAATTAAGCAAAATTACTTACTTGCCTTTGGTGAAAAGTTTTCTCTGTATGGAGCCAAAGTCATTGCCGGTTTTGCGTCTTCGCGAAAGTGTGTGTCGAGATGTAAATAAACCTCATTTACTCCAATTTACTGCCAGTTTCATTTCCAGTCGAATGCAGTCGTCTTCCCTTTCATTGTGATTTTAATCGCACCTTTTCGGACGCCATCTGCGACTCCACAGGTCCTCATCCACCGACATGACATAATGGGCACAATGGGCAATCCAGCTCCATCGGGGTCTTCTTTCACTTCTGCCAGAATCAGCGCAGATTTCTTGTTTCCGAGCTTCTTACGAGGTCAGATGGGTGTCTTAACCGCAATCCCGATTCCCCAGAGACTCCTTTATTTGGCAGGTTGTCCGTTTTAGTTTTTTTTAACATTAAACTGGGAATTTAAATTTACAATGACATTGTCACACATATCTAAATATTAGTAAGATAATGCCCCATAATAAAATTGTAAGAAATTGAACCGTCAAAGAGTTTTTTTATTTATCAAGAAAAGTTATCTAAAATATAAGAATCTACGAGGAATAAATTGTTTCTAAAGTTTTTCAGATAATATTATTATAATATTTGGCGAACATGTACACGGCTTAGGGAAATTTTGGAAATTGGAGCTTTTGCTGTTGGCCCATTCTTGTGCAAATGTAATTTTAATTTGGCTCCTTGGGAAACGTTAATTATACGCCCCGTGGTGCCAGAGCCCTACTGCTCCACATTGCGACTATACGTATTGTACAGGCCTCTGCCCCCTGACATCCCCCGATTCGCATTTCCCAGCCCATTTCGTAATCTTCGTGCCCATGTGACGCTGATGCTGATGGATGACGAGCCCAGGTTGCGACTAGCAATTGAAATGCAACTGCAACGGGAAATGCGAACTGAAGTTTCGTCGGTGGAGCCATCTCTCATGGCCGAAAATATATTTTTTGGGCCTCCATGATCCTCCTGGGCTGGCTTCAAAGTTTTGTGGCTGGGTTGTTTACCTTTGGTATCAATCGCGGTGGTGGGAAAATCACTTCCTGGTCCGCCGCGAATCGAAGGAAAGTGCCAAAGAAAATTTCAAATACCAAAATCGTTAGCGACATTTTATTTTTTTCGGCCTTTTCTTTTTCTTCTGTCTTTACGTTGTTTTCCATTTGGAAATTTTGTTTTATTGTGAGAAGCGCACAGCAGCAGCAAAAACAAGTTGTGGACGAAGTTTGGCGATAATGACGTTGCCGAATGGACGACTTGGCCCGAAGAGCTGAAGACTGAAGACAGAAGACCGGCGGGTATAAAGAGTAGCTCTGCTGGCTAGGGAGATGCATTCAGTCGCTGGTTCCCCACTCGGAAGCAACCAAATTTACTCCACTCTACTCTACTCAACTCTTCCCCCCAACAAACACACTCACCCAACTCGTCGCTATGAACTCCTTCTCAGTGGTAAGTGATAGAGGATCCTGAAGATCGCAGGACTCAAGGCAGACCAAAACACTGGACAAAACGGATAACAGGCCTTAAACGGATTTTAAAAAGTACCATTCTACATTAGCGTAAAAAAAGGCAACAAACAGCTCACAATATCTTCGAAAAGAAGCTTTTTAATATTTCTTTGCTTAGAAAGATTTTCAAACATCATAAAACTCCACATTCGCTTTTACAAAAGACCTTCCGATAAAGAAGATATGAACATATTCAGGAAAAATATCATCAATTTTGTATTGGAGATTATAAAATTAACTGAACAGTAGCTTTTTATAATCACCTTCTCTAAACTCTAACAATAAAGTTGGGTACACTAATTGTCCAGTATTTTTTTGAACAAAATGTACTTAATAGAAATTGTAGGACCAAACAATGACAATCAACTGTGTTACTAACGACATTTTTAAAAAATTATGTTTAGGCCTGACACAGTTTTCATTAACTGCACTTTGGTTGGCTCGGATACATGACCAATGTTGACCACACACTAATCCCTCGTCACCTCTTTGCAGTTCTTAGTGTTCGCGCTGGCGGCTTTGGCTGCGGCGGAGCCACCATCCGGATATAACTATCCCCGCGGCGGAGGCGGTGGTGGTGGCGGTGGACACGGCGGCGGATTCGGAGGCGGCGGCGGATTCGGAGGCGGCGGTGGATTCGGAGGTGGCGGCGGCGGTGGCTTCCAGGCTGTGAGCGGCGGCTTCCAGACCTCCGAAGGCCAGAACGTCGATCCCCAGTTGCTGGAGCAAGTGCGTCAGATCCTGTTGAACGAGGAGAGCAAGCAGGGCGGCGGCGGTGGAGGTGGCGGTGGCGGCGGTGGCTATCCCAGTGGCCCGTCCACCAGCTATGGTCCTCCGTCTTCGAGTTACGGAGCTCCGGGAATCGGCGGCGGTGGCCGTGTAGTGGGCATCGATCTGGAAGGCGTCCGCCAGGCTATCCAGGTGGCCCAGTTCGCCCAGCAGAGCTCGCAGCAGGGAGGCGGTGGCGGTGGATACCCCAGCGCCCCATCTGGATCTTATGGAGCCCCCTCGAGGCCCAGCGGCAGCTACGGAGCGCCCTTTTAATCGTTCCCCATCTCCACACCCCTTCCAAAACTCAGCGACTGTACCTCTCAGTTCCCCGACACACTCCAACACACCCCGTTCTTCCGGAACCCCAGAACACCAAACTCAATCTCGAATTTCGTCTCGTACCCTCAACGAATCTCGAATCCGGGGCTTCGTTTTTAACCTTTTTTGTAACCCTTGTAAATAGTTTTGTCACACTACACGAATACAAGAAAAACCGAAAACGAAAGCCACACAACAACAACACCCACAACACCAAGATGGAAAACACCCCAGACAGTGTTATAACGCATTATTAGCTCGTAAGTGTTTTTATTTTATATGAAACAAACAAAGAAACAACAAAAAAATATGAAAACAATAAAAAAAATAGTAAATTTTGTCACCGTTAAATCATTGCAATGTTTTTATTTCAACTTCGATGGAAAGTGTTTGAAATTAGATGCCCTCGTTAAATTCATCATTAACAACATCTGACCCCGTTTCTTGTTGTTTAACTCCAAGGCACTCGATGATCTCGTAATGACAGTCCATTCACATAGACCAATTCCAATTCAACGACTTCGAAGCTCTCCATGAACCGAGTTGTCACTGGTCTTATGTGAGTTTATTAAATACCAAGCCAAACATCTTTAAAAATCCTTTCACTTTTCAACTCGATGAGGTAGCTGTAACCCCTGGCCTATCCTCAAATACACTGTGCAAAGCGTTTTAAAATCAGATATGTACGTAGATTTCTTTGAGGCAGATACATATATTTCCTTTCAGGAAAACGCTTACTCTTTCTGTTTAAAAAACATTGGGAGTGTTGTTTGTTTAATAAATCTGTAGAGCCTGAAAATTAAACTGTAAGTCGCAAAGCTAACAAAAATGTTAAATACTTGTGGCATGGGTAGATAATCACAAAACTATTGGTTTTAAACTACTGGAGACTTATTTGAAAACCCTAAGATGTTATATTTCTTGTTTAATTGTTTCCTTAACCAGACTTTTAAAGAATGTAAGAAGTTAACAATTTTTTACCTACCTTGTTTAAAGGTTGATTAAAAATGTATTTCGAATTTCAAATATTTTGCTGTGCATGGAGTACTCTCAGCTTCAATGGCTGTCGTGCAAGTGCTCGAAATGGAAGATATAGATGAAGATGAGGATGGGGACGTGGTGGCAGATGGCAAGTGGCAGATGGGACCGGAGGGGTGCTCATTACGCGGATGTTGCGACAGATGCAGCCGAGACTCTGGGAAGGATGAGGGGAGTCGATGGACATCAATTATTACCACAACTGAAGTTGGAGTTGTGGCTCAGAGCTATAAATGAAGTGGAAGCCGGCGCTGAAGCTGCAGCCACTTAACCAACATTCGGCATCATTAAGATTGCCCAATTGAATGCGTGCCGAGGTGGCCATCCACATATATGGAGGTGCAGCCAAAACGGTGCACTGGCAGATGAGCCGCCAAGTGGAGTGGAAGTCGTGGGGTCCACCGATTACGGCATTGCGGCTACCGCAAACAAAACAAGAAAGGCAAGCTAACTTCGGGCGGAGCCGAAGTTGATATACCCTTGCAGAATATTCTGTAAATTACAATATTGGTTGGCCAAAAATAAAATCAATAAAAAATCGCAACTTCCTAACTTTAAAAACACCAAAGTTATGGCATTTCCAATCGTTCAGTTATATGGCAGCTATAAGATATAGTCGGCCGATCCTTATGAAATTTGGTAGGTCGAATTGATTGGTTAAATATAAAACCCATAGGAAATACCAACTTTCTAACTTAACAAACACCAAAGTTATGGCATTTCCGATCAATCAGTTATATGGCAGCTATAGGATATAGTCGGCCGATCCTAATGAAATTTGGTAGGTCGAATTGATTGGCCAAATATAAAACCCATAGGAAATACCAACTTTCTAACTTAACAAACACCAAAGTTATGGCATTTCCGATCAATCAGTTATATGGCAGCTATAGGATATAGTCGGCCGATCCCGGCCGTTCCGACATATATACTGCGTGCAAAGGAAAGAAGGGTGTGTGCAAAGTTTCGGTTCGATATCTTTAAAACTGAGAGACTAGTTTGCGTATAAACAGACAGACGGACATGGCTATATCAACTCAGGAGGTGATCCTGATCAAGAATATATATACTTTATAGGGTCGGAGATGTCTCCTTCACTGCGTTGCACACTTTTGATCAAAATTATAATACCCTCTGCAAGGGTATAAAAACTGCAGATGCTGAATAACCTTATCTATTCAATTATTCATGTGTCTCAACGACCAAACAGAAAAGTGTGTTTTGCTATAATAACTCAACTTATATTTGGGACTAAAAGATGAAACGAATCCTCTAACTAAACGTCAAATTATATCTTAAATCGTACTTTTTCTCTCATAATTATATGTATTTCAATTTTGTCTAATTATAATTTTTTGAAAAAGTCCCGATTGTGTTTATAGGAGCTTTATATTGTAGGCCAAAATGGCTAAATCGACTCGCCTGGTAATGATAATCAAAAAAATATATACTTTACAGGTTCGAAAATGTGACTTTACTGCGTTTCAAACTTCTAACTTAAATTACAATTTAATTGACAAATTTGAATAGAGAATCAAGCCACAAGTCTTAAAAACTATGTATTTTTGAAATCGCCCTAAATTTAGAAAAGTTATAGACTCCAGAAGTCCAATTTTGGGTCACAAGTCATCAAAACTTTAAAATAACTATCATGAAAATAGGTCAAAAAATGGATCAACGTTAAAATGACAAATTTGAATGCAGATTTTTAGAGAATCAAACCACAAGTCTTAGGAGGTATGTCACTTTAAAATCGGTTTAAATTTGGTAAAGTTACGTTCAGTTAAAGTGCAATCGTATGTCACATTTTAACAACTCATCAACACTTAAAAATAACTAACATGAAAATGGGTCAAAAAATTGATTTACGGTAAAATGGCAAATTAGAATGCAGATTTTTAGATAATCAAACCACAAGTCCACACAAGTTTAAAACTAGTTTACAATTTCATAATTGTTATATAAAGCGAAAACTTAGAATTGTAATAGATTCGGATCTTTAAAACAGTGATGAAAGAACGTGGGTTAATGCCCTAAATAAAACATTTGATAAAGTACTATCTCTTGGCTCTATACAATAATAAAAGTTATCTTTGATACTTTTGAAGACTCACTATAAGTTTATCAAAGTATTACCCCTAAGCTCTCGATAAGCATCAGCAATTATAGTGGCCTTGTCTGGGCCAAATCCGGAACACCATCTCCGAGAGAGTTATCCTCACGTGAACTCCTCTCCGCCGATGACTTGCAAAATGCAGATGACTGGCGGGTTCTCAGCAGGATTGTCTTGCTGACATCAGGGTAAACAGTTTCGCGAGTTGGATGACAGCTAAAACAATAAATGACCCAGCTGGGGATCCATCGCAGATTACGTAATCTCAGCTAAGCCAGGAGTTCTTATCGCAGTCCACTGTGAGTGCAGATAGGCTGCCATTCAGACGGTGAATTGACTCAGGGGTCTTAAGATCCTATAAGATAATACAATCATCTGGATAAAGTCCGTACGTGAGAGCGCCGTCGATAGATAATATTTAGAGCGGGCAATTCCGAAGATAATTTGGGGTGGCCAAAGAACCTTATATAAAGACAGGGAGGGCGCCGTGTTGCTCTTAATCGTGATTCTGCGGCGTCGGAGCCAGAGAGTGAACAGTAATTAGTGCGCCAGTGATTCGTTAATCGTGCACCCTCGAGGAGATTCTTCCGAAATGTCGTCCCTTTTGAATGCCACCGTTTTGGCAACGGCCGCCACCGCGGTTCCCGATTCCCAGTTCGTTTTTAATCCCACGGATTACGCCGTCTTCGCTCTGATGCTGGGCATATCCGCCGCAATCGGAGTTTATTTCGGATTTTTTGCCAAGGGTGCGGACACCACCGAGGAGTATCTCATGGGGGGCAAGCGCATGAAGACCATTCCGATTGCCATTTCCCTGGTGGCCAGCCAATTGTCGGCCATCTCCATAATGACAATTCCGGCGGAGATGTACGCTTACGGGATTAATTGGTTTTTCAATGTGGTTTGCATGGTGGCTGTTGTGCCGCTACTTAATTACGTGGTGATCCCGGTCTTTTATAACAACAACATCACAAACTGCTACGAGGTGATCTATTTGTGTTGCGTATTTTCCAAGGATATGTTTTATCAAATTCACTTCATTCCCAGTACTTGGAGATGCGTTTTTGCCGAGAGGTGCGAGTGCTTCAGACCTTCCTCTTCATAATGACGATGTTCTTCATGCTGCCAATTTTTATTTTCCTGCCGTCGCTGGCTTTTGCACAGGGTAAGTGTTACTTATCGTGGGTAATCCCTCCTTCAGTTAGCCATTTTCTTCCTCTATAAGTGACTGGATTCAATGTGCACATTATCAACACTGTTGTCTGCAGCATCTGCATCTTTTACACCATGTTTGTAAGTAGAAACTACAGTGTTTTAATGTAATTTAAAAAAAAAACAAGAAATTGTTTAAACTTTCAGAAAGTCTCCGAAAGATTACTAAAAAAGGATTTTGAAAAACGCAAACGATTAAGGTTTATTGGACTACATCTTTTTTCTACCCTTTCTCGCATACATTTTAGGGCGGCATCAAGGCTGTGGTCTGGACCGATGTTATCCAAGCCGCAATTATGGTTGCGTCGGTTGTTCTGGTGGGCATAATGGGCGCCATTCGAGTAGGAGGGTTCTCCGAAGTTTTCCGCGTTGCCGGCGAGGGAGGACGTCTGGATATCAAGTGAGTTACATCTGACTCACCATCCGTTCGATGCTAATTCCTTGCCTTTTCAGCTACAATTTTGATCTGACCACACGCTCGACAATATGGAATATTTTCTCTTCGGCGACAATGATGTGGTCGGGGTATGTGGGCTTGAACCAGAGCTGCGTCCAGAGAATTGTGTCACTGCCATCACTGGCTCACGCCAGAAGGTAAGCATTTTTTAAACACATTAAAACCTAGTCAACAAGCCTGACCCAACCTTTTTCCCACACAGAGCCCTAGTCCTCTTCGGCCTTGGCTTCATCCTGATCATGTTCTTCAACTGCTTCACGGGCATTGTAATCTACGCCCGCTTCCATGACTGCGATCCCATCGAATCGGGCCACGTCTCCAAAGCGGACAAAATAGTTCCGTATTTTGTGCAGGACACAGTGGGGCATTTGTGGGGCATGCCGGGTGTGTTCATATCGTGTGTGTTCAGCGCTGCCCTTAGCACACTCTCCGCTAGCATCAACTCGTTGGGAGGAGTGGTCTACTTCGACTACATAAAACCCCACATCCGGCACACGGAGCACAGAGCCAACGTGATCATGAAGCTGTTCGTGTTCTTCGCGGGAATCTATTGCATCTTTGGTGGAATGGTGGTGGAGAACTTTAACTCCATTTTACAGGTTATTTATTCGATTGGAGGCGTTAGCTTTGGCTCCACGACTGCAGTGTTCTTGCTGGGAATGCTGGTACCCAAAGCCCATGGAAGGGTAAGTTGGTGAGTTTCAGAATTATCATCAGGTCTAACCACTTCAATGTTTTCAGGCTGCCTTGATTGGAGTGCTCTCGAGCATTGCCTGCATGGCCAGCATTGTGATTCTGAGTTGGGGACGAAACCACTACGAACCTCTGCCCACCAGCACCTCCGCTTGTCCAGCTCTCCCTTTGAACGGAACCATCGGCACTTCCAGCACAGTTCCATCCCTGCTCATCAGTTCCACGACGGAAGCCCCGGAGAAAGACGGGGGATTTAGCATCCTGGATCTCTCCTTCAACTTGTACATAGTCTTGGGCTTCGCCATCACCTGGCTGGTGGCTGTTCCATTAAGCTACATCCTGAAGCCCAGGGCTGATTACAAACTGGACCCAAAGCTCCTGTCTCCGGTGTTGCAGCCCTTCGTAGAATACAAATTGACACCCGTAGAGGAACCCCTCCAACTGCAGGTGGAAAAGCCCGAAAAGGTCTGAGGATAGTGATGTGGCTTTTTACCATAAAACATGCTTTATAAGTATACATATATTATAAGATAGGTAGTGCAGTGCAACCCCTCTAACTCTTAACAACATCTATCAAGTTAGATTATAAAGCTTTAAACGTTTCTTTAATTTTATATTAAATGTTTTATTAACTTAAACTGTCTTAGTTTGTAGACACAAAATTAAATAAAGCAATTGGGAAAATCTTGAAAACTATTTGTTTAAAAAACAAATTAGGTCAAGAAGATACGATAACCAGTTTCGTAAGCAACTTGTTATTAATGATGGTTCTTCCATTTTGTTTATTACAAGTTTTTCTAGAAAAGTTTAACTATAGATAATAGCAGTTTTATCTAGCAGAGACTAGACAGGTTGGAAATATCTGCACAACTGCCTATCACTATAACCACAATAATTTCACAACAACTGCCCTAGCCTCGGCAAGTCAACCGAGCGAATGACAAGATCTAAATATAGCCATTAAGTTAACTCAAACTTCAACGCCTTATCCCAAGAATTTAAAGACACCATGGTGATCAGCCTAATCAGTTGTGCAAAAGGTTCCAACCAAAGTCGTAATTCTTAACGGTGACATTGGCAAATATTTGGGCCGTAATCGGTGGGCCAGTGGTGTTAAGCTCTACACACTCCGGCAAAAGGTCGTAAAACAGGAGCCACGCCCCCTGCAAGCCCAGCCCCTAGTATTTACCGCTGTCAAAAACTGAAATTATGCAAAGACAAACAATGAAATGGAAAGTTTCACCAGACGTGTGAAGAGTAAATAGATCTGTTCCTAAAATACGTTCATTTGTTAGATGTTTTGTCTTGTGGACATGATTGTTCTATTATTTTGTAATTATTAGATTGTAGTTATTAGTTTGCTTTTATTATTTTATAATAAATATGGCGGATTTTATAATAAATATGGCGGACCCAGAAAATAATACTTTATCCAGTTTAGGGGCTACTCCAATTCTCACACTCGTACGTTTTCACCTCCCCGGCCATGTAGGAACGCCGAGATGGAACCGGAGGCCAGCACAACAATAACACAATATAAGAGCGGCATGCCCGACAGATAAGTGGAGCGCTAAGCCCCGGATGATTTACGGGGGCATCGTCAAGTTCAGATAAGGAGGAGCCCCGGGCGGGAGCTATATTTAAGTACAATCCAGGCCAGGGCCTGCAAGTTTACCATTAGCATCCGTGCACTGTGCACGGCTTAGGTCGGTCTTAAACCCTTATCAAGAGCACAAGATCAGGATCTGCAAGATCAACATAGTTTCAAACAGGATGTCCACTGCTACCACCATGGCTGGTGCCGTTTCCGGCGCTTCGCAGGATCTGAGATTCGGACTTACGGACTATGTGGTCTTCGTCATCATGCTGGGCGCCTCGGCGGGAATCGGAGTCTACTTCGGATTCTTCTCGAAAACCAAGAACACCACGGAGGAGTATCTGCGCGGCGGGAAGAAGATGCAGACCCTGCCCATCGCCATATCTCTGGTGGCCAGGTGAGAGAATAGCAGTGTCGGGCGGTCCCAGCCGGATTCCTTCCGATTCCGTCACAATTTATCTTTCTATATTGGGGGTCATATAACCGTGTTGCGTCAATTGCTGAAAGTGTTATAAGTGCGCTGCGTTCCCAGTACTTCTGGGGATTTAACAAATCCCACCATAATGATTGTTTAAACTTCTCGGAACTAGGGAAATCTGTTTCGGGAATTATTATAATCCATAACAAAGTAATTGATCACTGGAATTCGCCTATAATTCTTGTTATATGATTTCCAGTCAGTTATCTGGGATTGCCATCATGTCCATTCCGGCGGAAAGTTATACCTACGGATTCAACTATATATTCGTGGTTCTGGCCATGATTGTGGTGATACCAATTTTAATCTACATCATTGTGCCTGTCTTCTACGAGAACAATGTCTCAAATTGCTATGAGGTGAGTGAGGAGTAAATATTAAGAATTGTAAAAATCCTTAATCAAATTTTAATATTTATTTTAATACACACAAAATGTAACAACCATAATATTAATACAAATACTTACAATAATGACACCCTAGTATCTGGAGATGAGGTTCAACAAACGCACCCGGCAGTTGGTGACCGCCACCTTCGTGATGAACTCGTTTCTTATGCTGCCCGTTTATATGTTTATTCCATCTTTAGCCTTTGCGCAGGGTGAGAAATCGAAACCTCTTGATCAGTGTCGATGTCGCTAAACTCTTACTTTGCAGTGACCGGCATGAATATCCATGTGATCAACGTAATGGTCTCCTCCATCTGCATTTTCTATACGATGCTGGGTGGGATCAAGGCGGTGGTTTGGACCGATGTCGTTCAGGGAGGAGTCATGCTTTTATCCGTAGTCGCCGTGGGTGTTTTGGGCACCACCCGATCGGGAGGCATTTCCACTGTTATAGAGCATGCCTCTAAAGGCGGACGCTTTAACTTTGAGTGAGTTTATATGCTCTATATTTAAACAAGGATCTAAAGCCGTTAATATTGCAGCTTTGGTTTGGATCCTCGCATCCGCATGTCTTTCTGGGGCGCCACAATGGGAGGAATTTTTATGTGGACGGGTCACATTGGGCTGAATCAAAGCTGTGTGCAGCGCATCGTCTCCCTGCCATCGTACTCCCATGCTAAAAAGTAAGATATTGTGCGAGGAAAACGTTAAGAAAATCAAAATCGTTAATATTACTTGTTTGCTAAAATATGCGAATTGTTTGTATTCGGATCCCTTTTTTAATAGGGTTTAAAACCAAGATTAGTTTTTCGTATTCCAATTTAAATGCTATCCTTTTCAAATTCCCTCACAGATCTCTGATCATTGCTGGACTGGGTTTCCTAATTATCAGTTTCTTCAACACTATCTCGGGAATTATTATGTTTGCGCGCTACTATGGATGTGATCCAATGATAGCTGGTGTAAGTTCATTCTTTATAAGATCCTGTCACAAATTAAAAAAACTATATTTTTGTACGTTCTTTCACCTTAGTCATTTATTGAGAAAATTATGTTTTTATCCATTAATTTAAAAAATAGCTTCTTTCATATTAATCAGCCTAACCAACTTTCACATACATGGACTTAATGAATTACTACAAAATGTTGGAAGAATATGTACTTACTGTGTGCGTAACTTTTTAGCTGGTCAGCAAGCCGGACAAAATGATGCCGTTCTTTGTGCAGGACATCATGGGTCATCTGGCCGGAATGCCGGGTGTGTTCATCTCCTGCGTGTTTAGTGCCGCCCTCAGTTCGCTCTCGGCCACTTTAAACTCCCTGGCCGGAGTGGTGTACTTCGACTACATAAAGCCCCGAATCCGGCACACGGAGGCCCGAGCCAACTGGGCCATGAAGCTGATCGTGGTGGTAATGGGCGGCTACTGCATCCTGGGGGGCTTCATGGTGCAGAACTTCAATTCTATCCTCCAGACGGTGGTCACCATCACGGGTATCAACACGGGTGCCGTGGTGGGGGTGTTCCTCCTGGGAATGTTTGTGCCACGCTGCAATGCCAAGACGGCTGTAACCAGCATTATCTTCAGTGTGGTCGCCATGGTGTGGATCATTGCCAATGGGCAGATCAACTTTAAGTCCGGCCTGATTAAGTACGATGTGCTGCCGAATTCACTGGATCAGTGTGAATCCCGGGGTCTGCACATGATTGCGGATGTGATGTGAGTAACGTGCCACAGTGCTGTGTTGTAAGCGGTGCAGTATCAGCCTTCGCATAGATAATACCGAAGACTGACCGAAGGTTTTACCCGCTGCACCGTTTCTAGCCAAAGATATAAAGTATCTTTTCTTATCAATTTCCTCCTTCTCTAGCAACAAGACTGACTTCACTCCCGTCACAGCAAAACCACCTTCTGGAGCACCGGTGACCACCGCCTTCCACAGCGATCGTGACTTCTCCCTCTACGACATCTCGTTTTATTGGTACAAGGTTCTTGGTACCGCCCTGATCTTCCTGTGGGCAGTGCCCATGAGTTACGTCTGGCGACCGGATAAAAACGAAAAACAAAATCCGAAGCTGTACTCGCCCTTTGTGAGAAAGTTCCTAACTCTTCCTGAGGCGGATCCAGAACTGGAGGAGGTGCCACTGCGAGGTGAGATTCCCCATCTCCGGATAGATCCTGGCGAAAAGGAAAACAAATCTGGTCTCGAAAACTGATTCATTTTAGTCGTTTTAGTTATTATTGAGGCTGAAAATTGAACAAGATGGTTAAGTAAAATAAAATAAACAAAACTTGAATGAAAACATAAAACATTTTTTGAAAACGAGGATCTAATTTCAGGGAAATATGGGATTAAAGACTACAGCTACGTTAATCAATCGATCGACTTTTCAATTTAACACTTCAACAACTAACAACTATTCATCATCCAAGTTCTATTTGCAGCTGTTGAGTTCAAAATAAAGAGGCAAAGAAAGCCAGAGAAAATGATCTATCACACAGTATGCTCTCTAAGCGCTGTTTAAATACATAAGAACAAACTTTAATATTTTAAAGACGACGACAGATCTAGTTTTTACTAGTTGCTTAGCTCTATATAAGCAGTGTTAGGACATGCCCAGAAAGAGAGAATTTCACTTCAAGAATGTACAAGTCAACTGTACAATAGTGTACAAATTTGTTTTTGTAGTAATTTATCATTTTGTAATTTGAATCAATTTGTTGTCACAGGGGAGATAAAATCGGCGAGATACATATATACGACAAAAATTTGTTGTCATGCAAAAGACTTTAAAGTCGATTGGCAGAAGTTTTTACATCTACACGTGATATATAATTTTACTAAAAAAACACCATATCTTTTTTTACACTAAATTTAATTGAAGTATAGATTTATAAATATTATACATTTGATCTTATAAGATAAGGCCAAACTATTTAGGCTTCGTAAATTAAAGAAAATGTATCATTTTTTTAAACTATCATTATTTTTATCACAATAGTAAACAATCCAGCTGACTTGGGGACAACTGAAGGTCGCACTTTAATTTTTATTTTAATTTAATCTTAATATTAGACCCGCAGATGCGTGCGACAAGCTTATCGCATTGATGATTCATTTTCAGAGCCAGGAATGACAATCAATGTCGTCACCGACATGACGTCCTCCTCATAGCGATCGAAAGTACCTTGCACTCTAGCTTCGAAAGTGATGCGCCACTTCGATTAATGGATGAGTTGGCACTCTAAGGAGGGTTCATAATCTCTGGGATTCCGGATCCGACTAGTTAACTTAGCCTGGGCACTGTAAGGCAGATTAGGACCGCTCCTGATTTACGATGTGGCTGCTCCGTTTACGACGCACCTAGACAGATATCTCGCCAAGATAAGCTGACTGGAGACGCTACTTAAGAAGGGTCCACGATCCGATCTCCGCAAGTGTTCTGAAAGTATCCAGACCCAAAGCTCCGAGGCTTTTCCGAATCGTTTTTTCCCCATTCGCGATCCCAGGGATAAACCAAGCCCCAAAGGATGACGGACAGTGCCAGTGTTTTGGCCAGCACAGTGGCAACTGCCACGACGGCCGCCATACAGGAACTTCGCTTCAGCCTTACGGACTACGTTGTCTTCTCATTGTTGCTATGTGCCTCGGCAGGAATCGGGGTGTACTTTGGATTTTTCTCCAAGGCCAAGAACACCACGGAGGAGTATCTGCAAGGTGGCAAAAAGATGCCCACACTGCCGGTGGCCATTTCCCTGGTCTCGAGGTGACTGTCCCGCACGCTTTTTCAATAAATTTCCATGTCGTCACTCTGCACAGGCTGTAAATATACACCTCGGGCCATAAAGATAGCGCCATAGTACCGTGCCCCTCTCATCATCAGCCATCTATTCTCGCTTGTCTATCTGTCTATCTTATTTAAATGCGCATGCCAGATATAAGACCAAAAAAGGCTAAGGTTAATGGCAATGTTACCGCAAAACTTGTGAAATTAGTAAGATCAAACTCGAGCCCCTTTTTCACGGCCATCATTAGCTAAGTGCAGATGCAGTGATCTTGGTTATAGTTTTGGTTGAGATAGGTGATCATGTCGATGACCTTATGTGGGATCATATTAAAATCGTCTGGATGGCTTTTAATGAATTTTTGTATCCCTTTCAGCCAGCTTTCTGGGGTAGCAATGATGTCCGTTCCGGCAGAGACTTACTCCTTTGGATTCAACATGATGTTCCTAAACTGGGCCATGGTTCTCACAGTTCCTGTTCTCATATATGTCATTGTTCCCGTCTTTTATGACAATAATGTCTCTAACTGCTACGAGGTAAGTAAAAACATTCCTAATGAGTCAGCTCTTTTAACACAGGTAAAATAATAGATAACCAAATTTCCTTTAAATTAGATTATGTTATAAAGAAAGCTTCTTATAATCATTTTGTCCATTTGTTTTTAATATTTCAGCAACATTATGAACAGGATCATTTGTTCTTAAGATAGTAATAGGCAGAAAACATAAATTTCACTCTCAATTTAGTTCAATATTACGATTTCATCATATGATAATGAAAACCTGGATTAAAATAGACTAATAGTAGGCTAATACATTCAGCAGCAAAAGTGATAGCATGTTTTGTTAGGCCAATTAACAGATTAAGTTTTTATAGTTATGCCGTTATATATTAAAAAAGACTAAAACGTTCATTATATAACATTTAACCTTTTAACAATCTTGTTTAGTACCTGGAGATGCGATTCAGCAAGAAGACCCGCCAACTCGTGACCATTACGTTCATCTTCAATCAATTCCTGATGCTACCAGTATATATGTTTGTTCCATCGCTAGCCTTTTCCCAAGGTATAGGTTTTAATCGTCGGCGCATTAGTGGTTGAGTTCAAATTAATTTCCGCTTGCAGTAACCGGCTACAACATTCACCTGATCAACACAGTGGTTTCGTCCATCTGCGTCTTCTACACGATGCTGGGCGGGATTAAGGCTGTGGTCTGGACGGATGTGGTTCAGGGAGGTGTCATGCTGATCTCAGTTGTCCTGGTAGCCATATTGGGCACCTACAACACAGGTGGATTGGCCAATGTTCTTCAGAACGCTTCCGAGGGTGGCCGATTGGACATAAAGTAGGTACATTTAGGAATATAAGCAGACTTCAATCATAACTATTTGTTAAATAACAACAGCCTTTTATAACATTATTAGCAAATCATTTGGCATACATCTTTTAACGAACTTCTGTTAGTTTTGGCTTAGATCCCCGCCTGCGTCTCACCTTCCTTACTGGAATGGCCAGCGGGCTTTTGATGTGGACGGCTAAAGTTGGCCTAGACCAGAGCTGCGTTCAGAGAATAGTGTCCATGCCCTCTTATGGACATGCCAAGAGGTGCCTTCTAATGGCTGGCTTCGGTTTCGTGCTCGTCATGTCCTTTACCTGCTTTACTGGCATCATAATGTTTGCCTACTACTACGGATGTGATCCCATTAAAGCTGGGGTAAGATATTGACTTGCATACATGAACACCTTTAAAATCCTTACTCCTTTAGCTGGTCAGCAAACCTGACAAACTGATGCCCTTCTTCATCCAGGACATTATGGGCCATTTGATGGGCATGCCAGGCGTGTTTATCTCTTGCGTGTTCAGTGCCTCACTGAGTTCTCTTTCCGCCAGTCTTAATTCCTTCGCTGGAGTGGTGTACTTCGATTATATTAAGCCGCGCATCCACCACACGGAAGCCAAAGCCAACGCGACCATGAAAATGGTCATCGTGGCTATGGGAGCCTACTGCATCCTGGGCGGCCTAGTCGTGGAGAACTTCAACTCCATTATCCAGACCATGTGGACGATTACGGGCATTAATATGGGTGCTGTGGTGGGAGTCTTTTGTCTGGGCATGTTCATGCCCCGGTGTAATGCCAAGGTGGCGGTGACGGGAATCGGGTTCAGTGTCATTGTCATGTTGTGGATCATCATCAACGGCCAGATGAACCTTAAGTCCGGCCTGATCAAGTACGAACCCCTGCCAAATGGGCTGGATAAGTGCGAGGCAAAGAACTTCGAGGTCATCTTGAATGCAATGTAAGTAGAGGCCATCTGAAAGTAATATGCATAACATTGAACCACCCTTTTCAGAAACAGTAACATCAGCAGGGTCGCCACCACTCCGATTCCCTCTCTGGAAGCACCCAAGCAGGTGACCACCGCCTTCGACAGCAATCGCGACTTCTCCATCTACGACATATCCTTCTACTGGTACAAGGTGCTGGGTGCCCTATTGGTGTTTTTGTGGGCCATTCCAATGAGCTATGTGTGGCGCTTGGACAAGAACGAGAAGCAGAACCCCAAGCTCTTCTCGCCCTTTATCCGGAAATGGTTAAACCAGCCAGGTCCCGTCCTGGAGTTGGAGGAGTTGCCTCTTAAGACGCCACTATCCGAGGAGCAAATCAAGGCAAAGGAGAACGGCATTGCACCAGAAGCCTAATACAGCATATCATCACATCTGTATAGTTGCAGTAGAATAGTTAAGCAACAATAAGTTTTGTATTACAAAAGTATTGTATAGGAACCAAATTAACAGTGATCTCAAAAGTGAACTGTTTAGAAGATATCATTACGCAAAAAAATTATTATACGTGTTTTAGTAGTCATAAAAGATCATGGTCTCTTATAAGATCATCAAAGTCATCTTGTGTGAACAGTTTGGGGCTCTGGGATGTCGCATGCTAATATTTTCGGCTATATCTTCTTTCTTGTTCTTATCGCCCATTGTCTTAATTTTCCTTACATGTTTTTTTCAAACTATGATTATTGTCATTATTGGCTTATGAGTGACTTGTACTATCAAGTGTTTTTATATTTTTGGGGTAAAGAAAGAGTACTTTTTTTTACCTAAGGTACGCCCATGATCAATCGTGAATTGGTCACCAATCCGCTTTTGGAACTCTCTCAAAATGTTGTCAAACAAGTTTATTTTCTCTTGTATTTTTTAAGATTTATTTACAAAAGAATATTCAAATGAAGAATGCCTTATACAGAAGATAAGCTACATACAAAAACGGTCTGACTTATCATTTCAGTTGCAACGGCTTCCAAAACTAATTTACGCTTTTGCTGTAATTATATGTTATATTATCATTATTATTATTATTAGAATTTGTGTTTTTCGTTTTTTCATTGAAAAAGTTAAATCTTTACTCTATCATGTATTTACGAATTGGGTTAGGAGTGATCGCCTAGAAGGGACCTTTACCTAGCACAACAGTTCCCAATGAGCTCATCCGTAGTCACCGATTGCAAATCGGCTCTTTAAAAACCAGAGACTAAATGCTTAAAAAAAACGGGCTTGGAATACGTGAAAAATATTGAAAATGTGTGAAAGTCATGCATAGGCGTATCTTTAAGCCGCAGATCATTTGTATTGCGTTACAATGGTTAAAATCTTTCCGCGTTTTAGTCGCTTATGTTTTGAGTTTTGTCCAATTGGTTTTAGAATTAAGGATATTATGTCTTAAAATTTAAAAACATCTATTTTACATACATTTCCGTCAATGTATAATTTGTTTGATTCCAATTTGATTAATTATCCACATACATATTATATTAAGATGAATTTTACAATCTGGCTGTGTATTTGTGGGGAAGAGGGTGAGGGTGGGTTAGTGGTTTGGGGATTGGAACTACTGCCTACATGTTTTGCTTGTCTGTCTAGCTGACGCACACAGTGCAACATTGAAAGTCCAGCATCGATTGCAACCTATGGCGTCCCTCGCGTCAACCAATAACTGGAAGACACGAAACTATCATCAAAATGAAGGTATTTTTTGTGTACGAAATCAAGTGATCAATTAAAAAAGAAAATCGTAGCTGTGTGATTTGGGGGAACTCTTAAATGTTTGCATGTAGTTGGCAACATCCAGACCAACTCGGCGGGCGAGTTGAAGATGCTTTTTGTACACATCTGCAACGCATTGAAGTTGTTGATTGTCCATCGGTGGTATAATAGGTCTAGTTACAGACCTTTGGCGTTACATTCTCGCCCACTTCAGCGGAACTGTTGACGATCTTGGGCTCACCTTTGAAAATAATATGTTAATGACTGAAGACTAATGAATAAGGTAATTTTAACTCACCATTAACATTGATTTCGGCCTTTTTGACCTCGCTAACGACTTGTGGCTCCTTAGCAGGACTCTCAGCGGCCTTCCCCACTGTGGCATCTGTTCCGACGGGCTTGCTGACATCATTAGTGGTAGGGGTGGCGGTATCCTCGGCGACAACGGGCGTGGCACTCTCATCCGTAGTGCTATCCACGTCCTTGGGTTCCGCAGAACTCAAGATCTCCTTGGTCTCTTCGCTGCTGTCGGCTTCCTTGGGCTCGGTCACCGGTATGCTAGACTCCTTGGGCTCTTCCGCAGATTCATCTTCCTTGGTCTCGGAAGCAGGCAGTTCAGGTACCGTTTCCTTAACCTCTGTGGCCACTTCCTCTACATCATTGCTTGATTCTGCTACTTCTGGCTCAGGAGCGGCGGAAACCTCCTCGGTGGCTGGTGTCTCTCCTTGAGCTGTGTCCGAACTGCTCTTCGAACTCGCATCCACCTCCATGGGCTCTGGTGAGGCTTCCTTGACCGGCTCGGCTTGCTCCTTTGGTTCCTCCACAACTGATGCTGTAAGTGGTTCCTCGGCCTTTTCTGATTTCTTTTCATCCAGTTTATTAGATTCCTTAGCAGCTAAAGGGGTGCTTTCAACAGCCGGCTCCTCTTCGTCCACATCCATTGCAGAAACAGGCGCTTCGGGGGCAGCGGGGGTGTCTGTGGCGGCACCGTTTTCAGAGGCATCATCGCTGGTGGGCTCTTCGAGTTTTGGCACCTCTACGGCTGACTTCTCGGTCTGTTCAGTGCTTGGTTTGACTTCATCGACATGGTTCTGCTTTTCCTCCGCCACTGCAGGCACAGCATCCGGCTGGTCATCGGTCACGGCTGGCTTGGCGACCTCCTCCTTTGGCTCAGCGACCTCTTTCTCCGTCTCCTCGAGTTCATCCGCCTTTTCCTCCTTCTTGGCCTCCTTTTTCTCCTTCTTGGCAGCTGCCTGAAAAGTGGTTTCTTCGTTAGTTTGTGGTCGCTTGTAAACCAGGTAATTTGTTTACCTTTCCTTTGACCGGTGTCTGTACCTTTTCCGGCTCTTGTTCGGGATCATCACCGCCCACATCCAGCTTGCGTGCTCCGCGTCCCTTTCCTGCGCTGGCCTTGGTGGCCGAGGCTGGCGATGTGCGCGCCTTCTTGCTGGGCGGCGGCGTCACCGTCTCCGTGGTCCTTGTCGGTGTTCCTCGGGTGCTGGACCGCGTCCGCCGACCCCCAGCCAACTCCAGACTGCCTCCCATCGTCCGCACCAGCTCCTCGCTTTCCTGCTGCGCCCGCTCAATGAACGAGCGGCGTTTGGGAGTGCGCTTCTGAAATATACAAAAAGAGCTTGATGAGAACACATGACATGGTGTGGTGAAAGGTGTTTCAGATAAAACACCTAATTACGTAGGGTTAATTATTACACATATTATAGTTATAGCTCATAAGCTCTTCTGATTTACATCCAAAACTTTTTTTTTTCCTCTTTAAAGGAATATCGGACCTCTCAAAAACTTTTGTTACCGTTATTCTAGATCAAAAGCTCTGCCCCTAAATTTCCACTAAAAGCCCAGCCTCTCTCAGTTTTTCTAACGCGAGCGGAAGGGACCGACGCATCCGCATTAAAATTGGCAAATAATTATGTTCCGGCATACTTCGGGTTCGAAAAGTATTGAAAATAAATTATACACAGAGATAATAGCTGATCGTGGCTTTTTCGGTTGAGCAATGTGCGCTAAATCGGGTAATCGCAGTATATTTCGGCAAATGTATTGTTTTTTTTTTTGGTGCAAGTGCAAAAAGTATGTGTGTGCAAGTAAGTGCGTTCGACAAGCTCTGGAAATACAAATTTCGTTCTTCTCTATGGTTTTTTCTTACAAGTTTTGCTTATTGTCTAAGAGAATTTTGGAAAATCTGCATAAGGTGGGAAAATTGGGCCAAAGAAGGAGCTTTTGTTACCGTATTCCTAGCTCGGAAGCTCTGCCACAGACTTCCCGCCAAAAATCAGAATCTCTCTTAGTTTTCCTTTTGCGTCCGAGAGGGACCGACGCATCCGCATTAGAATTGGGAAATATTTATTTACCTGCATATTTTGGTTTCAAAAAGGATTTAAAATAAATTATACACAAGGATAATAACTAATTGAGGTCCTATCTGTTGAGCAATCTGCATTAAATCACAGTATATTTCGGCAAATGTAGCTCTTCTGGGGCAAGTGAAAAAGTATGTGTGTACGAGTAAGAGCGCTGGATATTGAAACCGGTCTATTTTTTTTTCGTTTTTATAGTGCCCCTTTGTAATTTCTATTCTAAGGAATTATTTTTTTATGTGAAATTAAACAAATGAATTTAAGGAATTAAATAGAAACCACCCCAAAAGATCAACACGCGCACATATCACAGGTAAGTGCAGCATAAAAAAACCATTTGTTTCTTAAAATTTATAAATTGATAAAAGCTTTACTTTTTACTATGTGCTTTGTATGTATGATGATCACTAAAAGTTTGCCCCTTACAAATACATTTTTTATTGAATTAGTATTCTGGAGTTTAATACTATATGAGAGTGTTCACTCTGCAAAGCGCGCACTGTACTATTATTCCCGCTGCAATTCGCCCGCATAATCCCGTTTACAGCTGAATTCACACAACAGACCCCCAAATGAGACCATATTCATATATATACATACGTATGTGTATTTATTGCAGTCGATCGGGGGAGTTAATTTAAACATCTATATCTAATAGCATGGTCGCCTCTAAAAAAAAATGGTACCTAATCTAGAGCGCAACGTATACATATGCAGGCACGCAAACATGCAAGTGTTCAAGCCGCTGCATATGACAAAGTACAGCAAACAACAAAAAGTCGAAAAGGGAACCAGAAAAAATAAAAACAAACGAGACGCGGCAGCAGCGGCAAAACGTGAGTTCAAAGAGGAACGACGATTGCTTTGGCCTCTCTCGTCCTCTCTTCTTCTTTTGCCGCCTCTTCTTTAGCGAGTAGCTGCCACACGTATACACACACGCACATGGTTCCATTGAATAGCAAGAGGGAGGGGGAAGTTGGAAAGTGGAAGGGAAAAAGCGCGCGCACACGAGGGTAGACGTTGGAAAAAAGAAACGTAAATAGAAAACGGACGCACAAAGAGAAATGTGGAAAATGCACAAAATATACACATTGTTATTTTGGAAAAATACTGCAGATAATTCGGGCAATGCAAATCCCATGTTTGTGTGCGTTATCGCCGCGCTATGTTAATTGTCGCTAAATTTGTGTGTGTTCGGCTACTTACGGGTGTCTTCTTGTCGTCCCCCTCTTCTATTTCCACCACCTCTGGCTTTTGGGCCACTGTTGCCTCCGACATTGTTTAGTAGTTGATGTAGTAGTATCTTCAAGTATTTCGCAATTGCTGTATCTTTCCAAACTGCAGACTTTGCTGGCGAGTTTACTCCAATCTCTCACAGGCGCACACAACTACAATTACAGGTAACTCGACACAGCCACGCTTCGCATACCGTGAACAAGCAAGTTTACAAATGCCGATTTTGCGAGCTATAAAACGAAATAAACCGCCTTTTTTCTCACTAATTATGCGCAATAATTTAAGCCAAGATTTACAAGTATTTTAAGTGCCTAAAACGCTCGCTTTTTGCCTTTTTAATGCAATTTTAACGCGCCTGCACGGAGTAAACGTAACTAAACTGCTTCTTGTTAGTGCTGCACAATTTGTGGCGGCGCGGCCTTTTCGGGCCAGTGTTGGAAAAGGTAGAAGGAGTTGGGGGTGAATGGCAGTGTCAGCAGCAGGGTTGTCGGATGTTTGAAAATGAGCTCATTTCCATTTTTTTAATATTTTAGAATATAGGATTTTATGCGTCTCTTTAAACGTCTGTTAAAACATTTTAGGTTGTTTCCATTGTCATTTTCTCTGGAAAAAAGTTATCAAATATAGATAACAACATCTATATTTTGCTTTTTTTGCTGAACGCCATACATATATATTGAGATCTCAAGTAATAACGGGTATAAGAAGTACAACTTAGTGTTCGCTATTTCTATTTTTGGTACTTGCAAAATACCGATATCGGATTGCTAAAGAAAAATGTAAAACAGTTGCTTTTATCGGAGAAAACACAAATTTACACAAATTTAAATTCCTACTGATACTTTGATTTGTGGCAACCCTGACCACAACAAGTTGTGTTGGTAAACGCATTAAAGCCTGTTCCCACGCGGCATCTAAAACATTTTTTAATAGAGATCCGCACTACATCAAAATGGTCTCCCAGCAGCAGATCGAAGCCATCGGAGGAGTCCTGAACAACAAAGATCGCCCGCTGAAAGAGCGTTTTCGGGCTTTGTTCACCCTGAAAAATATTGGAGGAGGAACGGCAATTGAGGCGATTAGCAAAGCATTCGACGATGATTCAGCGCTGCTAAAGCACGAACTGGCCTATTGTTTGGGCCAGATGCAGGACGCCAAGGCACTAGACATCCTGACCAAGGTCCTGAAGGACACCGCCCAGGAGCCGATGGTGCGCCACGAGGCAGCGGAGGCCATGGGAGCCATAGGGCACCCCGATGTGTTGCCCATTTTGGAGGAGTACAAAGTGGATCCGGTAGTGGAGGTGGCCGAAACGTGTGCCATCGCCTTGGACCGAGTCCGCTGGATGCAGAGTGGTCAGAAGGTCGACGACAACAATCCCTACGCCTCCGTGGATCCTTCACCACCAACGGCGGGCGATAAAAGTGTGGCCGAACTTAAGACCATCTACCTGGATGCCCAGCAGAGTCTGTTCGAGCGATATAGGGCCATGTTCAGCCTTCGTAATCTGCGCACCGAGGATAGTGTCCTGGCCATCGCCGAGGGACTAAAGGACTCCTCCGCCCTGTTCCGCCACGAGGTGGCCTTCGTCCTGGGGCAGCTGCAGGAGCCCTGCAGCATTCCCTACCTGCAGGAGAACCTGGAGGATCGCCTGGAGAACGAAATGGTGCGCCACGAATGTGCCGAGGCCCTAGGCGCAATAGCCACAGAGGATTGCATCCAGATTCTGAATCGCTATGCGGAGGACGACAAACGCGTAGTTAAGGAGAGCTGCGTCATCGCATTGGACATGTGCGAGTACGAGAACAGCCCTGAGTTTCAGTACGCTGACGGCCTGACCAAACTGGACGGGACGAAGTGATTTACCCAGCTCAATTGCATCTACCAACTGTATATATTATTTGTTAACTTGTATTGTTTTATCACGTACTGTGATTACACGGATCTAATCTTATCGAAACGTGACATACTGGGGGTTTCTTCGCCTCCAAGTTAGGTTATTTAACCATTGCGGATTTAGAAGATGAAATTTGATAACTTCAAGGGCAAATTCTTTTGGGGATTTCATCTTTTTAAAGGGCTCTGCTCATTGGCAATGAACACCGAGTTGAATATAATTTTATAGCTTCTGTTATAATGATATAGCCGCCATGATTTAAAGTAAATATTTACCACGATCTTAAAATACCCAAAAAGTTCGACAAACCGACGTGGCAACGCTACGAAAGTGGATAAAAATTTAAATATCTCAGCGATTCCAGGGAACTTTATGCAAGTTTCAAATGGAAAGTTAAGGAATAAATAATATAAGAGTTTTGCCCAAGATCGAAAAGACTTACTGCCCTTAAAAATCACAAATAAACCGAGAAAAGCTCATAAAAGCGGCGCTACAGTGTGACCACTACGCGATACCCACAAATTCACTTTGCCGGCGTATTATTGGCAAGATTTTTCTGCGACGACGTACCCATGAAGCTACCGATGCTCGGAACCATCTTGGCATTCTTTTCCGTATTTTTGGCGACAATGGCGGCTAACAAGGAGCGTACCTTTATCATGGTCAAGCCTGATGGCGTCCAGCGAGGACTCGTCGGCAAGATCATCCAGCGCTTCGAGCAGAAGGGCTTCAAACTGGTCGCCCTGAAGCACACCTGGGTGAGCAGATAATTAAATTAGGAAGAAATCAATATACATAGGTAGCCCCCACGCGGGGTTATCTTCGGCCCTAACCTCAAAGGTTAGGTGCAGGCGTCAACGGAATGACATGTGTTTTAGAGGTCAAAACTGCAATTACTGATAAAGAACCGTTTTGTAACAAGGCCTCCAAGGAGCTGCTGGAGAAGCACTACGCCGATCTGTCCGCCCGTCCCTTCTTCCCCGGACTCGTGAACTACATGAACTCCGGCCCCGTGGTTCCAATGGTGTGGGAGGGTCTGAATGTGGTCAAAACTGGTCGTCAGATGCTCGGCGCCACCAACCCCGCCGACTCCTTGCCCGGCACCATCCGCGGTGACTTCTGCATTCAGGTGGGTCGCAACATCATCCACGGCTCTGATGCCGTCGAGTCCGCCGAGAAGGAGATCGCTCTGTGGTTCAACGAGAAGGAGCTGGTCACCTGGACCCCGGCTGCCAACGACTGGATCTACGAATAGGTCGGTGTCTCAATCGCTTGTCGCCCATCTAAGCTGAATACAGAAAGATTCTTTAAAAGAAATAAAATTCCACAATAATTAGTAAAGAAATATTGTTGTTTAGAAAAAGTTTTACAAATCGGTTTGTGGGAGTCGCAATCTATACATGGGGGGTAGCGAAAATCTGTTCCCAAGGCTTATATAATTATTTAGAACATATGTATTGACGTTCGATTTCATTTATAATTAATAAGTATGTTAAAATTCAGTTCTGTAGGCTGCCCATTGAGCTATTGGGTATTTCGAAGGTAGCACCCATCCTTTGGGTATACAGGAACCTCTTCCGCCATGACTTATGTAAGAGTCCCAGGTTGATCTGCAAAATGGTTATTTATTAAAAGAAGAGTCCAAGAATATATGTATGTCTTACCGAATTTCTAGGAACCTCCCCTTGGTCTCCCGAAACAAATTTGCAGATTGGCCAAAGATAACTGCATCCCATTGGGATTCTATAGAGGCAGCCTTCTTGGACTCTTTGACAAGGTCGTATTTACCCTCCACCTGGACCCGTCGCCAAACACGTCGCATTTGGGCTAATTTTTGGCTTAGTGCCGCCTTGTCTCCTCCACGAGACTCGCATAGATTCTCCAGAAGATCAAGGGATTCCAAAATAGAGGCTGCATCGTGTTGTTTTCGCAGGGAGATGTGCTCCGCTTGTTCCTTTTTGGGATTTCGCGGGAGAACTATGGAATACTTCCTCTCTGTCGACAATAGTTTTCCTGATATCTTGTTCTCCCATTTTGCCCGCTTATTCTTTTGTTTATCTAAGAGTCGGCGACGTTTTCTTTGTTTTTGTATGCCGGCTACTTTTTGGCCCGGCACTTGGTCAAGTTCATACAGCAGGGTTGTAGTGCTGCGCTGCAGTTTCTCCGCCTGTTCCACATTGAAGTATTGTTCTCGTTCACTACTTAAGTGCTCCAGTTGTTTTAAATTTGCTATGACATGCCGAATATCTGCTTTAATTTCGCTTAATTTTAGATTTTTGTGCATTTTGGAAAAAGTGTGTTGGTAAACGTCTAAAATGAGTTGGGCTAGCTAAAGGGTAGTTTTCAAAGATTTTAATAAAATTTATTGATACAAATTTATTAATAAAACCGTCATAAGCGTTTTAAAATAGAAAAGCAAATATGTATCTTAAAGGCTAACCCGTGTTGTAATAATAAGTAATTGCAAGCCAACAGCTGACTTTTCGGTTGTTAGATTAGTTTTATTTATTTTGTATCAAAACAAGATTATTGGGTATTATATTGATTAATCCTTAGGAGGTAAAGGCCGCTGCAGCTCAGAAATTTCTGTTTTGCTTTTGCCTTCAGGAATTTTCAGTTATTGCGAATATAAAATAGAGAAAAAATGGAATCAGTTAGACATCCAGTTCCACTTTGGCAGCTTTCAAGATCTCTGCACCGTTGGTATATGCCTCCGTCTCCTTGAGATCCTGCTCATCATTAAGGTACTTTTCCAAAACCTCATACTCTTTTTGCAATCTGCGAAGAATATGATTCATTATCCATTTAAAATAGGAAACTGTAACGCCCTTTACCTTCTCTTGGAGTCCGGCACCATCATTATGCACTCCTGAATGACCTCCTCCTGCTTGCGCAGTACATGGTCATCGGCTCCCTCGCCTCTGAACTTTTCCATCCTGGACTGCTCTATAAGCACGTCTTTTTGGTAGCATGACTTCTCTTTGGTCAGGCGCTTGACGACTCCAGTTTTAATAACCAGCTGTCTGATGCGTGGATCTGCCATTTTTCTGTTGCTTCCGCTGCGTTTAACTTTGTACTAAAGTTAGTCAAGGTCGGCGGGGGAGCACTTGGTCTGAGTCACAGTTATTTCACCTAAACTTCGAACAGCCGGCTGAGATTCGGTCCAATTTGCGGTGCCTTGTTGTTTTAATACAGGGCGCCTAGTGAGTCAGAACCAGGGCTGTCAAGCCAACCAATGGAACTAGACTAAATGAACCAAAAGCAATGGGAACTGCTAGAATTTATTTATATTTGAATTTAGATTAAAACTTCCTACAATTATAGGAATAACCTATTTATTTGTAGTTCCGTTTATTGGACTTAAGACATGGTTCCTCTTGTTTCTAAATTATTAAACATGTTAATAAAGTGTAGTAAGTACTTATAAGAAGTGCACAGTACTGCATATGAAGTTCAAAGTTAAGAACCCCAGCCGAAAGTCTACAAATCGAACTACGTTTTATTAAGTTATTATAACCCATTACAATGTACCAAAAGTCATTGTTTTGTGGTATTTTACGGTTAAGCTTCCTTTATTTTTCTCATCATTTAAAAGATCTTGTATCAAGCAACATGTTTTGAATCCAAGAGTTCTGGTGTCGGTTACAATTGTTTTCGATTTGTATAAATTCAGAGTGTGAGAGAGTAACGTGTATTATATGCTGGTTATGGGTAATGCAATGACATGTGGTTAACGTATATAATGTAGTATGCAAATTCAAATGAGGCTCGATCAAACATTTATAATGTTTTAAAAAAACCGCATGATTATGTGTGTTATGTTGATTCCTTTTTTTGTAATACTTCTTAAGCATTTGTCTTTTGGTTTCAAGAGAAATTTTAAATTCATTGCGAATGTAGTCTTCCTTTTTGGGTTTTTTTTTGTTTTAGGGGGTTTTTGTTTTGGAGTGTAGGCGTGGTTTACAACTAAATCCGGAAATTACATTGTATAATAGATTTTAAATCGAATGCCTCCGACTTGACTTATCAAAAGTATAAAAAGTGTTTAAAATCCATTCGAAACAGGTGGATGATGCACGACCGGATGTGTGACTGCTAATCAAATGTAAGGTTAGTTTGTAGATGAGTATATATCGAAGAGGCAGGCTACAGCAGGTATCCGAAGGACCCTGCCCACTCCCAGTCGTGGGTGATGCTGGGTTTCCTGCGGAAGGACTTGCGATGACGATACAAGTTCAGATAGCTGCAGTAGACCAGTAGGGTAAAGAGGACCAAAACCGACCCGAGGAGCTGGAAATAATCCTTCTTCGCACCTTTGCTGCAGCTCTTCTCGCTAATCGTACTTGTGGTTATTTTATAGGGTAGTATCTGCTCGATTTCATATAATATCTGCCTCTGGCGGCAGCTGCTAATAGTAGTAATTGGTGTCTTGGTTGCCACGGAGCTAAGGTTTGCTTTTGATCGTCGAGTGGATATTATAATTTTGACATGTGTGTTGTTATGTGTTATTGTTGCTGTTGCTCTAGCCGTCTGCTGTTGTTGTTCTTGATGTTGTTGTTGTTGTTGGGTTCGAGTAATGTCGTAGTTCTGCTGGCACCCTAGTTATTTCTTCTTCTGTGCCTTCTCAGCGGCTTTTGTCACCTTGCCCGAAGTCGTCTCTTTAAAGTTGACCGACTTAATAACGCCAACGGCGACAGTTTGGCGCATGTCGCGCACTGCGAACCGTCCCAGCGGTGGGAACTCCTGGAAGCTCTCGACGCACAGCGGCTTGCTGGGCACCAGCACTATAATGGCCGCATCACCGGACTTAATGGCCTTCGGCTCCGTCTCGGTGGTCTTGCCCGTACGGCGGTCACACTTCTCCTTGATCTCGGCAAACTTGCAGGCAATGTGGGCCGTGTGGCAATCCAATACGGGAGTGTAGCCATTGGCTATCTGGCCTGGATGGTTCAGCACTATTACCTGTGGAGGAAGACAACAAAAAAGCAAAGAGTCAATAAATCAACTATCGGTAGTCGGCGGCATAAATTAAATCCTTAAAAAGTAGGGGATCTAAACCCCCAACGATCCAAATTAATCAACTACCACATTTAGGAAAGGGTTCACCAATTCACATAATCACTCTTAAAAAAACTTGGTTGACCTACCTGAGCGGTGAAGTCTGCAGCTCCCCTGGGAGGATTGTTCTTGGAATCGCCAGCCACATACCCACGACGCAGCTCCTTTACGGACACGTTCTTCACGTTGAAACCGACGTTGTCGCCGGGCATCGCCTCGGTTAGCGCTTCGTGGTGCATTTCCACCGACTTAACCTCGGTGACCAGGTTGACTGGAGCGAAGTTGACAACCATGCCTGCAACGAGACCGGAAACATCCGAGTAATATATAAATGGACTGTCTAATTTTCACTGAAAGAAATTTCAGTCAAAGGCAAACTAAGACTCTTGAATTTATACTGATATAAATTGTTCTGCAGTATCCTCAATTTTTTGCATTTTTAACTAGAAAAATTTGTTTTATTTGGGTTTTTTACTTTGAAGTTCAAATTTAAAGCTCTTAAATAAGAAACTAGATGATGGGTCCATTTTCCCTAAATTCTATTGTACCTATAAATTTGTAAGAAATAAATAAAATTTTGTCCGGGTTTAAAGTGTGATCTAATATCAAAGATATGTGCATCATTGTTTAATATTTATTAGATTTAATTTAATAGTATATTGGACCAAACGATTCTTACAAAACAAACTGAATGTTTTTACTTTTTGAAATAGTTGGACTCAAGGTGTTAATGTTAGGTACCATATTCTTATATTTTTATTATTTTAAAAGGATTTCAATTTGAAAATGGAAGTTCCTTTCAAGGAGGATAACCAGTTTCCACAAGTGCATGGGGGTGAAGCGCCTCGCTTTCGACGGTGAATTCTCTCAACAATGCATACATGCGCAAGACTATCTCCGAGGCGGTGGCAGTGGGAGTTGCAGCCCACTGCCGACCCAAATTTCGCAGAGAACATGAATGAAATAATCAGAGAGGGTGGGAGGACTTTACTTCCACCACTTAACCCGGAAGACAAGGGAACCAATCAAGACGGGGTACTGCAACAGCAGATTTACCTGGCTTAAGGAGACCAGTCTCCACGCGACCCACTGGTACGGTGCCGATGCCTCCAATCTTGTAGACGTCCTGGAGTGGCAGCCGGAGCGGCTTGTCGGTGGGACGCTGGGGCGGTAGGATCGCGTCCAGCGCGTCGATCAAACACTTTCCCTCCGCCTTGCCCTCCTTGCGTTCCACGGACCATCCTTTGAACCACGGCATCTTCTCGGAGGGCTCCAGCATATTATCGCCGTGCCATCCAGAGATGGGCACAAAGGCCACCGAGGCCGGATTATAGCCAATCTTTTTGATGTACGACGACACCTCCTTCTTTATCTCCTCATAACGAGCCTCGCTATATGGCGGTTCAGTAGAATCCATCTTGTTGACGCCCACGATCAACTGCTTCACGCCCAGCGTGAATGCCAAAAGGGCGTGCTCACGGGTCTGGCCGTTTTTGGAGATCCCGGCCTCGAACTCTCCGGTTCCGGCGGCCACAATCAGAACTGCACAATCGGCCTGCGAGGTACCGGTGATCATGTTCTTGATGAAATCGCGATGTCCGGGGGCATCGATGATGGTCACGTAGTACTTGGCCGTCTCGAACTTCCACAGAGCAATGTCGATGGTAATGCCACGCTCCCGCTCCGCCTTTAGCTTGTCTAGCACCCATGCGTACTTAAAGGAGCCCTTGCCCATCTCTTGGGCCTCCTTCTCGAACTTCTCGATCGTACGCTTGTCGATTCCGCCGCATTTGTAAATCAGATGGCCGGTGGTAGTCGACTTGCCGGAGTCCACATGGCCAATCACCACAATGTTAATATGGATCTTCTCTTTGCCCATCTTCACAGATTAAGCCTTTTTCTATAAAGCTGTAAGGAAGACATGAAATGTTGGAGAGATGCTTGGATCAACTACATATGTCGGTGGATAAAATCCAGTAGAAAGTGAATGTGGGTCTTAATTTAATGGGTGGTGCAGACGAGTGACGTATGTATGCTGTGGGTGTGGGTCGTGTCATCGTGGTGTAGACACCAAAAGCACATTGCATACACACATGCATAGATGCACACCGAGGAAAAGATAAGACAATTTCCTTTACATTTAAAATACATTTTATAAAAAACAAATACTTTGTATTAACAAAAAACAATTATGACATAAATAATTATTGAAAGAAATAAATCAAAACCTCAAGTCATTTTTAAAATAATAATCACATTTAAAAACCAGGAAACTCGGAAGACATTTAAGAAAAGTTAATTGAATAATAATGAAAAAATAAACTGTAAATAATCATTTAGGCAATTTTTTTTTTAATTCTTGTAAAAATGTTGGCGAGGAAATACAAATTTACAAGGAGCTATTATTTATTGGGTGCACGAATATCTGCAGAATTTCCGTTTGATTGTAGAAAAAAAAACTCACCTGCTTTAACTCGATTTTCAAGAGGTGGTCACTGGCGATGCTGAGCTTTCAAAAACTGAATTCAAAAATCCACTCGACGCTATATCCTAGAAATTAAAAAAAATTAAGTAAGAAAAATGTTATAGGTGATAGCTTTTTTGATAGTTTTCCGTACTCTGCTGCCGGTCAAACGACCAAGCCAAGTGTCTGTCGGTTAAAGACTGCCGTATATATCTCTCCGCCGATTTGCACCGGGTGAAAAATCAATAACGAGCCACAGACGTAAACGAATCGAGCCGAAGTCTACGAACCCTGAGGAAAATGCACTCTCCAGCAGACGAGGTTTCAACCGGAGAGAAGCCCCCACCCAAAAAGTCTGACGACCCGGGGAAATGCGGAAAACATTGCGACAGTCTGGGGAAAAGAACCGGCCGGCTTTATTTTTGTGGGGAAACCAATAGGAATAAGGTTCAATCAGCTTTTCTTAAAAGAAAATGACGAAATTACAAAATTTCGCAACTTGGTGAAAAAGAAAATCAATGAGAAATGGCCAGAAGCATCGGCATTCGGCGACATTCGTGCGTCTGAAAATTCGCGATTCCAAAGGGTGAAAAACTGCAGAAAAAGAGAAGGGCAGAGCGGGCAAGAAAGAGATGGCGAATGGCCACGGATTGCACTTGCTGTTCCTGCAGAAAGAGACGGAGAGATCGAGAGAGCTGCAGGGCGTTGTGATTTATTTTCTACCCTGGTGACAATTTTACTTGCCGATTTTCCCGCATGTTATTTTTAAATCTCTGTATTTGCATCGAAGTGCAAATTGCAAGAAGAAAAGGAAAAGAGGGAAAAAAAAGAGAAATATGTAAAAATACTTTGGCAGACATGCAGGGCAGGAAAAATAATCTGCCAAGCATGTGTCATGCCGGAATTTCCATATTCTTGCAGCGAATTCCAATAGAAACTGGGGAACAAACAGCGTGGGAACGGGAATATTATAATATAAAACGGGAATAATCCAGGCGAAATCGAACACGCACACACATGCACATGCACCCAGCCGCCATGTTGGAATTTGAAAGTCTACGCAATTTGTTTAATTTACTTGAGATTTGAGGCACTGAGAACTCGAATTTCCAAATCGTATCGATTTACGCAGACCGGCCACCGTTATTTCCATGCGGCTATTATGCAAAACGTCATGGGAAACCGGTCGGAAATGCACAACACGCACGCCCGCTCACTTTTGGCTAAAAACTCAATTAAATGCTTGGAAAATCGAAGAAATTCCTTTTCAATATGCGGAAAACGGAAACCCAGAGACCTGCTTAATTGTCACTTGCAAAACCAATCGATGCCTATTAGTATTTGCAAATTTAAAGGATTTTACGGGAGCTCCGCGTGCACTTACCTCGAAATCACAAAACGGAAAGACCGTGCAAGCGCTCGACTCCGAGCACAACGGAGCCGAACCGATTCCGATTTAGAGATGGACCAGGATCTTGTGTTTAATAGGGAAATTGGGATGGTCTCAATATTTTATTGGGCTTTGGTCCCTATATTTATGGATGTGTTTGTAAAGTTTTGGATAAAGAAACTATAATTTTAATTGTCAGACTCTAGAAATTTAACTGAATTTCTATGTGGTAAATTTTCGAATATTTCAATTTGAACTTAAACATGAAAAAATACAATATGTTGGACAATTTTTTGGGAGTTTAAAGACTTAATTTAGCTAACTTGGAAATCTCACTGCCTGAAATATTTTCTTTTTGTTAAATAACACTATGTAAAAAATCGTACAAAATTTAATGGTTTTAAATATTTAAATTGTCAATTAAATCAGACACACGTGGCGCCCGTCTCTAATATAAATGCAAAATTGCGACTCAGTGCAGTTTATTCGCGATTTCGTCTCTAATATAAATGCAGTTTATTCGCGATTTCGTTGGAGTGAGACGACAGGCTGCGCTTATTTTTGTTTTCTTTCTTTTGTACGACAGAATGTCAGAACGCAAAATTAAAAAAACCGACATATTAAAACAAAAAGGATTGCCACTGGCTAGGCTTTGTAAAAGTAGTTATAAAATATTAATATTTTCGCTTATACAGGATATAAAATTGTTTCATATCCTTTAAATGACGTACTGTACTGACGTTGTTAAAAAAAATTTAATTTGGTACAAGATTCTTTGCTGTAATCAAAAACTTCTAAACTTTACTATTTACGAGGAAAAATCTATTCGCCTTGATTTTTTCCCGTGTATTTAAAGAATTATGATAGATCTAGTCATTACAAATAATAGCGTATGAACCCGAAAACTGTTATATTTTAGATTATATTATAGTTCAGGAGCAATTATTTCCATTCACTGTCCGATTCGTACTCCTCCCAATCGGGTTTTACGCCGCTGGGAAGTTTCGTCTGTTCCAGGTACACGTTGAACTGCTCCGGAATGGACATGAATCTGCGTATCCTTAAGCGGAACTGCCTCCAGGTCCATTGACCAAAGTTCTTTCGATCGGCGACCATGGCCTTGTAATTAAACTTGTGTTTGTTAAGGAAGTAGGACAGTTCCTTGACCACACCCTTGGGTAATCTGTAGATATTTTACCAATTAGGGAGACAGTTTTTAATCGGAGAGTTTCCATATAACCTGAATTCCGGATCGGCACGTTCGCTGGCCAGTTGCTCTAGTTCCTGGACCACATGTTCTCGTTTTGGACCCTCCTTCACGACTGGTTTTTTGATCCCCAATGCCCGGCGCTCATCCTCGTCAAGTTCTTCCTCCAGAAATCCATTCACCACTCTCGCCGCGAGAAGACGATCCTTCTTGTAGCTAGGAATCGCAATGGTCTTGTTGACATCCTTGGCCAATCCCATTTCACTGAAGTTGGTGCCCACGCGTTGGTCCTCAATCCACATCTTCTTCATCCTGGGACTGGAAAATATAAAATTTAACTTAAATAAATGAAAAAACAAAACTTTTGTCCGGTTTAACTAAAAATGCACGAAGTCAATTAATCGATCGTTGCTTTGGTGGTATAAGGATATAGTTATTAAATTTGATGTTTGGGAATTCTCGTTCAACTGGGTTCCAAACTCCCTACCTAAACTACAGTACTCTCTAAAAGAGCCTCAAAAACCCCACTTACTCCTTAATTTTTCCCGTCGAACTGCGTGTTTTGTTCATCGTCTTGCGGTTCACATTATAGCGGTAACGCTTGCGGGCGTGATTCTTGCGGATTTTCATCGTTAAATTGGTTAATTAGTAATTTCAAACGCTGCTTAAATGAAATGTGCCAAACCAAAACAATTTTAAACCGCACGTGTTGCAGCTGATTAGAGTGACATAGGCCGGAAAATACCAAAAACCACTCCAAGCCTGAGGCTAGTATTTAAATGCCATCCCAGCTAGAGATGGCATACCGGCAAGGCAAATAAAAACGATAACAATAGCTTCGACTCCTACGAAAAATTTCGTTTTTTGTTTATATTCGTGTTGAAAAATAATTGTAATAAATAACCACCATGCGCGATGAGATTTTGGACCCCAGCAACCTAGTCAAGAACAGGGAGATCTTGTACCGCCTGATGATAAGGTAGGTAAAGCCCTAAAAGGGAATATTACTACAAATCTCTGTCATTTCTGACAGCCAACTGATGTATGATGGCTTGGAAAAGTTCGCCATGGAACTGTCCATGCTTGTAAAGGCGGACCAGTGTGCTCCGAGTGAACGACTGTTGCACGTAATGATTGCCGGAATGCAGACACTAAGCGATAAGGACAAGAACCATTCGGATGACGTCCTGCCCGGGATAGACCTGGAATTTGAGCCGGAGGCCTCGGCCTTAGCCCCGGAACCCCACTCCTACGAAACGGCCTACGTGACCTCGCATAAGCAGGCCTGTCGCGCCGGGGCCTTCAGTTGCGATGGATCTTTGGTGGCCACCGGAAGTGTGGATGCTAGCATCAAGATTCTGGATGTGGAGCGAATGCTGGCCAAGTCGGCACCCGAAGACATAGAGCCGGGTAGGGAGCAGCAGGGTCACCCGGTCATTCGCACGCTTTATGATCACACTGACGAGGTGTCTTATCTCGAGTTCCACCCCAAGGAACACATCCTGGCCTCCGCCTCGCGCGATGGCACTGTCAAGCTGTTTGACATCGCCAAGCCCTCGGTAAAGAAGGCCCACAAGGTTTTCACCGACTGCGAGCCCGTTCTGTGCCTCTCCTTCCATCCCACGGGCGACTACGTGGCAATCGGCACGGAGCACAATGTCCTGAGGGTTTATGATGTGCACACCACTCAGTGCTTCGTGAGTGCCATACCCTCCCAGCAGCACAAGGCGGGAGTGACCTGTGTGAAGTATTCACCCACGGGAAAACTGTACGCCACTGGGAGTTACGATGGAGATATAAAGATTTGGGATGGGATCAGCGGACGGTGCATAAACACCATTGCCGAGGCGCACGGAGGAGCGGCCATATGCTCGCTGGAGTTCACAAGAAATGGAAAGGTAAGCCACATCAATACTGGTATCTTGACGAGGCCGAATTAAAACGAATTTATGTTAGTACCTCCTTTCTTCCGGTATGGATTCCCTGGTCTATCTTTGGGAACTGTGCACCAGTCGTCCCATCCAGACATACACTGGTGCAGGAACCACCGGCAAGCAGGAGCACCAAACGGAGGCCGTGTTTAACCACACCGAGGACTATGTGCTCTTCCCCGACGAGGCCACCACGTCGCTGTGTTCCTGGAACTCACGTAATGGCTGCCGACTTACTCTCAATTCGCTGGGACACAACGGACCTGTGCGCTACATTACCCACTCACCGAATGCACCTGCATTCCTCACCTGCTCCGATGACTTTCGGGCACGTTTTTGGTACCGAAGGGCCAATAATCAGTAAATTGAGAAGGCTTGCAAATTGAATAATAATACAATATAATATTTAAGAAACAAAATTTCAATCTTTCATATCTGAATTATTCAACTGTGTATTTTGAGAGAGCTTTTAAAATCTGAGATGCCGAGATCCTAAGGGATGGAAAGGAAATCACTTTCTTGGTTCAATTTATTGGTCTCCCCAACACTTTTTAGAGGATTTATGAACGTATGTTTTAGTGATCCATTATTCTGCTTACAATTTTGTATTATCTTTCTGATCAATGGTTGGTGACTTTTAACATTTCAACGTTGGTTAATTGTCTAGAATTCTAAGTGTTATACATACCTCTAAAAGCTTGTCGTTTGGTTCATTTCATTATGCTTTTGTTAATATAAAATTCAGGTACCTTTAGAGTATCTTTCAGTAAACTTCACTTTATTTAATAGAATCGCTTATGGTTTCTCCATGAACATAAGCTTAAATTCGCAACTATAATATTTAGGGATTGAGCGCATAAGTTTAAGTCGTAGTTGTTGCGTTAAGTAACCGGTTAAAATTGTAATACTTAATACCAGATTTTGATTTCGTATAAATATCAGTTAATTTCTTCACTGGAAGTCCGTTGCGCATTTTGTTGTACGTTGGAACCTGCATAGAGTAGAGTGCCTTAAGACTACGCCTAGATGCTAGTTAAGTGGTCTTAAGTTAGTAATTAAGTTTACAACATTTTGTGGGGCCGCAGAACCGCATTATCGGATTTGTTAACGGCCGCCAACTTGTTTTAAAGATTGCACAAATAGCCAATACATTTGATTTCAGCTTGTTGCCAAGGAAATGAACAAAATTATACTACGGACTCTGAGTATTAAAAAAATCTATATATATAATATAGGCATAGCTATTATATACAACAAAAATAAAAAACAAAGTACTTCATAAAAAGGTTCAACAAAATCACAAAAAGAAATGAAAAGTAATCAATGTTGTTGCTGTACGGATCCTTTCATGATCCAGTAGGTTGCCAGTCAAATTATTTATAATTAAAGCCAAAAAGTCATTAAGTTCATTGAACTGTGTGCGTTGCTTAATGGGAAAAACCTTATGTCCTAGATCAAATTAAATACTATATTTGCTTAAAATAGGCTTTCTGGACGGAGCAGGTGCTAGAATTAATATTGCTTACGGATTTACATTAACTAGGTTACTGAATTTAACTAAAAAAATCGTTTGACACGATTGCTTATGTTGATAAAAAGTATTCTACAGTTCAGCTCGCTGCTTACGGTAAAACGTGGCTGTGCGTTTGTAGCCCTCTAGTTACTCTAGTATCCTGCCAAGTCTTTACGTTGCGGTTTGTGCGGTGGTGGCCAGCGCCAAGGACTTGCCCTCCGCCACCGCACAGGAAGTGGGCGGAGTGGGTGAGGGCGACGGCGAGATCTGTATCTCATTCTTGATGATGACATCCTGCTGCAGGCTCAGCATGGCGGCCGCAGCTGCCGCTGGATTCGAGGCCTCATAGCCAGCATCGCTGAGGTCCGCCTCCTGATCCCCATCGTGATCTTCGCTTTCCAGCTTTACATCGGGCAGCAGTAGCGAACTATCCTGGCTGTCAAAGGAGGCGTTCTGCTGCTCCAGCTGCTCTGCCAACTGTCTCTGGTAATGGGCCTGCTCCTGTTGCTGCTGATAAATCGTAGCATGCATATCTCCAGCAGCTGCGGCACTGATCAAGTACTTCAGAGGACTAAAGGCCCCGATGTCCTTGGGGGGCGTGAAGTTCTCATGCGTCATCTTCAGGTGGTTTTTCATCTTGTCTGGTCGCGAGAACTCTTTGGAGCACACGGGGCACGGGAAAACTTTGCGATGCTTGCCCTCGTGATAGAGAAAAGCGTGCCGCTGGAAACTGTACTTGTTCTTAAAGGTCTTCTGCATGTTTTCTTTGGCGCATTCGGTGCAGCGGTAGACGCCTTCCACCACACTGGCATATCTAAAGAGATCCAATCCCCGCACGGACATCTCCGTCAGATGCTCCGCTTGGTCATCCAGTGTGGACTGGGCCTTGCGGCGTACTCTCCTTCGTTGAATGGGTCGTTTGGCGCCCTTTTTACCACTTCTAGGTGTCGGTGGGGGTGCCGTTGGTGTCTCCGGAGCGGGGGCATCTTCCTGGGATGGTGTGGCATCCGTTTCATTACTCTGATAATCAGGTAGACCTGCATTTTCATCAGCCAGGGTAAGCATTTCGTGATCGGGTTCTTCGCTTTTATCTTGCTGTTCATTTATACACATCAGATCCATGTCATCATCCAAAAATTGGCCAGCACTTGAAGGAGATTCATGCTGTTGGTAGTAATCGCTCTTAAGCATAGAGTTGTTGGCCGCCATGTGGAGCAGCAGTTGGTGGTGCAGGTTGCCACTGCTGTTGGCCACCTGGGCCGCCTGCTGTTCGGCGGCATTGGCCAGGGATTGCAGTCCAATGCAGGCGTTGACCTCGTCCTGGTTTTTCTTCGGCATTTCCTTGGCCTGTTCATCGACATTTATGGTGGTGTTGGGAGCCACTGGCACGGTTATCCTGGTGGTTGGGGGAACTTCGGGATCCTTGGCCCCACCACGAAGCTGTTGCTTAAGCAGCGAGTTGCTATTATTGTTTCCTGCCACCTGCTTTGTCTTGGGCTTCGATTTTGTGGGCGTTTGAGGTGTAGACGGCTTGGTGGTAGTTGTGGTGTTGATGGCGCGAATCTTTAGACCCAAAATAGTCGGCAGGTGGACTGTAGTTGAGTCCCGATTTTCGCTGATCTCCAGCAAAGAAATAGGTTCTGTGAGAGTGGTGGTGCCGCCGCCAGTTGCCGTTGCAGAGATTGTGGTCGAAGAGGAGCCAAAGAGCCGTTGAGAGAGCTCCGAAGTGGCATGAGTAGGAGTCACTGCAAACAGAGATTTAATCCATAAGGAACAATATTTACATTTTTATTAAATACTTAATAAATATTTATACATTTGTAGTTTGGCCTACCAAATGGTACATAGTCCACATATTTAAAAAGATTTTCCAATTGATTCAAATTCAACAGTTTGGAGTTCTCAAAAATAGAGGGCTAAGCCTTCAAACATTGCACTTTTTATACCCTTGCAGAGGGTATTATAATTTTGGTCAAAAGTGTGCAACGCAGTGAAGGAGACATCTCCGACCCTATAAAGTATATATATTCTTGATCAGGATCACCTCCTGAGTTGATATAAGCATGTCCGTCTGTCCGTCTGTCTGTTTCTACGCGAACTAGTCTCTCAGTTTTAAAGATATCGAATTCAAACTTTGCACACACCCTTCTTTCCTTTGCACGCAGTATATAAGTCGGAACGGCCAGGATCGGACAACTATATCCTATAGCTGCCATATAACTGATTGATCGGAAATGCCATAACTTTAGTGTTTGTTAAGTTAGGAAGTTGGGATTTCCTATGGGTATTTTATTTGGCCAGTCAATCCGACCTACCAAATTTCATAAGGATCGGTCGACTATACCCTATAGCCGCCACTTAACTGAACGATTGGAAATGCCATAACTTTGGTGTTTTTAAAGTTAGAAAGTTGGGATTTTTTATGAGTGTTAAGAATGCATCATATGAATAATTTTGGAGAATATAATTTACAGAATATTCTGCAAGGGTATTTCAACTTCGGCTCCGCCCGAAGTTAGCTTGTCTTTCTTGTTTATAAAAAGATAGTTAATATTTTTATTATTAAAATTGAAATTTTCAAGCCAATAATTTTAAATTTAAGTTCCTAAAATTAACCAAAAAACCCAAAAATATAAATATAAATAAAAACAATAAATTTTGTGTTTCAGAACTGAATTTCTTTTGAGTGTTTTTTGCATTGTGTATTTTATTTTTCTTCTGTTGGTCAGTTTTAAACGATAATATATAAATGTTCTGCTTGATTAATATTGCGTGTGATTCACTATTTAGTAATTATGTTTAACGTATCATACGATATTTCGTAAAGTGTGTGTCTCGTAATTAGCTAATTTAAACGGAAACCATGTTTACCAACAATTCCAGACAATTTTCTCATTCTCACATGGAAGTTTTGCCTTGTATTACGATTCTTATTCTTCATTTTCTTTGGGCATCAAAGCATGACTCTCTATTATGTAGCTATTTTCCTCGTTCAGGTTTCGAGTTTGGACATTTTTGTTTGAAAGCGAGAAAATTGCTGAAGGTGTATAGTTGTTGAATGCAAAAATATATATAAATATATTCATATAAAAAAGTAGTTTAAAAATAAAGTAAAATATAGTACAAACAGCGTACACATAAATAAATATGCATGGTGTGTTTGATTGATTGTTTAAAATTAACGCCAAAAGAGAAGATTGGATCGATTGGGTGGAAATATATATTTGCGATGGTCATTAGTCGGTGTTTGGGAGACGGCGGCTTACTGACTAAATTGCACTAGCTACCACTAAATAAAGAATTAAAAACAAAAATTATTTAATAAGTTAGCGTACGCAGCTTGTTTATTATTTGATTGCGCTTAATTTTGTTTCATTTTTTTCTGTCAGTTTTGTAATGCAGTTTTGGGTTTTTGAATGTTTTTATATCTCTTAGTTCTCGAATTGCAACAAATTTGAAAGTTTCACATGACTTGAGGAATTACTTGTCTACTTTTCAAGAGCTTTATTTTGTTTGGAGATCGATTCGCATTAACAACAATATTTTGCCATTTTACACTTTTTTTTTTTTTCTGCGGGCGCTGCTGCTGCTCTGTTTTTACTGTTGAATTCCAACTGCATATTGTTTATGATTTCTTTTGTTTTTCATTTTCTTTGGCGATAATTTAAGCCTCCGATATACAACATAAATTGTTTATAGATGATAAATTAGGTTTACGTTATGCTCACTAATATTAGCTTTATCATTACAACTATTGTTGCTGTTACTATTTGTAGATACACTTTATCGACGATTCCGACGAAACATTTTAAATCTTTCGCCGGATTTCGGATGTTACGGGGGAAGTGTGTGGGTGGGCGAGGGGGTGAACGGGTGCTGGGGGTCAAACGACCTTGGTCCAGACCCGGTTTTAACTTTTAACTAGCTTCATTTGAAGGCAACAAGGTAGATCTGCGCTCCCTCTCGCATGATTAATATTACATAGATTCTCCTCTTTTCGTTTTCTGATTTCGGCTTGCAATATTTGTATAGCATTAACATTAGCGTATCGAACATAGTGATATTGATAAATTAATTAATAGAACTACAGCTAGACATACCATTCAATGTTTTTATATATTATGTATATAATTATTAATAACATATCTGTGTGTATATATAGTTAAATTATCTAAAAGTGCAGGTTTAGTTTCGGTTTTTAGTGTAACTCTTGTCCGGATACACTTCGCATATAAGGCCGCCCTGGTGTCCAATAAAAAGGCAACCTAATGGATGGGTTTTTATAGAGTTTAAGCCACAAAAATTATTTGATTGTGGGTCTTGTACTACGCGCTAATGAAGAACGATCGACACGCAGTCATCGGTCGGGGATAAATAATAATCGTAAATCTTAGGGGTAGTTGGTAGGATTAGATAAGCATTGCGTTCAGATCGGGTCTTTAAAAAGGGGTCCACAAAATTATTGTAATTGTAACTGAAGAAGTAAATTGCACAACATAAAAACGTCTGCTGGCTCCGGAGATTTCCGTCACTCCATCGAAGCCAAGTAAAAAACTAAAAACAAAATCAACAAAAAATCTACTTTAACTTCTAAAGCTCCCCTCCCTAACAACAAATTAATCCCGAAGAGCGCCTGGCGCTGCAGTATGCTTCCTCTAATTGTTAGCGACTGCCTCAATCTCCACTTTTTCTTTGAGTTAGTGCTTTTTTGGGCTTAACGTGAGGTGTCAGGAGATTACTGCGCCGCAGCTGCTGGAGCTGGCGGGGCTGTGGACGCCGTCAGCGGTCCCACGGATCCGCTGGACGAGGACGTCGACGAGGAGGAGGAGGTGGAGAGGGCATTGCTGGTGGCGGGCAGCGACTGATTTGAGTTCTGGCCACTCAGGTCCGGCGGCGGAGGCGTCGAAGCCCCAGAAACGCCCAGCGGCTGACCGGCCAAATTCGCTGCCGCCACGGTGGCCAACGCCGTCGAGGGATTCTCGATCTTATGGATGATCTTCACGTGCGCCGTCATGTTGTCCTTGCGCGTGAACTCCTTGAAGCAGAAGGGACACGGGTACACCTTCACGTTGCGCTTGTGCGAGGTCACATAGTGCCGGCAGAAGTTGCTGATGTGCGTGTAGACGCGGGAACAGACCTTGCAGCGGTATGTGTGCTCTCCTTCTTTGGTGCAGTAGTCCCTCACAGAGCCCTCCGCTTCGCCCTCGCCTACGTTGCTGCTCAAATTCAGCTTGGTTTTCACGGAAGGCGTTCCCATTCCGGCACTAAGGTTCGGCGTGCTACCGCTCAGGCCGGCGGCCTTAAACTTAAAGCCGTCGTTGCTATTGTAAATGTCGAGGTATTCCTGGCTGGTAAACACGGCCGGCTTGACATCGCCGTTCTGTTTGGCCAGTTTGGGCCTTTTCTGGACGCGTGGTTTGACCGACGCCATGGAGGAGGACCCGGCCGGCGATACCAGTGGCGTGGAGGCGGCGTTGACCTTGCCAATGGGCGTCAACTTGGGTATGCTGACCATGCTCTTCACCTGCGCCCCTCCTGCCGCCATCCCGATAATGTTAAGCTTGAGACCGCCACCCGCCGCTGCCGCTGCAGCTGTGTCCGCTTGGTGCTTCCGTTGGGCGGCGATGAGGAAGGCCTGTTGACGCGCCTGCTCGTTGATGTGGCTGCCATCCTGGTCCTGCGTGGGCGAACTGTTGTCGGTGAGCGGGTTGTACTTAAACTCAACGGGCTCATCGTACTCGTCCAGCATGAGTTGAGGTTCCATATATGAAGTGTCCAGACCTTCGCCGTCGCTGTCGTTGCCATCTAAAAATTTTGTTTACATAAATAGGTTAATTGGGTCCATCTAGTATTCTAATACTATGTTTATTCGCCACAGCTATTTGCATGTTTTGTAAAAAATTTCAGTATAAAAAATGATTTCAAATTTATAGGATTCATTCATAAGTATGGCCTTAAAGGTTTCGAAAGAAACGTTTTTATTTAAATACGTTTTATAAATAAACATTTTTTTTTATATTTAAACAATTTCTTTTAATTTAAAACTGGTTTTTGACTTCCATGAAAATTGACTTTTTTTTAATTTCTCGTTAAAGCACAAAGTTACATTTTTGTATATCTTATATTTTGATTTATTAAAACTATTTAATTTTACAAATATCAGGCGAATAAATCTAGTATGAGAGTTATGATATAGTTTTAAATATGTGTGTGCAGGATGTATGCAAGAGAAAGGCAAAACACATGACGCGAGCAAGTGAGAGAGAAAGAGTTTCAAATCGGATCGGAAAAGCTATAGGGATTTCAAGCCATTTTTAACGCGTTACGAGTTCGAAAGTATTTCTGTTTGTTTAGTGACAGTTTTCAGTTGATCATTTTCCTGTTGTTTGTTGGTTAATTTTTGCATGGTTTCGAGAAGGAGATGATTGGAAATGGACAACAGCATTTCATTGTGGGTGATGGTCATGAGAGGTGGCGATTTTCTTTCAGTTTTTGGAGTTATTATCTTGCTACTTTTAAATTTTTGAGGCGCGGTAAATTTGGACAATTTTGTTAGCTATATTTTTCTTGATCATTCTTATCACGTCGGCCATGAATCCCTGTGAGCTCAACCCGATTCTCAACTTCACAATAATCTCTTCGTCAGCTGGTGGATTTGCATTTCTTAGGCATCAACTGCATTAGCTGGTTGTTGGGGACACTCACCTGCCGACGGACGGAAGATGCCTTGAACGTTGCGAATTCACTTAACAATTTTCGTATAACTTTCTCACATTTTCTTTTTTTCACTAAGCGGAAGAGGAACCGACGCGAGTTTGTTTTCAGATTTCTACTAATTGAAATGCGTAAAATCCCTTTTAGCTTTTCCGATATTCGCAGATGAGATTGGTCGAATGTGGATATGTGACTTCAGCCTGGCACTGTATTGGATTGATTTGGTTTTCGATATATGTCTTTAGCTGGGTGCACATGAGTGTCGACTTTCGAATGAGGTTTCGATATTGGTTGATGGTGCATTTTTTCTTAGGACTAGGCAAATGATCTTAGGACTATGTAATGGTTTGCTGTAGCTATGCAGAAATATTCTGGTATTGAGGACTCACCGGAAGTGCTGTTGTCCTCGTGCTGGCTTACAGTGCGGTGATCTTTGGCGTTCTTTGATCGCTTTGGGGGTAGAGAATCGCGACTTTCCTGTGGATAAGAAGACAAACAAATTGATTAGTTACATGAAAATGTTAAGGAATGAACTAGAAAATCTGTCTTTAAACTCACATTCAGATCACCCGTGTGGCCTACATTCTGCTGATTGTCATCGGAGCCATCATCATTTCCGGAGAAGGATTCATTGCCCAATTTGCCGTTGCCGAGATCGGAGGAGTCGTTCATGAGGTTCTCGCGATCAAAGTCGTCGTAGTCGTTCCCCGTGCCATTCGAACTGCCTGATAGTTTGCGGGGCCTGCCCCTCTTTCGCTTGGGCATTAGAGCCGAGCTGAGCAGTGACGGCTGCACCGGCAGGGAGGGGGTGTTTCCGGCATTGGCGGCACTAGCCAACAGTCCGCCAGCCTGCGATCGGTTCCGTTGGGGCACCAAGTACGGCTGGATGCGCTGCAGCTGGGGTGGAGTGGGCGTGTTCTCGGAAGCCGTCGCCCCCGCTCCTGCTGCGGCCGCCACCGGGGAGGGCTTGTCGTCGTTGACCTCTGTGAGGCCTTTAATGCGCAGGCTCTCGGCCACGCGCAGGAATGCGGTAAGTCGCTCCTGGTCCACTGAGACCTCGCCCCTGTACATAAAGTCCAACAGTGATTTCATGTCCGAGTAGGGTACGTCCTTTAGAATGACAATCGGATGCTTTTCCGGGTGATTTACGAACAGTGCATTGAAGTAAGGACTGCATGCGGATAGCACCATCTGTGGGGGGATTAAGATTTATTAGTTTACTTAAACTTGTGGGATTGTAAATAATTAATAGGAAAGCATTGCTTAAATGTAAATGCGGCATTTCAAAATGATATATTTATCTTATCTTATATTGTTTAAATATCTATTATTTTATAAAGATAATCCAGAGAATAACAAAAATGTATCTTGGGAAAATTAAAATTTTCAAAGTTTAGAACAACATTAACAAATTTTTTTTTATTAGAATTTAAAATATTAGTGATATTATTAAAATGATTACAAGATTATTTGATTATAATTTAAATATTTGTAATAAAAAATGTTTGAGTAAGGGTAAATGATAATAGTACGGTTTATAAAATCATTTGAACACGCACCTTGTGTGCCTTTAGGTATTGACCCTCGACGGCCAGCGTCACATCTGTAAAAGTTTCTGCGTGGAGCAGCTGGTCGAAGACGGACAGCAGGTTGCTCTGATGGTTGTTCCACCGAAGGCAGAAGCGTTGAGATGCCATCTTCATTTGAAGGCCGTGGCTGCGTCACTAAGCGGTGTGCGAGTGTGTGTGCGATCGCGATTTATGTCCTCATGTAAGTGGGGCTGTCTGTGTGCTCTGGGAACATCTAAGGTCCTTTGGTTGTCCTGCGCTGGGATTCTCCTTGAAGCCTGACAGCTGTTCCGGCCGTTAAAACATATATTCCAGAGCGTGCTGCAATCGAAGGAAATCCAAAGATTAGTACATGTACAGCCTTAAGATAAAAGTTACTTAGTCTACGTAGAAAACTCAGTATTCAAAATAGTGGAAAATTCATTTTTCAGTTTCTTCTTTCTGGTTTAATTATCGAATACAGTATAGGTTGGCAAATGACATGCATTTTCAAGGCGCATAAGGCTTTTAATGCATCACAATCATTTTATCAAACAAAATTATGTGTTTAAAAAAAAATGGGGTAACTAAAATAAAATAATTCAAGGTATTTTATATTAATTAATTTTAAAGATTTATTATCAAAAACCTACATATACGTTTCTATGAAATTTAATAACGAGCTATGTACAAAACTATTAAAAATACCCTATAAATTCGTTGCTAGTGCCATTTCGTACATGACCAGTTCTCAACTAGATCAGTCCTAATGTGTTTTCTTCAAAAAAAGAGTCCTGAACCTCGAAACTGCGCTGCTGCCATGCTGCCGGCGTTCAATTGACTTTAATTTAAAAGTCGACCCCAAAGGGTCAGAGACGAACATATTATGCAGGCCAGTTGAGGAAAAGTAAATGAGGAAATCCAAATGGAAATTTCAAATGTGTTTCAAATGGGCAGGCAGCCAGCAACAACAACAAGGCACGCACACGCACTGCAGCAATAATGTTGTGTGTGTGTGAGAGGGAGAAAGAGAGAGTGACTGGAATGACAGCGACTGTTGCTTTGTGTGTGAGCGACTTGAAAACCTGCCAAAGGGTGTGGAAATGGGAGAGCAACAAATAAACAAGACTTCAAATCTTTACAGGCCTCTACCAACTGGAAACTGAAACGCACACAGGCACTCACGCACTAGCCTTGATTCCAGTAGACAATCGCTGTGGAAAGTCATGGAATATTCGTGGCACGTTTTTTTCTTGTCCCCGTTATCTCACTTTCGACGATCGTTATTCCAACAAAAAAATCCTTGTCTTGAAACCACGCTTCCTCTTGCTTCCTCCACTTGCTAAATATTTGCTGCTGCCGCTCTTATCTTATCGCCACACCAGTTTCAGTTGCTTTGTACACTTAATTGAAAATCATTCCCATTCGCCCACGGAATTCCCATTCCCGTCTTCCTGGCACACACACAAGCATAGTCTTCACTTTTAGTTTGCTTTGTGTTTTTCCACGCTTCTATTTTGTTGTCTATGCTTTTCACTTTTCGTTTGTTTGCAATTGTTATTGTTTTTATGCACTTGTTCAAATCAATTGAGAAACCATTCAATGCAGAGAGAGCGTAAAAGGAAGAGATCAGCATACGCACACAAACACAAACTGGCAATGCCAAACAGTTATTAGAAAAGCTTAGCGGCGAAAGCTTTTTTCGCCGCCCGATCGCACAAATACGTGTATTTTCATTTATGGCTGGCTTTTAAATGGAATTGTATTGTTGTTCAGCCATTAGTTGTTTTTTTATTTTTTACCGTTTTCTGTTTTTATTTAAAGAGAGAGCGAGTGCAGGCAAGAGGATCAATATTTGACACGTCCTCACTTGGGAAAGACTCGCGAGAGAATGAGTAAGTCAGAGTCCTCGACGCAGAAAGCCAACTGCGCTGCCAACATCGCTGCTCACTCACTGACACTCATACCCCCCTACACACACACACTGCCTGATAAGAGCGTATGTTTTTAGGGGTGGGCGCTTGCCTGCGGAGAGGAGATCACTTTACACCACACACACACTCGCTCAATTTTACACCCCCTTTAAATACATGTGTCTGAAAAGGGAGAAGGGGATACTGAGCGAGGGAGACAAGGCGGTTTCTTCGAATTATTTCGAAAGTCCTAAAAGGAGACACCATTTTCTTTTCTCTTTCTGACACTAATTTTATAGAATTTTTAATTGATTGAAAGTTGTAAAGAACTACACAGAATGGTCTCCGTCTCACTGTTTTTCTTAACAACATTGTAAGTCTGTGTCTTTTTTTCAAACTTACTTTCTTTTTAATCACTTATTTTAAATTATACCGGGATCTTAATAAAGTAAGTGCAAATATTTAACAAATTATTAGTTAAATATAAGTGACACTTTGCATAATAAAAACATCAGAAGCACATTTTTGAGACTTTTTTCCTTTAAAGTTGTGAGTAAAATGTAATATTATTTTCTGAAACCCTTCATTAGTTTCACTTTAAACTTTTCAAATTAAAGGGGATACTAATGCACTGCCCGCAATTGTTAAACAGAAATTACTTTTCGCTATTTCGCCTGCTTCCTTTACACTTTTTTTTCATTTAAATTTAACTTGTGGAAATTTTCACAACTCGGCGCGACAGAGAGACGGAAAGAGGGGGGCGCGCTCTCGCGTCTACGGCAAATTCTCGTCCGTCTTGCTTGACACGAATCCGTTGAGTGAGCGAGTGAGCGGCGATCCTATCCTCTGGCGATCGACGACGGAGCGACTGGGCTCCAAAAGTTCCCGACGTCGACGTCGCTGCTGCCAGCACTGCTTCTTCTTCACACTCACACACGCTCTAAAAATCCTCCTCTCTCAAAAGGAACGCTCTTGCTCACTAACACTCGAACACAAACAGGCAATAGGGCTGCGGTTTGTGTAGACTTTTCACTTGGTCCCCAAGTCTCCAAAAAAGAGAGAGCACCAGAGCGAGGGAGCCAGTGTGTTGCTCTCTTGCTTGCGCCTTTGACTTTTTGAATGTTTAATTTCCTTTGCACGCGATGGGGACGCGGTGTGGAGGGGATGGGTAGCGAAACGGGGTTAAAAAGAAAAACGCGCTGGAAAAAAGGTAGGAAACCGCCAGCAACAGCAAAAACAACCTTTTGGGTGTGCAACAGTTGATGATTTGTTTCCCTCGCTTTTTCCGTCGTCGTTGTTGTTGTAAGGGCAACTTTTTGGGTTGGGCCTCTATTGGAACTGTTTTGGGGTTGGGCCGCAGCTTTACGGAGGTTTTCCAGGCCACCGAAATATGGGAAAACCATGTGGAAATGCGAGAGCTCAGCAACGCAGGCGTGGTGGGATATACAGTGGATACTCGAATAGATGAAATGAGTTATGGAAAAAATAAGGAAGTAATTTAATTCTAATAAATATCTAAACCTATAAACTTTAACTAATTCTACCAAGATTAGGCATGTCATTTAAGGAATTGCCAACAATTGATTAAATTTTAAGAATTTAAAATAAAAAGTCTTAAAACGCAATTGTTGTACATTTTGAAGCAATGGGTTATAAATCCCAAAATTTCTACTACTCGCTACATCCCAGTGTTATACATATGTACATACATTGTCTTTAGTAGTCCCCGATCCCCTTACAAGATAGGGAAGTTATACTGTACGCATATATTTGTGTTGGTGAGCAGGAGCGTTGTTTGTCTGGTGTTTTTTTAGGCGAGGGATTACGTAAGCCTGCTGTAAATTCTACAAGTGAAGTGGCAGTTTGGCTTAAAGCGATTGGATTGGAGATCCTAAGCAGCGAGCTTTGGGCAAAGTTCCCTCGCACTTTTTATAATTTGTTCATGTGTTTTTTTATCCTACACACCTTGGCGGGCATTTTTGTTGTTGTTGTTGTTGTCTATTATTAACTGTCTGAAGGCGTAACGGCAGCAACAACAACAGAAACAGCCCTCCCCACCCCTTTTGCCCCTTGCAACGGAAACGATCGTTTCGCCTAATAGGCTCTCACACACAAGTACAGAGCTCCCAAGCCCAGGTGAAAAAGCAACAAATGCACACACACACAGGCTAGACAACTACAACAACAATAAAAAGTCACTGAATCGTAAATTCCTGTTGCTGTAGCTCTGCCGACGGCGCTGCCGCTGTTGTTGTTTGCCTTGCCCTATTGCGTGTTGTTGGTGGTGTGTTTTTTATTTTTTTTCAGTCTGGTTAATTTTTTCCACTTTTGAGTGGCTTTTGTGGAGCTTTGCCTGGGATCGGAACTCTGACTCCGACTCTCGGGCTGTGGCCCGGTCTATGGATCTATGTTTATGTCTATGGGTCTGGCTGCACGGAGAAAAATATGATCAAGGGTTTGAGGAAGTTTCGATCCAAGAGTTATTCCGAAGAAAATATATTTTATTTTTATTTTTAATGATATCATAATATGATAACATGTTGAATCTATTATCCAAGAGGTTCAGAGCGGTATTTTAATACTTTTGATGAAATTGATATTAATCATTAAGTTTCCTTGCTACACGAACCTGCAAAACAAAATAATTACCAAAGATAGAAGGATAGAAACTCTCTTGGTGATCCTATTCAATAATAAAATACTGTATAGGGTAAGAAATGTATTCGTTACTGCCCGGAAAACTTCTGACTGAAATTATAATATCCTCAGCAAGGGTATAACAATAATATGAATCCAATGCAACATTTCTTCCTGTGTAGCAGTGCTGCTAGTGTGGGTAGTGGTACTAGAGCCGTTGCCATTGTTGTTGCCGTTCTACTTAGTCGCTGATCTAATACGTATAAACCGCTCTATCTATACTCCATGACTTCCTCTCCATACTTCCCAAAAAGGGGCGGAAGCGGGGGCTGCCCTCCTGCTTGAATTTTATCAGCAAAGAGTTACAACAATAGTTCCATCAGAGCGGTATGTGTTCGCGAGAGCGGAGGTTGGAAGTATAATCTGTGACCGGGCTCACAAATTAATGATGCTTCTTCTCCCACAGACCAAGATGATGATGTTGAAATTTCAGTTTCGGCTGGGAGTGAAAACGGAATTTGTACATTTGACGGAGGAAGACCCGTTTGAAGAGTGGTAGACAAACAGTGGGGATGGGCAATTATGATGATTTTTTCAGTGTGGGTTTTCCACAACAAGGAAGAGTTTGAGATCTCTTACCTTGTCTTATCCTATCATAAGAGAACTGGTTCAAGGACTTTGTTTTTGAAATATCATTTAAGAATAAATTGGAATTCACCATATCCATTCCTTGATACGTCTTTACATTCATCTGTCTATTTCAAAGGGCAGAAAAATATAAATTCTATTAGGATATTCTATGTATTATTAATGTATTTACTATTTATTGTTCACAAAAACCTAAGTTCTTAAGATTTTAACATTGATCTTCGCATTGATTCCTTTCATAATAGAATGCGATTGTATATCTTCTACTGATCATGTTTATTTATAGGCAATTTTTGTTGCCAATTGTTATCCAATATCTTTGACTTAAAGTGGGTTTTTGGCTCTAGTTGACTTTTTGGTTGTTGTTGTGGTTGAAGTCTTGTCGGTGGACACACCATATACTATATATATGTATTACTGAGTGTGCGTGACACTTGGTACATGTGGCCCACACACAATCACAATCGTCGCCCCCGCAATATATCGAAATATGTGCAAATCCAGCGAACTGAGCCATCGAGTCAACCAAAAACCACCAGAGCCTGTGATTTCTACATGCGTGTTCGCCCCCTCTCCATCAGCTTTTCCCCCCTCTGCTGTGCGTGAGAGCAAGGGGGATGCAAGATCGAAGGGGGCTTTTGTTTTTTTTTTTGGTTTCCTCTAGCGCTATTTGTGCCGTGTAAACAGCAAAAGCCACTGGTTGGCCCAGAGAGAAAAAGATATATACGTTAGTTCTCCTAACGTTGGCTAGTATGGGTAGTACTACGTTCATCGGTGTGCGTGAGTATCTGTGTTGATGACTGACTAACTGAGTAACTGCTGCTAGCTGCTGGCTATGTGGCCGGATTCTGGTGTTCCGTCGATCCCAACGGCGGAACAGGTATCGCAGGTTGGCACCAAACACATGTGCCGACTGCTTGGTGTTCCCCCTGCCCCGCCTTTTTCCCTCCTGCGCACTCCCCTTTACGCCTTCCCCCTCTGAGCGTCGCGTCTAGAAACTAAAACCTTTCAAGTCCCTCCTTCTACGATGGAGAGAAATCGAGATGGTTTGTTAGTTTATATATTATCATATTAAAAATTATTTTTACATTTGAAATCAAATGTATTAAAATTATAATTCATCTTGGGCGCAGTTTTTCCTAGTGCCTCACCCTCTCTTCCCCATCCCTGCTCTTCCCATTTTGGCTCTCCTTGGCTCACAAATTGTCGCAGCTGGAAGCTCTGCTCGTTGTACTTTGGTTACATGCATAACTCTCCTGCTCCCTTGGCCCCACTCTCTACAGTCTTGGGAGCCCGCTCTTGGCGCTCTCCCCAGCGATTCTCCCCACTTCGTTTTCTAGCGACGACGCTTGGCTGTCATAAAGTCCCGTTGTTGTTTTTGTTTCTCCGGCTGTTTCTAGCTCTTTCTGCGCCTTTGTTTGCCAAGTGTAAAATTCCTTTGCACGTAGGCACCAAAAGAAAAAGCTTGGCTTAAAGCATAACAAAAACAGAAACGGAAAAAAAGAAAACGCAAACGGAAAAAAAGGTTAGCAGCCAAGCACGTAAGCCCCCAAAGAGAAGGGGTTTTTCGAGGGGTGCCGTTGTCAATGCCACACCAACACTTACGTTGTAGGACTCTGGTTTTTTGACCAAGTCCCCCATAAGTTTCGAAATTGTCATTCAAGTGTAACCGATGTTTTTACACACACACAAACACCCACCCACCAATATGCTGCGGTGCATGTGTATGTAAATATGTGAATAATTTCATTCATAGAGAAATTTAATAATAGACACGCCATAGAGGAATCCCCGCGTAGCACCATGGAGATCATTCGAGATTTTCGATCACAATTAGACAGGTATACATAAAATGACAAACTAAGCTAGAAATAATAATTGGGCAAGTGTGTTGACATTAGTTCTCTGTAAGCTATAATTTGAAACCTAAAATATCTATGTAAAATCATTAAATTTATTAAATCCGAAATTTTAGTTTATTAAGTAATATTTATGTTCATTTTTAGGTTAGATAACTAGGTTCAAACATTTGGGAAAAGCTAAATAGCGTTTTGAGTTATCTGATATAAGACTTAAATATTTTTTGATGTTTCTACTGTTTATTAAATAATGTTTTAAACATATAAAAAAACATTGAAAAATTGTCACTTCGTTATTAATTGTTTGTTAAGATATCCATTTTGTGTTATCTTTCACTAAAGTATCAATAAATCGATAGCTAATTAAACTTATTTATTAACATTTCGAAAAGACATTTGTTTGTCGTTAAACCTGATATCGAATGTTGATTGGGTTTTTTTTATTGGTAATCTGCAATTGGGTTAATAAAATAAATCTCTTATTGTATATGAAGTTTCTAAGTTTAAATACAAAAATTCTTCCTATTGCGGAATTAAAAATTTGATAATATTATCATTATTTAAATATTATAACAATCGTAGAAGATCGTGAGATCATGAAATTAAATTTGTTCGATTACGATCCCGTCAACTTTGTTAGAAATCGAGAAGCAGAAGTCTTGTGTTTTTGCCCCATTGTGCGTGTAATAGCAAAAACAACAGCATGTCCCCACAGATACATAACCACATGTCTGTAACACATCCGATATACGTATGTATGTCTGTACTGGTTCCAATCATAAAAGGCAAACATTTGCGGAGGAGTGAACGCCAACAAAAGCAGCAAAGAATTGCTCTGCTCTTCGGCTAGTCAACGATGAAATCAGTTAGGGGAGGTGCATGAGGAGAAGCAAGGGAGGGGTGGGGCTGTTTTTTGGGGAGGACGGGGAAAACTAGTTGCCCTCGGCTGAGTGAGCTTACCCAGGCGATCGGCGGGATCTGGGCGCAGGGAAACTTCGCCTTTCAATGACTGATCTGTAACCATCGTTTAATAAACAAATTATTGTTTTCATTAGATTGTCAATATTTTGTTTTGATATAAAAGAAATTGGAATGGTGATTATTTATTTTTAGGTTGAAATTTATCTTCCTAAAAAACTTCTCAAAATAAAATAAAAATTTCTTAGCATTCTTATGCGTACCAACCAAATTAAATTTACTTGCAGCTCAATATTTGTCTCTCTGTACTTCATGTTTCTTTTTTAAGGCCTTTTAAATCAACTGGGGTCCCAAATACTTGACGACTTTTTTGGGCCGTTGATTACCAAATCGTTTTTCGGCTGGCATTTGTCAGGCAAAAATGCAGCCACTCATAGCTGCGCCAAAGAAGGGCGTCTCTCCTCGACAGTCTTGCAACACTCCTCCTCCGCCTTGGAAAACCCCTCCCTTGCGCCCCTGGCTGTCACCATTATTGATCTGTGCCTGCTCTTTTGTAGCTGCGACCGCTTCACGCCTCGACCCACACAAGCGGCCCCTCAGTCATTTGCCCTCGCGTTCGTAGAGCTTTTTATGGCGGTGTCCTTAATTTAGACATTCGAAATGCGGGTCACCGGCGGACGGGGAAAGTTCCGCAGCACTTGAACTGACACACTTGGTTGACTACTCGACGATCCGCCACCGCTCTCCACATGGCCACTACACAACCACCAATAAACTCTCAAAAGAGTCAAAAATTGCTAAATATTATTCAATAAATATATTTTACTTCAGGCAGGGGGAAACGATCGCAATAATAAAACGTTTTTATTTTTAGGAAATGGTAGGATGTGCGATTAAGGCCCGATTTCGGGAAATATTGTGGATAAATATTTTTTTGATCCGAGTGCTTTCCTGTCCATGTATGTTTATAGTTCTCTTAACCGCATTTCGCTGATAAGACGGACGAAGGAAGTACCTCCACGATAGCAGTGTGTACATATGAATGTACTTTGCTCATTGGGACATGCCAGATAAAGGCACAAGCTCCAGAGGCACTGCTACTCATGATTCATGTCCGATTGCCCTTTTTCTAGGAGCTGCGAGAATTTCGGATTCTTACGCAGCCCGAAAAAGCTTTCATCGCTCTTTTGCGATAACAATAAAGAAAGAGAGCGAATCGAAATTAGAATGCCGGCAATCTGCAAGAGCAACGAGTCATCCAACCACATGTGTTTGTTAAGGCTCTCCAACACATTAAATACATTTTTTCTGAAAATTAAAACATGTTTCCAAAATCGGGAACTTTATGTTTTGAAAGTCACAACAGGAAAACAATTTATATTTTCGGTTTTTAGTTATTCACACTTAATAAAGGCTGAATAAATATTGAATATATATTAATGATTGAATTATTATTGTTATAATATTTAATTAAGTATAATATTAAAAATGCCTTTTTTTTGGGTCAATTTTTTTTCTTCCATGTGCTTCTCTCCCTTTTTCTTTTTAATTTATTTCCTGAAATTTGGTGGATGGTCACGTTCTTCCTGGCGCCATTAATGAAAGCTAGAAAATTTGGTGCGGATATTTATAAACTGACCTAATTGCGGGATTCAGCCAGCGATCCTCCGACGAAACTTTTCGAAAACAGCTGCGCCCGGCGGTATCCCCACGAAGTTTAATCAAACAAATAAAAGCAGAAGGGAGCTAACTGAAAGAGAGGGAAGTTGGGGGTTAGAAAGAGAGGGAATCCTGGGGATCGTACATTTTAAATCTCCTTGACTGGGCAACACCAACAAACAAAGGAAAAGATAGTCAAAGGCCAATAATTGTGAAATATATTGATGCACGGGAAATCCCGATGCACCCCGATGGTAATACTCATTATTTATAGGATTAGTTAAATAAGGATTGAAATAAATATATATATCCTCATTTTTCATTTATTTTCCTTTTTTCTTATGGCTTATCCCTAAATTATAAAATAATTTTGGTATTATCTTTTGCTAGCCTTGACATTCCTTTTTGGTACCCCAATATACCCTAGCTAGGATGTTAAATAAAGGGTATACGTATACTATTCCCAAAAAAAACACACAGTCTGTGCTGCTTTCTCTTCGTGCGTTTTGCGGGTCTCTGCCCCAAGACGCCGTCTCTGCCGGCGTCGCTGTCGGCGTCGCAACTGCGTGCTTATTTCACTTTTTATTTTTTCAGCCTTCTCCTTGCTCTCCTGGCAAATGTGTGTGTGAGTGTGCGTTGATAGTGTTGTGTGTGTGTCATCCCCAGTGGCCTCCACCTTCTGTTCTCCCTTCCCCTTTTGGGGCCCGCCTCCTTCTGCCACCCTCCCCCGACCGCTGCGCACTCAATTAAGCTTATCGCGCACTGTTCGTCCGTGTGCGTGAGTATCTGTGTGTGGCTTGTATCTGTGTGTGATTTGTATCTGTGTGCTTTAGTATCGCTGTGTTTGTGTGGGGATACCAGAGTGCTTGCTTCATTAGAGGTGACTTTCCTCGGCTGCGCTCCTTGGAGGCTACCAGGAAAACGTCTCTGCTCACTTCTCGCTTTCTGCCTTTGCATTCGCCTGTTCCCCTTCCACCACACACCCCTTTTTCCGTCCCCCCCCTCACAAGCGTGTTGTTGGTGTCGTGTGCAAATGGCCCCAACAGCGGCGGCCGCAATCGAAAAATCCTCTTTGAGAGGATTAAAATATACACACAGCTTTTTCTTATTGTCATGTGCTCTTTGCCTGCCTGCCAGAGGTACAGTGAGGCAAAAGCAATAATTATGGGCAATAAGGATTGTAAGGGTAGCAAAACAAATAGATTACTTTATTTATTTATAAGCATCTTTTCTGTTCTCTAAAGCTTTACGATTGCCCTCAAGATTACTTTGTTTGAATTAAATTTTAATTGAAATAAATTTATACATTTTGTTATTTAATGTCAATCATTCCGAGCTTAAAGCTGTCCTTTTCGACGTTGGAGTTAAGTGACACGAATTTATTTTTCTTCCTGGTGTTCCCTGATAACGTTTTCTAAAGACGGAAACCCATTTATATGTTAGTAAGGGAGGGAAAACCAGACCTTGGCTTTTTTTATGAAGTTAACAAAATGGAAGGACAATAAGTCAGGACTTTGGGCATAGTTTTTTATCTAAAATTTTAAATTTCAAAGCTTTTTTTTATTCGAGGGAGCACCACTGTGCCTGTTTGTTGTCCCCCATCCGCAATCCACAATCCGCAATCGCCGTCCCACAAACGGACAAACGGACAATGTCCCCTGGCAAAGCTTAAGGGTAGCAGAGACGTTGGCAGCACCGCTTTCAATTACATTTCATTTGCATTTCGTACTTGCTTATTTCTGTGTGTTTATTTCTTTTCGCCGATGTTGCCTTTTCCCGCACAAACACAACCACACAACGGTATACTATAATATCGCAGCCTTAAGTCGGATGCCTGGCCAACCGCTCTCCTTTTTCTTTTTTCGCTGTCCGTTCGTTGAAGAATGCAAAATAGGAAACGGCTGGCAGATGATGTATGTATGCATGGCCGATTGTGTGGGTGAGTGATTTTTCAGTTTTTCAGGCACCACAGGGCGTATACTTGATGCGGACATTGAGCTGCGTCGGCAGCGACGTCGACTTCTTTAATTGAATTAAAGTGCATACGTATGTATGTATGTTTGTAAGGCAAGCAAAAGGGCTTAAAAACGGAACGAAAAAATTATCAACTGCAGCCGATTGGCCGATATTGTGAAATGAACATAACCACGTGTTTAAAACCGAAAAGTTTTCAGCAATCCTTAGGCCTGCTATAATTCATTTCTCTGTAGTCAGATAGTTTATTAACTGTTATTTTTATTTAAAGGGATAACAAATTTATTCAGTTCAAATGTTGTCTTTTTTAACGATTCAAACAAATTGCTTAACCGCTGTCTGAAAAATATTTTAAATTCCAAAAGATTTGATACAATTAGGATCATTTATTGACTAAAATTATTCCCAATATTCACACTATGACGTTGTCTATTAAACCAAAAACAAGATACCACCTAAAAGGTAGATACTTTGGACAACGGTAACTATATCCGGAGTCCAAAGGGTTAGCTCTGGCTTCTGTCTTTTGCCCAGTTTTTTGGCCCATTCTCTTTTCGCAAAGATTTCTGCCTGAGTTACAAAACATATTTTGGTCACTGACCTTTTCTGTTTTTTTTTTGTATTTTTCGTTGATTCCTCATTATTTTTTTGACTTTTGAGCTGTTTTTGTTTGTGTTCCACTTTTGAATTTGGGTTTTTGCAGTAGTCGGAGTTTTTGCGCAGATTGCTAATTAAAAGGAGATATATGGGGTACACGCGCGACTTGTGCACTATCAGGATGGACAATCGGGGCAGCAGATACGCGAAAGCGAAATACTTGGCATTCTTCGGGGAGGTGATACAAATCAGAAATACATTCAACCAAAATTTCATAAAATGCCAGTTGCCCCAAAATATTAAAAGGAGTATCCGGTGGAGCTAAAGAAATAAGATAAGAAATTGAGCCAGGCAGCTGGTATTTGCAAATGAAATAAATAAATATAAAATAATTTTAAATAACAATAATCAAGGAATGTATTGTGCGAATTTTATTTTGGGGAATCTGTGAATACAAAAAAGGGGCAGGAAATCAGCGTGAAAAAGTAAATATGTTTGTTCAAGCGCAAGAAACAGATGCACAAAAAAAATGTATATATTCTGTACCTTAAAAGCTATTTATTTATTCAAGCTCTTTTCAATTATTTATACATATTTATTTAAATATGGTTTTTATATTAATTACTCTGTCTTAAAATAATGTTACTTAATGGTCTTTAAAGAAGAAGCATTTCTGTTCATTAAGTAATGTAAAATATTCACTCAAATTAATCTTTTCATTGCAATGTATGTGCAATCTAATTTTTATTGTATAATTTTTTTTTTTGTATTTCTTAGCTTATAAAATATAAATATATTTTGCTCCGTGTATTCAACGAAAAGTGAGAGAGGGATACATCATATTAGTGCTAGGGCCGTGGAGAGAGTTCTCCCTCTCCCTTTCGCTCCCCTCTGATATTGCGTATACGCCGCGTGGACTTGTACTGTTTCGATTTTGTTTTGGGTTTTTACCAACAACAACAATGCAAATGCTTCGATCTTTTTGGCATTTGTTAGTCATGTTATCTTCTTTCTCTTTTTCCTCTTTATTTGCTGCTTTAACTGTTTCGATCGCCGGCTGAATAACAGTTATAATTTGAGCATAATTTCAATTGAGCGCAAGGTGTTCACAAATGTGTGTGTTTGTGTGTCGGCAAACAAACAGAAAAAGCTTTTGCAGAGAGCGGGAAATATATAGTAAAGAGAGCAATAGCTGTTGCTCTTGTCGTTTCATTAACAAAACATCTGCAAAATTTATGTGTGATCAGAGACTTGGCATTCGTTTCCTTTTTGCGCCAATGCATAATAATAATTCATGATTTTTGTTGTTGCAACCACTGTGTGAAGTGTGTTAGCGAATAAAATAAAAACCAAAGAAGTAACAAATAATGAACCCAAAATAAAAACAAATGCAGAATAAAGTCGGAGATAAATGAATTTAATCCTTCATCTACCCAATATTTAATATGGAATAATTTAAAAAAAACAAGCTTCATGTGGCCAAGAAGAACATAGCTACATATGTTCATTTAAGTAGTGTGTTAACATATGTAAACATAAGTGGTTTGATTTTGTATATTTATTTGAATGCGAACATATTGAAGAGGTCATCGAAATAATAATTGTATTGAATAAAAATATGTAGTCTTTATCTTCAAATTAATTTTTACAGAGAGTCTTAAACAAATAAAATATTTCATACATAGTGTTTGACTTTTTTTCTTAGTGCAAATATGTTGCGTACAATGGATTTCCCATTCATTCACTCACTCATTCACTTGCACACTATTCTCTCGGTTCATTCACAAAATAGTTGGGGGATCTTATGTGTTTCAGTCACTGGAAGCCACTGGAAGCTTATGAAACTATAAGGCTGATCGAAAGGGGTGCGGCCGGCGACTGGATGTGGAAGTGGGGGATAAAAAAGGAAATGGGCGACTGCAAATGACAGAGATCACTGAAGCACGACCGACAAATAAGCGGCGGACGTACGTATGTGTATCTAGTATCTGGTATCTAGTGCGGTGGCATTACTCCCCAAGTACCGTATACAGTGTACATGTGTTTGTATCTGTATCCGTACCAGTAAGGCTATATTAGTCGGATACAAACAGTACCTTTCCAATAGGCGCAGCATTTGTGTGTGTTAGTGTAGATACTGAGCTTGTGTGCGGGAGATTGTTAGTTGAAAATGTATCTGCGGGACTTTATAGATTCTAGTCGATCCCTACCACGACCCTAGGGCAATTTTATTGAAGCTCAGCTGACATTAAATCTTAATCTAAATGTTGTAGGCTGTCGTGGGATTGCTCATTAGAATACTCAATAAAATCCTTATCGAATTTCTTTGGAATAAATGTTGAAGAATATTTCTGAGTAGTTTCGTTATATGTTTACATAATTTTGTGTTTCCTGGTGTGGTAAAATTAAAGCTTAAGAATTCTTTAAAACATTTATGGAAATCCTTATCTGAATCGAAAAGCTGTAATTTCCCTTCTGAGATTAATTTTTAATGAACAAAAATTCTAGTACCAGTGTTATAAAAATTCTACAATGTTAAACTTCAATCAAGTGAAATCTTTGAAAATAAATTTTTAAACCTGTTGTAAAAGAGTTAAAACTTGATAATTTGACATTTCTCGAAATCAAAACCATAACAATCCCCAACCGAATTCCGAGGAAAATCTCACCACTTACCAACTCTACGAAGATTCTTGGTAATCCGTTTTGCGGTTTATTCGGCAGAAGAAGGCTTGCAACACTCGAGAGCACTTGTTGTTGTATCTGTTTCTTCTTTTGTTGTTGGTTACACGTAATTGGCAAACAAGGCGAATACGGAGCCGAAAGCAAAGTGCAAAAAGGCAAATCAAACAGGCTAAAAGGCAACACGAAAACAGCTGAGGAAACGCCGCGCACGAACCTCCAATCAGAACTGAAACGGCAGGGATGTCGACGTCGACGCAGAAGCCATTTTACCGCATCTGTTGTCCCTGAGCTCCGCTCCCGAGAAAACGTGAGAGAGACGCTGAGGAGAGCTTTAAAGGTGGACACGAAGCCGAGCTGAAGCCTTACCGAAAGCTTTGATCAAACGACACGAACTGAGCTGGGAATCATGGAGTATGGAATATGGGGATTGTTAGTGGTAGTGGTAGTGGGCGGTTATTTTGCTTTTTGCTCCCGTTAAAAAAACCCAAGTAGATGTGGACGGATGAGCGGATGAAATGGCAAGAAGCGAACGTTCGAATGGGGCTCCAAGTGCTTAAGAGCGCAGCGCAGTCACAGCCGGCAGAGAACTAGAGAGAGAGAGCAGCCCCAACTTGACATTTCGCCGCTGCGTTGGCGCTCTGGCCTAACGCTCTCTCTTTCTCATTCTTCCACTCTCCCACTGATAAGCTTGTGTTGAAATCAATTCTCCTGCGCGCTCGCTCTTTCCCACTGCTGCTCCCCCTCCCCCCTTTCCCCTATCACTGCTGCATCAGCGTATTACGAAATATGACAACAATGCAGTTTGGTCGTCCTCGTTTTCATTCTGCCGACGCAGCTGCTTCTTCCTATTCTTCTTTAGCCCCATCTTCTGCTCTTTCAGCATTAATGCTCTCTATCCACCTTCGACATCCCAAAAGAGAGATACTGTGAGAGAGAGTGGGTGGCTTCTGTTTGTTGATTTCCTACCCGCTGCACTTGCAAATTGATTGCATTTTAATGAAGTTCTGCCGAACTCTAAAAATAGTTAACTCTCCATTCTGGTGGGCGGTACGAAGACAAGGGACGTGGCGCGGGAATTTTCAGCTGGGCGCATTCCAAGTGCAGCAATACATCGGCGGTAACTAATTCCAAATGCCAGCTATTACAGAAAACTGGTTTGATCGAAAAAGCGTGCCGGCTATGGTCGACTCTTGATCACTCACCTCCTCCCAACCGCCCCCGACCACCCAAGCACCACCCAACCCCCACCATCTTTGGAGAACGATCGCGCGCGCGCTCTTCTAACTGAAACCGAAATGATTCGATATTTCCCCACTGCACTGACTTAAGTTGAATAATTGTTGCTGGGGTTACCCTGCACTGAGCAAATATTAAGCTCTTTAAATTTTTTTTAAATTTTATTATATTTTAAATTTTATTTTTAGATCCTTTGATCATTAAGATATGGATGTTCCAAACTTCCAATTTTCAGAATATTTCAATTAATTTCGGTGTGCTTGTTTTTCTTTGTGTGCCGTGGCACACGTAACCCCATGGTCAAATGCCTGTTGGGCTTTGGGATCTCGTCCGTTGGGAGTGGGCCGCTATATGGGTAACCCCCAAGCGGAGGGCTTTTCCCGATTCCAAAGGGGGCTGGCTTGGTTATTAGTGCCCATTTGAAGGACCATTAGGCATGCATGGGAAAGATCGTCAATCAAAGTGTGTATTTGGGAAATGGGAACAGTTCCCTGCGCCGAGATTATCTTTCTGGCACATATCTAGCCTAACGAGTTTTTTGACTTTGCAACCGCTGATAATGGGAAAGGATTGAGAGACAAGACTTTGGGCGGCAGATAAGACGCCATTATCTCCAGTTTTCTGATTATGTGTTGATAAAGATAGTGCCAAGTTAGAGCAGTTGGTCCCTAAGAAGTTTTCGTTAAAATTGATTTGCATGACCCTTAATATTTTACACTAATCTTTCCTTGCACAAATATTATTGCTTCGCAAGGGACCATTAAATTATAAACTAATTTTGCTAGAAACCAGAGACAATTGCGTTTATTCTCGGCATGAATCACCGGCGAAATGATTCAGCAGGGCGATCCAAATGCATCCCTCGGTTGCCTAGTACCCCCACCCCTTTTTGTTAAACCCTGGACTGTAACCAGATAATTTGCATTGCCTTGTGTGAAACACGGCAGGTCCCAGGGGGCTAACGAGCATATACGAGTATCTGGTATGCAATACTCGCTTGGCTCAGCCCTCTCTCTCTAAGGGGAACTGCCCGGAGTTCTGGGGCCGCGATTCAACAGGTTTGATCCGATCTGGCCGCCTGCCAGGCCATTTACTACTTGGCTTGGATTTTTTCCCGCTATTCAAAGTGCCACACAGCTGAAATAAATTAATTGCTTAATTGTTGTTGCTGCTTTTGAAATTTGCTTTTAATTAAAAACTCTCCACAGCGAGGGCGATTTTGTTTTTCGCTCTTAGGCACGGAGCAAAAAACATTGTTTGAATAAAAATGTATAAATATCCTATGTTAGCTTAATTAGTAAGAACATTTAAATGCCTTAAAACTTATAAATCGGATGTGGTTAGGATAGTATTCGGGGTATAGTAGAGGTATACTACATTCAATTTTAAATAATCAATATCATATATTACTTTAAAATATTATTTTAAATATTTTTGTTATATTTGTCAAATGGCTTATTAGTTTTTTAAATGAGGATCGACGTAAAAAAAACAGAACATCAACATACGTGATTTTTCCCTGTGTATTCTCTGGGCTTTTCAACCTTCGGAGATGCCTGTGCGTGGGGGTTTTCCTCTGGCCATGTGTGCTTCTCTATAGACGTGTGTGTTTTTGATGCACTACGTTAGCCAAAGTTGAGTGAGTAAAACGCGTTCTGCGTGGGATTCTCTAATGCGATGGTGGTGGCTGCTATTTGGGTTTTGGCCGATTCTAAAACTGGTTTTCCACTTGGCCAACTTGCCCATCAAGGAGTAGCCACGAAATAAAATCGAATGGCAGTTGAATAATACGGACAAAAACAAAAACATAAACCACACCAACAAAAGTTAAATTGCGCATAACATTTGAATAATCAAGCGCTGCCTTTCTCGCCTGTTTAGAGTGGTATAATTTATATATATATTCTGGGACTCTGGGGATTCTCCCCAGATTCCTCATAGAAATTCCTAAGCTCGCCTGACCTAAATTCGTCGCCAGTCTTCCCAGGGAAATCTACAGAGCAAAGAAGGAAACCTTTTCTTCTGCAAACTCTTTCGGTTTTGATTTCATAATCGAAACGAAAGCTGAGCTGGCGTTGTTTCGAAATCCATTACTCAAGTTTCCAGCTTTGCTCTAGGGATACTCACTTCGTCGATACAAAGATGAGCTTGGCGTGCCCTTTTTTTTTTTTTAGCTCTGGCGGGACCCGGACACAGACGGAACCACTTACTGAGCGGGACAGCGAGAGGATTCCATCTCTGCTGGATCTGAGTATCTATGCATCTGTAGCTGCCTTGATTTTCTCATTTTCTCACACTAAAGAGCCGCCAAACGAGGAACGCCAGTGGGCTTGGAACTACAAAGAAAAGCTGACTCGAAAAAGGGTGCTGTGAAGTGGGGTGAAGGTGGGGAAATACGGCAAGGAGGCGGGGAATAAAGCAGAAATTGGAAATGAAGAAAGGCAGAAAAAAATTTCTCTACGGCAGCATCTTCTTTTTTCGGGCTTTTAAATTTTCTTAATTTAAATTTTCGATTTTATATATGCAACTGACTTCTAGTTGTAGATCTTCTCCAATCTACATTCCAAATTTTAGTCTTATAAATAAACTTTAGAAACTTAATCTATAAACAGTTTATTAACTTACTGCAAAGTTTTTATTGAAAGCGGGTGCATAGATGCTTGTTTTCATCAAAATAAAATTTCGAACAACATTCTTAAATGTATTTCCGAACATTTGAAGCTTCTGGTAATACAAATTTTTGAAACCTGACTACTTTAATAAAAGACAACTTTGACGTGACAGGTATAAATACCTACCATATACAGTCATGGAAAAAATAATAGAAACGACAATTTTTTTCGTATTTTTCAAACTTTTCTTCAGTCAATTTTTTTTTTTTTTGAAGTTTAATAATTTTGATTGATAGTCGATACAATTATGTGTCAAAATATAACAAAACAATAATTTTCAAAAAACGTAATGAACTAAAAAATAATTTTTTAAATTTGTAGGCCTGGAAGAAATAATAGAAACGATTGTGTTAATTCTATGGTAAACAGTTTTGTAGCTTCGAAGCCTATTAGTTTAGATGGTGACTTTAAAATATAGTTGTGCCACCGCAATACGAAAAAATACGAAAACAAGAAAGGAAAGCTAACTTCGGGCTGAGCCGAAGTTGATATACCCTTGCAGAATACTCTGTAAATTATATTCTGCAAAATTATTCATATGATGCATTCTTAATACTCATAAAAAAATCCCAACTTCCTAACTTTACAAACACCAAAGTTACGGCATTTCCAATCGTTCAGTTATATGGCAGCTATAGGATATAGTCTTCCGATCCTTATGAAATTTGGTAGGTCGGATTGATTGGCCAAAAATAAAACCCATAGAAAATCCCAACTTCCTAACTTAACAAACACCAAAGTTATGGCATTTCCGTTTAATCAGTTATATAGCGGCTATAGGATCTGGTCGTCCGATTCTTATGAAATTTGGTAGGTCGGATTGATTGGCCAAATATAAAACCCATGAAAATCCCAACTTCCTAACTTTACAAACACGAAGTTATGGCATTTCCGATCAATCAGTTATATGGCAGCTATGGATATAGTCGGCCGATCCCGGCCGTTCCGACTTATATACTACGTGCAAAGGAAAGGGGTGTGTGAAGTTTTAATTCGATAGCTTTAAAACTGAGAGACTAGTTTGCGTAGAAACGGACGGACGGACAGACGGTCGGACAGACGGACAGACGGACATGGCTAGATCGACTCTCCTGGTGATGCTGATCAAGAATATATATACTTATTATTATAGGGTCGGAAATGTCTCCTTCACTGCGTTGCAAACTTTTGACTGAAATTATAATACCCTCTGCAAGGGTATAAAAAATTGTCGTTTCTATTATTTTTCCATGACTGTATGTATCTTTCTACCTCTTTTCGACTCCGATTGCGGGAACGGACAAGAACAGAACTGAAGAAAACGCAAGACACCAGCAGCTACAATCATAATTACGAGGTTAACCTTAAGAGTTGACACAAATCCGGGCCAGAGCTAAAAGCGAGGTACGGCGGCCTCTGCCGCTCGTTCCCAGCAATTAACTTCGAATGACACCAAATGCCACCGAGGCACGCCAACAGTCCACCAGTCCAACAAGTCGCCATCAACATCCACCATCCACCATCTGAAATCCGGAGGAGCCGCACCACGCCGCCCACCAGCGGATCGCAATTGCAAGTGAACGGCATCTTTGAAGCCGCCCACAAAGCGACAAAGTTGCCATACTCTCGCCGAATGGTATCATTATTCTCCTCTAGAAAATAGTAATTATATGAATCACTGCTTAGGACGACTTCAATAAACTTTTTAAAAAATAAGACTCCAATAGATACATATAAACATATAAATGTGTTGAATATAAAATATATGTATATTGTTATGGATAACACCATTTTTATAGGTATATTTAGATTGATTTGATTTTGTGGTTGTTGTTTTCTTATAAAGTTATTGTGTACACATTTTTAACAGTAGTTCAATTCACGTAAGCTTTGGGCTTTTAAGTTTGTTTGTTTGCTATGCTCGTAAAATATTACAAAAGTTTTTATTTTAATATAGAAAATATGCAGGGTATTCGAAAAGGGCATTTTAAGTTCTGATATTAAAATTCGGTTTCGGCTGCTGCTCTACCCGCTGCTGATGATGTTGATGTTGTTGATGATGCTGTTGATGCCTGTTGATGATCTTGGCTGGCTTTGGGCATGGGCAGTTTTGCGGTTTATTTGATCAGTGTTCAACTAGCATTCCATCGATTTGTTATAGGACCAGCCGAGAGAAGGGAGGGAGACGGATAGACAGGGAGAACGAGATGGGAAGTCTTACAATTTTGTAACGATCGAGAGATGTGCCTAGCAGATACACAGAGGTTCCCTTGTGAAGTGCAATTGAAACACTGTGTGAATTTTTGTAGCGCCAAGCTTTTGGTGTCTATGTGGGCCTGTTTCTATTTATAAGTGTGAGAGTGCTTGTTGCTTTATAACTCCAACTAATGCAGAGAGAAAAAAGAATACAATTTTTACCGAAATAGTCGGATTCTATCAAAGCAGTTTCAGAAATTGGCAAGGAATCGTGTTCTGCTTTTAAATCATCAACTAAAATATTTATAATAACTAATATGTTACTAATGTTACTTAAAAAAGTTATCGCTATGTAAAGATCAAAAGTTATGACCAATTTCTAAGATATTTCTTCTCCGTGTATGAGCCTTGCTTTGGGCACCACTCCCTACTTCGTAACCTCCCCTGAGAAACCCACGAACTGCTTGGCTCATTCAATTCAAATGGCTCGTGATTTCGTAAGCCCGCTTTTGTTGTTGCCCCGCTGGGAACTGATGTTGCTGTTGAGTTTGTTGGGTTGTTGGTGTAGCTGCTGCTGCAGCGGATTCGCGATTCGAGATTCGAGGCCATCGAGCGACGACTGCAAGTGCGACTTTGGCTGCAGTTAGACGTCAAGAGATTTGCAGCATTTTTCTTCGTCTCCGTCTGCGTTTTTTCTTTTTGTGTGGCGTGATGACCTTGAGCCGCTCATTTTAGTCAAGTGGCTCTGTGTGTTGGCCAAGTGACTTACGAGTGTGTGCGAGTGAGTCGGCTACCTAGTTCCAGTTACTTTTGGAAGCTCTCGCTCGACCATTTTATCTTTCTTGGCAACGCCGGCCATTTTTAGCATTGCTAAAAAATTCTATATCTCAGAGTATATGGATATATGTTAAGAATCAGAGAAGTTATAATTTGATTTCCTCATAGTTCCTATGGGATCTATTTGATGTAATAGGCCCGTTGCGACTTAACCATATTGAATGCAGATTTATAAAAAATCAAACCATAAGTCCGAAGAGGTTTGTCACATAAATTTGGTAATGTTCATTTGTGATCACATTTTTACTCGTCATTGAAAACTTGAAAATAACTAACATGAAAATGGGTAAAAAAATTAATCAATGTTAAAATGACAAATTTGAATGCAGATTTTTAGAGAATCAAACCACAAGTCTTAAGAGGTATGCAACTTTGAAATCGGATAAATTTTCGAAAAGTTATGTACTCACGAAATGTTAAATTTTTACAACTCATTTAAAACTTAAAAATAACTAACATAAATGGGTAAAAAAATTGATCAACCATAAAATGACAAATTTGAATGAACATTTTTTTAGAATCAAGCCACAAGTCTAAAGAGATGTCTAGATGTCCTTGCAATAAAAAGTTATTATTATTATTATTATTATTATTATTATATACATATATTATATTAATTATAGGAATCAATCAAATTGTATTTAAATGTCAATCATTTGTCAGTGTAAAAAAAATATCGTTTAAAATTTAAAGTCAATGGGAATAAATTATGCTGTCCGGGTTTTCATAATTTTCTTTAAAATTGTAAGTTAATTCTACGTTAGATAAATTACCCTGGACTAGCCAAAGTCTCTCCGACTGTTCAGGTTCTGGCTTTAGTTGTTGTCCAAGCGGTTCCTTTGCCTGCTCTCCATCAGGTATCTTTTAATGACTCTTCAGATTTGATGATGAGCAGGTATGGCGAACCGCTGGTGCAGGATCCTTTTCGCAATTTCGAAAACTACAAAAAGAGGATTGTTCTGCAAGCCAAACAAGAAGACGGATTTGATGACAATCAGGGTGGTGAAGTCGTTTTGGAGGGCTTTGACGAGGGCAGTGGAGAAGATTGCGATAAACTCCCTTACGGACCGACAACCCAGGCAGGACAAGACCCGCTGACTGCCAGCCTGGGGACTTGTGACCCAATTGTTCTGATCATTATCCTGTTTCTATTGTAAAAGATTCAGATAAAATATTTTGTACAAACTAAAGAAATTGGGTGTACTTTGTGGCTAGATGCTAGAAAATATTCTTTTACCGCAAACATAAGAACTGGACCGATAATTGGGCTTTGGTTTTTTAATTGACTTTTTTATCTAAAGAAGAAGGGAAGGAGAAAGTGCATATTCCGAAACATGACATTTTCGGCGCATTGCCATTTTTCGTCCAACTTTTCTGCTGTCGTTGTTCGTTTCTTATGCGTTTCGCGAAATTGTGACAGCCACAACCGATGACCTAATTACTTCGGGGGTTCTTGGGCACACAGCCAAGATACGGGGGTATTCTTGGGGGCCTGTTCTTGGCTTCGCCGTTTCACGTTTACTGAGTTAGCAAGAAATGCCTCGAATGTTGCAACAGCAGCGCTTCAAGCGCACTCATAAGACATACATTTTGGCCATCCGAAATCGAGCGAAGCGAATTTCGCAAATAATTGGAGCAGTTTGCCAAAGCTCACGTTTGGGCAAGGTAACACTTGGCCAAGGTAAAGTCAGTTCTGATAGTGCCATATGTGGAAAAAACACAGTGCCACGCCGAGCCGAAGGGAAAACTCCGAAATCGATACGTTGTATTGATATTGCCTCCTTATCGGTGGAGAAGGAGGGAGGATGGGAATGAGTCCTGTTGGCTACTAATCGGAGCTGCCTCATCGATAAGGCAAATCAACACTCGATAAGCGTCCTGGGACATGGCCATACCTATTCTTATCGCAGCCAGGAGCTACGTATATGTATGAGTGTATCCGTGGTAGGTTTATCTGCATTGAAAAACAATGTGTTTTTTTTTAAAGGGAAAGGAACTTCAGCCATAAATCGGAAATTATGATTTTAATGTTATAGGGTTAACCTGATGATAGTTTTAAATGTTATAATAATAATAAACAATTAATATTATTTAAGGATTCAGCTTAAATATTGATAAAAATATAAATTATAGCACTATTATCATTTGTATTTTATAACATAAATAAATACTGAATAATATTAAAAGTTAATTTAAACCAAGGTAGTAAGAAACTTAAAAGGAATTTCTTACTCTAAATTCTATACTTATATATACTATAATTGCAATCGTCAAATAATAAGTATATTTTTCTCAGTGTTGAAGGCCACAAGATTTCTGTATCTGCACATCCTGGCAAACCTCGATCCACTATCAGTCACACGATAAAATCATAAAAAAAAAAATAAATAAATATTGGACATTATCGTTAAATATTTGAATTGATAAATGGACGTAGGTCCTAAAAAGGAACGTCGAAATTACTGCCCCACTATCAGTTCGTTTTTCTGGGGGCGTTGACCAGGGCTCCGTGGCCGAGGTCTCTTATCAGCGGCGGGGAGGCAAAACCGAGAGCCGCCAGTCTGGGACATTGTCCGGCGATGACTTTAAAATCCTCCCGGACCGTCGAGGGGCGGAAGACCCGCAGAGGCTTATCACAAGACCAGGCGGCAAGCGTAAATAATACAATGCAGAAGAGGGCAGAGGCAGAGGGGAATGCCGGCGAAGAGGAAAGGGCGGGAGAAGGAGGCAGAGTTTTCCTCGGCCACGGGAAAAGCAGGAGAGCAACGTGCGATAGGCCAAGGGGCAAATGAGCTGAAGAAAAACAAGCATTTGCGGCTGGCAAAGTCCACTCGCCTTGCCACGGAATGTCAGTACCAGGAGTTAAGAGTATTTAAAGCATTTTCTAAAATTAAAATTATTATATATATTTTGTTTTAAGAAATAAACTTAAGAATTTTTTCTGATCAATTGAATTATACTTGGAAAATACAATACATTACATTTTTGTATTTAATATTAAAAGAAAGGATTGAAATTGATTGAATTTTCTTAAGTTCTGACCAACTAAAAGTATTTGTTTACTTTAATACATCAAATTTTGAATCATTGTTAAGGCAATATGCGAACAGGATCATTTTTTTCTGCGAGTGTACAGTGGTGCTGGTTGTCTAGGAAAATGGTACTGCTGAAGTGGACAAGTGATAAAGCAAGGAGAAGGCAGAAGGGCGCCGCGTAGAATCCATTAGCAGTCGCTCGGAACGAAATGGAGGAAAACTCCCGAGGGGCGGGGAAATGGGGAAATAGGAAAATGTTTAAATGAGGGAAGGGGGGAGGGGATTGACGGAGAAGGCGGCAAAAAGTGCATGTGAATGGGAATGGAAATGGGTGCATGAGGAATCCGCCAAGTGGCAACCAAGTGCATCCCGACTCCTCTTTCTCGTCTCTATCTCTCGCTTTCCTCGCATTTTCTTCTGGGGAAAGGGTTCAATGCTCGATTTCCTCTATCTGCAGTAGTTGCCATGGAAAAGCCGCTCTTCGGGAAATCTGTCAATGAATGCCTCTCAGCAGGATCAACCCCCAATTACTTTTGATTAAAAACTTGAGCAAGCTGTTGTGTTATTTGTTAATTCTGCGGGTAAAAAGGATCCCTCGGCTTGATTGCCTTAATTGAGGTCGATGGCAAATTTAATTCAAGTAGTTCCGCCACCGAAAAATAAAAGTAATCACAGGGTAACACGCGTCCGGCCGCATGTCGGAATCTGGAAATTATGCAGGATCGCGGATGCTACCGATTCGAAAGTCGACTCCTCCATGAGGGCAGGATTAATAGGCTTGTGAGAAAAGGGAGTGACAATAAATTACATCGCTACACTTCAATGTCAGGACTTGGAAACTAAAATGGTGAGGTATAATAATATTTATTAATTAGGTCAATAAATAAATAAAAAAAATATTACAATTTTTAGAACGGTGTATGCTCAGTTTGGGAATTTTAGCATTGCGATTCGCCTACGGTAAACAATACAAAATAAACTTTCATGTTTATTATGGTTGACCTATTTGGTTTCGAATGCCCCTCTCACCGCTCTATTACCCAATGAACTACCCCGAATAACCCGAAAAATGGCTCATCAATTTGTTCATCTAATTATAAACAGTCATCGAGTTGAAACGATCCTCGACCGGAGTTCAATGATCCCATGCAAGAAAAAACCTGAAGGAAAAAGGGAAAAGGGAAAAGAACAAAGAAAACGGCAAACAATGACTCGGTAGACAAAGGAAAAGAAGATGGGAAAAAGGCCTGAGATAGGGTACATAATGCCACATTGAGTGAAAGGGCAGAAAGTCTATGAATAGCAAAGACAGTGAGGCTGATGAGGCCAAAAAGGACGCTCGCCACTCACGTGGACCGAATGCTGATCCTCGAGATGTGCGTGCTGCGATATACGCGTGTGTTCCAGGAATAGCAAACAGGACACGCCCACGCCTACGCCCTTTTTAAGGAATATGATCCCGCAGGAATCTCAACCTGGCCTCTAGTTGGTGTTGAGTAATTTGTGCGCTGCTGAGATAAAAATCTGTTAAGCGGTTACCAAACATAAACAAAGTTCAGGGGTTGAAAAGATTAGTTTGGCACTCAGAGAAAAAGGGAGATGCGTTAAGGAGAATTTTGTAAAAGTCATAAAGTAATCCTAGATGTACGGGTTTTTTGAATAGTTGGGAAATCAATTTTTGAATAATCTTCTAAAAAAACAATATAATAGAAAATAATAATACTCTGATAATGTATTCAATTTACAAAAATATTAAAAACAAGAAAGGAAAGCTAACTTCGGGCGGCGCCCGAAGTTGAAATACCCTTGCACAATATTCTGTAAATTATGTTCTCCAAAATTATTCATATGATGCATTCTTAACACTCATAAAAAATCCCAACTTCCTAACTTTAAAAACACCAAAGTTATGGAATTTCCAACCGTTCAGTTATATGGCAGATATAGGATATATGGGATATCCTAGGGATGGCAAGGGATATAATCGTCCGATCCTTATAAAATTTGGTAGGTCGGATTGATTGGCCAAATATAAAACCCATAGAAAATCCCGACTTATATACTGCGTGCAAAGGAAAAAAGGGTGTGTGCAAAGTTTCAATTTGATATCTTTAAAACTGAGAGACTAGTTTGCGTAGAAACAGACAGACGGACAGACGGACATGCTTATATCAACTCAGGAGGTGATCCTGATCAAGAATATATATACTTTATAGAGTCGGAGATGTCTCCTTCACTGCGATGCACACTTCTGACCAAAATTATAATACCCTCTGCAAGGGTATAAAAATCATTTTCAAAGGGCTCTTGTGACATAGCACGATTGACAGAAATACCTTTTTCAAAAAAGCAGTAGCTTCATATATTTTTGCAACATAAAATAGATTTTTTTTTAGTGTTGACTTTGCTTAGCGCAGGGTGTGTGATCGGTAGCTCCTTCTGGTCGAATGCAGGCGGTCTATTTTTGGTCGCAGAATCGGGGCACTTAAGGCTTCATGTGGGCCCTTCCCGGGGGTGGCGATTGCTGGGTGAACTGCCCCTGTTTTGGGGGTAAGTTCGTTGTGGCTATTTGTGTACTCCTGCATTGCGTTGCAGGGGTTTGTCAATCTTCATTATGTGTTCCTTACATCGCCCGCAGATTGCAGGCAGCTCCTTGTTCCAAGGACAATTGATTGAAAGTTCCCACATGAGCAGCAAGAAATCAATTAAGCGATCGCCGGCCATCACTTAACTTTTGATGCTCGGGAACTTTGTGTGCGCCTAATGAAGCGTAAGTGATAAATTGATTGCTCGGGATTTAAGGAGGGAACGAGCATGTTCTCCCTTATTTTCAATTAATTAACCATTAGGATGCCAATCACACAATCTTGCCTTAAAATAGAAATAGACTCCGATATTTTCCGCCTCTATTTTTATGCAAAACAGTCAGGTAAGGAGTCTGCTCTTTAGGAGCGAATTCCTGTTCCTTTGTCTATCCACAAATTGACGACAGATACAGATACACACACATGCAGCGCATACAGCCAGGCAAATTGCATTTTTATCTGTTTTCTATTTTTACTTGGAAAATGCCAGCATCGCGACCAATGCAGCTGAGCGGAGGATTATAAGACCCATCATCGACGACGCCGCTTCCTTCCTGCCGCTGCCGCCCAAATAGCTGTAATAATAAAGCCGATCTCTTTCCAGTCCCTGCTTGCAGTAGGATGCGACAAGAAAAGCAGGAAAAACTCCTTGGCCGCTCACACAGATACACACCGCAGGCAGGCGCTCAGTTGTCGTTGTCCTATCCCAAGAGTGGAGATCGTCTCCCCAGACTTCCCAAGACAGTGCTGTTGGGTTGGACGTTTTCCCGCCGTCTGTCCTTTTTGGATCCAAAATAAACCCTTCCATAGGAAAATACACGATTTTCCCTTAATAAACAAAGAATTTTATTGATTCAAAAGCTATACAAATGTAAACAAATCAAATCTTATCGGTTTTAATAAGTGTGTTATTTTAATCAATCTGCATAATTGATATATACTTTTAATTCCTTTTATATTTTTGATTCGCTATTCTATTTATCCTTTCAGGAAACGGGCTGCTGGCATCTCTAGCGCCTGCTCCTTTGTTTGAGGAGTTGCCTGGCCGAGTTCAATGAACCACCGTCACCTCTTGGGGCAGAGCATTGCCTATGCCTCCGCCTCTGCCCATGTCGACGGCGACTGCAGCTGCGACGGAGGCAGCGCCACACAATCCTTTTTCTTTGGACTTTTCTCGTTGCACCCTTCACTTGATCTCGGGTGATCTCTGCGCCTGCTTCTTCGCCTAGTTGAATGTGGAATGTGGTCGTCGTTGCCTCATGTTGCAGTTGCAGTTGCCTGCGCCCAAAGGAGCCGCGCAGGAGTTCTCAAGGGTTTCAGTGCGATTCGGATCGACTTTAGCTGGGGGCTTGGGATTTCACTTCGTGTGGGGAAATGTAAACACCGCCGTCATCATAATCGCTGTCAGCCTCCCAAGGCTGGTTGTCTTGGTTCCATTTGGGGCAGGGGTATGTATCCCTTTCGCTCCTCTTTTTTTTTTCGTCGGAATGCTCCGCTTGTTTACTCAAATGTATATTTGATCTTCAGCTGGGGTAATTTCTTCTTCTCTGCCCCCTTTGACTTTTCGCTGGATTTCGAATATGAAGTGCACTTGTGTTTATCTATAAAGGATTTTTCAAGGAATCACCCAGGGGCAGCCAGCATTTTTGCTGATCCCATGGCATTTCTTGGCACTGGGGGATCATATATTCAGGCGGTACAGTTGCGTACCGAGTATCGAGGAGGCGAACGGGTTTGGGATTTTATGACCTTGTATTATTGTTGTTATTATTATTTTATTGCATTTATTTTATAACGTTCTATTATATCTAATTATTCATTCCGAAATCAATTCTTGATAAGATAGATTTGAAGTAATAAACTACATTGCTTAAAAGAAAAGTCGTCTTTGTAAAATGAAACGAACAATTTTGCAGAAGGTACATTTTTATTATCTGTTTGTATGCTTACATTAATGGCTTAATAAGTTATCATTATCAAATAAGTTTTTTGGATTTTATATAACGGATACCATTCTAGGTATTTGAAGACATTGTGTGTTTGTTGAATTAAAAACTATTAAAATTTATAAAAGTTCCTGTACCCAAATTGCAATACGTCAATCACAGAGTTCTCCTTGAAGGAACACCCTTCTTGTGGAGGAGCCAAAGCACCCCAAGTACAGTCACCACAAAGGGTGGCTCAAAAGGATCGGCCAGGGTCCACTCCACACATACAAACAAGAGTCAACGGATGGAAGGAGAACAAACAAATCACCAAACTGAGGGGAACAGCGGGTCTGGATATTTTCTGGGGACTCGAGTCCTCCATCCTACACACACGTACGATTGGCGATTATTCATGACTTTATGGACTGGGTAGCAGGACATTAAAATTGCTTTTACGCCAACTCATCGGGCCAGAGGATCAAACTGGTTCTCGGGCGCTTTGTATGCCACTCACAGTCGTCGGATTCAGATTCAGTTTGGGATCCAGTCCTCACTGAAAAGTCAACAGTCCTCAGTCCTCAGCCGCTCCTTGGAAGTTTGAATCTGGTGAAACCAGTTTGCTCCGCTGCGGTCTCGCACTCCTCTACCTGTTGAACCCCGCGGATCCCACGAAAAAGGGATACATCGCATCTGAGAGATATGTTTATCCAGTCCGCCTTTGTATGAGTATTTGTGTATCTTGCCTTTTGACGCAATCGCAATCCTTTCGTCCTCGCCACCATCGCTTCTTCGCTTCTTTCAGCTCGTTACTTGTGTCGTTTTGAAATGGGGGTTCCATTTTCGATTCTTCGTTTTTTTCGAGTTTTGGTTTGTTTTCCTTGGGATTTTTGTGTTGTGTTTACTTTCAGTCTTGCGTACAGTTCCGAAAGTTGGCAGGGAGTGGAAGCCTGGAGGCTATGAATCGGCCTGAAATTGGAGCAATGATGTCGACTGTCGGGGAGTTATTTCTTAAGCCAGTGGCAGTGGCACTGTGGAAAAACAAATATCAACAGTCTATAACCAAATTTGGTTCATAATCAATATAAACAAGAAAGGAAAGCTAACTTCGGGCGGAGCCGAAGTTGAAATACCCTTGCAGAATATTCTGTAAATTATATTCTCCAAAATTATTCATATGATGCATTCTTAACACTCAGAAAAAATCCCAACCTCCTAACTTTAAAAAACACCAAAGTTATGGCATATCCGATTAATCAGTAATATGGCGGCTATAGGATATAGTCGGCCGATCCTTATGAAATTTGTTAGGTCAGATTGATTGGCCAAATATAAAACCCATAGAAAATCCCAACTTCCTAACTTTACAAACACCAAAGTTTTGGCATTTCCAATCGTTCAGTTATATGGCAGCTATAGGATATAGTCGGCCGATCCTTATGAAATTTAGTAGGTCAGATTGATTGGCCAAATATAAAACCCATAAAAAATCCCAACTTCCTAACTTTACAAACACCAAAGTTATGGCATTTCCGATCAATCAGTTATATGGCGGCTATAAGATATAGTCGGTCGATCCTAATGAAATTTGGTAAATCAGATTGATTGGCCAAATATAAAACCCATAGAAAATCCCAACTTCCTAACTTTACAAACACCAAAGTTATGGCATTTCCGATCAATCAGTTATATGGCAGCTATAGGATATAGTCGGCCGATCCCGGCCGTTCCGACTTATATACTGCGTGCAAAGGAAAGAAGGGTGTGTGCAAAGTTTCAATTCGATATCTTTAAAACTGAGAGACTAGTTCGCGTAGAAACAGACAGACGGACAGACAGACGGACAGACGGACAGACGGACAGACGGACATGGCTATATCAACTCAGGAGGTGATCCTGATCAAGAATATATATACTTTATAGGGTCGGAGATGTCTCCTTCACTGCGTTGCACACTTTTGACCAAAATTATAATACCCTCTGCAAGGGTATAAAAACTTAATCTGAAAATAAAATTATAGAAACTGACTCAGAATTGTGGTCAAATATTTAAAGCGTTCTACATTTAAAAGTCGCTTTCTGCATTTGTTTAGAACATTAAGTGATCTGCACTTTTCCCAACGTGTGGTTTCCAAGGGTTGGCAGAGATCCCTAACTTTTTCCCATCCTAAGTTCTGCAATCTGCATGTTAGTTGCCCTCCCGTTCTCATAACGAAGGAATTTGTCAACTCTCTTTGTGGATGGCGACTCCGTGCTGCGAATAATAAGTTAAATGAGACTTCTTCACTTCATAACGCGCATAAAAAGTTCCTCTTTTTGTGAAGTAGGTCTGGGGATGGGAAGGGGTCTTGGTTTTTGGTCTGGGTCTTGTGCTGCAACTGGGACTGGAGCTTGGTCCATTCTTGACTGGCCCATCTCAACCTCCCAAGTGACGACGGAGAAAGGCACTTGAACTGCACTCTTCTTTCTTTCCTCATTTTTTGCAGGCTTGTGTCTTCGTTGGCCTTTGTATTGTTACGGGAAACTTGTGTGCATGCGCAAATGCGATCAAGAGCAAGAAGTGGAGGGCAGGGAAAATGCCCGCAACCACAGCAGGAAAAACAGAGCAAAAGGTTGCGCGGAAATGTAGAAAAATATTGTGTGAAAAGTCGGTCCGGATGGCTTGTGGTCGGACCAAGAGTTGAATGCCCGACTCGTTCCAGAGGAGGTGACGTTCGGTTAATGAAGGGTTTGGCGCGGTCGTCGTATTCCCTGCCCTTGTATTTTCCAGCTCCTCTGTTTTTGGTAAGTGGGAAGCCGAAGCCGAAGCCAAAGCCTCACCTGTCGGCGGGCCAAGTTCTCAGGATCGCCACCTGGGAAAGCACTTAAATGGCTATTCATGCCCGGCTTAGCTTTTCTCTGGCCAAGGAAATTGTCTCTGCCGCCCGATCTGTCCATTGCGGTTACCGCGGGCCTCTCAGTTTGGCTGCAGGAAGCTGTGGCAATCGCAATCTTGGCCTGGCCCGTATACGTAATTCGCCCGACCAAGAAGGAACTCGCGCTCAAACCACATTTGCGAGTTGGTCTAGGCAATGAATGTCAGGCATCTGTTGCTGTTGCAAATTGCTGAAGGAAACGCACGAGTGCCGCAGGAGAGAGTTGGCAGCAGCATCGGCAACACTAGCCACATCCCACAGAGAAAAAAACATAATCCCAACGAATGGCAAGCTCTTCAGGGCGATAGAATTACAAAACAAGGGTATTTTCACATTGAAATCAATTCACAGAATAAAACAACTATTTAGTTTTGGTAATAAGACAAAAGAAATAGTTGCTCGTAGGCAGGTTAAGGAAAGCTATGAAATAGGTGGCCCATTGCCTTGGGAAATTGGGTAATTTTAAATTAAGTCTAAGGCCTGGAATCCAAGTTCAATGAGGGTCTTACTGCAAAAACACGTAAATTAAGATCCACTATGGGGGTATTTTATCTCTGTGCAGCGACAGTTGCTCTCTTTTGGTTCATTCAACCCGACAGACACGAGAGCCTTCTAGCTGGGGATAGCTTTGGCTAGCGCTGCATAGATGGATGAATGGCTGGATGTGTAGATGGACGGATGGTTCTGTTTAGTGGCTCGGTTTCTAGCTGCTTGGCTGCCTGCAGTGGGCAGAGCAGTCACTACTGAAAGTGCAGCCAAACTGCAACTGCAACTGGGAGGTAGAGTACGATATGACCACACCACATGCAAGCAGAACCAGAGAGGACTTAGGTATACCAGTGGCCCCCTGTTTTGGCCTCGAATTGCAAAAGCCGAAAGCATGTTTTACAAATGGATTTCATGTTCAGTGCGTTATGTTTCTCGGAAAGGATTTCTTGTCATGGCCATGTCTGGTGGTCGTCGATCGGTCGACTTGGCTGGCTGCTTGCAAAATTAACTAAAATAAAATGAAATGCGACAAAAGCCGTACACATGGGGCATTCAAATGGCCAAAGAGTCGTTAACACGCCGCTTAAAGAGCCGTTCATCTGCGGGCGAAAAAGGGTCGGAGATCTCTGGTCTTCTTCAGAGAAAACAAGCACTCTTTCAGATCCTGCCAGTCCGCCCTGGTGGTCAGTCTGTAATCTGCGCCATATCCAGGTCAAATGCATGTCAAAGTCATTAAAATGAAACGAAGCCGAGTATCTCGACTCCTGAATCTCAAGGCGATCTTTCTGGCTTTCGGGAAAGGGCCGCGGGAACGGAACACAAGGAGTGCGTAATAAAATGCAATCAAAAATGAAAGAAACAATCGTTTTATGGCTTTCCCACAAAAAATTCGTCCAGAAAATGTTTTATGTATCAGGAAACTGGGAAGGGTTAATGACTAAAGGTCTTTTACGGAGTCGCTGCTGGTCGAATATTTCAAAGGAAATGTTATAAGAAGCGATCTGAAGATAAACGAATTGGGCGAGGGAGTAAGACCAAAATGTACCCCAAGAAAAAGTAAAACAAACTCCATCACATTTATTCCACTATTAAAACTACTCTTTCTGATTTTAAGTACACGAATTTATATTTTTCGAAGGTGCTGAGATATACTCTCCATTTTATAACCCCCTAACCGCCTTAGGGCTTCAAAACGCACTGTATGCTAATTAAAGAGAGTGGCAATCGAAAATTCAACTCCCGTTCCGAAGGATTGATCGCTTCAGTCCGTCGGATGACATATTATTTAGCAAATTGAAAACATTTTTCCGTTGGCCATTCGCACGTTACAATTACCTCTTTCACCGCGAGTCCCCGATCCGCCCCTGTCTTTTTTGCACCCTCTAAGCCCCCGAAGCGGAGCGAAAGGGATCGCGTTTTTTGCTTTTTTCATCTTGAATCGTTTTCTGGGTTGGGCCCACTGCACACACATTGGAATGCAAATCACAAGGGGGAATGGGGAAGGCTATAAAAGTATCCTCTGATACACACACTCACTCGCAGCGAGAGAACCGCCAGAGAATAAATAATTTCGTTGAGATCCCCCTTCGCGGCATTCGCCAGTGGATACACACGGCTGACTCTGACAGCGATCCTCGAGGTCTGCACTCCGATTCCATCCCATCCCATCCCATCCCATCTCATCCCAGTCGAAGGCAGTACCGTGCACCCTGTGGCGGACCAATTGTGCCAAGGCGGCACGTCCTCGCCTGGGTATAAGTATACAGTGTGCTCCCTGCTGAACTCTTTGTACGCCCGGTTCCCGATCTCTTCGTGCAAGTGCTTGAGATTTCATGCACTGAGCAAAAATATCACCAAAAATGTATCATATCATCAGTTCTTAAAATAGTTTATATCATTTTATGCATATATTGATAACTTTATATAACTTAAATTCTGATTCAATATAATATTATTATATATATTTTAATATATTTGGAATATTACATTGTTTAATCCAAGTAGTATTTCGGGAAGTTTTCCTTTTTTCTCTTCTTGAATTTCACTCTGAACTGCCAATATATTTATTAATACTTTATATTTTGTTTGATAGCCACATTGGAAACCCATTACTTTTTTTCGGGCTAAGGGAACATATTTTTCGTAGTGCACCTACACCCACCCCACTCCTTGAAGCTCCCCCATGTCGGCGAATCCCCGGCTGAGTGGCTTAAAGTGGCGCAACAGATAATGAAAGTCAACGTCTGTGCAAGGGTACAGGATACTCTGTTTGCTCGTCTCCCCGCCTCCTTCTCCCTGGTGCTCGGATCTTCGGGTTTCTTTTTGCTCTCAACGTTTTCTTTGCCGATGGTAAATATCGGAGTTTTGGGGGGCAGAGATACGAGTACCGGACAAAGAGCTGGCTTTGTGCTCGGTGCCCCGAGGGGTGGCGCGGCGGTGCGGGGATGGTGGACTCATCTTCGTGCCTCGCTGTAATTTCCTACAATCTCCTCTGTTTTCCCATTGGCTCGTAATTACATCCAAGTCCTGCCAGAGTACAGTCGCTGCTCAAACATTACCCCGCCGTTGGACTTGAGTTATTTGCTTGTAGTCCCCAGTCCGACGGCCAGGTGTTTGTGTCAACGTCCACGTCTATTTGAAGAGGATCGAGGATTTTTGAGGACGGAGCGGCAAGCCTCGAGATCTCGAAAAACATCAAATTGTATCTAAATGCGTCTGCGATTGATCCTGGCTGCAGGGCAAAGGATCGAATCGGAACGAGGGAAGAATGGAGTAACAAAAAGTGGTTACCCTTAACAAGGGAATGATTTGACATTATGTACACGCCCGTGTGAAAGAGTTACGTTCCGCAGGATAACGAAGAATCGAAGTCAAGGGCCATTAAGTCGGGAGCCACGCGAAGAAATCAAAATACAAATTTAATTTCGAAACGGTTCCCCTTGTGGAACCCTTCTTCTCTTCAACTTCGAGCCACAGATCATGGGAAATATTTCTCGATTGCCCTGAAACCAGTTGGACGAGCCTGTGGTTGCAGGCTGAGTTTTCGAGGGAGGGTGAAAGTGGCTCGCTTGGCCGGCCAACTTGTTGGCTGTCCTCGATTAGGGTCAAGATATTACCATTATCCTGGGCAGCAAACAGCCAAGGGTGCAAGGTCCTGCGAGACGGGGGTTGCGGCCAAGGAGCGTGAAAGTTATGCAACTTTCTGTGGGAAGCAGCTCACCAGGGCAACCGATTCGGCGTTTCATGGTAATTTTACGGATCTCATGGTCCTGGCTACCGGGGACACACAACCTACTCGGTTCACACGGGGGTCAGCGCTTGTCCAAAGTGCAGTGTCACATCCGATCCCAGAAGCACTGCGATGGAGAGGGGCGCAGAGCGGGATGGCGACATTTCCGGATTTGAGGGCCCAAAAAGGGCCAGCTCCACAGCAGCAAGAGTGTCATTAGGCAAGATACACTCTGAGAAGAAATAGACGGAACTAACTTAAAATAACAAGTTTTCAAAATACTTTAACACAAATAAGTTTGTTTGATACTGTTTCTTAATATGAACACTACTTATCGTTGTTATCACGAGGATAATAAAAAAAATATTTGGGTTTTGGAATGTTAAACCTTATTTTTCTAAGTGCAATCAAATGGCATTAGAAGCTGTCGACGATTGCTGTTGATTGTTGTTTGTGTGCGGAAGTTCCCACCAGACGGTGATTATGACGCAACACAATTTTTGGGACAGTTGCAGGTGATTTGAGCTGGAAGTTGGTCCACAGATTTGTACGTTTCTAAGCTTGGGATGACGTTCGCATGGTACGCTAATTAAAAAGGAATTTCTTGGCTTCTTGTCTCGGTTTTTTTTTGGCTTACAAGCCAGCAACGCCAATTAGAAATGGGGGAAGGGGCAGACAATCAGGAGAGTGCTAATTTAGTAGTCACAAGTCAGTCGGCAGCGAAGACAGCCTAGAAAGTATCTTATGGAACCGGTTGCTAGGTGTCCTCAGAGACAAGCTAAGATTGGGATGTACGAGCATATATCTGCTGCCACACCCTTTTTCTCCCCTCTCTAACGGTGCAAAGGTGTGAAATTGTTGTTGCTCTTGATTGGATATCTGTGTTGGATCAGGTGGCACTGCGGCGATCGCAGCTTGACGTCGTGAGATCACAATTGATCCTCCCCAAGCCAGCTGAGAGGAAATCAACGGTCACAAACTCAGAGTAGATCCCTAGCTAGCACTCGGGCTATGTCGATAATCTAGACATCTTTTGTCCGCCAGCTGTATTGACTGGAATTTCCTGGGGAAAAGCTATTTGAACGCTGTGATCCCTTCTATCCAGTCATCATCAGGTGGTAGCTGCCTTTTTATATTTTTTAGACCTTCTTTTATGTTTGCTTTTCTCATGTGTTAAAAGTCAGTTTTCCTGTACATCAATTAATGGGGGAAAACATTGTATGTTCGCGTAAAGGGATCCTCGGAGACTTTATCTTTATAATAGAAGTATATCCCATGGAACAGTATTTTTTACTCAATTTTGTTGTATATACTTAAGAACTTATCGCACGGGATAATCATACAGTTTTTATCTTTTTGAAGGTCATCTTCATGTACTAAAATATTATCACCAAAGCCCAATGCTCAGACCATTACAACTTAAATCATTTAATAAATGCTTCCCATTAAAAGTTATCGTTTTACATATATAATAATAAGTTTCATCTTCTGAGAGGTGCTATTGAGTAGTAGTTGGAATCCCACCCTAATCCATCGCTCATTTCCAGGGACTTTTTTACAAACCTCACATGCTGAAGAGCTGAAAAACTTTGAGCTGGCAAACAAGCATTAATATTCCTCAAAATGGGACAAGGGAATCCTAAACTAATTTACAACACGTGTAATCGCCCGGAGGTCGCTGACCGAGCGAGTTCTCATTCTCTGGCCATTCTCGTTCCTGTTCCAGGCCAAAGGCAAACATCTTTTCTAACCGCCTAGATTGACAATCGAGATTGAAACGCACACATCTCCAGATGCGGAGACACACAGATACGAAACGTATCTGTGGATACAAAAAGCAGCGGAGCGTAAAAGGTAAGGAATCGCTGCCTAACAGCCAAAGAGCCGAAGATAATGAGAGGAGGAAAGGAGCCTACGGACAAATAGAAGCACAAAACCCAGTAAAACGAAGCCCAGAGAATAGAATTGTAAACAGCAATAGGTACAAAAAACCAGACGGGGGGTTCGCGGGGGTTTCGGCTAGGGATCGGAATAGGGTAGCGTCATAAATAATATTGTTTACACAAATGGTTCACGGCAATGAGCAGCGACTCCTGTGCGATGGCCGAAACGAAGGCCCCATCCCGCTACGTCTTTTGGGCCTTTATTTTGGGTCAACGGATCCGTTTCGATATGATTCTAAGCACCCCAGCTAAAAATAGACGCGATGGGCTCAAAACGTCATGTTTACGAGATAGTGCTAAACACAAAGAGAGGAACCTAAACTCTAGCTAACGCACATGGAATGTAAAAAATTATCCACTTTTTTTGCATACATTAACTATTAAAATTTAAAACAATAACTAATAACAAATCAACATTTTGACCAAAAAATATAAGATTTGACTCACAGAAATAGTTTTAAAATATTTTCTTTTATATTTTTTAACACAAAGTCATGGTTTTTATGATAGCTGCTTAAAATTTAAATAGAATCCATTTCAGTAATAAGTAGAAATGTCTAACAAATATTACTATGATCTTAAAAATGTCTATTAACAAACTGTTAAATTGCCACTTAAATCGTTAATTTTTTATAAAAAATGTTACTGTACACGATAAACTAAAACAAAAAATAAATATTTAGTTCACTTTGACTTAAAATTTTTTTTTTTTCTGGTCAGGAAAGCTGGACTTTATTTTGTATTGCAACAGGTGGTGATTTCTTGTTGTTCCCAAATACAAATATACTCAAAAGTATATGAATACCGATTTTGGAGACTGTAGGCATGAGGCGAGTGCGTGCCTTCAAGGGGTGCTGGGAAGAAGGGGAAAAAGAGGGGCAGGCGCTGTGAAGGGGAGCAGGCTTAAAGCCAAAACAACAACAGGTAGAAATCAAATAGAAAACGGAATAGACAAAGAGACAAGGCGAACGAAGGAAATAGCGGAGCAGCGCAGAAACAGCGCGTCGGCAGCATAACGACCAGCAGGCACTCACACAGATACACACACACTCGAGCCTAGTCAGGCGCTCACAGATACAGATTTAGGCACACATGAACACTTGGAGAGCTCGGTTTGTCTATGTGCCAAGGCATTTCGAGTTTCATTTTATGTTTTGACCCCTTTTAAGTTCAAGAACCCTTTTCCTCACAACATCACAACCACACATGCGCAGGGCCCTCTTTCTCTCTTGCTCTCCAGCGCCAACTGAGAGATCATTGGAGAGTTGGGGCTCGGCTCCACTCTCACCAATACCAGGAAACACCCCTGAGAGAGCCAGAGAGCAACTCTCCAAGCGAAAAGCTTAGCTCAGTGGAGACTTGGAGAGCAGGGATTGTTATTGTTTTGAGGTGGGATTTGTGTTTTTTTGTTTTTCTTGGGCGCAACAAGTGTATTTCGACTTTTGATTTATGCCTGCGGATTCGAATTCCGCTCTCAAAACCAAGCGGTCTGCTCTGCACTGAACGGAATTATTAATTGATTGATGAACACTAAATATGTTAATTGGTTAATGAAATGCAATGTGTCAAGCGCTGAGCTCGTGGCTTAATTGTGACGAGCGAATCGGAGCTCTTCCGTCCTTTCCTCGCTAAGCTTACACCACAGCCGAACTCCGCTAAAACAAATTGTTGTTGTTCTACAACTTTTTTAGGTGATTTAAATTAAGTTTATACTTAAAGATATGAAAAATATTTATATTCAATGTTGCATGACAAAGTATTTGATAACTTAGAAATGGGAATTATATTTAATAATTACAAAATGGGTTTCAATATTATTTGAGTTGCAAATAACTCATTAAAGTTGCCGTGACCTCAACAGAATAAATGTTGTTAAATAATTATATTTGTGGAAAATAGGAAAAAGTCTTAAAAACTGTTTACGAACTGATAAGAAAGTTGTATGGAGAGTGTCGCCATAAAAATTGTAAAATATTAAATATTAAATTGTACATTCATCACACAGGTGTATGTATGTACATGTTAGGTGTATGGAAGTTTGACTGTACTCCCCTTTTTTCCTCTTTGCAGGTATTGCAGTTAGTCGTGAGTCACTAAGGAAAAAAAGCTGTTTCGAGCAAGTGCTTTCGGGGAAAGCAATCGCACTGGGCGTTGTCTGTGCCTGTTGATGTCATTGGGATATCTGGAAGCCCATCTCCGAGTATCGCTATTTTTGTATCTATTACAAATGAACAGTTACATCCTCCGCACACAAACCGAAAGATACCAGAAACCAACAGCTATCGAAAAAGCCGTTCATGGTCATTGTGCCATAAATGGCAAACGAAACGAAATTGAAATTAAGCAAATGAGTGGGAAACCAGACGCTGAAGCGACCAAGGAGAAGAACATCAGCAGCAGCAACATCAATAGCACAGCAGCAATAGCCACTTCGGAAAACAAGTTGGTAGAGTCGAGGTCCAAAAGCCGAATCAAAATCCGAATATACCAGACGAAGGCGGATGCGCACCTAGAAGCCAAATGAGGAACTCTAGCGGATGCTGTGCCTCTTCAACTGGGACAAAATCAAAGCAACTTCAACGGCAACGTTGATAAGCAGTTCACACTGGAAACAAATATTTTTATGCAATTTGGACTTTAAATTAAAATTGAAAGGTAATTCTACAAGCAAACTTTAATTTCTTCTGGCGTCTTCCAGCAAAATTTTTAATAATATTTATGAATACTATATTTATGGTTGAGAATTGCAGGATTTTCTGATTTCAAATGTGAAAGACTTAATTAGCTCAGAAATTAGATTTTATTTTGCAGTGCAAAGGCCGCAATAACCATGACTTCACCACATTGGGTTGGCAGTTAGTGTTGGCCCACATGTCCCACGCTTCCATTTCCATACTCACACAGACGCACGTATTAAAATCCAAGTGGCTAACGGTAACTTTACGCAATCCCAAGACAAGAATGCAGCGGAAAGGAGAGAAATCCGAGAGATACGAAGTAAGAGCGGCGGAGAAAGGGTTTTCTTTCAAATCAGCGGGTATCATAAAAATAAATAAAAATGCGCGACGCTTTTAACATAAAGAGAAAGAAACAGAATAAAAGGGGGAGTGCAAAGAAGGGGGAGTGCAGAGAAGGGGGAGTGCAAAGAAGGGGGAGTGCAAAGAAGGGGTTTCCGAGGGAGGAGAAACTTGGGAACGGGACCAGGCGACGCATGTAAATTGCTGGCCATGTAAAGTTTACTTTCCACTTTTGGACGGAGCGTCAGGTGCGACGCCTGCCAAACGGACAACGCTTTCGGGTATTGGGCGTGTGCCCATTTGTCGGAACCCCCATACCACCCATCCACCTCGCTACATAGCGCTGTATATGTACATAAAGCCCATCGCCTTGCCTGCAACAGGTTCGTAAATAACCATCAAGTTGCGGGCGTAGCTCTGGGCCAAAGTCCTAAACGCGTCTCAGGTTACAGGGCACCGATCCACACGCCCACACTGAGAGAAAATCACAGGATTTGCTATAAAATTAAACATTTTTTAAAATGAAATTCTGATTGCATTTTTCTATTTTTTGGTTTGTCCTTAAATTTTTGCGGAAAATAGGAAAGAAATCGGGTTAAATTTACGGATCTTATAAATTATATTCAGGAAGGTAATAATACAATAATGTTAACAGGAACTTTATAATCTGAATACAATTTTTCCGAAGAAATATACAGGCAATTTATAAATTTGTATAGACTTATAAGGTAGCAGCTCCAGTTTTTCTTAGTCATGCATTATTTCTTATTTCCTAGATTAGAACATTTTGGTCAGTGTTTTAACAGGTTATGGCCTTAAAAAGAAAATAAAACAACAGCCGCCACAATAACCCAAGAAAGCCGATCGTCCAAGTCGGGCTCAAAAATCCAGACTCGTTGCTTCACCGCCAGTCGTACGCATTTGAAGCGTTTTTACTGTTTACTGTTACGACTCTCGAAAGCGAAGATCGCTTCTCCTCACTTCCCACTTCCCACTGCCGAATGCCCACCACTCTCCTCTTCTCTGCTCCCAGTTCAACGACCGAAAAACGGACGGACCCTCCGTACCCCCACCTACCGATTTCGGGGGCCCCTTCTTCGGCGCGGTTCTTCCTGACTGCCTTGCCTTTTCTTCTGGTTCGCCTGCTGGCTCGTCTAGCTTTCTATTGTGTGATGATTGCCCAAAAAGAAAGAAAGACAAAAACTGCTCGTGGGTTTTAACCCTATGAAATGCTGGGAATGGGAATGGTTAGATCGTCTCTCTCACGCTTCAGCATTCCATAACCAAGATATCTACGATGGTCTCTTCTGCTGCTGAGGATTAATAATGAGTCGATCTCTTGCCGAAAATGTCCAGAGAGCGTTGCACCGGAGATTCTCGGAGCTAGGGTCCGCCGGTCATTGACTTTCTAATTATGGCCAAGGGATAGACGCACTGTGCGGGATTCCTATTTTATGATTAATGGTTTTCCTCGCTCCTAACTTTTAGCTATGAATTCACAATTAAAGTCCTCAACACTAAGGAGATCAATTATAAGGTGATCAAGAAAGACCTCTTAAAAATCAGAACCAGCCTCAGATCGAAATTTTACGTTATACTAAAGAAAATTTTCCAATGCTTTATTTGTTTTTATTAAATAATAATGAACAGTCTTTATAAATCCTAAAAGGGATTAACCCTAAAAGGGTTATTGAAGACAAGTTTTTAATAGTTTTTTCTGGAACCCTGTAAGAGCTGTCTTACCCAAATTGCCTACACTTACCCTTTTTATGTAAATGTGTATTTCATATACTACTAATTTTATGGGAACACCTTAATACATAGGAGATCACTAAGTCACTCACTTTAAATCAATCATTTTATGATCCGAAAAACCATTCTCTGAAAATCATACTTAACTTTCAGGCAGCTCATTACCATGCATGCAGTACAGTCTGCCATTAAAATCGTCGACCCGGCCAATAAAATCACTTGACAAATTATGCAACAGGTTCGAAAAGCACAACCACCTGGGTGACGAATCATGGGAAAATGTCAACTGCACGAGAGGAATCCAAGGGGTTGAGTTGTGGGTTTCACTGTAACAGGTTCACGCATAGTGCACCACACAAATCCAGCCGGGGATCGTAAGTAAGCCACCGTAACGCCCTTGCCTAGGAGAGCTCATTAAAATTCCATGTGAAAATTGCTATAAAATCTATTTGATTTTTATTTCACCTGAATTACACAGTGCGAAAAGAAAAGTTGTCATGCCTGCGAGAACTATAAATCCTTCTTATCATTTCATTTGTAAGATATTCTAATTTTTAGGTCTAACAATTATTAAATAATTTAGTTTATTTTTCTATTTTATTATATCTGCAGAGAATACAAATTAATCAAAAACAAAAATCTTGTAATAAGTTTAAATTCACGGATCAACTTCTAAAATAAGACACACATCCTTAGTGTTCCCCTTACAAAGGGGTGTCCAAAGCTTTCCGTGCGAGATTTTCAATGCGTCAATAGAACTGCGATGGGGATCTTTGGGTCTGAAATAGTGAGAGCCCCCCGACTCCAAAACATTGTTGTAATTATTCACCCCGCGCAGTAGTAGTCATGTTAAGGCATTTCCGCTCGGCTTTGTTCCTTTTGCACTTCCGTGTCCCGCACCCAAAGGGCAATTGTCAAACACTCACCCTCGCCGCTGAGGATTGGACCGCTGACCCTTGCGTCCAAGTGCCCGGAAATGAGATGCAAATGTTATGTGGGACTCGGCTCGGATCGGATCGGAAGCGATCCTTCGGAGACCACCCCCTCACAGTTGAGTGGGCATGTTCAAGGAGGTGCGCCCATGAGGGTTGCTCATCTGCTTGATATATAGAAAAATAAAATATATGCACGAAGATCCCCAGCAGGAGGGTAAGAAAATTGTCTTGGCCTTCTCCGCGTGCGTTTTCCCCAGCAGCGAAGAGGGAACGTAATGAAAATAATGAAAATCGCACTGCTTGAGTGCGCTTGAAGCGCGTAATTTGGAACCCTAGTTCATGCTTATCGCGTCTTAAATATCTAGGCCGCCACTTAGTGGAAACTATGCAAAGCTGGGATGGTCCATAAAAAAATAGGTTTTTCTTATTCGCAGGTGCCTTTGTTCCTTTTTCCTGGGAACAACTTTCTCGCAGATGCACTAAAAGTATATTTCATAGTTTGGCATTATGGAAAAACGCACCATAAAATTAGGAGGTTTTAAAAAAAGCTCATCAAATGATTTCCTTTAAAAAAAAACCGGAGCTTGCCGAATAAAAAACTCCTAAACTTTTTTTCTCTGTAGACTTCGTCGTAGATTGGAAACTTTGACGGATGTAGGTCAACTGAATCGTAATTGCAAGCACATGTCTTTCTAAGCTAGCAGCTCCCGACTCTCGACCCTATTTCATGTCCGGCTGGATGTCTTGGAATTATCTGATTTAGAGATTTTTAAACAAAACGCAACAGAAGTTGGAGAGTGCAAGACTCACCATTTATCATCCTCGCTGCCGGTCGGAGTGTGGATGCAAATGTAACCCCCTGATCCGAGCGATCGTCCGCTAGCTAGGCGCGAGTCGTCGAAGGCTGGGTTCAGTGAACCATCGGGGAACTGATTGAATTTCCCATCTCCCTCTCTGCGTCCCTCTCTCTCGTTTTTAGGGGGACGAAGACGAAGGCAAGGCGAAAGCGTAGAATGCCGCAATGTTAATGGCAGCTGGAGGGGAAGAGCTCCCGATGAGATACAATAAAATAAGCTTGCAACGCGTGTGTCTCGGGAAAAGATCAAAGAAGTTTCCACTTTCGCCAGCAGGCTACTCGGTGGATTTCTCAGTCCTCCTTTCCAGATTGTCAAGTAAAGTCCAAGGCTGATCAATAAGATTTTCACATAACTATAGTGATATCTAAATTGTTTCGGGAAATATCCCGACTTGAATAGTTTTGATTTTCTTAAAAAGCTTAATTTATATATGATCCCAAAATAATCCTGGTATAGACTGAATGTTTTACTAATGTCACTCTTTTCCAAACGAATTTCATTAGAGCCAAGTCCCCTTAAGAACTTCCTTTCGGTTGCTTTCTCTTGTGTCTTATTTGATCACCATCCGGCCGTTGGGTTCAACTCCCCGTTCGTTCCCTAATATCTGTGGTCCTTGAAGTCAAGTGCTTGTTTCCTTTCCTTTCCCTCTGCAGAGTTTCTTTCTTCTTCGGCTGCAAGACTTCAAGAGGAGACGAAACTGGGACGGAAGAACGGGCAGGAAATATTGAATTAATAATTATGCAGATAGCAGTTCTTGATATGCGCATATTTTTACGATACACTGTTTGCTCCAGGCTGCCACTAATTAGGGCACGGCACATTTCCTCAAGCGAGTCCACCAGGGGAGAAATGTCTTGAAGGTACTCATCCTGACTTCCGAATATCCTAGCAGGCTGCTTTTCACCGTTTTTCCAACCACCCCTGGATGACAACATTTATACAGTCAAACTATCACTTCGCACTAGGCGAACACGTGAAGGAAGAGGAGCCAAAGAAGAGCCGATGCACTGAGATTGCAATGGTGGTGCCATTACCTGGCCGATCGTAACGTCTGTCTGGCGGAGGGTTGCTAGACCATCTAATTATCATTTTTCAACGTTCAGGTGTCGCAGTCAGAGTCGGAGTCAGAGTCATCATCAGGTGTTCGGCCGTTGATGAATACGAGAATTCCTTGTTCGTTTTCTGCGGCTTAAGGATTTTTGAGACGCACGACTGATCTTCCTTTGTGTTCCGGGCATCGGGGTTCGGTGTCCCTGCTCCTTATAGTTTTTTTTGACGGCCCTAATGCATTGTGTTGCCGGTTCTTTTGTGCGATCCCTGAGTGGATGGATGACTGGAATGGATCGCTGGTGTTGGATGGACGGGCTTTGTTTGGCATTCACTTGTAACTTTGCTTGGCTTTTCGAGGGCCATTTAGGGCAGCGCACACTGACAAAAAGTGGATATTAATTGCAAAGTAAGCCCCTGTGGATGTTATTTCTTATAAGCACTTTAGGAGAACAACTAATAGGGAATTATTCAGGAATCATGTGGAATCAGAACTTCAGAGCTTAACTTAAAAATCAAAAGGAGAGCTTACTGTTTGGTGGAAAAGGAAAAGCTATTTTTCTAAGTGTCTAGCAAAGCAACCCTCCGTTTTCGGAGTATTTGTGCGGCATCCTGTTGCTTGCTGTTGCATGAAACAGGATGCCAACGAGCGTGTAATGCACAGTTACCCCCGATTTCCCACCCCAAGGCCGACCCCTCCGCCCCCGCAAATTGCCCACCATTGAGTGCATTCAACTGTTGCTGTTTGATTTCCAATTTGAATGCTCCTAAGGAAGTGATAATTGGATGGATATTGCTGTTGATTCCTCTTCCTGTTCGGCTGGGAACTAAAGCAATTTAATGAGTTTCAAACAGTCATTTCCCTGGGCGAAAACTTGAATTCAAGGTTGCCAAGCCCCTAACAAAAACTTCCAATTGCCGGGTTGCTTATGCAGCGAACAAAAAAAAACAAAACAGAAAACTCGAAAAAGACCAAACAAATCAAAATCAATTTGTCAAGCGACACTTGCCACCGTAAACAAGAGTGGCCAACAGCAACACAAAAAGCAACTACAGCAGCAACAGCAACAGCAAATACGGGCTAAAAAAGACATTCGAACGGCAATCAGAAATCAAAACAAAAACCGCTAAAATAACATAAAAAAAGAGCAACATCGAATAAAATACAAATGAAAAAAGACAAAGAGACAAAAAGGTGCGCATGCGCAAAACGGGTTTTCGGCTGGGAGAACAATTGAAGCTTTTTCAGCCGGCGAGTTGAATGTGTAGGAGGCCCCCACCCACCCGCTCCCAATCCCCAACCCAATTACTACAGAAGATTTAGGACTACGAGCTGCCAGGGCAGCCCATGTACTGTGAAAGCAAATCTTTTATATCCAAAGCTTTATCAAGAACAATGCTATAACATTCAAAATATATTGTCAAACTTCTTTACTTCAAAATTCTATAACTGAAAAGCAAACCTGCTTAATTATAAATAGAGAGCATTAAATAAAGTCAAAGTCTCCATAAATCATACTTCTTGGTAGTTCTAGTTATATACATAGGACTGCGCCTTTACCCTTTTTTCTTATTTATTGGAATGGCTTACCTCGTTGAAGTCGTAATAAAATTGAGCAACGTTAAAAAGTTATGGGCTAAAAAGTGCACATTTTAGGCCACTTTTCTGCAAAGCCATTTTTCGAAAATTACGAAAAATCGACCCAAAAATACAAACGAAGTTGAAAACACAGATTTTTAGGGAATTAAACCACAATCATTTAGAAGTATGCCACTTTGAAATTGAAAGTCTGCAAGAAAAGTTATGGGCTGAGAGTGCAGGTTTTAGGCCACTTTTCTGCAAAGCCATTTTTCGAAAATTTGGAAAGGCCCCCAAAATACAAACCAAGTTTAAACAATTTGTATTTGTCAGTGTAAAAATGAGTCAGGGTGAGCGATCGATCGACAATTGAAATGGACTACCGGAGCTGGACAGGATCCGCTCTCCCCAAAGGGGGAACCGGGAGGCAGAGGGAGTATGTAAATTGGTGGCAGCCGACGCGACAACTTTATTTGTTCGACGGAGCTCTGGTGGCCAACGGAAACGCAACCGTTGGTTCCAAAGCGGAGTAACGAGTGGTGCACTGTCGGGAATGGGAGTATGGCAAGTTGATGCACGTCGTCGGCCAAATTGAGGTTAAGTAAAGCAGTCAAATGCATGAAAAATGGACAGGGCACAAATAAAAACCACAGCTTGAGGAGAAGCACAAGAAACGGTCGAAGAAACTGGGCGGTGTTCCAAGGAGGTAGGAGAAGTCGACCTCAAAAAGGCGACTTACTCGTAGGACTCGATGCATGACGGCAACATAAAACGAACGCACGTCGCCAAACGATGTTGTCACCACCATGTGACCATCATTATAATCATCGGTGCGGACAGAGACCTGATCCGCGATTAGCATGCCAGCATTCCTGCGATTGAATTTTGTGGGTCACCATAGCAAAAAATGATGTCTGTCTGTCGTTCAGTCGGTGATGCGTGCTAGCACACTGCAAATATTGTGTTGGCTACAAATGAAGGATAGTTTCTGCAAGAAATTCCACAGTTGTGGAAATACTGTGTAATTCCTTTCGTAATTTTTGTAATTTGAGATTTTAATTTGAGATATGCTACAAATTATCTAGAGTTTAGACATTTGCTCGAGAGCTTTATCCCAAAGTATTGTAATAAGAGACGAATTCTATTTCTAAAGAAAAGGTTAATAATTTCGGATTTTGATCTTGTATCATCTAAATAATATATACACGAGCACACTCGCAGTTCCAAATTGAACCTTTTGATGACATTGCTCTTGCCACAGGTGCAGCTGACCCCCAAGTCGAACTTCGATTAAAGCTCGGACTTTGGGATATATAATTAATTTCGGATTGGCACCTAGTTTGACACTTGCGGCGGACACCATGACACCTGCCTCAGCGGCCCAAAATAAAGAAGTAGTCCACACCTCCTCCCGTGGATCCCCTTTGGAATACCGGGGCTGAACTCATCGGGTTCACAAACTGGTTGCCATTGGCAGCGCAAACATTTGCAGTTTGCCGTTTGCTCTTTGCGCGCAGCTAATCCGTTTGGAATTTCAAACACGCCAAAGTGGTGGACCGGCTGTTTTAACTGAGCGAAGCATCCCACGGACACTGTAAAAAATTGTGATTTACGAATTTGTATGTAGAGATAAAAATATTTGTATATCTTTGCAGAGGGTATTACAATTGCAGTAAAAAGTTTGCAACGAATTGAAGGAGGTCAGCACCACAAGCATATATATTAGCGTTTTACGAAAACTAGTCCTTCAGTTAAAGCTATTTGGATGAAACTATCAAAAAAGGGCCTTTTATTAATGAAGAATTATAGAATATTTAATTTTTCTAACAGCTGCAAGGTATTAACTTCAACCTGCCGTACAGTGATTTAACAGAGATTTCTTTGTCTGTGATTGGATGTTAGTCGAATTTTAACTAAGTTAAGCATTTCACTAAGAATAAATTTCCAGAAAGTAATGAAAACCGAACTTATACATGAAAAATTGTATATATTGGTTATTTCTGAGTTGATTTTGCATAAAGATAAAAGGTTAATTTTGATTGGATGTGAACAATAGTTTTTGAAGTGTTTGGTTAAAGCTGCAGCCACATGCTGACCAGCCAGGTTGCACACTTGGCCTGGCCTGGCTTTGATTTCTGCTCAGCTGAGTGGCTGGATGGCTGGCTGGTGTCTGCTGTTGGCAATATGTCAAATGTGTGCTGCCGCGGAAATGAGGCCGTTGTGGTAACTAGACTCCGTGGATAGTCGAAGACGAAGTTGCTTCAAGTACTTGCATGAATTGTGACATCTTTTTTGCAGAAGAATTCTTTGAATTCCGTAAATTATTGTGCAACTAGTTTTGGTCGTTTATTTCTGTCTTAACACCTTAAATTCATGAATATTATGTATACGCCACATAAGCCGCAGAACTTACCAAATATTTCCCTATCTTTATACCCTTGCAGAGGGTATTATAATTTTGGTCAAAAGTGTGCAACGCAGTGAAGGAGACATCTCCGACCCTATAAAGTATATATATTCTTGATCAGGATCACCTCCTGAGTTGATATAGCCATGTCCGTCTGTCCGTCTGTCCGTCTGTCTGTCCGTCTGTCTGTTTCTACGCGAACTAGTCTCTCAGTTTTAAAGATATCGAATTGAAACTTTGCACACAGCCTTCGATCCTTTGCACGCAGTATATAAGTCGGAACGGCCAGGATCGGACAACTATATCCTATAGCTGCCATATAACTGATTGATCGGAAATGCCATAACTTTAGTGTTTGTTAAGTTAGGAAGTTGGGATTTCCTATGGGTATTTTATTTGGCCAGTCAATCCGACCTACCAAATTTCATAAGGATCGGCCGACTATATCCTATAGCTTCTATATAACTGATTGATCGGTAATGCCATAACTTTGGGATTTGTAAGGTTAGGAAGTTGGGATTTTCTATGGCTTTTATACTTGGCCAATCAATCTGACCTACCAAATTTCATAAGGATCGGCCGACTATATCCTATAGCCGCCACTTAACTGAACGATTGGAAATGCCATATGCAATCCCGAAGAGAGAGAAAAAAATGAATAATAGCCGTACGGCACTTACAGGCGGGTAAAAAAATTAATTTTCACGCAGCTTGATGGAAGTGAAATAAACCGATGACAAATGCAGAGAAAACAAAGTTGAATATGAAATCGCGCCTATGAAATTTAATAATACAAGAAATGAAAAGTATTAACCAGTAATATTTGATCAAGTTTTAATAGCAGATTGACCCTTTCGAATCCAATTTGTTCTTTAATAATTGTATTTTATAATGCAAAATCACTGCTGTTTCTTTATGTGTGACCAACGAGTGCCAGTTGCTAGTTTTTCCTGAACAATGAAGGAGATGATGGGCGGGTCGGGTACTGTCTGCGATTCGGCCAGCTAACACCTGCCAGTTCCCCGCCCAAAAACCTCCATTCCCGATCCCGATCCCGAACACTTGCAATTGCATGCCGAATTCGCCAAGTCAGCGGGCCGACGCCAACCAGTTTTACTTGCGAAAGCAAACAGCTTCCATTTCCATTTCATTCGAGAGTAGACCGCGCTGAAAGTCGTTTCGGGCCAAACAGCGCAATAATCAAAAGTAAATCCCAGTGCAGCCACGCGAAATGAAGGAGGCCGCTTTGGACGATCAGTATGACAACTTTCCGGAGATCAAGAGATCGGAGGTTCTGAAGTTTGTCGACTGGATCCACGCTCAACCGCACATCTCGGATAGATTTTCGGAGGGCGAGGCCCTGCACTTCTTTCACGCCTGCCGCTACAGCATGGAGGAGGCCAAGCAGGTCCTGGACACCAATCTCACGGCCCGTACCCACCTAGACGAGTTCTTCGTCAATCTTGACTGCGAGCAGCCCGAGATCAGGCGCGCCATGAGAACCGTGTGGGTTGCATCCTGACCTCGGTTTATATTTGAATTAACCTTTTTTAGTTGACAGTATACCATTTTAAAAACATCACTTTATTTATTTTCAGATCAATTGTTCCTCTGCCAGGTGCCACTTCTGAAGGATATCGAGTGATTCTAGCAAAGCTGGATGACTTGAATACGTCTAACTATAACTTTGCAGATGTTATGAAACTGTGAGTACATGCGAAAATGTGGACCAAGATTATAGACCCAATTGAAACTAGTCTCTATGTGTCTGGTGCTGTTGCATTTATATTTAAAGGAGAGTCTTTAAAAAAAAACAGGAGAATTAAGAACGTTCATTCACTATCTTTTGTAAACATTGTTAGTTACAAAAGAACGGAATATACGATAGGCCGATCAGACCAAAAAGCTAGCTTGATAAACATGCGCAAAGAGAAATAGTTATATAAATTTTGACATCACATGTTTAACTGAACTTTTATTAATTAATGTCAGTTGAGTGCAATTTTCACGTCATTAGTGGCGTGATTATGACAAGGCACATAGAGCACGAAGAGATTGAAGGGCCAAATTGTTTTAAGTGAACAGTGTGCTACCCCGAACTGAAACCTCAAACTTAATGTAACGAAAAGCACGCACGGCACCTTTTGCCATTCCGATTACATAACATATGTATATACTCAAATACTTTGCCTTAATTTTTAGGCACTCACAGATCATCAACCACTGTATTTTTATAACGATCATTATTATCTGCTGTATAATGGCAGACAATTAAGCGATTACAATTAAGCAGCTTGACAGACAAGAGTGCAGTTCAGGGGGATGCACTCAGGGAAAAATAGGATCTTTTCTTTTAGTTTTCAAGTTTTCATCAAGTTTTGTTACTTATATTGGAAATAAGATTATCTTTACTTTCAGATATTGCATGGTATTCGATTTTTGGATGTATGAAGATGGCATTCAGCCGGGGCATTTGATCGTGATCGATCTGAAAGGTACTTCCTTAGGTCACGTTGCTCGCATAGGCCTTCTGCAAATGAAGAAGTTTCTATTTTATCTGCAGGTAAATAAATACAATTTTAATTTAATGAAAGGTTTTCACAATCTGAATTTTTAAGGAAGCGGCTGCCATCAGGCTGATAGGCTTTCACTTCATTAATATTGTACCCTTCATGGACAAGATTCTAGCGCTGATGACTCCGTTTATGAAAAAAGAGCTGTCCACTGTACTGCACATGCACAGCGACTTAAACGAATTCTACAAGTTTGTGCCCAAGGAAATGCTTCCAAAGGAATACGACGGTCAAGTGGAGGAGTCAAGCTTGGCCAAAGGTGGGTCAAAATCCTAAATTTGTAATAAATCATATTAAATAAAAAAGATCTTTTATTTTCGCAGAAATTTACTACAAAAAGTTGCTCGATAATCGAGGGGAATTTTTAGAGTTTGAGACGCGTCATCAGGTCAACGAGAAACTGCGACCCGGCAAGGCCAAAAATGCCTCAGACCTTTTCGGCATTGAGGGAAACTTTAAGAAGTTGGACATTGATTGAGCCAATTAGTGTATATAAATTATTGTTATTTCACAGGTGATTGATTCGCTAATAAAAGTTTAAAGTTACATTTATAATCATGATTTTATCAAAGGGGAAGAGTTACCAAATTTCTATTCAAATTTCGTAGCCTACTTTAAAAAGTGTTGCATGCTTTTGGGCAACCGATCATAATAGGGGCTAAATCTAGACTTTACGTAGCATACTGTTCGGCTGCAGCTACTTTCGTTACACTGAAAACCTGTTGTATACTCTTGGCAGCCGATCCTAGCGCATATAAATATTGTCACCAGGTGTCGCCTCCGGCATTTGCATTTAATATTGCCTACATTTCGGGGCTGCTGGGTTCTTGCAGCAACTTACTAGAACTTCTGTTCGCCTGGTGTTTTAACTCGAGAAGTCTCCCAATTTGACCGACAAAATGTGCCACAACTCAAACCCAAGCTGATCCAAAAAACCGATTTTTGACACCAGGTGACCAGAATTCCTAGAATGTGAATGCTGCCGTTTAAAAATTTATTTCACCGAAAGTCCTATTATCGTTTATGTTCGGCTGGTGTCTTAAATGGAAAAATATAAATTTGGCCCGTCTAAACGGACCCAACAAATCAAGTATTTCCCATACAAATTGGCAATTCCTGATTTTGAAGTACCAGGCGAACAGAAACTTCAAAAAGTGACCAGCAATATGAGCAAGTGCCGACCGATCAGCCGTTCTTTTCATAATGGAACCAACACAGCGGACTTCCATTGGAAGGCTACCGTTAGTTTCCAACTTAGCTGAAACTAGAGATGGGCAAACCTCTTGTTTTTTGTTCGTGTCACGAATTAGGCACGAAAGTCAATTATGTTTCTATGGGGCGAGCCGAAAAAGGATGGCACGCGCACATCTCCAATCAAGCGTAAATTTATCTGGGAAAAAGTGTGTTCGGCCTAATGGCGTTGCCTCAAGCAGAGGATTTTGCCACTGGCCAAAAATGTAATTTATTGTTTATTCTTAATTCACTTTGTAGCTTTGCTTTAAATATACATAAAATGTATGTAAAATATATGATAGAAACAATTTACAGTATGCTTTAAATGAAAAATGGGATGACCTTATGGGCTACTAGTCGCTAAGTTCGTGCAAAAGTCCATCTCATGGCTTCACAATCGTTCTTACTTACTAGATGGTTAAGTTACAGTAAAACCAGCGGGACTACAATAACATACATCAAAATCTATATCCTTAACCTAATTATTAAATGGTAATATTTCTTTACACTTTCGTCTTTTAGCGGCGTTCAATTTGGGGTCTCTTAATCCATAGCTGCGCTCGAGGGAATCAAGTTAAATATGTAAAGTTCAAGTTGATGTTTGGTGATCATACAATTCAATCAATCTGTTTCTGAGTTTCTTCGGAATATCAAAGAAATTGTTTCCTGAATTACAGGCAGTCTCTCTTTATGGGTGGAACAATTGACTCATTTGATTCTGGCGCATACCCTGCGGATTGCTGTGGCTGGTACTGCTGGTGGTACTGCTGCTGGTACTGCTGCTGTAAATTTGGCGCATTCGGCTGTTGTTTTTAGAAGAGTTGCGACCAGTTGCTTTTGGTAACTGCTTCTGATGCTGCTCGGCCATTAGAAAGGCCGCATTCGTGTTCACGGTGATGGGTAACTAATAAACAAATAAAAAGTGAATTAGCTTGTTTGCAGTACTTGTTTACAAATAACTTACGGGTATATTAAAGCGCTGCACAGGCATTGTCTGGCTGGCGGGTTTGGGGTTAAAGTGGGCGAGATTCCGCTGAGCGGGCATGAGATTGGCCATGTGGTTTCCCGTCAGTGTTGAGGGTGTCATAATTACGTTATTGCTGTTGCTGTTGTTATTAACAGGTGGTGAAGTCGTCACCCTAGCTGACATCGGCGTCGTGACAACTTGCCGCAGATATGTGGTGGCGGGTAGCTTCAGCACGGCTTCCGAATTTGGCTGGTTAATTAACGTCATCATGGGAGGCCACTTCTTAGAGCTCGGTACGCTGGCAACAGGAGCAGCAGGTGGACAGACGGTCGCTGTTCGAGTTATTTGCGAGCTGGGACTGGGACTGGCTGATGGTGGTGTCGCTGTGGGCATAGCTGCTTTGGATTTGGATCGGCCAGGTTCGATTACGGGAGCGGAGGCGGCAGGTGGAACTGGAGTTGTGAGTGGCACCTGGACCGCCTGACCACAGGAGGCCGAGTGTCTGGGCCAGTGCATCTGCTGGCAGGGATAATCGCAGTAAGAGGTGTTCCAGCAACAGTACAGTTGTGCCTCCCGCATGCAATTCGCGCACCACTGCTTCTTCTTCGCCTCGTCGACCGCCCGTATCCGCTCGAGGGCGTTTTGCTGGCGCAGATCGCTGATCACGCGCTTGTGCTCCTGCTCCAATGTCTTGCGCATTTCGGCGATCATAAGTTCGCTAGTGCGCTGCAAGTCGCTCATTTGGCGGTCGTAGTGCTGCTTCAGGCGCTCGTTCTCCAGTGACAGGCCGGCGATTCGGGCCTGTAGGACGCTTTGATCTCCTGTGGCCATGTCGCTGAGCGTGTCCTCTATGACAGAGATGAAATAGTCCGTGATCTGCGGGTGCCAATATTCGGAAATATAAAAAAAACTTCAACAAAATAATGTGTACAAGCAAACATACCTTGTGCGCATTCTCCTTAAGTTTTTGCGAGACGGGCCCAGCTTGAGAGGGGTAGATCTGGGAGCCATCCGACCGAAGTGGCCCGCAAGGACGAGCCACCAGCTTTGGTGCACCGGAGCGCAGGAGCAACTCACTCCAAGCCGTGGCCAGGCCCGAAGTTATGGGCTCACTAGGGATGGGCTCACTGGGGACAGATTCGCTTGCTAATCCGTTCAAAGCGCTAGCCAGCAGTCCAACCGGCTCTCCACTGTTTGCCGAGGGCTCTTGTGTTGTGGGGTTGGCCATTTGAGGAATACTTAAGCCGGCTAACGGCGGCGGCATTGATATAGAGCTAATGGGTTGGCAAGTCGACGGAACGGGAGAGTGCGTTGATAGCGTTGAAGTATTTTGGAGCGTGCTTTTGGAAACTGCTCTCAACGGTGGTATCGGGATCGTCATGGGACTGTGCGGATTGCAGATGCCCGCCTGCTCAACAGGAATCACCACCATGTTGGATCGGAGCAAAGACGATGTGGTGGTGGCAGGTGCCGTTCCTGGTGGGGAAGACGGATTCGGCGCACGGTCTGTTTTAACCCGGGATTGCTGTTGTGACGGTGACTTTCCCTTGAATGAATTTCCCTGTGGTGCTGGCTTGCTGCCCACAAACGGGGTAATTGGCTTTGGTGAGGCCGAAGGAGATGGTGCGGATCCTTGGACTGGCGAGCGAGCCGGAGAGGAAGCCTGGGGGACAGCTGGCAGGACATTATGTTGCGCGCCCTTTCGTTTTGCGACTGTGTCCGTTGTTTTAACTCCCTGCTTCTGGCTCACCCTCTGGATGGTGGTATCGCCCACAAATCGAACCAGATCATTTGTGGCGGGAGTCTCTTCTCGTGGCGGCAAAGGAGGAGGCGGGGGCATAGGCAGTGGCATGGGTGGCATTGTTTCAAACCGTTGACTAATATTGTTCTGATCTATTTCCATTTCATCCTCACTGAGAATTTCCTCCTTGATTTTGACTACCTCAAGAATTGGATGTTCAACTGGTTCGGGTTGGTGAGCCGGCACAGGGACAGGTTCTTGCTGCACCCTCATCCTCTGACTCGGCTCCTGTTGCATGGGAAGTTGCTCAGTTAAAGGCTGAGCAGCCGATGGCCTACTTTCTATTTCCTCTTCTTCTGCTTCCGACAAGACTTCCGTTTTTATTTCTATAAATGGAATAACTTTCTTGATAAGTTGCTGCTGCTGTTTCTCAACCTCAGATTGTTTTGGGTTCGTTGCATCAACTCGTTTTGAAGAAATTTGCTTGGTTACCGATGTCGGAGGAGGAGGTGTAGCTGTGGACGGGGCAACGCTTGGAGGAAGAACTGTAACGGCTGCCAGATCTTCTGAGACCGCCCCCTGTTGCTGTTCGCGTGGGATCTTGGTGATGGTGACGCCCTGGCGACGCTGTACCAACTCCATCACAGAAACAACAGTGGCAGATGAAGTTCCTGTTGAAGTGTTAATATTTTCTTTTACAGAAGTGTCTTTGGCCGACTTTGGATCTTGTGATTTATTTTCCTGTACCAAACTGTTCGGAGACTCGGAGGGTTCGGTTGCTTTTCCTTGCCCTCCAACTTGCTTATCTGGACCTTGTTGTTTCCTGGCATGCTTTGACTTCCGTTTCTGGTCGCTGGATTCGCTGGTAAAGCTGGCATCGCTCAGAGAATGCTTTCGTTTGGTGGCAACCGCTTCCGGAGCTTCCACAGACTCCGAATTTGTCTTGGCAGCCAGAGATTTTCTTTTGAGCAGCACTTTGCATCGAGAGTCAGTCAGAGATTCACCAGATCTGGATATAACCTCATAGTTGTTGCTCTTGAGCTTGGAATGCTCGCTGGATCCCGGCCCAAATACCGGAACACTGTCAACCTCCGGAAGCTTTTTCGAGGGGCTGGGCGACTGATCTGATTCGTTGCCCGACTCCGTGGTCTTGGTTTTCTTCACTATGGACAGCTTATCGCCCGCCGTCTTGCGGATGAGGAACTGCAGGGGCGTTTTGTTGGCCGGCTCAAGTTCCCGATCGATGGCCGCATACACGCCGGGCATCATCTGCTCCAGCTGCTGTTGCTCTTCCAGCGGATCGTACGCGGTACGATAAGCTGCGTAATTAAAGGCGCCAATCTTGCGCTTGATGTGGTCGATGTGCACCTCAACCTCCCGAATACATTCCGCCAAATCCCTTGCTGATCTCCTGCTGGTTTGCGTGTTCGGATTCTGAGCCGAGTACAGGAAGCAGTCCTTTACGGGCACAAATGCTCGATCGTGTTTCCCAAAGAAGCGAACATTGACCAGCGCTGAGGTGGATGAGCCCATCGCCTTGGCGGGCCAATAGGGAAATCCCTTCAGCTTGGCCCAGAGAAGGAGATGCGGATGCCGGCACACCTTCACAAACCACTCGTCGCTGGAGTTGGCGTTCAGGTAGCACTCGGGACAGGTGTCGATTTCATTGGCCTCCTGCCGGCATACCTTTACTACGGCCTTTGAGGCCTGTTCCACCTTGGCATCTGCAACAAATTAGTCATTAATCAGAATATGTTTGAGTGAATAATTCAATTATAGATTTCAGGATTGGAAATAGTCAGTATAGATAATTAATTCGGAGGGAAAATTTCAATTGTTAAAAAACAAAATTGTTTGGATTATAGAGGCAAAAATATGCGTAAACAAATAAATTATTTCCCTTTGGAAACTAACTTTTAACGAATTTTTTCTTTTGCCGCAACAAGCAAAAGATTTTCTGGCAATTAGAAAAAGCATCCATCAAAATCATTTCGTCAATGATCATAAACTCACCGCCGGCGTCCAGGATGAGAGCGTTGTGCTGGATCCACTTGACCTCACAGAGAAACTCCTCGGTGCTCTGATAAGCCCCCCTACGGATGCACTGCGCCAGACTGTCGAAACTCACCGGGTTCACAAAGTACTTCTTGTACGTCAGCGGAAAGACCTCTTGCGGCGAACGCAGCTTGTGGGCCTGCGGATTATGAATTCGAAAAGGGAGAGGGGTGCATAAGTGACGATGGCGAATTCGTCGCGCGGCGAAGAGAGCGTTGGTTCGACGAGCTTCTATCGGCTAAAAACAAGTTCTCGCTTGTCCCCCAGATAAATACGAGGGCATGGCATACAGTATGTCAATAAAGTGTTTTGACAATGGGAAAAAATTACATATTTCGAGTTTTTATGCGATAAAAAGTAAGTTTGCAGTGTTTTTTCATTTTTTTAAAATTTTATTATGATTATGTTGGTATTTTAAAGAAAATTAATGAACAAAAAAAATAATTTCTTTAGTTAACTTTCTTACAAATAAATAAAATCAAATAACATTCAGTTTTCATACTGTCAAGAAAGTGTTTTGACAAAAATTTAAAGTGTTCTTATTTTCTAAAGAGTAACATGTTAATATTTTGTATGGTCACCCTTGGCAGCGCAAACGTCCTCTATTCGCGATTTTATCAAATATATATAGGTTTTTCCTTGTCCAATTTCTCCGGATGGCAGTTTTCCTCCAGTATGGCAGTTTTGAGATCATTTTTGTTTTTGGGGCTTCGTTTTGCCACTTTCTTCTTCAAATATGCCCAATATTTTCGATTGGGTTTAATTCTGGACTCTGGCTGGTGTGTCCAGCACTTTTCCGCAATTGTATAGTTACCACATAATCACCGTATTCGCCTTATGCTTAGGGTCATTATCTTGATAAATTTGAATTTTGGTTGCTTTCCATAAAAAAATACAAATTTCTTGGCACTGCACCAAAGATTTGTCTTTAAAATGTCCAAATATTGCTTAACATCCATTATATTTTCGATGAAAGCCAACTCTCCCATCCCTTTGCTCGAAATGCAGCCCCACACCATAATGGACAGTTTTCCAAACTTAACTGTCGGAATAGTATTTTGAGTCTGTAAGGCTGTTAAAGGCTTTCGCCTAACTCGGGATGTTCCTTCATTGTAGTATAACATAATTTTCGTTTCGTCACAGAATAAGACATTATTCCAAAAATCCATTGGCTTCTCTTTGTGCATTTTGGCAAACAAAAGTCTCTTTTCGATGTTAACTTCGAGAGCAACGGTTTCTTATGGGCTACGCGGGATGTGTAATCGTTCCGTTTAAGCAGTTTTCGGACGGTTTCGTGGGAAACATCGACATTAATAGTCTCCTTGTGATCGCTTGCAATAGATCTAAGAGAAACTTTAGGGTATTTGGCCACCTGCCTTAATAGTTTTCGCTCATCTCTGTCCGAAATTCAAATTTATCAAGATAATGACCCTAAGCATAAGGCGAATACGGTGATTATGTGGTAACTATACAATTGCGGAAAAGTGCTGGACACACCAGCCAGAGTCCAGAATTAAACCCAATCGAAAATATTGGGCATATTTGAAGAAGAAAGTGGCAAAACGAAGCCCCAAAAACAAAAATGATCTCAAAACTGCCATACTGGAGGAAAACTGCCATCCGGAGAAATTGAACATGGAAAAACCTATATATATTTGATAAAATCGCGAATAGAGGACGTTTGCGCTGCCAAGGGTGACCATACAAAATATTAACATGTTACTCTTTAGAAAATAAGAACACTTTAAATTTTTGTCAAAACACTTTCTTGACAGTATGAAAACTGAATGTTATTTGATTTTATTTATTTGTAAGAAAGTTAACTAAAGAAATTATATTTTTTGTTCATTAATTTTCTTTAAAATACCAACATAATCATAATAAAATTTTAAAAAAATGAAAAAACACTGCAAACTTACTTTTTATCGCATAAAAACTCGAAATATGTAATTTTTTCCCATTGTCAAAACACTTTATTGACATACTGTATGTATGTATGCCCAGGCCTTAACGCGACCGATGAAGAAAGATCTCATGCGGTAAGGCAGGAAATGAGAACGAGCCGAGCAAATATAAGTTATTGCTATCTGCTGTTGCTCCTTGCTCGTCTTCCTGCTTCTGGAGTTTACTTATCCTTCTTGTAGATGAAATCAAAACACAAAACGTGGTCATGGTACGACTGTAAGCGGGAGCTATTGTGTTTACCTATTCAGTTTGGTCTAGTTGGTTACTGGCCAAGCGCCAATAATAATAAACTTATTAATTAATTTATTTTCTCATTCGGAAGCATATTTTTTTATAGACAGGAAAACTAAATTTGACTCATGTCCGCACATAAAATGGGTATAATAAAAATCTTAATTAAACGAAGCAGAGCCACTATTACATCATAGATTAGTACATGAAACCATGTTAACAGCCAAGTTATTTTGGGTTATTAAGTTTTGCAGAAAAATAGTTAAAGTCTATTCGTTATATTTATATATTAAATTCTCATTCTCTTGGAAACAAATAATGAGTAAAATTTAAGTTTTTGAAGAACATTCATAATTCTACGATGTAATTATTTGTAAATTAACCTTCAATGTAGCTCCATCTCAGAATTGAACAAACCATTTGCGTAGCTCAAACCATTAAACCTCATTATCATGTACACGAGGCCCTCACAAACACAAGCCCAGTCATCCATTAGCCATACAAGCAGGCTTTTGACCATCGCACTCGACTGGCAGATAAGTAAAAGCAGAGAAATAAACCACGTGAGTCGTTAAAGAGCTCCGATGAAGTGGAGCTAGTGGCGGAATGCCGAGATGTGGAGCTGTAGCCGAAGGGTCAAGGGACCGCAAAGTGAACTTGGAACCCAATAAGCGAGTGGAGGCGGCAAAGAGCGCAAAAACACAGACCCGCAATCCATATAAATTTCAGCTGCGGGCACAAAAATGGCACCCTTAAAGGCAAAAACGATGCCTCTAATTAATTAGGACAGCTTTAATGCTTGATTTTGGGGGAAACATTTTGAGTTTGCATCCATGATTAATCAATATGATATTGATGATAAATCTCTATTGTTATATTACCGCACACTACTTTCGCGTGACCTTTTGAACAGAGAGCGACGTGTGAGAAGATAATGAAATCTCGACAAGGGGCAGTACATACAAAACCGATGGGATATTCAATGGCCCCCAAAATTAGTCTAATCACTCACCCCGCGCACATGCTTCATGCGGTCCAGGGCGAAGGAGAGCAGCTGGCTGAGAAGATCCACGGAAACACCATTGCGCCGCAACCTGGAATATACAAAAATCGTTTTACCAACGAGTTCTGCCTATACGGGATTGTTAGAAGGTCACCTCTTGGGCGCTGCCTCGATCACCTGACATTCGGGGCACTTCCATGAGGAGTCGAACTTAGTGGTGGCGGGTCGCACGCAGTATGTGTGGAAGGAGCGCAGGCACTTGGAGCAAGGCATCAGCTTGCCGCACTCCCGGCACTTCCAGCAGAAAGGGTCCCAGCCAGTCTATATTGGAAAATTCCAAAACATTAGTAGGGCTTTAAAATGACAAAAAATTTATTTAATAATTTATTTGGCCCTTTCAGGCACTCAAATCTTAAACAAATCATCGCGATTGATTTATAAATAGACATACAAACGACTCTATATATGTATACATGTTCATATCAACCTAAGAGAGGTTTGATAATATACGAATCGCTATGACTAATACAAATGGGTAAATAAGTTTACAAATAAATAAATGTTATATAAATGTTCTTATTTGTAGATCAAAGTATGTGAAATCTTTATGAAAAGGTACTGAAATTCGAAGGTATACATTCTAAGTGATATAATTTATGAAGATTACGCTGTTTGAAATTCTAGGATATTTGGGATGCTGAACTGAATTTTAAAGAAATTATTGGAATCACTCACCATGGGAGGCTCCTGCCAGATGAGACGCAGTCGCTCGGCCGCCTCCTCCTCCTGGGTTTTGGCTGAGAAGAGTGAGTTGTTGGCCTCCAGCTCGCCGCTGGGCCATCCCATGTCGACGTCGCCATCGCCCTCAACCTCGCCAGAGATGTTCAGCATCAGCTCCGATCCCTGGTCATCGTGCATGACGAGATCAAGAAAAGCACTGTTCTTCTTGGCAAACTCATCGTTCTCGCTGCGTAAGTTGTTTCGCCTCGGTGCTTTCTCGTCGTTGCTCCAGCTGTTGCTCAGGGAGAGAGTTTTGCTGCGGGATCGGCAGCGAGTGAGCATTGGTTGCAGAGGACTGCTGTTGCTGTCTTCCATATTCATCTCAGCCAACCGCTCGTCATTATCAAAGGCCATCGAGCGTCCTCGTGGCCTGCAGTTCTTTATACCGCTCTCGATATCGTCATCCTGCCAGTCGTCGTCCGATTCTAGAAAAGGAGCGGGAATGCTCTTGCTGCGCTTGAGCGCCACCTTGAGAGATTTTTGTTCGTGTTTTGAAGGTGCGTTTAAGCTGCGCGACAGCTCTCCGCCTGATGCCTGAGTGGCAAGATTCCCGGGCGCATGGCGCGACTTCCGGCGCTTCAGCTTTGCGACCTCGGTTACAAAGTTGCTAAGAACCTCGGATTCGATGTGAGACCGCTGTAGGGCGAGCATCTCCTTGGCCACTTTGGCCTTGTTGTTGGGCAAGGAGCCCCGGGCTGCTGCTTGTTGTTGCGGCTGGACTTTGGTCAGCTTCATAGTGAGTGAGGTGCCCACGTTGACGTTCGAGGGACTCGAGCTGGAGGATGGGCTGCTGCCGTTGGCCGATCCCGGGGGGGCACTGACCACGTACTTCTGGCGCTTGGTGGGCACGGTAACCGACTCCATCTCGATGTGCCCATCCAGCGAAGAGCTCTGGAACTGCAACTGCGGTTGGGGGCTGTCGATGGCGGATAGGGCCTCGAAGTCCGGCCGGGGAATGGATTTTAAACTGTCCCCACTGCTGTCACTGCTATCCGTGCTTTCCATGCTCTGCGAAAGACTGAAAAGGAGTTACTTTATAAGCCAAATTGGTTTGGAATTGGCTAGTCACAAGTACATTTTGAAAAAATAAAATTCCATTTTAAATTTATCGACAGATATGTCTTGTTGCTCTATTAACTTTAGATTGACTTATTTAGTACATTTTGAGCTATTGCAGATTCAAAACTAAAAAAAAATGTAGGCAGTAAACTAAGCGGTATCCTTGTGTTATATTTTAAGTACCTAAAAATAACAAGAACATGCAAATATTAGACAGATTATAAATTGAAAATGCCATAACTCACGTGAGCTTTGTGTTTAAATAAAAACATGATTCGATGAAAAAAATAACTAAAAAGGAGAGATTCTGTTGATGAACTGGGACAGCTTATTTAAATAATACAATTAATAAACTATAAAGAGATTTAGAAACTAAAGAGTTTATGAGGCAGAGTTGTTTGTACATAAAATCAGGTGGGTGGATTCAAAAACCGCAAATATGATGATATACCATAGCAACCATACTCGCTGAAGTGTGCGAAATGTGACGAATTCGCCAAATGGCAAGTCTATGTATAAATGCAAAGTGTCACGATATCGTGCGTGTTTTTGTTTGCCGTTCTTTTTGCGTCACCTGCACAACTTCAGCGAGTATTTGCAGCGTGTTTATCTTCTCACTTCCTGGCCGTTTCCATTTCCATGTCCATTTAATATTACCTACCTGCGAAATACACGCTAGGGAGGCCTTACTGTGGCCACTCTTCCGCTGTCATTTTCCAAGCCGGAACAGGAACTAATGTGATTTATTTCGGGACGATCGATTTCTGGGCGAGATTCTTTTGCCGGGGCATCTGCAAAAAATGTGCACTCGATAAATTTTGTGTTTCTGTGTTATTTATTCTGCATGCTCAATTTATGAGCATGAAGGGGGAAGCGGGGAAAGGCCAAGAGAATTCCCTTGTGCTCACCAATTTCTCTCGGTTGCAGGCGGAAAATCTCCGCCACCAAGTCCTGGGTGACACCAAGTCCGCCGCCTCCAGAAACCGGATCTCGAGACTTCCGGGTTTAGTGTAACCTGCTTTCGTCTTTCTGAATTGATGTAACACAGCGCTTTCCTAGTTTAATTAACGGTTTTGTTGTAGTTTATTTTTTCCCAATGTACGCTCATCTACGGCCAAGTGTGCCTGCATCTTTATGCAAAAAATACCGAAATTCCTTGTTCGCTCTCAATCTCCCACACCGTATACAGTTGGCAACGCTGTCTGGGAGTATAACTTGGATAAGCGAAAATGTTGGCCATATTGGTTGGAGGATTATATTGCTATTTAAATCTGGATATGAATTAATTAAAGAAACTCTATGGAACTCGTCTTATGAAGGCGACCCAAAACAGTACTTGGTATCCACAACGTTACCACAAACCTCTACAGGTTTGTGTTTTGGTTCTCTTATTGTCTTTGTTAATTGTTTACATGGCTATTTTTAAATGTTCATTGTCCTCTAGAAAGGTGACCCTAAACTACACCTTAATTTAAAGCCGATTTTTAGTTGGGGTCCCTCCAAAAATTCGTGACTCAATTTTAATTAAAATGTACAATTCAAATGTAGAATAAATAAAAAAGTTATTATATTGGCCAAGTAAAAAAATGTTTCGCATTTATCATTCTTTAATAAAAACATATCAAGTTTAAATTAATGATTACCTTTTAATGCAATAAAGAGCTCTAAATTTACTACTAGTAAGGGATTAAAGTGGAAAACACTAGAGGCCATAAAAATAAATCAGGCGGATAGTGGGACTAAGGCATGCATCATAATTTCTGGTAATTAAGTTCGGTTTTATGCGATGATCTGCTCTAATTTGGCTTTGAAAAATAATGAGCTAAATTATGACCAAAAATTCAGAAGCATTTACGTGAATTTATAATGGAGCGAGTAACCTTGAAACTGCCATAAATCATTGGGCAGCTTCACGAAAAATCTTTTATGGCAATTCGAGGAGTTTAATTAAAATTAAAAGGCTGCGCCGACGAGACCTGGACCTGGACTTTCTCTGGCAACTGGCCACAGTCCCCGTCTAGATATAACCCTGCCGGCAGGTAAACAAGTTATGAATCCCATTACATAAACCATTTCCCGGCTGACAATCCCCGGCGAAGTTGTTGGTGGGCTGTGACTGTGACCCAAGGACCCCACAACGGTTGAACTTCCAAAAACGGTTTTCATATATTCATGGCAAATTATAATGCTGCGAGGGTATAAAATGCGACGAAGAACGACAAAAGTTGGCCCATTCATAAGGGTCACACTCGGGCAGACATGGCCTGAAACCCCTCCCACTGTGCAACCTATTCGGCTCCCACCTATAATACACCCCATTCCCGGATCCCGAAATAGCGAGATTGTCGAGCTGCTGCTGGCCACGTGTAAACATGCATCTCCATATATCAATAAATTGAGATTACTTACATAATTTGTATTCCAAAATCCAAAAAACTGTTAAAAAAGTTGCCTTGGCCCTTTTTCATATGATTGCCCGTTTGTGTGTGTGCAGTAAACGAGTACATTGTGGAAAAAGTTTTTCTTTTTTCGAGTGAGAGTGGCTGGGGAGTTTTCCTCGGGGAGCAATTCGGTTAATATTCCGAACATAAATTTGCAAAGGAACCACTTTAATCAATGGCCAGGTAGGGGCACCTGAACAAGGGGTCGGGATATGCACAGGGCGTAGGGATCAAAGGGCATGCCCACCCTTTCGTCTCTTCTCCGAGGTGCAATGTACCATTAAACGGCGGTATTGATTTGTCGGAGAAGAGCATAACAATGGGCGTGTGGCTGCGATTTTTCCGGCTCATTCGCAGCTGATTTGGCAGGCAGAGATGCAAATATCTGGTTAGTTTTGCCTACAAGATGTTAATAAAGTTGGTTATTTTAGATTGTCAATACAGATAGGTATTTGTTTTATAGGATTTATAGAAGATCGAATTAAAAAATAATTAGGGATTGCCAGTTTTCACTGTGCATAAGATTTGCTTATCGACATTTTACATTTAAATTTAAGGCATGCATCCACTATTCGAAAGGATAGAAATTCACAATGGCTTAAAACTTCTTCACCTTGAACATCTTAGAATTTAATTTTAATAAAATTATTAGCTGGTCTAAAGTATTTTGTTGTACCCCATCTATTCATTTAAAGCAATTCGTTTAGCATCGTCGTTGGCAGTCATAAATAGCGAAGCACTCCGGCTAGCCATAGGGGTTAGGATCCGAGACTTCAGTCCGGACATTGTTTGTTTTTCTGGCGGAAAGGAAGATGGAAATAGAAACGGAACTGAGGCAGGGGTCCGGGAGTCTAGCGATGCGTCCCATTTATAACCCATATTCAATTTCGTTTTGCAGATCTCGCGCCGCAGGCGGCAGTTCTAGGATTCCAGGACTTCTGGAATCGAGAGCATCGCGTGCATCCTCATGGCCGCCGGCTTAACCAACTTGCATAATCACTGCCATGGACTTTGAATTTATAGAAAGCTTTGCGGGCACCTGAGTCACAAACCCATAACCCTCATCCTTAACCCCAGGCCCGCGCTCTCCCACACCCACCCACTTGAACGCCCACTCCCAATCTACTGACCAATTATTGAGCCGTTGCCAAATGCAAGGGCATAAAATGAGCGCACGTATTGCCGGAAGGAGCTGCGTGGGGGATCGGATTGCAAGGAGCCGGAATGGAACGGAAAGGTGCGGAGTGGAGTGCAGAGACGAAGTTGGCATTAATTTTGGAGGAGGAGCGCAGTGAGGAGCACCAGGAGGAGGTGCTTGTGGCAGCGGCGCAAAAACAAGAGCAATAACTGTTTGGCAAACAGATTTATTTTTGTTCCTAAGGCCGCAGGAGCGGAGTTAGTATTTAGGGGTTTCCGGGACTCGGGTCAATTTATTTCCAATTGAATCCAACTTTTGTAGACTTTCTTATTTTTTATCGAATATTATAGAACTAAATTGAATACAATTTAAATTTATTTAATAGGCTAAAAAAGTTCAGGCTTGTTTTTTAAAAATTTTAATTTGATAAACTTAAAGAGTTTTTGCATCCCAAATGTAAACTTTTATAAAACACCCTTTTAAGATTTGTATTGTTTTTTATATGTAAACCATTAAAACTATTAAAAATAATAATAATAATAATAAGATGCCTCAAATCCATAGATTTTTAATGTGATTTCAGTGATTTCCAAAGGAGTTGTGTTTTAAAAGTCTTTAAAGTATTAATAATTAATTAAGGTGGCACAACGTTGTTATTAATCATTTGGGTTTCAAATCGAATTTTCTCAATCGTCCTTGCCCTAATAGCCTCAAAATAATGCAGTATAGTGGCAGTTCTTTTTCATCTCTTCCCCCGAGCATTCCAATTCCTAAATGTTCACAGATTCAAACAAGCCAAACTCGATTTCCCATTTAGGGACAGAACAAACAAGGACCGCTCCCGGCCTTCCCTCTGGGTTTTTGCCCACGGCCCGCACAAATATTGGTTTCCAACTTTCATTGCCACTGCGGTGTGGCGTCTGCGGAGCCCGGTCAAAAGTAGAAAAGGCCTTCTGCCTCCTGGCTCCTGGCTCCTGCTGATGCTACATTAAGTGCATGTTTTGACTGCGCTGCATGCTCCCAACCCCAACTCGACTCTGACCACAGACAGGCAGGCCCACACACATCCTCAGTCACTCAGCCTCCCAAAGAAGGGTGGCAAACGTGGGCCGCGTGGGTGCAGTGCATCATTTTTGCATTAGAAAAGTGCAGGGCCATGAAAACTGTAAATAACCTGGAACACATAAGACTGAGAGCCGGGCCAAAGTCCCAATGGCTGCGCTGCTGGGCCGGCCGCAAATTATGCTTGTCAAAAATGAATGTTGCATACGTAACGCAAGGCAAGAAAAGCTGCACTGCAAGAAATATTGTTCTTTAAACTGATTTCCTTAAACGTCAAGTCATGCAATTGGTGATTAAAAATCAAAAGCCCTTTCCAACCAAATAGTTAAACAACCAACTAAATGGTTTAAAAGCTTATTGGATTAGCAAGACAAATATGATATAGTAATAGTATATAATAATTACATGCGTTTTAGGGACTGCGCATTAGATTTCAGGATTATCACTCATACGCAATGTTGCCTTTGATGAAAACATGTATTCCAACTGACTTTACATGTTGTATGAGTAATTTTAACGGAAACTTTAACCACATTAAACGGTGATAATAAGTTTTTTTTACACCCATAAGATACACCCATATTTTCTGACTGTGTATGTTCCGAGTGGGCGGGCCCTGCCAGGAAAAGCCACAAAGTGCGATGGGCGGGGCTGGGGAAAGCGAGGTCGCTGCTAGAAATCGCAGTAGTTTGCGGCTGTCGACATCGGCGTACGTGCTCGATGCGTGGCAATCGGATTCCCTCGAGGGTCCGCACATGGCCCACGTATCCGCACGTCAGGCAAGCCAAAGCCGAAGTCGGTGCCAACGGACCCCGAATCGAGGCCCGCTCCTTGGTCTCGGTCTGATTCTGGGTCTTGGTGGTTTTGGCCAGGATGTGCTGCCACCGATGGAGCTCAGCTGAGCTGCAGATGACGCTGACGTGGCTGCTGACGCAGACGCAAGGGCAACATTTGACTAAATGGGCTCCGAGTGCATTAAGATGAAAATGCTATTACAGCCAGAGGTGCTTCTTTTTGGCACGGAGAGAAAAAAGTAGCCTTTTTCAATAATTTTTAAGGAAGTTTCAGTAGATCCTTATGTTTTAACTAATTATTGTTTTACATTTTCCGGGACATTAGATCCCAATTCTATATTTCTTTACTAATATTTAAGCCAAGTCTTGTCAGTCAGTATGTTCTCCGAAAAATCCAAAAACCAAGTAAATTCAGTTTCATTTTAATATCCATTCAAGTGGAAAAGCCTCTTTCATTGGATTTGATAGGCATACAATTTTAATTTTCTTCTGTCACTTAAAGTTATATTTTGCAGTTGAACGGTACTTCGGGCATTAAAGCCCCCTTATAGACGCCGATTTCCCTAAGTGTACTTCCTCCGCAGTCATTATTAAAGCATTTGTAAGGTGGCTGATGGCTGGTGGCTCTGGGAAGCGGAGATTAGGCGCGGAAATGCTCCGAATGTTCGTTTGGTTATCGCCAGCAAACATTTCAAAATGGCAATGGCAAAAGTCGGAAATTTGATATGCCAAAAACCGTTTACGATCAACAAGTGATAGAAGCGGGGGCCCATGGCAAATTATGCAGATTGGCTGGGAGGGGAGTGCGGGAGATATATGCAGGGAGCAGGGCCTAGGATATTGAGGAAGTTGGCTGCAGTGTTTGGCGAGAACTTTCCATCAAGTGCGCAGGAAGAGACATTGATTTGACTGCAGCGAAGTTTTCCATTATGGAAATGTCATCAAATCGATTTTCCTTTTTTCCCCATTTGCGTGTGTTTGGCCTTGTTTGTGTGTTCTTGTGCGGCTATAATGACGGTATGCTAAATGGTAAATGGCATTGGCAAGAGGCGATTGCAGCTGGAAAAACGAGCATATATGGAAAGGCTTTGTTTTTGGTTTTATTAAATTTATTCATATTTCTCTTTGTGTTCGCCTGTTACTCGTATTATTACTGTAATAATAATAATTATTATTATTCCATCTATGTTAATATATTGTGTAATAAAGCTTGACAATCTATTAATGCTATTACAATGTATTCTCGGTTATATTGTTTGTTAAATGTTCGTTTTTTCCGGTCTGTCATGTCCGAGTCCGTATCCGTGTGTCCTGTCGACAACTGTAGTCGTGTCCTGTCGGGATGTTTTGTATTTATAAATGCGTATACGAGTATACAAGTGTTCACGTTCATGATGGATTCTGTGTGGCTGGTAGGATTTGACTAATTTCAGTTTTCGAATGGAATTCAAGTTAAAATGCAATATTCAATGCGTTTTTTATGGTATTGTACAAAATTTGTTACTACTATTCATCATTCGAATTTAATTTATTTTGGCAGCACATCGCAACGCTCATAAAAAGTTAATTTAACCGCTTTTTCGGCCCTTCAATGGATGCCACATGCTCCGACCAGAGATGCAGATACTCGGATGCAGATACATTTCGCATCTAGGTATCTGCATCTGTGTGTGCCTCCCATTTGCGTTTGAGAAGAGTAATTAAAATCATAGTTACGTTTTCCATCTCCGTGCGGAAAAACGCGTGGCGGTCGTGGGAAATGGGAATCGTAGTTAAAAGCATAGTTTAAATTTCCTCTAGTCGGGGCTCTCATTACCCATTACTCTATTTGCGTGTTTACACTTGTCTTTTGCTCTCGCTCTGTTGGCGGTTTCCATTTGGTTTTAATTAGTTAAAACGATTTAAAATGAATAAAATATTGCCTCTGTCCGCGCGAGTATGATATAATTAAAATGGCCTATGTACAGGGTCCTCCCGTCAGATTCAGATTCGGATTCAGATTCAGATCCCGTCCAATAGAGCGGACAAATAATGCTTTGATTGAATCATTCATTCTGCGCTGTCAAAAATGAGGTACGCAGGGAAAACGGGGGGAATTCAGTTTAAACTAGAATATTATGTTTGCCGTGTTTTGTGTGCGCCGTGCAAATTTGCTCTGGTTCAGTTCATAATACCAAAATACAAAAATCCCTTCGCTCGGCACTCGGCACACATTAAACAGCAACAGCGATAAAACAAATAAAAGGGGTAACTACGGGGTGAAGGGGTAAAAATCTCATGGAAGTTGTGCAAATATTTGCCAGCATACTTTCCCATAATTATTATAGTAATTCATTGCATTCATGTGTTTAATTATTACGCACACACACACACACACATTCATCAGGCGGAGGGGGCGGTGAGTGGGCGTGGTCATGTAAGTAGAATTTATTGTGTACTTATATTGACTTCTATAGCTTACATTTTACATTACCAAGCTCGAATTTGAAACTTTCTACAGACACAAAAAATCCATTTAATGCGGCCTCTGTTCTTGTGTGCTCTCTCCTCTATTTAGATATTGATAAATGTTTGAACATATATTCTATATATAAGATATACACATCGATATAGCCTCGCTTAGGTCGTATTTGTATTTCATTTCTTTCTACATTCAGATTACACACAATTACAAACATATGCAGATATTTATAAAGATAGTGTACTAGATTTAGCTTACAGGATTTCGAGTGGGAAACTGGGAGGAGAAACTAAAAGTGTTGTATTCTGTATGCTCGGAAGATGTGGTCTAAATTTAAGATTGACTAAATCAAAGGTACTAAGTGTTCAGCAAATCCTACGGTTTCATAATCGAAAATAGCTCTAACAGGTCTAAAAAATCGCATTTGGCTAACAGGTTTATACAGACTTTATAAACATGTGGCATGACGTTCTGTTATATGCTTCACCTTTTTGGTTAGTTAGCATAAATTATTTTGATTTAAAAGTCCCTAAGCAGTTGGGAAAACATTTACATATGTACAAAAAAGGAACTATTTTACGGGGCTAAAAACTAGATAAAGTACTGCACATCGAGTATGGTTATATGGGCGTATATGTATATGGGTCATAATAGATCTGGCTAACATTTTATATAGATGCATATCTAAAGATATCATAGTTTATGCTTCTCATCCCTTCCAAAATTAATTCTAATCCTATTCAGTGTCTGATCTCTAAAACGTTAGTGGATACTCCCACACTCCCAAACTCTAGCACCCCAGAAGCAATATGTCTAAGACTCGACCAGCTATGGATCCAATAATATGCGATTAATCATACTATACACCTTATGAAGATCAGTTTTGGTCGCTATACCTCCTAGAATACATCGCTATCGATCTCTATAATTTTACAGACTTCAAGTGGACTACTATCGAATGCTAACTAGGATTGGGACAGTATGGAGATCTCTAATGGAGTACACTATAAATATTAGAAGTATTGACTTTAACGGTATCTAGTCTGAGAGTGCGATCCGAATGGAAAATATTTGTAATCTTTGCTTGCCTCGGTGTTAACTTAACATTCTTAAATTCTCTGATTTTGATTGGAGTTTTCTGTCAGTAATAATTGGGTTTTCAATTTTACAAATTTTGGTTTAAATAAATAACCGAAAAATATGAGGGATCCATTTTTATCATAGATTAAAGCAAACCTAATTTAAAAGAGGAAATTAGGAGAGAAAATAACTTTTTGGTTTCTTTTGGATAATTTATGACACTTAAAAAAGATAAAGGATAATAATATAAATCGTAAATAATATAAAACCATAAATAATTTCAAATATATACCAAATAATAATAATAAATAAACAATACATACGTGAAATGAATTTTGAGGGATCGGCAATCATAATTTGAAAAATCCTTTAAAATGAAAACCCAAACAGTCCTGTCCATATATCCTTTTGATTTGGCGTGAATTGCTCATTGGTTTTTAGTGTTTCAGGATGCTGTGATGCAGTCAATAGATTGTGTGGGGTTCTACATATAAATATTTTCGTTTTGGGCACTCGCTTCTCAAACTGATATGAACAAAACGATTGCCAAGGATTTTCCGGAGGTTGTGGGGGACACGAATCTATTGACCTATTTACACCTGGGTACCGTAATACTAGAGCGACACGAACTCGCCAGGACCGCCGCCCTTGTCCTGGCCTTGAGTCGCCTCTTGCGGCTGGTGGAGATCTTGCGACTGCTCGGGCATTCCCTTGGATGGACCCTCCGCCTGGCCGAAGAGCGTCTCGTTCTCGTACCGCTCCTCATCGGGCAGGGAAAGGGTGGAGCCACCCAGTCCGCCGCTTGCCGTGATCCTGCGTCCCATGTTGTCGTACTTGGGGTAGGCGGAACTGTCCAGCGGCCGCATGGGCGTGACCTCGATGGGCGGCGTTTGGCAGGCGGAGGGCTGCGGCGACGCGCTGCTGATGCAGGTGGCACAGTTGCTGGGACTCGGGTGGTGACACTGCACCACCGCTGTGACGGCGGGCGGCGGCGGCGGTGGTGGCAGCTCCAGAGCATTGCTGTGGTACGCGGACTGGTGGGGGTCATAGCCACTGGCCTCCAGGTTGTAGGTCACGATTTCGTCATGAGTATAGAGTCCGGATTGCTGATGTTGCTGTTGCAGTTGCTGGTGTTGCTGTTGGAGCTGCTGCTGCTGTTGCAGTTGCTGCTGCTGCTGAAGTTGGTGCTGCTGATGTTGCTGCTGCTGATGCTGCAAAGAGGTGTCCTTTTTCAGTATACCCCTCCTGGCTGCGTGCCTGGGTAACGTAGCAAACTGACCCTCTGGCACGGCTACTGTACCAGCACCCGTCTCCTGCACATCCTGCATCCTTTTGGGAATATTCAGCAGATCCGGATACATGTTTAAGTCCGCACCGTCCAGCATGTCCTGGGTAACAGATACTCTTATAAATATGTTCCCCCCGAAGGCCGGATTCGGTACTATGTTCGAGCAGAACTCTGGCGGCGGTGGAAAAACTCCTACGTTTAGTGGAAACTCCTCGGAAATCTGGGCAGGATGCGAGTGGGCATGGCCAGCCATCGATGTGGGCACACTCATCATGCCGCAGGTGGGGTCCTTGACCTGTATCAGCTGTTGCCGCACGACAGGGCCTCCTGCAACCTGCTGTTGTTGCGGCTGCTGCTGCACCAACATACTTCCATGGCGATGACTTTCCACCGCATGGATCTCTATCTGGTTGAAGGCCATTGCGGCCGAGTCCGCCTTGTTCAGACCAATGGATGTGGGCTGATTGTCGATGCCATAGCTGTCACCTCGATCATTGGTGGTGGTGGTAACACTCGAGTCGAGCAGCTTCTTTTCCTGGTCATTGAAACTCACGCTGGACTTCACACCCGCCTTGTTGGCATGGCGATGCTGCCGGGTGGTGCGTTTGCACAGACAGACCACAAACGAGATGGAGATCAGCAGGAAGACGGTTCCGAAGATGCCCATGATAAGGCCGAAGTACCAGAACGTCTCAGGTGTCTTCTCCAGGACATGCTGAACGATTTCGCTGAGGTAAATGCTGATGTTCTGCGTCATACTGCCGATGGAATTTGAACCCGTGCAGGCGTAGGTTCCAGCATCCAGGCTAGTCACATTGAGTACGGTGAGATTGCTCCACAACTTGTCCGAGGAGATACTCTCCGAGTCGAAAAGCACGTTGTCATTGTCCAAGATCTTTCCGTTCAGTTCCCAGGCGACCTCCGGCAAGGGATCCCCATAAGCCAGGCAACTGAAGGTGGTGTTACTTCCGACATCAATATTCTGAACCTCTTCGTTGTTAAAGATCTCCACTCTTGGTGAACAGCCAAAGAGCTCATCATCCACACTGTCCCAGGAACGATCCTTCTGTGCCGGAGGACCCTTGCACACCAGACTCACGGAACTCAGGCGACTGTTGACATACCAGCCCCTGAACTTTCGCAACTTGCAGTTGCACTGCCAAGGATTCTCCTCCAGGGAGAGCGTCTTCAAGTTGGCCATGTGCTGGAAGACGTACTCGCTTAGGCTCTCCAGGAGGTTGTTCTTCAAATTGAGGAACTCCAGCAGATTGAGATTGGCCAAGGACATGGGATCAATGTAGGAGATCAGGCAGTCGTGCATGTCCAAGGTCCGCAGGTGGGGCAAAATAGGGAACTGGTAGGCAGCTAGGCGCTTGAGGGGATTCCCATTCAGATACAGTATCCGCAGACGATCGTTTCCCACGAAGGTGTCCTTGTCGAGCATCTCCAGCTTGTTGTCCGACAAGTCGATCTCCACCAGGATCTTCAGATTCCGAAAGGACTCCTTGTGTATGTATTGTACCTCGGACTTCTTGAGGTAAATGCGCTGCAGGTTCAACAGACCCAGGGTGAAGAACTCCTCCCGGTTGAGATATGGTATGTGGTTGTCATTTAGCACCAGGACTTGGAGCTCCGTGCTTAGGGTGTTCGGAATGGTGGTCAGCTGCAGGGAACTGCAGATGGCCGACTTCTTGCCGTTGGTCCACTTGCAAGTGCAGTTGGAGGCGCAGCTCAGCGACCAGTCATCTGCCAAAGTCCAGGCCACCAGGCACAGCAGCATCCAGCAGACTGAAATAGGGGCAAAATAAAGGAATCTCAATACGGTATTTATAAGAGACTTTAAAATATGTATCCATATATACGTTTTTATATATTGGTGATAATTGATGATCTGAATCGGAATTAAGCCATTGTGTTAAAATTAGAATCCAAACTTTAAAAGGTGCTTCTATTTGGTCAATTTACGAGCTAACAATTAAATAGTTTTGTTAAAAGGATCAGAGTCACCAATAACAACAAAATACAAATTGAACTTGGCTGAATTATTTCTGGTTTGTATTTGCCGGCGCGGCAGGTGCTGCCTGGGAATGACAACTCACCCGGTAGAGCCTTCGGCGTCCTGCTCCTCCTGCGCTCCATGCTGCGATGCATATGGCTTCGTTCGACGCTCCTGCTGCCGATTTTCCACGACCCTGGCAATTGATGACCCTAAATGGCTTTGGCTGATTCGATTGCCATGTTTCACATCATGTTGCCGCCGCCAGCAAAAAGGTCTCCATTACTCCACATTACTCAGCACTTTGGCCACACTTCTTGGGCACTATTGATTTTGCCGTTTTGTGTGCTCCTCCTCCAGTTGGGCTGAGTTCTTTTCTTTTAATTCGCTTCGAGAGGAAAGTTGGTCCTTCTCGACGCTTCTGCTCCGGCTCCTGCTGCTGGTATCCTTTTAAGAATTCTTAAATCTGCAAAATGTAAAAGAGAATCCGGTATTAGCGTGAGCGGCTCAACAATGCCCATTGTACTTGTGTAGTTCTAGATGTTCTCCTGCGCTTACACTTCACCCATTTGTAATCTCTGTTTACCCCTGAATAGAGTGGTCGGTCTGTGTGGGTGGTGCCAAGTGGCCGGGGCTTTAAAATCGCCTTTCAACAACATTTTGTAATTTGTTGTACGTCCAGCTGGACGGCACAACAAAGCAGCAACCAAAACCCGGAGGGGCACAGGCTCAAACTCAGGGCATGCCCAACCCAGTTTAATTCTCATTTTCATTGGCATCGACTCCGGCATTGGCATCGGCATCGGCATCTTTACAAAATCAGCATCAATAGCCTGTCGAATGCTTTTTACTTCTGTACTCCCCCTCGGGTTATTTGTTTGTACTTCTTTTGAATGAAAAGGAGCGGGACTGAACTGGAAAAAAGCCAACCAGGAGCAGTTTTAAGGTGGGGGCAAGTTAATCTCAGCGGGATTCATTGGAGGAAAAATAATGCCCTTCAAGTTAGGAAGTAATTTTGAAATCAGACATCTAGACATCTTTGGAGTTAAACTTTTCGTTATCAAACAAAGGACTTATACACAAGATAAAATTATAATTCATATTGTTAATATTTATATTTATAAACATTTGTTAACATTTACTAACAAGTGTCAATAGTGTGATGTTCAAAAGAAACTCTCCTTAAATGATCCTTAAATATTGATAAGCTTATGGGTTTTTTTCGCATTATTTATACCATTGTACCTAAAATTGTCTACTTTTCAAAACATTCAGTAAACTTTTGTAAACTTTACTCTAGGTGCAATACTCCTTTCTAGCATAAACGTAATTTAGCTCAACGGAAAATGGCTAATTTCTACACCGCACTTATTGTTGCCATCCACAGTTGGGCCAGATTCGTTTTGCCCTAAGGCAACCACCGCACAAGGATGGATCCGTTCGCTGGCAAACTAAGAGATACAGTCAGACAATGAAAACGTAAAAAGCTCAAAAGGTTCATTTGTCAATTTGCCATTTGAATTTGTATTTTAAAATTCACTTGGCCGCTTTTGCGCTTTGTCCTCATGCTGCCCAACCGCCCACCACCCAATCACCCAATCACCCAACCACCCAGCCCCAGGACCCCAGGAGCCCCTCCCCGAAAAGGCCGACCAACAAAGCCAGGCCAAAACCTTGGCAGCCTCAATTTCTGCTCATCGCTCGATGCTGGCAATGCGGATAATATTTCCTGTGTCAGTGCAGCAGCAGTTGGCAGTTGCAATTGCTGGTTTTTCCTTTGCCTCAGACCACTTTTCCTCGCCCCCAGTATTTTCCACATTCCCCCAATCGTCGACAGTTTTATTTTTGCTGCTTTATGAGCACACAGATAGAAAATGGTTTATCGTTTTTAACTTTTTTATTCCCAAATGAGAATTTAAGAGATAACTAATTGGGTATTCCGGAATTTGATTGTAACTCTGCCTCTGATAAGTTGAATTGAATTATATTTAAGTTAAAGGAATGTGTTTGAATTCTGTTTTCCAAAGACAGTCTTTAATTTTAAATTGTAAAAAGTGTGCCATATTAAGATGGAAGAAGTTCCACGTAAAACTCAAAATGCATTTAATTACAATTAAAACATTTATGATCGTCTTATGACCCTTATTAAATCCGAATTCAGTTCCAAATGATTTTCTCTCAGTGAAAAGTGGGGATAGAGGCACTTAGAGGGCACTCTGGGCTGGAACCGCATCGGCACTCACATGTTCGTTGATATTCATAAATGTGGCACAGTGGACCAAAAAAGCAAAGCTAATTTGATGGCCAATTGCCAAAAGGAGGCCAGCCAAAGCGCGCACCAATATTAAAAATATTATGTTGGAATATGTTGCAAAAGGACTGACTGCAACCGCAAGTCGTAAAGAAAATCAATTAACTGATGCCCCTCAGACATGGGTTCCTTACATGTAGGAGATGGCCCAAAAAGATTAGGGCTTCCCGAAGCTCGCATTTTCCCTCTGCCAAAGGCAGGCATACGAAAATGACGACTCGGAGATCTGATATCTGGCTAATCTGCCGGAATGGACAGTAATTGTTAACCTGTAAAGAAGGACTTGGCAATTGCCAATTTGATTTCGAATCCAATTCAAGATAATCTGCGGCAGCTTAGCTGCAAATTGATTTTGGGTTTCAACTCCAACCAAATGCAACTGCGCGTATCAACAATTATATAGATGTAAAACAAATTGACTAAGAACTTAAAGAATGTTAGTCGCTGACTCAAAATTGAGAAGATAAAATTTAATTTAATTATTTCAAAAAGGTTAAAATAAAGGTCAAAAGTTAATAAAGCAAAAAACATTTTATTGGTTTCTCTTCACTCATTTTCTCCGTGGAACTTTTATATTAGAGTTTTAAATCAGAAAACATTAATATTGAAATTAAATAAAAACATATGCAGTCAAATGGGATTACATGAATGCTAAGTTGATTCAATTATTCTTAATTTCGACGATAGAATTAATGTATCACACAAATTGTGTGAAGTATGTCAATAAATAAGCTGAAAAGTCTCATCAGAGTACGATTAAAACACAAAAAAAATTAATACTTTTTTTTTAATTTTTCACATTTATTAAACCTTGTTGACTGAAATGCCACTTTGAAATCGGCTTACATATAGTAAAGTTATGCACTCTAGTAGTTCAATTTAAGTTAACCTTTTTACACGTCGTCTGAAACTATAAAATAACTAACATAAGAATGAGTAAAAGATGTATCAACGTTAAAATGACAAAAATGACGGACAGACGGATATGGCTAGATCGGCTCGCCTGGTGATTCTGATCAGGAATATATATATACTTTATAGGGTCGGAAATGTGACCTTTACTGCATTGCTAACTTTGTTCTGAAATTATAATACACTCTGCAAGGATTTAAAAAGCCTTAACACTCCAGGGCACTCAAATTAATTATGTATAATAAATATATAAGCGCATTTCATTATTTCTTTCAATCGCGCTGGACTTTAAAATGCACATTCCTGCCTTAATCTCTGAGAGACAATCCATTATCTTTTACCTCATTTTTTTTGTCGACTAAATAAATTGCCATTTTTAGAGCGCCACGTTTTTTGGTACTCCTCCTTTTTTGTTGGTCATATACAATTCCATTTGACAATTGGAATTCAATTTCAATTTTTAGCTGGCCGAAAGTTAACTAAATGTCCGCCCCCGAAGCATGACCACGCCTCGCTCATTTGTAAAACTTCATCAAATGTAATTGTCGGAAAACAGCTAAAAGTCCTTGTCCAGGACTAACAATTGGAGGCCATGCTCCGTGCTGCATTACCAAATTAAAAACAAAAACTAAACTAACTTTTCTGCTTTTTATACCCTTGCAGAGGGTATTATAATTTTGGTCAAAAGTGTGCAACACAGTGAAGGAGACATCTCCGACCCTATAAAGTATATATATTCTTGATCAGGATCCCCTCCTGAGTTGATATAAGCATGTCCGTCTGTCCGTCTGTCTGTCCGTCTGTCTGTCTGTACGTCTGTCTGTTTCTACGCAAACTAGTCTCTCAGTTTTAAAGCTATCGAATTGAAACTTTGCACACACCCTTCTTTCCTTTGCACGCAGTATATATGTAAGTCGGAACGGCCGGGATCGGACGACTATATCCTATAGCTGCCATATAACTGATTGATCGGAAATGCCATAACTTTCGTGATTGTAAAGTTAGGAAGTTGGGATTTTCTATGTGTTTTATATTTGGCCAATCAATCCAGACCTACCAAATTTTATAAGCTATAGCTGTCATATAACTGAACGATTGGAAATGCCATAACTTTGGTGTTTTTAAAGTTAGGAAGTTGGGATTTTTTATGAGTATTAAGAATGCATCACATGAATAATTTTGGAGAATATAATTTACAGAGTATTCTGCAAGGCTATATCAACTTCGGCTCCGCCCGAAGTTAGCTTTCCTTTCTTGTTTTCTTTAATTCCGATTTTTTGCTTAGCATTTTTTCATTCGCATTCCTGGAGCGTAGACAGGGGCGTAGGTCATCGACTAGGGGTTACCTTAGCGATTTATAGTATATTATGCAAATGCGACGGTGTTATCTATTTATTCATGTAACTGCGGCCGCTTTGCTAGTTGTAGTGCTTTGCTATGTTTTAATAATGGCTTTGCACATGTCAGATAAAGATTTGCTTTCACATGTAACCTGTCAATCAGAAATTTTAAATTCACACCCTTCACATATTTTAAAATTTGTAAATCTCAATAGAATGTAAAATTTTGCTTTACGTAAATAGTTTTACGTCTCACTTGTCAGTAATGGGTGAATCTGGGACATCTATGTATCTTTCCTCATGCGATAACTAATAAACAAATTTTTTCCAATCTAAAGAAGAATCCACTATCAATTTAAATATTTAAAAAAGTAAAAATGATCAAGTGACTTTTTGACTTGTAGCACAATTTCCCTTAGCATCCCCCGAGGATCTTCATTGGAATTCCCTTAAGACTAAGCCGCTGTGCGTATGCAAATGGTTTCTTTGCCGCCTGGTTGAGCACTTTCTCCGCCCCAAAACCCACCTACCGCCCATGCTTCGACCACCTCCCACCCAGCCTGCTTTCTCCAATTATTTTGCTGTTGCATAAGCACGTGCGAATGTGCGTGCAAATGCAAATGGCGATATAAAACTTTTTAAATTGAGCAAACATTAACAAAAAGGCAAATCCAGAAGTGGGTGGAACTTTTCCTGCCAGAAAGTGGGGGGCGTGGAGGCGTGGCACTTGCATGGTATATACAAAATACAAATACAAAAACAGGAGCAGGTTGCTCTTATCGCCTGTCATCGGGTGGCCTATTTGTTTTTCCTTGTTAAGACCAAGACTCGCCAATCTTTCAAGGACAGCCGCCACCAAAGTGTAAATTGCAAACTTTTCCTTGGATAAAAAGTGGATCGGGGCGTCCGTCGTGCCACAAATCCGCACATAATCGGAAAATGTCACAAAAAAAACAAGCAAAATTAATGGCACTCGAAGCGCCGCCAGGCCAAGATTAGATTCCGCTGACGTTGACCGTGTTGAGTTTTATTGCCACCCGGAAATGGTTTTCATAAATACACAAAACTCCGCAAACAGCAAGGACGAAGGACCAAGATGGCGGCAACAGACACTTATGGACGGGGGCAATGCAATTATCTAAGGGGCAGAGTGCAAGTGCTGCACATTGTACGTGCGAAAACGAGAAACAGAACATTCGCCTGAGCCAAGCAGACCCGGGGATTCCACGGCGGTGGTTCCGGGGATTCCGGGAGTTACGGGGATTCCAGGGGCACAAGATGTACGGCGGAGAAGGACATAAACATGTGCCTTGCTCCTGCGTCGACGGAGTGCCAGCAAATGCAATTGTTATTGTTTGCCGTGGCCTTCGCAACGCGAAGCATTGTAAATTTATCATGAGCTCTGCTAAGATTACACAGAAAAAAAAATTATCGTGAATTGAGCAGAAAAGTTATCAAAAATAAAATTAAAATACCATTTTGTTTCTAAAAATTGAGCATATACTCTTAAGAAGCTTCTACAAGATATTCAGTATTCTTCTTACTTCTTCACTATATTAAGTACAAATAAACAAATTCTATATATTTTTGTAATCTTAAACCATTTTAAAACAAGAATTTTAAAATAAAAATGACATCAAGGGTCTATTTTCCCACGTGTAGAACGATAAAGCTGCTTCTATCTCACATTTGCAGTTATCTCGCCTATTATTGAATGCAACACAATACATTTTCCCCTGGCGAATCATTAAAATCGGTCCGTAATCAGCCACCTGCAAGTCTATGTTTAATGCGAGGCTATGAGTTTCATACGAAACCCATTGAATTGGAGATACCTCCATTGTAATGCCGCATAAATAATACCCGAGTAACCGGCTCTGATGGAACTATTGTCTTTCCTGGCAGGCTTCTAATTTCTCTGGGAACTTCTAATCGATACGAGCCTGCAATTGAAATGAGCCGTAACTAGCCTTCGAATCACCAGCAGCAGGGCCTTCCAGCACTTCTTACCCATTCATTATATTTTCATTTCGTTTCAGTTTCAAATCAACTCGAATGCAACAGTGCGTGCAAACAGTTAAGTCAACAATAACGAGTAGCCGCCCTGTTGATTTCATTGGAAATTTACCATTTACCATTTCTGTGTTAATAGGAATGGCGGTATTGATTGAATTCGCTTACTGTCAGCTTATAAATAGCAATGGTTTTTACACCCCTCCTTGGAGTTTGTCTCCTACTTGATTAAATTGGAAAATTTAATGAGTAAATAAGTAAAATAACATATGTATGTCTATACAAATGCTCTGAAAGATTTATGTTATATTTTACTATTTATCTGCATATCGATACCTTATCTTCCAGTTTAATTGTAATAGAGAAATGGTCTTTTGAATAACGGAAAAACATTATATAAAAATATGTGAAATTAAAATTGCATGCTATTAACCTGTGTACAAAACAATTTATGTCAACATCTGAGAACATGTTATCCTGATTCATGATACTGTAGCATTTTTGATTTGAACCCATAATATGAGCTGTGTCAATTTGATTGATGGACTTAATTGATTGAAACCCACTTAAGGCCAAACTGCATGCGGCGGGGCCTACCCCAAAAAACACCCATTATTATTTGTTCCCTTTTGCGAAGAGAGTATCTCAATTTCGGCCTAGACCGCAGATCAACATTTCGCAAATATCGTGTTGCTGGTAGCATTGTTGTTGCCACTGTTGTTTGGCTGTCAGAGCTTACAATTGTTTGCCATCCTTGTCATCGTCGTCCTGGTGGTTTTGCTGCAATTCCGTTTCATGCAGCAGCTGTACCTATAACTCGAGTTGGTGCCGCTGGATGCTGCATGTGGCTGTTGTTGCTGGATGCTGCATGCTGCATGCTGCTCGTGTTGCTGCTGCAGCTGCGCATGCTGGTCTGCTCTTGGCAGCTTTACAACTGCGAAACCATTCGAGTTGATGCCGCCCAGCCGAGTGAGAAGAGTGGAGCCCCGCCAGACATCATAGTCGTCAGTTGCTGCCCCTTTGTTGCATTGTTGTTGCTCTTGCAACTGGCGACGCCAGCGACATGACCTCAGTACACAATTTTCGGGGGCAGGCGGCGGGTAAGGGTATTCCCCGGATTTGTATGCGTATGCCATGTCCTGTATGTCGTGCACACTGAGCATTCTGCGAGCCATCAGTATATTTGTGTAGAACCGCAACGGCACACACAATCGGGCCGAAGGATGCCAGAACGCCAGAATTCCAGGATGCCAGGATGGTGATGGTGGTGACAAGCGGCGGCGGTGCTCATATTTTGCCCAGCACCACAATCAGGAGCACGACCAGTAGGAGCAGCGGCAGGGACAATTACAATGCAAACAATATAGAAGAGGCAAGGAACAAGTGCCGGAAATGGGCTGAAGAAATTGGGAAGATGCAACAGCAACCGGCAGCAGTGCTGCCTGATATTTATAATAAAATTCTGATTTATTACACATTAGAAACTATTTTATGCAACTGCAGATATTTAGATTTTAAATTGGATCATATTTTATATAAGAGTAAAATAAGCTAGTAATTACTTCTCCTACGTTTTAGACTTTAAGAGTCTGCCCCTTGGCACATTTTAAGGAATAAAGCTTTATTCAGTATGATTTCCTTAAATCCCTTTTAATATAAAGTATCCTTTGGAAAATAAATCCTAAGACAGGCAATCAATCAAGGACACGCATATTGTGCAATGCCTCGTTTATAAATATTCTCTAGATATAAAAAGCTGATGTGCCGGCAGCACGAAAAATAGCCAAAAGATGAGGGAGCGCAAGAGGAGGTGGAGCGACAAATGTTGTGTCCCGGCAGATAAGAAAGGACGAGGCCGGCGATCTATTACCACAGCTGCACAGCAGCCACTTCCTGCTGCGTTGCGTCCATTGAGCGAAGTGTGTTAAGCAAACAAAATGCTCCTGTGGCTCCTGCTTCTGCTCCTGCTGCTGAATATACGGCTCCTGCAACTGCAACAGGAATAACCAAAAAGGATGTTGACTTGCCGTTTGCTAAAAGGAACTGCAGCTATTCCGTTCGCATATACTCATATATTCATTTACTGGGATGCCGCCAGATGCTGCCGTTCAGTGGGATGTGAATGTGGGTCCTGTGTGTCCTGGCCAGCCCGTAAATTAGTTGCACCCATCAGCCCGCTCCCAACTATTTCACCCATCCAGTCTGAAACTCAGGCCCTCCACAACTGCAGCCTCTGAATGCGGCCAAAGCAATGCGGAAGAATATTAAGCGGTTTTTAAGCGCCTGCATATTAAAAAGGATACAGAAAGGATACCCCGAGACAGAGACAACAGCTGAACCAGTGATGCTTACTTGGTCTACGCCGGAAAACTCTGCTCTTAATGAGTACATGGCTAACTTAAAACTGAACATTGTACATTATTTAATCCCGCCTTTTATTAAATAAACTTTGGCCTCCCCTTTTACGAAACCCAATATCTTCGACTAGAATACTGAAAAAATAACTAATACTGAAAAATAAAACATAATTTTGTATTTCTTTAACTTTAAATTCGTGGTTATTTATATACATTTTTAAACATTCGTCGTTCGAGTAATAAATATTTTTAGTGGCTTTGAGAAATAAAAACTTCAAGCGAAATACAAAAGTGCGATTAGTTTGTCTTTTCTAAATATTTCCTAAAATATTTTAGAAAAAAAGAAGCATCTCTGATGAACTAAGCTCCAGGATAAAAACAACAGAAGCAAAGCGAAAGACATTCGGCGGCAGCATTGGCATTCCCTTGGCGGCTGGCAGTTAAGGTTCCTTGGATCATTTGGCGATTTGCAAATTACCAACAAAATGCTCCGGACCAAAGGACGGAGGGAGTTGGGCGGCTCGAATCCAACCGGCGATTGTGTGAAAAGTTTTGCTCCGACATTTTTATTTAACTTTTATTTCTCTTTTTATTCCGTTGGCCAACTGGTCTAATACGTCCGTTGGGTGCTCGATTTGCCACTTGGACTTGGAATGGATGGGGAATGCCATCCACATGGGCTCCACTTTGGTAACCGAACCATTTTCCATTCAATCGACCGTCACCTTTGTTTTCCGTATGTCCTTTCTGTGCATCTGTGTGTGTTTGTGTGTGTGTTGTGTAATTAACTCTCATTTGCCACGCCCACAATGGGCGACATTGCCGGCTTTAATGAGTTACAAAACGGTTTTATGTGTCAAACGTTTGAAAATCCATTCGTCCGATTGAGAGTGCAAATGAAAATAAAAGAAATTGGAGCAGACTGGGGAAAAACCTGACCCAGATGATGATGATACTCGATGATGACGTCGGCCGGGGCCGTCAAAGGGTTCATTTAACAGCTAATTAAATGTTTAATCGGATATCTCCCTTATGGCGAATAAAAGGACATTTCTGCTCTCCGCACAAAAATCGAGCGCGTTAATCTATTGGCGACATCTCCTTTTGAATAGGAAGGGTATTATAAATGTACACAATTAAAGTTCTCGAAAGCAACCTATTAAATTAAATGTCAATAGCGACATGATTGTATTAAATAACTTATAAATCGTCTATAGCTCGAATAATGCACTCCAAACTTATGTTACTGGAAATATTGTATGCCAACTCTTAAATTGCCAAACTTCAAATGGAATATTTCACTTGACCTCTGGGGAATTTAGTGATTAAAGCAGCAATCAGCTTAACCACACATTTATGGTTACTTTGCATTCATCTATGATATATACCCTATTCGCAGTTGCTCGACTTGGTAGGATAGCAATCACAAGTCCGTCAGATATGCAATCCCGAGGGCCCTTTAATTACTCCATGTCCAATTTCAATGATTCCACTTCTTTTTGGCTTCTTTAAGCATCGACAACTTGTGTTAATTACTTGCCAGCAAAGTGCAAACCAACTAACCCAATTAGGATTGGAAAAGGCCAGACACTGACTCACAGCGAGATTGAGTGGGGAAATGTGGAAAACTGCGAAATGGCGGGAAAGAAAGCAATAAACATCAACTTTGCGCTTTGATCATATCCGCGAAAAGGCCAACCACCCGGTGAAAAGGAGGTTGAGTAACCAGGAGTAGAAAGCAAATTACTGGAGCTGCAAAATGTCCTGGATAGTGGACTTCTTTGGCTTCTTCATTTGGAATTCAGTTTTGTTACTAAAATCGCTGAATTCATTTTCTTTGCGAGGAATCCAGCTTTTTGAATGGCCAACTCTGCATTCAAGCCCGGCCGACTTCCACCTGCACACACATTTCGCAGGCTTTCGTAGTCTAACAATTAGACTCCGGGTTTCATTCACAAATTTTGAATGGCCCCCGAAAGTTGGCTAAGTGTTAACTTCTGGAAGGGCGAAAGGGATTTGTAAGACGCTTGAAAATTAGCTTATAAATACGCAATCTCAGACGGGCAGTCTTGGTCTTGGTCTCTGAAAATCTGAAAAGGAAACCCGGTTGACGGCGAAGGACATCAGAACGACACTGACGCAGTTGCTGCATTTTTCATGGGCTGTGCAAAATAAATTAGTGAAAGCTGTAAATATGATGAACTGCTGCTGCTGAAGCTGATGCTGTACTTCAGCCTCTGCTCCCCCTTTTCTTTCCCAATCCTTTGCAAGTCATCCATGTCCTGGACCCAGTTTCGCTCGAGCGACAAACTTGCAAAAGTTTTGTTGGTCGCCAGCGGCGCGCATTTTCAACAGCTGAAGCTGCAGCCAAAAAGCTGAAGTGAAAAGCTGCACTGAGAAAAATGTTGAAGCAAGAAAAGAACACGATCGATCTATAAAACACTTATTCTGGTTCCCCTTAATGCAATTTGAATCAAATATCGCTTTACAGGAATTGTCAATTCCGAAATTAGTTATTTAGGAGAATGTAAATTAGTGCAAATCAGATCACTTATTTCAAAGTGATTTTTTTTCTGTGTGATGGAGATTGGTGGTGGCACCTTTCTGGCGGAGCATCCTCTGCAACCCAAGCATTTGTAGCCGCTTTAGTTTAGTTTGATTCAGTTAGTAATTTTAAGAGTTAAGTAGTTTTCAAAAGTTTTATGAATTATTAAGAGGATTTTCGAGTTTTGCGCTAGCCTTTCATTTTCGCTTTCAGTTTACTGCCAGTCCCCGGTCGCTTTCGCCCCCTATCTCACCCAAAGCCCCCGAAAAGTCCGCTTTTAAGCGCTCGTCAGCCGTTTCCGCTGGTGTCCGTCGTTTGCCTTTTTGGCGTCGCCCGAAAAGCTGTCGAAATATTTTGCAGATTTTTTAATTTTTCATGCCGCATTTCCATACTGCTGTTGGTGCCTTTATTGTTGTTCTCCCCGCCGAAGTTGATGCTGATGATGATGAGGATGCTGGCATAGTCGTGCAAACATTGACTTGAATGGCAGCAGGGAGCAGCCCTTTTCCTCCCATCGGTCGCCCGAAAATTAAATACATTTTACTGTCAATAAAATTATAAATGCAAATTATAATTTTCTACTGCCTTTTCGGACACTGGACGCACAACAATTAGCCAGTCCTCCTCCCACACCCACAATTTCCCCGCAGCATGCTGTTTTGCGAGTGGAGCACTGGAGATAATATTCCCAAATTTCTCTGCCATGGCCGAACACTGATTGTGACGTCAATGACCAAATTAAAACTTTAACGTGTCGCACAGGCGAGTGGTTAGTGGGGATTCCAGATGGCAGGCGATGGAATGGGTGGATTTCACGGACAGAGCTGGCAGTTCGTCATTGTTTCCCGTCAACTCTGGCTTTGGCCGGGAAAAGCATTTACCTTGTCACCTTTTTGACTTTAATTGATTTTTCTAAGAACCGGTTTTCCAGCTTTTAATGGACTCTGTTGAAAAAATGATACTGCCGTTCATTCCCAAATAGATAGTTTATCCAACATAACAAGGATGACTCAGCTTATAAAGTTAGTGGATAAGAGTTTTCAACATAAAACTTCTGTTCTATCTCTGTTTAAAAAAAATATATTTAAGGTATATTATTTTTAAGGGCTTAACTGATAAAATTTCATTATTTATACTCATATTACAAAATTTTTTTTTTAGACACTAGTGAAGATTTGGCTTTTATTTATCGCCTGGTGATAAACTCGACAGCACTGCGATGGGTTAGAGTGGAGTTCGCTTGGTTAGTTGGCTGTCGCTTGGCTGCTAAGGATGTTGGCATGTTAATTCACTTTGCAAATTGTTGCGATGCCTGGTTGTCGGTGTGAATATTTTCCCTTTTTTCCGAGCTGTGTGTGCGTGGAGCGCTAATTTGGTTGGTGTAAGCGGTACGTGCAAACTTCGTTGATTCGCTAAGTGAAACTTCGATTACACAGCCACAGCTCTTAGTGGGTTCATTTGCTCCATTTTGGCGGGCTTTCGAAATTTTCTCAATTTTCGGCGGTCGTTTTCCCATTTTGCCCGGCTGCCGGAATTGCCGGAGGAGTATAAACTTTCTCCACGTAACATTTGTTATGCTCTATTTCTTTGCAAAGCAATTACCGACCCACATATCCAGACAAATAAACAGAAACCAACAGCGCACAGCAAAAACGGCCGGGCAAACATGCCTTCCGTGGAACGTCCTATGCCTATGAAAAGTGGGAAGTAGGAGGAAAATCTGGGTGGAAAAAAGGGGGCGGCGAGGTGCTTCATAGACGTGCATAAATGGATTCTGGAGCACAAAAAAGGGGAGCGGACGGGTCGGCAGGGGGCGGTGTTAAAGCTGTGGAAAGTGAGTGTGCTTCTAAATGAATCGCACTTATCACGTAGTGGCGCCGGCCTCGAGTACAGTGATGCCTGGCGTGGCGCGATAATGAATGCAAGTTAAGGCAAAATAAAATTAAATTTAGTTGCCAATTAATTAGTGAGGTCAAAGGCTGGAAGGCGAATGAAACTGTTGGCGATGAGTTAACGCCAAAGTGGTTTCATACGAACAGAAGGTTGTCATTTCTCGACATGAAAAACTTCGTAATGATGTTAAAAGTAAGGAGAGTGTAGTGAAAGGTGGTTAGAGTGACAGATAAGTCATTGAAACCACCTCCACTAGTTGCAATAGTTGATTATGTCTGCAAGTTTTTAAAATGAATGCTCAAAGAAAGTTTTAATACAACTTCCTGGGCTCTGAGGACAATTAATGATATTTGATATGTTGCAATTAACATTTAAGCATTATTTAATTACTACATCTTGAAAACAAAATGATAAAACTCATATATATTTTTCAATACCGTAAGAAATTTGCCTAACCCGAAATTATTTGAAGAACACTAAAACTATTTATTTTAATTGCCGTACAAAGAAGAAGTATAATTTACCATATAACTGAGTACCACGTTAAATTTGTGCAATTGGCCAAAGTAACCAATAACTTTTGTGAAATAAAAGCACAAATAATATAGTTAAAGGACCCATTAACTTTTACTGTTAACACTGTACAAGAGACATACTAACAGCCCGGCTCCCGAAAATTATTACCACGTAAAATTTGACCAAGTTTTGTTGCATTTGTTGCGTTTCGGAATAAATAATCGATAACTTTTACGCAACAGCACCAAAACAAGCCACCATTCGACAGCCAGAGGGGGATTGAGGACAATGGGGACTCAAAGTGGGGTCTGAAATGGGTGATATAGAATAGAAGGGGTATTGGCTGATGGTGATTTGCACAGGCGGAGGCCAAGTAAATTTGCAGAGCGAAAACAAATTTATAAGCGCATTAAACGGGCGCGTGTAGTTCTCGTGATTTGTGTTCCGAAACGGGGAACGACCGAAAAGGAGGGGTCTTCAAAACGGGGAAGGCTTCCAAAGACAGGGAATTCGACGAACAAGGGAGGTCAGAGTACAAAGTGCTTACCAAGCGCTTAGCGATTAATCAGTTTGCCAACAACGAAAGGCGATAGTGCACTTGGAAAATACATTGCACCTAGGTTATTCCTAAAAATATTATATTCGTGCAAGGAAAATTTGTATAATGGTGGCCGTGATGAAGTTCAAATTTAAATTAGGTTGTAAGCCGAGACCTTAGACAAAAATAAGTAGTTTTAACAGATCATACTTAACTACTTCTATCTGTAGTTAAATTTTGGTCTCTCTATAAACGGTCGACAACGGTTAAGTGACAAATTTCCTTGGAGTCGTATAGTTTTGATGCGAATTATAAAATGCATAGGTCTCTGAATCAAAGTGCAATCTTTTTGCGAGTGTTAGACCTTTGGCTGAGGGTTTGGCTCGTGTGCCGAGGGATTACAGCGGTACTCGGAACTTTGGAGTCCTTGAGCCTTGCGCCTACAACCTCCAAGGAGCATCGACCACACAAACTGCGAACTGTACCTCGGCGGCTGGCTGCTGCTTCTAGTTTTGCTGCCGCTGCACTAACGCCGTTTTGGTGGCTAATTAAGTCAATTATGCACTTAGGGCTTCAAGTGGCGTGCGGCACCAATGGAGGCCGTGCCCCACAGACATCGTTGCACCACCGCAGCCACAGCCACAGCCGTTGCAGTCATTTAAACATCAAAGCTCGTCACGCTCAAGTCCAGGCCACGCCCACCGCCAGCTCGGGCTTCCTGGCTGCTCTGCCGCCTTTTTTTTAATATTAAAAACGAAGCTCGACTGTGGAAATAACTCATACGCACCGTATGCCGCGCTCGCCACACATCAGTTGCTGGGTTGGGTATGCTGTTGGTGCTGGTGTTGGTGTGCTGGTCTTGGAGCCTTCGCCATTGTTGTTGTCGGCATAAGGACGTGTTACTTACACTTTGCCTTATGTACTTTGGGGGCTGATACATACATATGTAATATGTAACAAGCTGTATATACCGAGTATGTAAGTACAAGGCTGCCGGTTTATGTGTTGGTGCGGTAGGCACGAGAAACGATTTATCTCAATTTACATACTAAATGACAGGCAGAGCGGCTCATGCATTCCTTTTCGTGACTGTCGAAGGATCCCCGACAGCCCGACATCCCGACATCCAACATCCAACATCCGACGACCACGTCCTTGTACTCGCAGAACTCCCCTCCGCTGTTCATGGACGTACAATGGGCAGAAGCAGAAGATTGGTAAATGAGGCATAAACATTGATTTTCAGTTTAAGTAAACACTTAATTGAGTATAAGTTGAGTGGATATATAATCCAGGCACGCGGTGAAGGCGCAAAAATCGCTTAATTATTCAGGGCAAACAAAGTGACTGACCGATGGAATCATTCATTTTTTAATCAATCGAATCGATAGGCTTACGCGTTGAAACGCGGAATTAAAAATATCTCGAAACGACCCTTTCGTTAAACATGGTCCTTTTTCCCGATTTTTTATATAGGCATTTATTTCTTTGGCTATCACTCAGATATACTTTACATATATCCACCTCTTTATAGTTCCTTATTGATCGTTTATGTTTTGTATATACCGAAAAAAAAAGTCTAACGAATTTTACACAGAAATTAACAAACGAATTATCATTATGAATCCGCATTTTTTTAAAGCAATAAATAAAAAAGCTGCCTTATTACTTTAACATTATAATCTAATGTTTATCCTGCAACCGAAACTAAAGACGAAATATTAGGTTTGTTTAAATACAAAACAAAAATTATTCTTAAGTTTCTTAAACATAAAAATGGATTTTCGTGATAATATTTCCGAATGACTGAGTTTCGAAATTTAGGGAACTTAATGTGAAAGAAAACTAAATAAGTTCAACCAATCAGAACTGATTTAACTGATCAAATATGTATTCAACGCAAACTTTGTTAATTTATTGCGTTATTCATTGTGATTTAATTAAGCCTGCACCAAGTGAATTAAATCATGTTCGGCTACTTAATCTTTAAATTGAAATCTACAATCTTATTAATTTATTATTGATATTTCCATATAATTGATCAGCGATTGTAGCGAATTATCTACTAAATTATTGTACATTAATTTAATTAATTAGAGTAATTTGTGGCACCACAACTAATAGGGTTGTGAAGCCCCACACCCCCATTGTTTATTGGCCCCACTGTGCAGCGCCAACGCTCAATTCCGCATCACTTGTCAGTCCTATATAATGTAATGAAGGCGTTCGATGAAACAAATGCAAAATTTCAAAGACGTAAAAACGAAATTACAGGCGACCGGATGAGACAGACGGGCTGTGAAAGTGGGCTTTTGAGAGGTGACGGTGGAGTTGGGAGTGCGAGTGCCTGTCAACAGATGTTTTCGGGCTCCTGACAAGGGAAGTAAAAGAAAGTACTTTATTCCGCAACCACACACATATATTATACACACACTGACACAGCTAGGGTGGCTCTTTCTCGGCAATAATTTAGATAAATTACTTTTAACTAAGAATTTAAAAATTGTTTTGGTTAGCATGTGATTTAATTTTTATACCCTTGCAGAGGGTATTATAATTTTGGTCAAAAGTGTACAACGCAGTGAAGGAGACATCTCCGACCCCATAAAGTATATATATTCTTGATCAGGATCACCTCCTGAGTTGATATAAGCATGTCCGTCTGTCCGTCTGTCTGTTTCTACGCAAACTAGTCTCTCAGTTTTAAAGATATCAAGTTGAAACTTTGCACGCACCCTTCTTTCCTTTGCACTCAGTATATAAGTCGGAACGGCCGGGATCGGCCGACTATATCATATAGCTGCCATATAACTGATTGATCGGAAATGCCATAACTTTGGTGTTTGTTAAGTTAGGAAGTTGGAATTTCCTATGGAAGCCAATTAATCCGACCTACCAAATTTCATAAGGATCCGCCGACTATATCCTATAGCTGCCATATAACTGATTGATCGGAAATGCCATAACTTTGGTGTTTTTAAAGTTAGGATGTTGGGATTTTTTATGAGTGTTAAGAATGCATCATATGAATAATTTTGGAGAATATAATAATGGTATTTCAACTTCGACTCCGCTCGAAGTTAGCTTTCCTTTCTTGTTTATTATGAAAGTGTTTAGTTTAACAATATTTTTTGTTTAGAAGTACAATTAATATACCACTAAGATGGTAATAAAAAAATTTTTCAAAAGCTCGTCGTTATATTAAAGACATTTTCGAAGGCATGTTAACATATTTCTTCAAAATCATTGCTAAAATACATCACTTGTAACAAATGTGTCCTTAAATCGCTTCATTACTTTATGTTTAAACGCAATCTTTTTGCAAGTTTCCAATTATAAGGACCGCAATAGCGGTCCACCCCAAAGGACACGCACGCCTACTCAGAGCCGTAGATTGAGCCCCAATCCAAGCTAAGCGGCTCGGCCCGTCCATTTGTCGCCACCAGGGAGAAGTATTGTAATTCCCCGGCGATGCAGCGTACGCACATGACTTTTTAATAAATATTAAACAGTGCGTCGAAAAAGAAAGCGCCAGCAGGACAAAAGGGACGACGACGGCAGTGTTGACATGACGCCTGGCGAAATATTAAATTACGATAATAAAATATTGAACAAAGATTGTTTTGTTCCACTTTGAAAAGCCAGAGTCCTGCGGTTCGTTTTGGTCTTCAGTTCTGTTCGGTTTTCGCTCTCGGTTCCGTTCGCTCTGGTATTTTTGACAAATGTTTTTCGTTTTCGACAGTAGGGTTTTTGTTTTGCCAGCCAGTCCTTGGGAATTCGCCATCCCCCTTCCTTATGTGGTAATATAACGCTCTTTTACTACGAAATTTGCCCCAATGTCTGGGGTTATGTTCGCCGTTCCCCTGCGGCGCTTTGGTAAGTTATATATATTTATTTTTACAAAAGAGGAGCAAAGTTGCGTAAATTATTGTTAACGGAGGCGTGAGAGGGCGGCTCCACCACCCTCCCTAACTTTGTTTGATCGTTTTTTTTTTTGCGGGCCGCCTTTTGTGTATTTGAACTTGGCAGTGCGTTAAATTGTAAAGGCCCTGCCAACACAAGCACACAACACTCGTATTGTTGGCATTTAGTAAGCTAATCCCTTGAAGTCTTCAGGAGATTTCGCCAGATTACAGGCAAATGCGAATCGAAGTGACTTTCCCGGGCTTTTTGGGGTGAGAGGGCGGTGGCTAAAAATAAACACACAGCTCTAGATCATTTTAATTTGGCATTTGATTAGGCACGTGTTCGCATCGGAAGCAGCTTAGGGACATGTGTGCGCACAAGGACACGGGAACACAGACACTATATCTATCCTCATTGTCTGCACCTATTTGCAATGTCAACGCAGAGGTAAGGCCCCCGGCTCCACAAAACTCAAAGACAAAGAGAAAGTGGACTGGTGAAAGAGGAAGCAAGCAACCAAAGCAATTGCAAATACTCCCCTGCTATATGAATATTTATGAGCGTGTTTGCGACTGCTTAAGACACTCAACTAGCTGCCAAAGTAGGCGGGGGATCGGAAAAGCGGCAACGCTGCAGCTCAGATACACGTAAAACAAGAAAGGAAAGCTAACTTCGGGCGGAGCCGAAGTTGATATACCCTTGCAGAATATTCTGTAAATTATATTCTCCAAAATTATTCATATGATGTATTCTTAATACTCATAAAAAATCCTAACTTCCTAACTTTAAAAACTCCAAAGTTATGGTATTTCCAATCGTTTAGTTATGAAATTTGGTAGGAAATTTGGTAGGTCAGATTGATTGGCCAAATATAAAACCCATAGAAAATCCCAACTTCCTAACTTTACAAACACCAAAGTTATGGCATTTCCGATCGTTCAGTTATATGACAGCTATTGGATATTGTCGGCCGATCCTTATGAAATTTGGTAGGTCGGATTGATTGGCCAAAAATAAAACCCATAGCAAATTTCAACTTCCTAACCTTAAAAACACCGAAGTAATGGCATTTCCGATCAATCAGTTATATGGCAGCTATAGGATATAGTCGGCCGATCCCGGCCGTTCCGACTTATATACTGTGTGCAAAGGAAAGAAGGGTGTGTGCAAAGTTTCAATTCGATATCTTTAAAACTGAGAGACTAGTTTGCGTAGAAACAGACAGACGGACATGTTTATATCAACTCAGGAAGTGATCCTGATCAAGAATATATATACTTTATAGGGTCGGAGATGTCTCCTTCACTGCGTTGCACACTTTTGACCAAAATTATAATACCCTCTGCTACGGTATAAAAAAAGGTGACTCAAGATGCTTCTGGATTCATTTATCTTTTAATCTGCATCTAAATTAAATTTTTTAATTGTCAACAATTGGTACATTATTGGCCAGTTTAAATAGGTTACATGAACAAACCTCTGAAAACGGTAATATAAATTTCTACAAATTACGAATATTGTTTTAACCATTGTTTTGCATTGTGCATTTGGAAGCACTTCATGGGGATCCTTGAGCATATATGGCTTCTCCATGCCCGGGTCTAAGGATTAGCGGACAAGAAGTGCACACAAATGCTGCCCGCAAATACCCACACTCAGTTTCAGCCACTTGAGTGGGTGAGTGAGCAAATGGCCGAAACCATTTGGAAAAGCTACTTGGGATCCTGCTAAATTGCGGGCTATGAAAATGAAACTTCATTGTTTTGCCATTGCCATTGTTTGTTTATTATTATTACAATGCGTGTGTATTTGGAATATATGCCCAAAATACTACTGGCCAGTGGAAGGACGAATTCGTCTGACCACTTGATTGTCTCTGCCCAACAATTAGAAACTATCAACACGCCAATATGCCGGCTCTTCATTGTCATCTCTATCTCCACAGCCAGCCGTAATTAGTTGACTTCCTCGAATTAGTTTTAAGGTGATTAAATTTAATGGGCTCCGCCGGCGTCTCGAATATTTACCACACGAATGCAATTACCCGAATGGCTACGCAGCCAAGACAACAAATCAGCAATTAAGCCACATCGCACCGCCCGTTCTGCCACCTGTCACCACATCCGCACTTCGCCACCCAAGCAGGCCCAGGAACCAGGGACCAGGACGAAAAGCAACCCACTTGCCACCCCGTTCGGGGACTCTTGATGCTGACGTTAATGACCGCCAATAAAATGCGTGCTCAAGTGGCAGGAAACTGCCTCGAGGCACTGCGACTCCAAGGATCTGGCTGGGCCAGCAATTAATGTCAAAGTCAATATGCCTTATCGCGCCGTTAAATATAAAGGGTATTATAATAAAATAAATAACGCAAAAATCAGCTAGGGCTGAAATTAAATCGAACATCAACAATCTGCGGCGAAACAACAAGGCAAACAATCAGTGGGCAAGGAGGGTGCTCTGCCTCGCTCCGCCCGGAATCAACGAGCCATCCGGCAACTTGGTTATCCATTCCATCGACATCGCCATCGCCATCGACTTTGGCCGGGAGCGCTATTCCGCGATGGTTTTGGAGTGCAGCTCGTTAGGCACGAACGAGCAGAGCAGCAGAAAGCCCGGAGAAAACCAAGGAAAACCCAGACAGATAGACAGACAGCAGGCAAGGACATAAACAGCCAGCTTTCCATTGAGTGGGACGAGGAGGAGGAGGAGTAGGTGGTGGTGGGTGGTGGTGAGGACCGAGACCCATCTTAAATGCCAATTTCAGGCGCTGCATTTCCCTCACTCAAAGAATGTCTGCACTGTTTAAATACTAATTGGTAACGGGGGATTTCGTTATGTCTGAATTTATTTCCAAGTAATTACAATTACCAGGCCATGCAAGTTCTCAGCGGAGCGACATAAATTCGGTTTAAATATGGCCAAAATTAAAAGCACTTGAAGGCTATCCTCCGTCATCTATATGTAAGTAGTTTTCTTTAACCTTTACATTTTCTGCGCATCTTGAACGCCAATTTTGAGAGGCTGCATTTAAGTCACTGCGCGAAAGCCCTCGGAATAATTTTAAAATTCAAATTTAGGGTCCATAATAATAATAATAGTTATGAAAACAGTCAAAACTTTGCAAGCCAGTGAAGAAAACATTTCCGACCCTATAAAATCTATATATATGATTATATATATGATCGTGAGATCAGTGTCACCAGGATATTCGATCTAGCATGACTCCCAGCTATTTATCATGTCTTCCCTTTTTGTTTCGGTTAGTTGCACAGCATAAACCTGAAAACTATTCAACCTCTAATATAACAAAAAGATTATCTTAAAAAAATTTTAACTTTCCTTTATCTTTTAAATTCACAAGACTCCCGCTAAATTTTTGCTGTGCAACATTCATCCGGGACTCGGGCAGGGCTGTCCGTCGAAAAGCCAATCTGCTCAACACTTTGTTTGCCGCCGCCATTGTCGATGCTGTCGACCCCAATTTGCTGAGTTCCTTGTCGCGCTCACATTAATATACATATCTGCGTCTTTGGAGCATCCCCCATTTTACCACGCTTATCCCCCGAACCCCTGAACCGCATCTTCGGTGGTTTTTTAATACATAGCAAATCTTTATGCAAACAAGGCGGCCAAAAGGACGGGAATCAGGGACGGTCTGTCAGCTGCTAACAGGTAATCTCCTGCCAGGATGGAGGGCGCGAATAATTCAAGGCAGCTCACGTAAATTTTAAGTTTCGTCATTAAGATTATTGGACTAAGAAAAATTTGGTCAATGCATGCACGGAATTTTTCATGAAGGGACGCCGGAGCAATCAACTGTGAATAAAGCCAAGGGGCCAGGTGATGAATCGAGGGGTACGCTAAGTAGGTTAGATCGATGGGGTATACAGGACACTGTTGCGGTGTGCTCGCTTTGGAGGCATTTCACCGAATTAGATTACAATTTAACTCAGTTTTCTGAAGAATAGTACAATTTCATGTATTAAATTTGCATCCCTTTCGCTCTAGTTAATTTAAAGCTACAAAATATTCAGAACATTTTATAATTGGAGGCTCACATTGGTAAGTTAAAATCTACAAGGACTTCTGTGAAAATTACTGGGTCTCAAATGCCTAAAGATTTCTGAAACATTTTCGATTTGTTATGTTCAAAACGAAAGCTGCTTCAGTTTTAAGACTGCCTTTCAAAAACCGAGGTATCATTTTAATTTATTCCCAAAATAAATTTAAATATTGAGTAGCTTTTGTTGGCCAATATTTTTGTGCCAGCAGTAAAGGAATATAAATGACAACTTTATGGAAACCACTTATTTCTATGAAAAGGTATTCAGCTAAAATAGACAAGAATGGCCTTCTGATTGATTCCCGGCTAATTTAAAAATATTATTCTTAATTAATTTAGTTGATAAATAACAACATCCTTTTGGGTTGACCCATTGAGTGTGAAAATGGAAAACCCGGCTTATCCTTAGCCGTATCCTTATCCCTTGGCATTGTGCATTTAGTAGAGGGTCAGGACACGTGTCCCGTTAACCTTTCATGGCCATTCCATCAAGCCCGAAAAGGTCTTCCAGCCAACTCACTCTCAGAAAACTTTCTCTAAATTCTTTCATACATTTGCTGCTTTTTTCCGTTCTTTTCTGCGCGTTTTCTTACTTTGTGTGTAAGCAAATTGCCCAATTTTGTTCCCTTTGGCTGCCTTTTTCTGGGGATTTTCCTTTGGCGGGGTTATCAACGCATTATCTTCGTGAAAAGGAGTGCAGTTAGAACTTGTTGGGGGCACCAGCCAAATGGAGAGGGAAACTGCCGCGCCGCCAACAATAACACACAAAGAGCGGATGGGCACAAAGTGGAAAAGGAAGATTGCGGAAAGGCGGGGGAAAATAGGAAAAACGAGGAGTATACTCGTGGCTGGCCAAGAGCACTAGTCGCCGGCTGGGTGAAAAGCAATAATCTAACATTTCAGCACATTTTACAGTTCACTGAATTTAATAAAGAAACTTTGAGCTCACAAACGCACAGTGGCATACTCACACACACACAGATTAAAACCTATGAGCATAAAGCTGCCGCTGTCTACGTGGCGTATGCGTATTTTCACATGTTTGAATGTTTTCTTCCTTACACTTTTTACCCTGAACAGGACAAGAGTATTACTAGTCCCAATAGCAGGGCTAATCCCTGATCCTTTGGGATGTTAATGGAAAAAATATATTCATTTTATTATTAACTTGGAAAACCCTTAGCAATTGTTAATATTATGAATTGATAACAAAATATGAAAAAGGCTTAATTATAATATGAATTTTAATTACCCATCTAAATACAGTAATTACATTTTTCGAAATGTATCTAAACAGGTTAAATTTTTAATCAGAAAATTAGAGTTTACAAAATTTATTGATTTAGTATTGAGTGAAACTAATGCCCAATTAACTCGATTTTATTATCAATTGCGAACATTCTGAAAGGGCATGTAGTGAGGCTTGACGTTTTTCCAGATATCGCTGGCCTCCAGATTGTGTGTCTCTACAAATATATAGAGCTGCTCGCTCGAATGTTTCCACAGAACTCAAACGGGACGAAATACAGACAGGACAGGACTCATATTATACAGCATTTTCTGGCTGAAAGCAAGGACTTCCAGGGTCGAACTGAGTGACTGAACTGAGGAGCAAGCAAAGCAATTTTTATGGAAGCACAATTCTACAGGAGGAGCCCAAAATAAATGCCGCGTTATGGGACCCAAGTTTCCGAGCTGCGAGTTTCTCTAGCCACTGGGACAAGGGCACGGACGCATGCTGGAGGAGCGAGGAAAAAATGAAAAGCACAAAAAAAGGAAACACCAAAAGGGAAAAACTGCTGAGCTAACGATGTGTGATTTTTCTGTATGGCTGGCTGACGGAGAATGGCGAATGGATGGGGGCGACAATTGGGCCGGGGTTAGGACTCTTTTTTAGGTTTCTGGTTCGGGTTCGAGCTGGGGCGTAAAAAATAATAATAAATGAAAGTGTTGGCGCGCTGGCTCGTGGTACGTGTAATAACATTCAAGTGCGCCAAGTTTAATCTTTCAAAATGCTTATGCACAAAAAATAAGCTATAGCTATATAGCGCCAAGTCAGAGAGACTGGGCGATGGAGTGTCAGCGGGCGAAAAGTAATGGGGAAAAAATAATAAGCCAGGGCAACGGCGAAAAAATAATGCGAGGGTAATTTACGTTTAGAGCCTGCAAAATTATTCAAATTAAAATTGTAAGTATTCTAACGCGTCGCAAGCATCTGTGGCCCACCAGCTGCGGTGCGCTGCAGGAGCAAAAAGCAGTCAAATACACTGAGAGAAAGTTGTTATTTAGCCCTCGATTGTTGTAGTAGGAGATTTTTAAAATCAACTATACCCTAGACTACTAGAGTAAGAAAGTTAACAATCAAAGAATCGAATTGAAAATATATGCTTATACATATTTATGAAAATTATTTAAATATGAATTGTAATATAATTCTTTTAATTACTAACAGAACAGTTAACTTTAAGTTATTTTTTTTTCTGTGTAGGGCGTAAAGAAAGAGGGAAAAGGAAAGAGACAAGCGAGGAAGTGAGAGCCCTGACCCAGCGCTGTGTTAAATTAGCTGGGACACTTAATTTCTGTTGACGCGCACATTTTTCTATGAAAATTAACGCTAAATAATTTTTGGATTCGCCAGCGAATCGTTCAGGCAGCAGACCAAGGCGAAGGACCACCTCGTTCCTCCTCGATGGACTCTCCATTTGCTTTCGGCTTAGGCTGGAGTTGGCAATTAGGCCCGGGGTGTTTAAATTAGTTTCGTGTTTTAATGAGTTTCATAACTTTTTGGTTCCGTTGTAAATTTTGCAGCAGCAACAAAACACACATAAAAGATGCGTGCAACGGTTAAAACGTGGGCGGCCGTCGGTGGATTGTGGGTGGTGCGGGAAAACCAAAAGCAAAACGAGCAAATTTCCATGTTAGTACTGAGGGAAGCCCTTGGGTGGATTTATGTATGTATTTGTTAGCCATACCCAGTTGACATAAGCGAAGGCAAAGTGGCAAAAGGCAACATGAAAAATGCTTTAAATCTTGTCAAGCGGGGGGGTTTTTTAGGGGCTGGAGGTCGGAGGTCAGGTCTCAGATGTGCGTCTGTGTGTATGCTAATGATATTTTAAGAGAGCTTTCACTGAGCCCGCACATGTGTGAGTGGGCAAAGTGAAATATTATTTATGTTGCCTACTTATTGGGGCATGCAAATGCGCATTGTTATGCAAAACGTTTCTAAATTCCGTCCATAAATTGAATTATCCTGCAAATCAAACTATTCAGCAATTTGCCATGTAATATTTTAGAGCTCTCTAATTAATTAAACATCACAGTGTTCGAAACAGCACACTCCATCCAAAAAAAATACAGCGAATTGCTTGACAGAACTTTCCGAAAAAAAGGAGCGAGAATTCCAATGACAAATGGGGCTCGCTGTTAAATATTTGCATGAGCACCCTTTTTCAAGCATAAAAACGGAAAAACACCAAACGTTTCTATCTCCTTTGCACACACCATTTATTTTCCTCATTCCCAGTTACCTCCCTTTCCCCTTTGTTTGTAGCCACCATTCAACTGTAATTACTTAGGTAGACCCGATCCGAAGCGATACGGAATATAAGCCTCTTTTGCAGAGAAAGAAAAACTTTGAATTTTCTTTTAATTTTTCATTGTTAAATTGCCATTTCGGGGGGAGGAAAAAATGTGGCATGTGCAGGGATGCGCCAAAACAGAAACGGAAAGCAAACCAAAGCAAAACAGAAAACTGAAACTGGAAAAGGGACAAACAAATTGAAACTCTATACAGTTGGCAAAAGTTGAACGGAGCAAATCAAAGGCAGCAAACCCGAAAGGGTTAACAAATTTGCAACATTTTGCGGGGCATGAAATGGGGACCGATTTTGATGTAGGTCAGGTCGGGCGAGTATGGAAAGATTTAAACAAATTTAATAAAGCCAAAAAGAATGCGAGGCAACCAGTAAGTTTGGCTCTTAAAGAAATTAAAAGAACTAATGAATGTTCATATATTAATATAATGCCCTTCACTTATTATATCAACTAATTAAATATTAATTAATTTTTAAAGCTCATAAATAAAAGCTATATAAACAAATTGGGCCAAGAAAATAATAACAAACCACTCCTTTTTTTCAATAAAATAATCTAGTTCAAGCTTTCCCAAATAAAATTTGATGCAAATAAATAAAATTTAGAGAAAACCAAAGAAAACTTGAGAATTGATATTTGTTTGAGCCAGTTCAGGTTTATTGGCAAAGGTCTAACCGAACTTAATAAACCTAATAAAGGACAGAAGCCAACGAACCAAATTGAAATTCTACACAAAACAAATTAAGAGCAACTGCAAGATATCAAATAAATTCCTGCCAAAGAAAAGAAAAACCTAGAAAAAGATAAAAGTCCAAACAAAAACAAATAAAACAAGAGAGAACGCTATAGTCGGGTGCCCCGACAATTCAGATACCCGTTACTCAGGTGAAGGGAGTGCGAGGGATAGGTATTGATAAACACAATAAAACTGCATTTTTACTTTTCCGAAATATTTAAATTTTTAATCGTATATAAGCAATTGTGGGCGTCAGAGGGGGCGTGGCACCTTTTTGAAACAAACTTGCGCTGCGTAGGAACTCCTAGAATCTGCATGCAAAATGCCAATCTTCTAGCTTTTATAGTTTCCGAGATCTCAGCGTTCATACGGACAGACAGACAGACGGACAGATAGACGGACAGACAGACGGACAGACAGACGGACAGACGGACATGGACATAGATCGACTCGGCTGGTGATCCTGAACAAGAATATATATACTTTATAGGGACGGAAACGCTTCCTTCTACCTGTTACATACTTTTGCACGAATACAATATACCCTTTTACTCTACGAGTAACGGGTATAAAAATAGTTAGCAATAGCCAGTTCCTGAAATTTAAGCAAAATCTTGAACTGGAACTCATTGTTGTGCAGTACATTTAATAAAGCTTAAAACAAGAAAGGAAAGCTAACTTCGGGCGAAGCCCAAGTTTAAATACCCTTGCAGAATATTCTGTAAATTATATTCTCCAAAATGATTCATATGATGCATTCTAAACACTCATAAAAAATCCCAACTTCCTCACTTTAAAAACACCAACGTTATGGCATTTCCAATCGTTCAGTTATATGGCAGCTATTGGATATAGTCGGCCGATCCTTATAAAATTTAGTAGGTCAGATTGATTGGCCATCATATATTTATATGATGCATTCTTAATACTCATAAAAAATCCCAACTTCCTAACTTTAAAAACACCAAAGTTATGGCATTTCCAATCGTTCAGTTATATGTAATTTGGTAGGTCGGATTGATTGGCCAAAAATAAAACCCATAGAAAATCCCAACTTCCTTACTTTACAAACACCAAAGTTATGGCATTTCCGATCAATCAGCTATATGGCAGCTATAGGATATAGTCGGCCGATCCCGGCCGTTCCGACTTATATACTGCGTGCAAAAGAAAGAAGGGTGTGTGCAAAGTTTCAATTCGATATCTTTAAAACTGAAAGACTAGTTTGCGTAGAAACAGACAGACGGACAGACAGACGGACATGCTTATATCAACTCAGGAGGTGATCCTGATCAAGAATATATATACTTTATAGGGTCGGAGATGTCTCCTTCCCTGCGTTGCACACTTTTGACCAAAATTATAATACCGTCTGCAAGGGTATAAAAAGAACTCCAGCCGGTCAGTTGAAATTGTACGCAAAACCCATTGAAAGCAGGCAGGAACGCATTCGTAGACAAAATCTTTTGCAAAATAAATGCGGAGGGAAATAAATAAATATCAAACCATAAATAAATAAAAGTTGTGAACTGTCCACCAGTTGGCAAACATTTACAACTCAAGAAAAACGAGTAAAAGCAGAAAAAACAGCAAAAGATACAAGATACACACGTCAGAATCGGGTTTGTGTTCTCGTATCTCGTGGGTAGTTGCGGTCGTGGGCGGCGACACGCCCTTTTCGCACAAAAATCAATATGTTGATTTGAACTTTCTTCTCGCTTCTTGCTTCTCCCCTTTTTTATCTTTGGCCGCAAAGTTTTTCGCCAAGGAATTATCAATTTCTTTCTTTCTTGACTTGATTTGGCCGACTCCATGAAAGAAACGGTAGCCAAATACTGACATTATCTGCTTACACATTCATGTGTATGTACCATTAAATTTCCGTATGTATTTCTATATATAAGCAGATATTTTTGACACTTCAAAAATTGGAATATCTCAAGAGCCGAGGCGACAGGCGAACAAAATGCCATGTGTAATTTTTCATGACTGCGTCCCATCTGGGACCCACTGGGTACCAGTTCCATTCAAAATCGTAGCAGATTGAGCTGTTGAGCTCGTGGGCGAATGGGAACGGGCAACTCCCATACATACATAAATACGGGGGAACCAGCATGACAACTGAGCCTGTTCCTTTATCGCTCCTCCGTACTTCGCTTGTTTGTGGCCTGCCACTTTTTTTATTATTTCGCAAATATCGATAAGGGGAGATAGGTCAGCATCGCCAAAGAGAACCCAATGCCATCCCCGTGTCACTTCGTCTGTCTTTCCCACTTCGCCTTCGCAATATTTGGCGACAGTAAATGTTTGCTAAATATCCTCAGTAAATACTTGGCAGCTTATGGGGATGCTGCACACACACAATCATTCGCAAATAAATAAATAAGTATGTTCTACAGTGAAATCATGGCTTACTTACAGTGCTTAACGGCAGTGATGAATCAAAGGAAGTGCCCAAAAATCTGCAAGAAAAAGACAAACAAGAAATTAAATTATTAATATACCAACATGAGCTATTTGATAAATGTGTTTTAAGTTTTATTTTAAATTGCTTTGAAAACCGATCTGCGCAATTGGTTATGATATCCCTTAGACTTTATTACAAAACCCTCTTACACTGTATAACAAAAACTTTTTTTTTTTTTTTAATTTTTGGAGAATTGAACCGCAATTATTTACACGTATGACACTTTGAAATCGGATGTCTGTAAAAAAAAATCTGGGCTTAAATGTGCAGGTTTTAGGTCACTTTTTTGCAAATCCATTTTTCGAAAATTTGGAAAGGGCTATCACTATAAAAATGACGAAAAAATACAAAACAAATTGAAAACACAGATTTTTAGAGAATCAAACCACAATCATTTAGAATCGGCTCAATGATTCGATTCTTCAGTCATTTGAGGCTGTCAGAAGTACTTACTGTACTCCGCTGAGCCCGGCTTTCTTTGGCAGGATGTCTGACAGCAGTGAGTACTGGGATATAACGCACTTTAAAGCTCGACTGGGACCAAAAGCGTAATGTGGGAGAGCATTATTAATAAATTTATGTATTCGTAATCGCATCCAATACCCGCCCAATCAATGCTGCGGATACAAGACCTCTGGAAGTTGAAATTGACGACAAGGCTTACCCAAGGAATTGGTTTTATTTTACATACGTTTGGGTTTCCCAAGTCTCGGGCGATTCATTAGTTTCTATTTCAGTGGCTGGCAATTCAATCAGGTTGATCAGTTTTCAATATTGGAGCTATATTGCCTCAGTCTATCTCGCTCTGCTTTGGCCTCGTTGCCTTTCTCTCTATTTCCCGGGTGTTTGGGCGGCAGTAAAGTAAATTTAGTTAACCAACCATAAAAAATTGTGTGCGCAAATGTGGGTGAGTGCTTGGCCACTGCCACAACTTTTCCTTTACCCCGCCCCCTTACCCCACCCACTGCACTTGTTATTCGTCCTGTTTTGCTATTCACACATATTACGTATACGACACATAGTTGGGGGAAAAGTTGATGATGTGGTTATAGTTGCTGCTACTGCTGCTTTTGGTTCTGCTCATTAGAACCGCGTTCGCGCCGAAAATCTGTAACACATAAAAGTATGCAACATGAAATGTGCTAACGACACCCACACAGTAAAAAACTCAAGAATTCGTGGTGGTTCCTCAAATCTATACAAAAACAAGAAAGGAAAGCTAACTTCGGGCGGAGCTGAAGTTGAAATACCCTTGCAGAATATTCTGTAAATTATGTTCTTCAAAATTATTCATATGATTCTTAACACTCATAAAAAATCCCAACTTCCTAACTTTACAAACACCAAAGTTATGGCATTCCCGATCAATCAGTTAACCAACTTTCTAACTTTAAAAACACCGAAGTTATGGCATTTCCGATCGTTCATTTTATCACATACATTTTTTTAATTGGTTGATTTTTGAAGTCGTCTTTAGATTTCGATGCAAATAATATTTTTATACCCTTGCAGAGGGCATTATAATTTTGGTCAAAAGTGTGCAACGCAGTGAAGGAGACATCTCCGACCCTACAAAGTATATATATTCTTGATCAGGATCACCTCCTGAGTTGATATAAGCATGTCCGTCTGTCCGTCTGTCTGTCCGTCTGTCTGTTTCTACGCAAACTAGTCTCTTAGTTTAAAAGATATCGAATTGAAACTTTGCACACACCCTTCTTTCCTTTGCACGCAGTTTATAAGTCGGAACGGCCGGGATCGGCCGACTATATCCTATAGCTGCCATATAACTGATTGATCGGAAGTTGAAATTTGCTATGAGTTCTATTTTTGGCCAATCAATCCGACCTACCAAATTTCATAAGGATCGGCCAACAATATCCAATAGCTGTCATATAACTGAACGATCGGAAATGCCATAACTTTTGGTGTTTGTAAAGTTAGGCAGTTGGGATTTTCTATGGATTTCATTTTTGGCCAATCAATCCGACCTAACAAATTTTATAAGGATCGGCCAACTATATTTGTAAAGTTAGGAAGTTTTATATTTGGCAAATCAATCTGACCTACCAAATTTCTTAAGGATCGGCCGACTATATCCTATTGCTGTCATATAACTGAACGATCCGAAATACCATAACTTTGGTGTTTGTAAAGTTAGGAAGTTGGGATTTTTTATGAGTATTAAGAATACATCATATGAATAATTTTGGAGAATATAATTTACAGAATATTCTGCAAGGGTATAACTACTTCGGCTCCGCCCGAAGTTAGCTTTCCTTTCTTGTTACCTATGAAATTGTATTTAAAACGTTTAAAAAATTGTACAACATTTTTATATTTTCACCAACTTCCTAGTCATATGAAATGTGACCTGATCGCTGACCCAAATTTCGATATTTTCTCGCGGTGCAGAATCGAAAGAGAAAACAATGGATGGGCATAAAGAGCGAGTGCTGCCGGGTGACTCCCAGATATTATCAGGAAAGTTATTGGCGGACTGGGTGGTCAGTAGGTGGCTTGAAGGGGGTGGTGAACTGCTGCTAAGCATTAAATTTATGAATCCGCTGCGAAGTGTCTTGCCTCACTTGGTGGCTCATAACTTGAAGTCAGCTTAGAGCTAGGATCCTGGATCCACTAACCACTAACCAAGGCGACTGTGGCGCCGACAGGAAGTTACGTGACTCGTGGGCATAAGTCCGAGCTGCATTTCACCTTATTTGCTTGGACTTCATCTGCCTGCTCCTCTTCTACTGCTGCTAATGGCTAAGTCGGGCCAAGCAGTAAAGTGATAAATTCCGGGCCAAATAGAAACGAAGTGGACGAGAAATTTATTATCACGCGAGGCATTCGGCTGCTGAGCTCTGGACAATATATAGTTATGCAAATAGCGTCACGAATTATATGAATTGCGTATACGCAGCGTACACCAGACACATTGATATAAATTCATATTCAAATGACCAAAAATGGAACTTGGGGAAAAAGGAAAACATTTGCACACCATTTGAGATACACTCGCATATCTCTAACTTTTCTGTGTGTTGGGGGCCCGTGTCTCCGGCAAATTAAGGCGGGCGCAAAGGAAAAAGGACAAAGGGCCTGTAAAGAGCGGAAAATGTTAAACGACCGACCGTCTACCATCGACGTCGGAGGTACGCAAATTGATATTTTTCTACAACATGCAAATAATACGAGTAATGCGAGTGCAGAGGGGAGGAAAATGGGGAAATGGAGGGGTGAAGAGGCCTTGCCCTGCGCAAATAAATGATCTGATAAGACAACAACAAACGTAAAAATTTATGCACGCCAACTAAAGCACACACACGCACCCCCACCGGATGTGGGTGGTAAATGGGTGGGTCCACGTGTAGGATGCTGTGGAAAAATGAAATAAAGTTAAACAGGATATTTCAACATTCTCACAACAGAAGCAACAGCAAACCAAACAACTGAAAGTAAAAGCTAACGAGAGGCGGAGGCAGGGGGCGTGGCAAGGACGTTGCCAGGATACATTCCGATTCGGTGTGTTAAAATGTAATAGCAACGTTAATGAACACGAACGCAGTCGCAGTCGCAATGGAAATGGTCACATAAAAAAGGCAACGATTTCGCCCAGCCTCTGCTCCTTTTATTCTTTTCTTTTTTTGCGTGTGCCTCCTTTTTTTCCGCCCACCCCACAGGTTGTGGTTGTAAAACACGCACACACACACACTTGCCCGCAGAAGGACTAAGGACTCACACCCTTACAAAGACAGGACATTAGCAGGGAGAGCAAAAAGTTAGCAAAGCGCAGGAAGTGCGCGGATGAAACAAATCTCTGCCTCGCACGTCTTTGGCAGCCTCGTGTAAGCCCCCATCCCAGTAAGCTTTCTCCACTTTCCCCCAACTCCACCCAATCGTGGTTCGCTTTCTATGTTGTCTTCCAAAAAACCAATTGCGTTGTCGTCGTCGTCATCGTACGCCACAGATGCACTGCAGGAAAATCCTTTGTGCTTCGCGAAAACAAGGAACTCATGTCGTGCTCCAGTTATACAAATCATATAACACCGAAGAAACAGGGACTAATAATATTTGTTCACAGTTCATTTTCTAAATCTCCTAAGTCTTCCATTTATATTTCCCCTTTTTCATTAAGTTACCCAAAATATACATTTTTGTTTTCAGTGTTTCAGATGTGACTGCCTTGTCTGCTGGTTTCGCGGTTGCCGAGGAAAACTGCCTCCTTCTCCGGATCCGAGTCCGACTCCCACCCCGGACTCCCGATTTCAGATCCCTTGCCCGGGTACGCACCCAGTGCTCGAGGAACGTCACCACTCTGGTGATGCGTAAACAGTCGCAGACAGTGATTCAATCACTGGTATCTACCGACTTGATGGTATGCGAATTGAAGACAATATTTTGTAGGACATGCGACTGTTAATGATTTATTTAAAGAGATTGCATTAGTTTAAAAAAGAAAGTTCAATCTTGTTTCATTTTTCATTGAACCTGTGTTCATTTTAAAATTAAATTTGTTTTAAATTAATATATCTTACATAATTAAGGACCATTGACGAGAATGTTTTAATTAATTGATATATTTGTTATTTGCTGACATGCAAGCAAAGACGAAATTGTTATTTTATTTTGTGCCATGATAAATGTAGTTTTTAAAAGCATTTAATTTTAATATGACCTCATTCTCTTAAGTTGCCTACTATTTTGTTTGGAAAATTACTTAAACAACTAACAAAGTAAAGACTTTTTTAAAATTTTTAAGAAGCCATTTTAGACCCCCAACTTCGGTTTACAAAACCCTCATTTCCGATTAGTTTTTCCTTAGCCCCCGGTTTCACCCTCTACAGTTATCCTCAGCGTGTAAGAAAAGCGCTTGTGAGCTAGTGAGATTATAACTCCCTGTACTTCGATTCCTTCGCTCCAGTGGCAGGGGGAACCCCCTAACTAAGCTGGAGCTTAATAGTAGTTGGATTGGATACCTGAGCACACAAGGGCACACATTAACCACAAGGGCGAAATGCGAGTTCTGCTGCAGCAATTATAAACTAATTCCTGTTGGGCTCAATCACAGTTTTGGGCCATCACTGTTATCCTGTTTTTCCCCGGAAAAGAGTGGGAGTTTCAATGGCAGGTGAGTGGTTTTTCGGAGCTGTCTGTTTCAATGAGGCAGTTTACACCGTTTGGCTGGTATTTGATGAGCATCTCGTGCGCGACACTTTGGCTCCATAATGATGCGTGTGTCTCCCCAAAAGCCTCCCCTAAGCAATCCCTCACCAAATTCAGGCCCCAATTTGCGGATCTTGCTTGCTGCTCTGCTCATAAACATCGCAGCTGACTTCCTCGCGAGACACTTTTATGTCATCCGATCCGTTAACGAATTTTCCAATAGGCCTTTTGCCCTTCGCCATTCGCCTTTCATCGGCTGCTCAATTCAGACCCCAAATTACCAAATTGGATGTCCAATATTTGCCGGGGTTAAGCAGCAGGCAATTTATGAATACCTTAATACGGTTTATGGTCGAAGTATTTACCTACCAAAAACACAGGCCGAAATGCAAGACCATCCTGGAAAAATAATAATAAAAAGAGGAGTCGAGCAGCCTGACAACGCGCGAAGAAGATGTCGATGTCCTGACCGAGGGGGTAATGAAAATAACTGACATTAAGCAGATGAAGCGGTCCTGGACATCGTGGACAACAGAGGGGTGGAACTTGTCGAAAAAGGGGCGAATCAGCAGGCAGAAGCAAAGAGCTGCGGGCGGAGCATAAAATATTAAACAGAAAACCTTCGTAATTAAAGTGAAATAAATTTAAGTACGCAAATTAAACGCTGAGGAAGTCAGGAGTCGGGACTCATGTCCTCGCATCCCCGTGATCATGATGTGTGTACTGAAAAAAAATATAGAAGAGCTTAGCCATAATTTTAAACATTAATTTTGCAACTAATTTATTGTATAATGTATGTTGCTAACATACAGCAATAGCAGCAACAAGTACGCCTCGGAACCTTTTTAATTATTGCTTATCTTATCTTCCAAATATTATTTAAATTGAAAATTAAATATAAATATGGAAATCCAAGCCAGATAACATGCTATTCCATACTACTAATGACTTTCATTTGTATAATATCTTCTTATTATAGATAAAGTACGTTTTTGTCGATAAATATTATAGTTCACATAAAAATGTAATTTAACATAAGAAAAAAAACAATTTTTTCCCGGTGTATTCATTTGGTTATGAAAAGGGTAGACAAATGAAAAGGGATGGCATACGAGTATACATATAATTAAGTGGTCACCAAGCCCCGGCGTACGGAAATCCACTTGAATTGACCAATATGAGTTTTGACTTTGAAGTGAGTTTGGCCTTAAAATATGTATGCACACTTGAAGAATATATATGTGTGCTTTTATATACACAGCGCGCCATATATACTGCTTTTTCCTGGCCTGATTAAAATGCAGTAACGAAAAAATCAAGTTGTTGCACCACTGCCGCAAAAGGCGAACAGCTGGCCAATTAATTTCAAGTACACATTAGTTGTTGAGATGATTGTGAAAAGGAGTGGGATTGAGCCATTGAAAGGAAAGGGAAATACTAGAGTTAAAAGCCGAGTGAATAGGTTTTCTAAATGGCGCACAAGCGCTGGAAATTTCTAATAAATTGATGAGAATGAGGCATTACGAATTGCAGTTTATTGGGAATTGAAGATAAAGATAAATTTATGTACGCAAAATTAGCAAAAAGAAAACCAAATCCAAAAACTTAACTTTAATAATGAAATTTCGTTCACGTTTTTACTACACTTTAATAGGCACATCAAACCACCAAGGTAAAATCCCAAATAACCATAAAATATAGGCTAAATACATTATCTGATTTTTATCATTTCTTTATTTGCCTAGCCCTCCGCAAAAAAATAACACGATTCCGGATACTTTGACATTAAGTTGCAATACAATTTCGTCAACATTTCGCTTAATTAGCAAGGACCTTCTGTGAATGAGAGTGTGAGCATGTATGAAAAGGAATCATCAATTAACCGGTTCGTAGCCAGTCAAGCATCGATTCATCTGCGAAATTGGAGAATCGACCCCACTTAAAGGGCTTTTTCCCAAGATTTCATTTCCCCGAGAAGCCCCAAATCCAATTGAGTTAATTTGGCGACCTGGAAATAGGACCTGCGAGTAACCCTTTTAGCGTGACTATCAGACAACAAAGCACATACGGTTTAGTCCTATTCCCCGAAAACGACTGGGAAAACTTATCGCTGCCATTGGCAAATTGTCGCCATCATTTTCTGAGGAGATACAAAACTGTAACTGCGGGTAACTTGAGTAGCCATTTCCACTCATTCGCATTCGCATTCGCATTGCCAGTGACATCCTCTTCCCTGCTTCCGTCTGGGTCCCGATTCTGACCCCCTTTTTAGCCCCTTTCAGCCACTTCAACTGCGGTTTCATTAGCCGCGGTCTCTGTCAACTGTTGTTGTTCCTCCTCCTCTTGCTGCCACTGGTTGGCTTCCTCTAATTTCGTTAAGTTTCGTTGCCACAACAGGAAACCGAGTGTGTGCCACCATTTTTTTGCTATCCGCAGTTAATGCCTCCCCAGCCGGAGAGCCAAGTTTTTGCGAGCCCATACACTCAGCACAAAAATGGGGCTTATTGTCCGGCCAAATAATAGGATAGCCTTACATAATACATAAAATAACTTGTGCCTGCATACAAGCAATTTGAATGAATAGGTATTTTTAGGCCGAGAGATGATTACTAAACTTTCTTTAATATTTTTCCTCAAGTGTGAATAGAGCCTTATACCCCTCTCAGTCTACTTCTTCATCTCCGTCTCGCTCTGCCGCCAAATGCAATTAACAAAACACGCTCCTAGCAAAAAGTCATTAGTTATTCCATTTCATGAATATCCCTCTCTCGATTCGAACGCATCGTTGGATATGTTTATGTGTGTAGGCCAGCTTGGAGCATATGGAGTTGTAGTGGGTATGTGTCTGTGTGGAGAGGGGGAGATGGGTAGGAGGTGGGACTTAAAGCATAACCATTGACCAAAAACCAAGGTCCACAACAAATGTACATAACATTATTATTTCGGTGGATTTTTGCAAAACGGCCGCCAGCATCGATGCTGGGCATGCTTAAACTACAGCACCACCCAGTGGAGCGCACCTTCTTGTGGAGCGCCCCACCCACTGGAACAGGCGGCGGAACCCCTGCAAACATTTGGAGTCCTGGCTAAATTGCCATTCAGTGTTGTACGCCGTCGTTGGTGTTCGTTGTCCGGCATCACGTTGTTTGCTTTCACCTCAAGCCAAGTTTGCGAATGTTTCCCGTTTTCCGTTTCCCCAATCGGCAACCCCAGGCCATACCCCATACCATCCAATCCACCACCCTCTATCCATACACCCTTCAGCCGGAAAGCGTGTACGCCGGATAAACTTTTCGGCATGAGTTCTTATAGGCAAAAATGGTTTTTCAATACTGAAAGATTTATGAGTCTATGAATCTTGTACACATCCACAAGCATGTGAGTGAGTTTGTCGGGGTGTGCACAGAAAACAAAATTAAAGAGCTGTGCGATTTAAATTTAACGTAAAATAAAAGAATACGAAATAGTTCTAAGAAATATGACATGATTTTGATTTTTTTAAAATTCTCGCAACATAAGGGATGAATGTCCCAAAAACAAATTTGAATTTCAGTGAGATGTCTAATAAAAACTGCCCACTTGGTTATAGTTTTTTTCTCTGTAAGGCCATAAGATACTGAGACTCGACCCCCATTTTCAACACCCCACCCTAACCACTTTGCTTAATCCTGAGAGAGGGATCCCGGCCAGAGCCGAAACAGAACCACAGGAGCAGCAGAGGAGTCAGAAGAGGCCAAAAGCAAAGACCACAAATTAGTCGGCATATAACACGAACCGGTAAATGGCTAAGAAGTGAACTGAAGAAGGGGTGGAGGAAAAAGCCAGAAGAACAACAAATAGAAATCAAGTGAAATTCCTTGGCCATCCTGGTTGGCAAAGTTTTCTATTTAATTTTTTGGATTTTGCACATCTATTTTTTTTTGGATTCCCGGGCAAACTTGGGGCAGCTGCCACATGGAACATGAATCAACACAAAAAGTCCTCAAAAGTTCTCGGGGATGATTTAATTAGAATTCTCGAAGATGTCACCCAGGGCTATGCCCCCAGTATGGTATTGCTTGGTCTAAGCCGGCGTTGGGCATCGTTTAATTATGAAATTTTCAAGGTGGCAAGTTGGTAAGTTGGCAAGGTGACAGGGAAAGGAAAAAAGGGGCTTCCCCACCTCGAGGTATTTTGCGGTAGATTAGCCGAGCGTTCAATGTGTTGATGCGGCGAAGGCGTGGAATCCTGGTTGGTGTCGGGTTTCGGGTGTCGGATGCTGGCAACGATGTGATAAGTTAATTGAAATTAAATTTTAATTTCATGGGATAACGTTGCCTTTGATGAGATTGCTTTTTGCGGGGAAAGAGGAGCCTTCTCCACGAAATCAATATGGAAATGAAAACTTGGAAGGGGGCTTTCGGTTAAACTCCAATCAAAAAGAAATCCCCCGGGTCTATTAGCAGAATCATTTCATTTCCCTTTTAATGGCCAACTCACATGTCAAGCGGCCTCTAAGAAAACTCATTTATACATTATGTATACGCCATGTTGAACACACGAGATTCAATCTACGTCGCAGTCGAGTCCTCGAGGTCTGCTCGAGGATGTTAATTGGAGTCTTTCCTGCCACCCAGAAACACCTTGGGTTTTCCCAGGAAACTAAACACTCGCACAATCGGAAATACGCCTCGGGTGTCCCAGAGTTCTACATCAGTTTTAATTATAAAAATGCAAATGCAAACGAATACGTCCGAATTTCCAGTTAAGTAAACAAGAGAAGCTTTTCACCAGAAATCGATTCCCCAAATCATAACTACAAGTGAGCATCATCAGCTCAGCCGGCGGGCAATTATTTTAAAAACAATTGGCCATCCACTCCAACGGCCCCAGTAGTCCTAGCCATTAACTATGCAAATAATGTGCGGGATATAGACAAAATCGCCACAAGATTAATGTTTATTGATTTGCCGGGCAGTGATAATTTGTTACCACATCAAATTGGACGCCACTGAGTGAATTCGATTTTTCTGGCTTACTTTTCTATTTCTGGGTAAAGCCATTCTAAGAATTTGATAAGCCCTTTTGGAATTTTCTGATGCCCCCTCCCAAAAAAAGTTTTTGTGGGTATTGACATTATTAAGTACTCGCACCACTTCCCTCGCTTTTCCGATTACTTTGTGGTTTTTTGTTGGGAAATGGAAAATGAGAAAGGAAAATGGGTACGCGTCGGTCATCCATTGAGACGAAGGTGTCACATTGACGGGATTTGCTTATCAGACATCAAAGGACACCTTGCGGTGCCATCTTTCCCGGATCGTTGCCATTGCAACCCGCAGTCAAAAATTCTGGAATGCCTGGGGGCAAAAGGGAAAACCCCCTTTCAAGTTCCCCGTCCCTTGGATTTTTGGCTCCAGCCTGGTAACTAACTTTCAGGTTTATATAAATATTTTCGTTGTCTTGTTTGTCTGGTTTCGTTTGTTTAGCATTTTGGAATATTAATTAAAACAAACTTTCGTAGAATGTGAGCATTATTAAAAACAAAGCTTAGGTGCGCTGCTTTCTTTGAAACTTTTTTTGGATACACGAATAAGTTTTCGCATTTTAAATGGTACAGGAAAAACATTTGAGTTGTGTTTGTTACGGAAAAATTCTTGCCGAATAAACAAGAACATACTCTACTGGAAATGGTAGAGTTTAATATTTGTAAAATTTAAAGGCAGTTTGAGTTTAAATTTTTTTAGTGATTCTTGGCATTCACATTGTTTATTTAATAACATTACATTTGAGCTACGTAATAAAGGTTATTATTTACACTATTTGGTGAACAAGTATTTTAAGAATTCCCAAACCCTGAAATAAAAATAAGAAATGAGAAACCTTTTCTTGGACTCAAGTTTCCTGTCACTAATAGACGCGGATGTCGTCAACCGCAATCGAACCAAGCTCAAACGAAAAAACAAGAAAGGAAAGCTAACTTCGGGCGGAGCCGATGTTGAAATACCCTTGCAGAATATTCTGTAAATTATATTCTCCAAAATTATTCATATGATGCATTCTTAACACTCATAAAAAATCCCAACTTCCTAACTTTAAAAACACCAAAGTTATGGCATTTTCAATCGTTCAGTTATAGGATATAGTCGGCCGATCCTTATGAAATTTTGTAGGTTGGATTGATTGGTCAAATATAAAACCCTTAGAAAATCCCAACTTCCTAACTACAAACACCAAAGTTATGGCCTTTCCGATCGTTCAGTTATATGGCAGCTATAGGATATAGTCGGCCGATCCGGCTCGTTCCGACATATATACTACCTGCAATAGAAAGACAACTTTTGGGAAAGTTTTAAGCAGATAACTTTAAAACTGAGGGACTAGTTTGCGTAGAAACGGACAGACGGACGGACAGACGGACATGGCTAGATCGTCTCTCCTGGTGATGCTGATCAATAATATATATACTTTATAGGGTCGGAAATGTCTCCTCCACTGCGTTGCAAACTTTTGACTGAAATTATAATACCCTCTGCAAGGGCATAAAAAATGTATTTAAATATTGATGAATGAAAGAGGAGCAGGCGAACTTCAGGGAAGCCAGCAGGAAAGAAAATGTATTAAGTAGGGTCCATAATACGGGTGATTCCTAGAAATGTCTTTGTTTCGGGATAAGATAGAATCCTTTAAATGGATGCCCTTGGGTCCTGGGACGAAGCATTACCTGGATTTACTTTTCAAAACTTCAAAGGACACTGGTCCCTCAGGAAGCGGCAGTCTTCCAAGTAAACATTGTTTCTCTTCATTTCCCCAAAATTAGCTGGAAATGAAAACGAAACCGAAACGAAAGAGAAACTGAAACTAAATGAATATCGAGCGGCAATAGGCAACAAAGCGGAGCAATAAAAGCCCTTGGAAAACGCAAAACAGAGCAGACTCAATCCCACAACCCAACCAGACCGAAGTCAACCTACTTTTGGACGCAACAGACTACGACAGAGTCAAGCGAATATTCTATTTGTACCATCTAACTGCACATTCCGAAAAATACAGCTATACTAACATTAAACTATACAATATACAAATACGTTAAAAATTTTAAATTTTATTATGCTTTAAAACTTAAATATTTTATTGAAATTCTTTTTTTTTTAATTATTATACCCGTTACTCGTAGAGTAAAAGGGTATATTGTATTCGTGCAAAAGTATGTAACAGGTAGAAGGAAACGTTTCCGACCCTATAAAGTATATATATTCTTGTTCAGGAGCACTAGCCGAGTCGATCTAGCCATGTCCGTCTGTCCGTCTGTCTGTCCGTCCGTATGAACGCTGAGATCTCGGAAACTATAAAAACTAGAAGATTGACATTTTGCATGCAGATTCTAGGAGTTCCTACGCAGCGCAAGTTTGTTTCAAAAAGGTGCCACGCCCCCTTTAACGCCCACAATCGCTTATATACGATTTTATAAATTTTAATATTTCGGAAAAGTAAAAATGCAGTTTTATTGTGTTTATCAATACCTATCGAAATGTGTAAGAAATTTTTCAAATCGGACCATTCGTTAAAAAGTTATGCGTGATCAAAGTTTCTATCTCCATCTCCCTCGCACTCCCTTTACCTGAGTAACGAGTATCTGATAGTCGGGGCACCCGACTATAGCGTTCTCTCTTGTTTTTAGTCTGCTGTTTCACATAAAAAGTCATTCCCAACGATCTCAGGAAGGAACTCATTAAAAAACATTGAAAACTTTTTAAAAATACAAGATTAAGTTCCAAAATGTTGGCAACCCATTAAATCTATAATATCTAATGAGCTCAATAAAATACAATGCAAAAAGATGTGATGTCCAAGCCACTGCGTTAATATTGACAGCCTAGTTAATAACATAAACAACATTTCTGTCTGTGTATGTTTCCATTCGGTATGCGCCCAGATGAGAAGCATGGAGTGGGTTTTTTTTTGAGGAGACGGGGCGGGGAGGACCGGGGATGACCGTGTGTATGGGGGACAATTGGGCGCCTTGCGGCGGATTATTGAATTTTCCAGCATTCTCCGCTGACACTTGGCGCCTAATGCGCTACCGCTTACCTCCTTTTTTTTGTTGCTGCTGCTGCTGTTGCTCTTGTCCTTATTGCTGTTGGTTTAGACCTGCTTCCTGCGTCCTGCTCTTCCTCCTCGTCGAGCGGCTGCTGTTTACCAATTCACTGGCGTTGACAAAAATTCCAATAAAATTTGGCATAATTTACATATCTCCGAATAGCTTGGGCCAACGGGCCAAATGCATTAAACACAATACGTAAATGCGTGTGTGTGTACCCGATTTTTCGTATATTTTCCCGTAAATTTTTTCTTTCATACGATTTTCCGTCCTTTTTAGCGAGACCCAATTTATGTGCCGTTGAGCGAAAAATCAAAAACAGCGCGCGTGTTGTACCGCTTGATATATCCAGTGATTTGATAGGAGACCCACGCACTTGCAACACGCGACACACGAGCACCGGGAATTGGGGGACTCAGGGTTTTAGAGTGGGTTTTGGGGTGTACCGAGGGATAAAGCGACAGTGACAGACGACGGGCGACAGCAACTAAGATGAATGTCAATAAAAATGATTTGGCTCTCCACTGCAGTTGGTGTTTTCTTTTTAACTCCCCTAATTCCTTTTTTTTTGCTTTCGGTTTTTTTCTCTCCGTTTTTTCGGTCTGTCCCGAGTTGCTGTGATTTAATTATAAATCGCAAACGAAAGTCCTGAAGACAGAAGAGCCGGGAAGAGGTTTTCTCGCCACGCGAAGAATCCGTACTAAAGATACAGATACGGGTTGCGAATTGGCAAGGCAAATTTCGCTACAATTCATCTCACAGCAGGGCTGCTGCGCAAAATCCGGGAATCTGCGCCTGCGCCGCTCTTTCTCCGCTTTCTCTCCCGACTTTCTGGACGCTCTCTTTATCTCTCTCTGCTTTCTCCCTTATAAATATGTCTGTGTGCCACGCTCGTTGGAATGCTATAAAAAAGGAAACGTTAGAATGAAATGAAAATGTAGCATAATTTATGACTGCATCGTCTTTTAAATAATTGCACGCACACACACCTACGAACCAACACACTGCCCTGCGTTTTAAATATTTACATCCACTCACCTGACGACCCTTACCCCAAAAACACCCGACCCCTAATGGCTATGTAAATATTCCATTTTTTAATTTTATTCGACTTTTTAAAAATTCTGCCAAATTGGTTAAGTGTCAATGACATTTCGTCTTTTTACAAAAATTAAACGACACAAGATTTACGGGCAAATTAAATAAATAATTTAATATTATACTTGGAGGATTTTCCGATCAATTTTTCGATTGTTCTTCTTTAGGATAATAATAAAAATTTGATCAACGTTAAATTGAATGAAGATTTTTAGGGAATCGAATCACAAGTCTTTAGAGGTATGAAACTTTGGAATCCGATAAAGTTTGGTAAAGTTATGGACTCTCGAAGACCAATTTTGAGTCACTCTATTACAAGTCATCGGGAAATTAGAAATAACTAACATGAAAATGGATCAAAAATTTGATCAACGTTAAATTTGAAACTTTGAATGCAAATGAAAATGTGTCAAGAAATGGATCAAATTAAAATGCAAACTCTTACAAAAATTAAATATTATATATACGATTTTTCGATCACTTTTTCGATCGTTCCAATGGGTCAACATAAAAATAAAACAAGAGAGAACGCTATAGTCGAGTGCCTCGACTTTTAGATACCCGTTATTCAGCTAAACAACTTAATATAAATATGCCTTCTTGTATGTTTTTCGCCGCTTGAATTAGCACCTTGGCCAGCTGTTCCAAAGTCATCCGTTAGATGGCGCTATTGTATTGCGCCATCTACCCCAAGACATTGGTACCACGGGCCATGAAAGGCGGAAATGTAGGCGCTAGCCAGGCTTAAGCGTTTAATGGGTTTTTGGGCGTTAGAGTGGGCGTGGCAAACTTTTATTAGGCCAATCGATAGGCATTGACGAAACAAATACATATCAATTAAAATTTTCATAATAGCATCAAAACTGTGGCCACAGCTTGTGGCTTGTGAGCGTCAGAGGGGGCGTGGCACCATTTTGAAAAAAACTTGCGCTGAGTAGGAACTCCTAAAATCTACATGCAAAATGCCAATCTTCTAGCTTTTATAGTTTCCGAGATCTCAGCGTTCATACGGACGGACAGACAGACGGAGAGACGGACAGACGGACATGGCTAGATCGACTCGGCTAGTGATCCTGAACAAGAATATATATACTTTATAGGGTCGGAAACGCTTCCTTCTACCTGTTACATACTTTTGCACGAATACAATATACCCTTTTACTCTACGAGTAACGGGTATAAATATAAAGAATTAATCTTAAAGTGATAATAAAACCTTAGTATTATAATATTACTAACTAATTAAGTACAATGCGAAACACCTAACGCATTGGGCGGTATTTAAATTTATATCAATAGATTTTTAAAATATATTTTATTTAGGCTTATATCTGTATAATATGAAATTGCAACCCCTCATCTTAACTATTGCAAACATGAATAATTAATATTGGCAAATTTTATTATGAATTTACCTCAACGTGAAGCCACTTCATAAGTAATTGTTTTTAATTGTTGGCCTCTTGTTAAAGCCACTTGATGAGTAATTGTTCATTATTGGCCAGTTCAGATTGGCTCTCTACTATTGCTTTCATGATGAAGGCTGTGTTCAAATCATTTCATGGGCCTCTAGGGAATGCGTCGCTGTTGTCATAAGCATTTGAAAAAATGAAACTGGGTAACTAAGAGACTGGAACATTGTCATGCTTTACTAAAAATTTGAAGTTGGTAAGAGAGAATTTATGTGCCCCGATCAGAGTTCGACGTTGTTTAGATTAGAACCTGATGAAGTGGGCAGATCGACATCGCTGGGCGGCACAAAGGTGCCCATGGTAAGGACACTTTCCTGCTTAGCGCACAGCTTAAGCATCTCGGATTTGAGTTTGTCTAGGATGGCATAGTTGGGCTGATTCACAGCTGCTTTGCTTTGCAGCACTGTTATCTCCTGTTCCTCTAGCTTCTTCTCTTTAAAGGTCTTTATCGAATTGTTGCCATAGAGGCGGAGCAAAGAACCCCAGGTCTGGATGTGCGGATGCAGGATCTGCAATAAAGGGTGTTTAAACAGAGATTATAGAGATAATCATTTACTACCTGGAGGATAGCCTGTGAAGCCAATTGCTTGCCTTCCCTCTTGTTTTTACAAACTACTTTGGCAGTGTGCTTGCCCACGGTCATGGTAAACTCATTCTTGTTGTTCGCCGTGCGATTGATCTCCTGGTTAATCTGCACATCGCTGCCGTAGTTGCGCTGTAAACAAGTCAGCAGAATGGCATTGGGAGAAGGTTCCGTCGTCTTATTGCAAAATTCGGTGACTCGTGGATCCTCAATGCGGATGTCATCGAAAACCTACAAGGAATTGCATTAACTTTAAGAAACATGTGAATAAAAAATGTGATAAATGATAATAATCATGATGATGAATGAAATCAAGCTATAAAGTTAATTATCTCGCTTACAGACAGATCGCTCTGGGCTTTCTTAGCGGTGCCACTCTTTTGGTCCTTGTTGTTGCCCGTTATCTTGTCCTTGACATCGGGAATGAGTATTTCCAGCGTCTCCCGGGCTGCCTCCGACTTGGCCTGCTTTTTGCTGGTACCATAACCCGTTCCGTACTTAAGATTATTCACCGACACGGTGGCCGAGTAAGGCGTTGCTGCATTCTGTAGCTCCTTGAACTCATAGGTAGGCTGCGTTTTCAGAGCATGCTGCACATACTCGTGTAGAATGCAGACGAAGCTCTTGCCGTTGGGGTTCATGATCCATTCCTTACGACCACGCGAATTTGTTGATCCTTCGCCGGCCGCAGCCAAAATGGGAAATTTAATGAGTTTAGTGCCATCAGGCAGTGTGGGGCGTTGAATATTCTTGATGTGCTTGCGATTTTTGGTGAACTTGCGACGGGCATTCCAACTCCTAAAGCGCAGCACACGGATTACCTTGAACTTGAACAGTTTTTGACAGTAGGTGTTAAGTTGTTCCGGTGTTATGGACTCCTTTTGGGTATTTTCGTTAACCGTGACGATTTTGGCAGCTGGCATTATAGCAGTTAAGCCCTCTGGGTGGGATTTGGGGTCGCAACTGCTTTCGTTGTTCTCTTTTCCCTCCACATCCATGGGCTCTGCCAGTGGAGCTGTTGCACCTGTTATGGGACACACAGTTGCTTGAGGAGTCCCATCTGGTTTCTGCTGCTCCGCCTCCGACTCCTCGTCCAAGGCCCGCATGTAGTTGAGGCAGGGAATTGCTCCCAAGGGCACGGCATGCTTGCGGGCACTTCCCGTGCCAAGGAAATAAGGTCGGGAGGCACAACACACGCGGGTTTTACGGTGCAGGAAGAGCGGCATGCCACTGTTGTGGGTCACCTGCACCCAGCCCTCCGGCAGCACTTCAAAGTGGTTCAGACGCTTTTCTAAGAAAGAAAAGAGTTGGTCATCTTGTATCCTTGGATAAGTAAAGAACAATAACCTTCGAGCACAGTCTTAAACCGCTGCTCGTACTTGGGCTGCTTGGACTCGCGCAACTCGTCGGGCAGCTTCTCATCCAGCAGATTCTCGATCTCCTCGTCATCAAATTCCGAGGAATCGTATTCGTCGCCGTCGCCATCCGCCGCCTCCTCCTCTTCGTCACCTCCTTCGCCGTACCTTCCACCCTGCTGTTCGCTGGTGTCGTCTGGTTGTCATGTAAAAAGATACAATCACTGTTTAGATAAGCCTTCTGTTTGTCTGGGAAATGCGAAACCCATAAAGTACATTTTTCCTTACTTTAATTCTTAAAGTGCAATTTAAATTCGGAAAACATTAAAGATCTAGATATGTAGTTCGATTACCACACAAGCAATAGGTTTTATTAAAGCTGACATAAGAAAGAAATTAATACTGACTTTCTCCGCTTAAATATTAATACTCGTAGCATTTTTAAGTCATATAAAGCGACTAATTTAGATAGCTTTTAAGTTTTAAAGCTATACTTTCTTCACCGGTTATACCTGAATTAGCTGGGCAAGCCAGTCGGATAATCGGTATCATGCGCATGGAGATGACCACAAAGATCTGCTTCCACCTGCCTTACAAGAATCTAAAGGAACACTGAAGCTGGTATTTCTTGGTTTACCTGACGGCTGCCACCTTCATCAGCATCCCGTATTTGCACAATGATAGACCTTAAAGATCTCGAGATAAGGAATATGCCTGCACAGGCAGAACATAGGAAACATTGTTATCCAAATGGTATAATGTGTAAAACTATTATAATAATATTATAGTTTTTAAACTTTTTCGTAATTGCGAAATAGACAATTGTTTTGGAAATTCTAATGTATTATAATACATAAAATGGTTGTATATTTATTAATATTAAATTAGACTAAAAAACAAAGGTTTTTGTATTCCACATCGCAATGAATACAAATTCGCCACTCACCTGACTCCTCATCCTCGTCGCTATTAGAGCCGACTTCATCGAGGACTTGGAACTGACGGAGTTGCTGATCCATTGGTTCGTTCTGGAGCTCGTTGTCCCGGGTCTGTCGCATTTCCTCGATGGCGCTCAGAGAAAAGCCGGCCACCTTTAGCTCCTGCTCCTCGTCCTCCAGCCGGGGCCTCTTGCGATCCTGTCTAGAAACGGGACAATCGGCCTTCACCTTCTCCGCCATTGTGTGGTTGAGTCTAAATCTGAAGGGGTTTAATTCGGACTGATCGGAACTATGGGTACCAGTGCCTAATATTGCTGCCTCGGGGCCAATCTCGCCAATAACCAATACTGAGAGCATCCAACGCCTTGCAATTGATTTCTCATTGGAAGTGCCACATTGGTTAAGCCAGAAGCCCCCGCCGGAAAAGTCTGCGACTGCGACCGCGACCCCAAGCACTTTCTCGATTTACAAACGTTGCTACTTGCTGCGTCTTTCGCGATGGATTCTGCCTGGTCTGTTGGACAAAATGCCAAAGCAAAAGCTGCGCAATTATACTTTAACTTCAAGTTCTTAAATAACGAGTTATTTTAGCAATACCAAAAAAACAGAACAAGCACCACATGCAGCTTTGCCAGAACAGGGGCTAGATAAGCACTTTTTCAGGTTGGATTTTTATGTATTTTCGGGTATTTTTATCTTCCGAAGAAATGCGGTAATTCATATGATCTATATTTAAGCCGCTTTAATCACTTCTTGTACGTTTCTATTTTTTTCGCAAGGAATTTTGCAGGTAAGGACGCCTCTAATTTATTTACTGTAAAACAGTGTGACCAGGTTCGGTGCGGTGAAAAATATTTGTTTTACATTCAAAATTTAACTTGATTTTTAAATCATTAAAAATTTCGAAATCTAATTTGGTGTTTTTTAATTTAACAGTACTCTCAAAAGAGCTTTTCGAAAATTAAAATTTAAGATGACAAATAAACGGGAAAGTAAGTGGAATCTATATCAAAGATATGTATGGCTTCTATAAATTAGTCACATAGCATTATCAAAAATGTGTTTAAATTTAAATTATTTATAACATTTTAAAAGTCTTTCGATCTCTGCAATAAATGTTAGTTAAACTTATCATTAAATTAAATAATTGTTGGGCCAATTATTCATTTTTTTACAGTTTGTTTGTTAACTTTTTAATACTTTTTCCATATTCTCTAGATCAAGATCTAGACTGTAAAGTCTAGTGTGGACAATAAATGGAAGGCCGAATTGATTAGCCAGCTTGTGTCCACGAAACTAATACGTCTTTCTAATAATAAAACAATTAATTGATCCACATTACATTCTCGAAACGATCAAAACTAATCAAAATTTAAAACGACATAAAGCTAGGGTTCCCATGGGAAAATTGGAGTTGTTTAGCTACCGCTTTCTAGCACCGTGTCCACGTCAAGTTCCAGAACCTTGTCCACATCCTACTGGGCGCTCGTGGTGTGGGCGTGGCCCTTGGAACGGAAGTGGGCTAGCAGATGGGATCGCCGGAGAAAGGAGACTTTGCAGGCTTCGCAGCTATGAATGTAATATAATGCTAGTAACCTGTCGGACATTCAAATAATATGTGATCTCACTGAAAGGCTCGTACTCCGGTGTGACTGAGCATGTGGGTGCGGAGTTTGCCGCTCATGGCGAAGCTTTTATCACATTCGGTGCACTTGAATGGCTTAATATTTGTATGACGGCTGAAAATATTACAAGAAATTTTAAGATAGTAAATAAATAAAATAAGGAATTTATCCCCTTACATTCTCTCGTGCTGAATGCGTCCGCTGGAGTTGTTGAAGGACGCCTCGCAGTAGCGGCACGGATATGGAGCAGCGCCCGCGTGCAGTTCCTGATGGCGCCTTAGCAAAGTGGCGGTGTAGAACTTTTGCGGACACCGGTCACAAGCGAATCCCTTCACGCCAGTGTGGCGCAGCAGGTGCAGCTTGAAATTGCTGGGACAGGAGAAATGCCTGCCGCATTGCTCGCAGATGCACTCCCTTTTGCGGCGCTCCCGTTTCAGGGCCACTACCTCATCTTCTGTGAGCCTGTCCCATTGAGTGCGCGGTATGTGGCGATTGGTGTCCACAAACTTCACGGATGTGCAGGCAGTGGATGTGGTCTTAGATGGGGGTCTTTCCTGGGGCTGTCCCTTCTTCTGGAACATTTTCAGGGGCCGTTCCTCCTCCTCCAACGGAGATTCCTCCAGCGGAGGTTCCTCCAGCAGTTCGTCTATAATCTCGATTTCCGTGACTTCTTCAGCAATCTCGATGTCTTCCTTTTGAACAGCCCCAAAGGACTCGTTCAAATCTATGACATCCATGTTGCTGGGACTGCTTTGCAGCTGTTTTTGGGTGAGAATCACGCGCTCCCGGAAGGAAACCGCTTCCCGCAGGTCCATTTCGCAGAGGGCGCACATAAAGACGGGTAACTCGTCCTCCGATCCCTCCAGCAACTGTGGATAATCCACATTTCAGTTGAGGAAAAGATCAAAAATGCTGCAGACCCAAAACCATCAGAATTTTCTGAACGTTCTGCGGTCGCCGGAAATGAAAACCCCACTCACAAACAAACCCGTTAGAACCTCGATCTGGTGCAGCGTTACAGAATCGGGCTCCTGAAAAAGATTCTTGGGTGTCGAACAGAAGATAAATTTGCCGCACGTGCGGCAATTACGAGCCGACATTTTAAAAACCTTAATTTGTCTGCAATTTCGCGTTTTGCATTTTAGTGGTAACTTGGAGCTGCCAGATCTTTTTATTTTGTAATGCAACACAACCATCTGTTTTGTCCGCATTATGGGAGTTCCAAAACAGATTTTGTTTTACATCAAAAAAATGAACCAAGAACCAGTTTTGATAACATATAATATAAAAAAAAAAAAAAATATAATAAAATATATACCTTTTGAAATCAATATTACTTCCATATATTTATTTATGCGTGACTATTTTATTTTGAGAATTATCTTGATTTTAATTATATTTCTAAGGAAAACAGAATTTCCATTCAAATAATATTTTTAAAGTTTTTATAACAATCTAAGCGAATTTTCCAATTTTTTTGAATGTGATAAATGTAATATGAAGAATAACGTGGTTTTGAAATTGTCTAAATGGCTACAACAAGATAACAAAATTCAGGCAAACATTTGTACAGTTTATGGGACATTAAATTTTAACACATCTGATCTGATAATAGGCAGTCAAGTAATATCGTTAAAAGTTCTCCTGATATATTCTTAACCATGATTATATATCATTTCATTAATAACTAAAATGAATAAACGCCTATAATAATTGAATATTGATATAATTGAATTTGGGAAACAACAATATAAATATGATCAACAAACAAAAATCTATTGAGTATTAGATTGATTTCTTTCTGTAAGTAACATGAAAAGTTATCTAAAATTTAAAACAACATTTTTTTAGCCTATTAAGAAACTTGTAAGTGATTGGCAATAATTATCTCGTTTTCAATTCTGTGGATATATATAGTAGCAAAGACCAATATATTTATTGGTCTTTAAGACCAATATATTTATTGGTCTTTGATAGTAGTCTTATCTCGCTTACACCCGGTGTGATTCGGCACTACGTGCACTGCCGTCAACGGTGATGAATACCGCTATTAAAAGCCTTATTGACGTAAACAAACCCCAAACGTAACAAATTTTCCCACATTGTTGAAGTTTTTCCGAATTCGCATATCTCACAGTATGCACCTGAACGAGAAGATTAAAATACTTGGTCATAGGATTATCCTGGTGCCCTACGAACCCCGCCATGTAAAAAAATACCACAATTGGATGAGCAACGAGAGGCTGAGGCAGTTGACCGCCTCCGAGGAGCTGACATTGGACGAGGAGTACCAAATGCAAAGAAGTTGGCGCGAGCACAGCGACAAGCTCACCTTTATTATCCTGGATGCTGATATCTATTCCCGCGATCAGGACGAAATAGCCGCCATGGTGGGAGACACGAATCTCTTTCTGCGCACAGATCCGGATACAGATCGCCAGGTGGCGGAGGCGGAGATAATGATAGCCGAGCCCAAGGCGAGGGGCAAGGGACTCGGACGGGAAGCCATGCTCGTCATGCTCAAGTACGCTCAAACCCAGTCCCAGCTGAAACTGGACGCATTCGAAGTCAAGATCGACATGGACAATACCACCTCCCTGCATTTATTCGAGACTTTTCGATTTGTGGAGACGGGTCGAGTGGAAGTTTTTCATGAGGTCACCTTGGAACGCCAAATTACTCCAGATTGGATCAGCTGGCTGGACCAACAGGTTGAACTTCAGATCGAAAGCTATTAGAGGAACAAGCCCAGTTTTGTTAAACTTCCTTTGTCTATAAAATAATTTCTTTTAATTATAAGTTGTAGTTATATAAGCTTCTAAACATCATTATTGTGAGATAGGATTGGGAAGTTAGTCAGCATCATAAATTAAAATGTATATTTACGATTTCAAAATCCCTACAAATTGAAGTCTTCTGGGCTTAAAATATTTAATGCATCCAATCGGGCTTTCACATTTTCATAGGGTATATTTTTAGCACTGATCATAAAAAAATGATTAAAAACGAATCAGTTATTTCAATTCGTTAACCAATAATCACTGATAACAGATAGTTACCGAATAATCATTTTCAAAAGGGCACTTTCATATTAATTTTTTTCTCTGTTTATTAGACTTATGATAAAACTACTTGTTTCGCTTGCCTTATTTATGTTGCATTTTACATCATATGTATGTATTTATGGGTGCATCAATGTTTATTTTGTTTCGCCTCGTGGCCTCTATGATTGTAATGCTGTGTATGCTTCTTGTCGTGATTTGGGTGGCATGAAATGGGCAACGAACACTTGCCGCTTGTCAATTATCTCCAGAGTTGCGAGTGGATATATCTAAATACAGTATATAAAACTAGATGCTTAGTGCTTTACAGCTGCATACTTAAGACTGCTAACTTGTTTCAATTTTTTATAAAAATCATTATTGAATAATCAAAGGCAAACATAATCGTAAACAGAATTGCAAATGAAAAACCGAAAACCTGCCAATAGCTGCCGGATAGCTGCTGCTTTAATTGAGTCCTTAACATATATGTGGGCCGAAAATAAATACGGATTAGGCCGAGGCACGTGGACCATCGATGGGCATGGCGTGGAGCACTTCGTCCAATAGCTGAAGAGCGCGATGCAGATGCACCTCAATCCAGCAGGGCGTCTCCTTGATCGACTGGCGTGGGTAGTCAGGTCCCCAGCCCTTGACGAAGCTCAGTCGCAGGATGCACAGTCGACGCAGATCGTCTACGCCAATGCCAGCCGCTGCAGTCATGCCTGAAAACGGCAATTTAAGTGATTAGTTGACTTTGTTCCATAAGTTTAGACGCGAAAAACTCACTCCTGCCGCCTCCGCCCATCTGCTGATTGGCTACTCCGGCCACGGCTGCCGCCTGAGCTGCTGCAGCTGCCTGAGCATTGGTGGCCAGCGAGTGCATCTGCTGGTGGCACTGGCGCAAGTCAAACACCTGTGACGAACACACAATTATTATTAAATTGATCACATTAATCACATTCCATAACCCACCTTAATACACGCCGCCGGGTAGATCTTGTGCACTGCATCGCCAGGTGTGCGTCCCGCCTCGCGATCCAGGTAATAGCTTTGTACGAACACAGAGTTGTCGCTGAGGCAGCGTAGCCATACGTCGCCCTCACCACGCAGATCCAACTGCACGCCCTTGCCGATGTGCAGCCTACAACGAGTCCTCCAATTAATCCCTGCTCCACGAGTTGTACCCAAAGTTATCCACTCACCTGGCACGTTCCGACTGCTCGGTGCGATGAACATTGCTGAGTGCGCCCAAGCAGAATCGATTGCCTCCCGAGGGATCCACATAGCCATCGATAATGACATTCGGTTTGGCCGAGGGCACCTTGAACGTCTCGCCCACCTGGGTATCCAGCTCGAAGTAGGCGATGGAGCACCAGTATTCCGGAGGCGGTTGGCGCGACAGTAGTCGTGGCTGTTGCTGTTGTTGTTGCTGCTGCGGAGGCGTCTGTTGCGGGGAGCCAAGGTCACCCGGCAGCGATGAGTTCCCTGAATACATACAATTCAAATCCAGACAGCCATACATATGCATAGACTTGACTTACAGAATCCTCCTGGTAAAGAACGCGGATCGGGGGGCTGCATGGACTGGGTGTATGTGAGGGTGTTAGGTCCTGTCCAGGTGCCAGCCGCACCGCCTCCTCCGCCGGCCTGAGTCCCAGCAGATCCAGCATTGGCCTGCACTCCGGTTGGAGGCTGCTGTTGCGCGGTGGGCTGAGCTGCACCAAAGACTCCGCCTCCTCCAACGGGGGCTGTGACCGCGGATCCCGCCTGTGATACATAGCCATTCTGCTGGGCATGGACGGGCGTACTATTCGATATACCTGCACCGGAACCTTGCATTTGACTTCCAGGTGGCTGTCCATAGTACTGACCTCCAGTAGCGGCGCCTCCGCCGGCACTGACCGCTCCATTGGGTACACCCGCCTGCTGTTGCTGTTGTTGTTGCTGCTGCTGCTGTTGTTGCTGCTGCTGTTGCATGGCCAGAGCGGAGGAGGAATCAGTGGGAGAATTCGCCTGGGTATGGTGTACCCCATTGCCCTGGGGATTCTGAGCCTGTTGCGGCGGCGGTGGAGGAGCCATCACGGGACCAGGATTCATGGGGCCAGGCATGCCTGACATTCCATGAGGTACGGCTGAAAGTAAGGTGAGAAAAGCGAATTTAAGTTAGGGAAAAAGTGTGATTCAATAAAATTAATATTTTCCCACTGATCAAATCAATGCACTTGGTCCCAGGAAGATGGAATTGTATAAAAATGATCGGAAACAATCCTTACAAAGCGGATGAGCAGCTGCCTGTGATTGGGCCTGCTGCGGGGGCTGAGGGGGTGGTTGCGTCTGCGGCTGTTGTTGTGGGGGCTGACCGAGTCGCGGGGGAGGTGGCACCATCCAGGAGCTGCGCGACCCAGCAACACCATCCTGCGGCTCAATTTTAGGTATTGTGCGGCCGCTGGGAAACATTGCACTCATGGGATTGGCTTCGCCAACTGAACAAAGTCAACAGAAAAAGACCAAAAAGAAACAAATGTAAACAATGATATTATAAAGGGAAAAATAACTTAAGAAAAAAATTATAAAATTATGAAAATAAATATTACAATTAAGGCAAGTTATGATACTCCATAACTTGGCTTTCGTAACTGAGTTTAAGATATATATATATAACAAAATTAAAGAAACTAAAGAAAATATAAGTAGAGAATTGTGCGCCACTCTACGAAGCTGTTGGTCCCCTAATAAGAAATTCCTAAACAAAGTCCTTTCTTACCATATTCAGCCGGTCCCTGTGGATATCCGTAGCCGCCAGGACCCACCATTTGCGTGGGGTGGTGTTGTATGGTGCCGATGTCGTTGCCATCTATGTCCATGCCGCCCACCAGCGGACCTGCTGAGTATTCGTCCTTTACAAGGCGACTGGGACCTGACTGCAAGCTCAAACCGGACAGGTCGATGCCCGGGGAGACGACTCGCTCGTAGTGGTAGGGATTCACGCACACCGAGTCACACTTGAGATCGAAGGCGAAGGCGCAGTACTTTACGTGCTTAAGCTCGTTTTTGTGCAGGTCCGGCCAGCGCCAAATCCGGGCATATATAACGTGCGGAAAGCCCTTGCGACCGGCGACCTAGAGTGAAAAATGGAAAATGGTGGAATTAAAATTGGCCTTTAAAAGGACTATTTGGTTTAAAGGGAACCTAGAATTTATTTTCCCTACTTCCCCCCATAAGCTACCCAATATCTGTATCAGAAAACCGGAAAATAGGGGAACAACTAACCCAGACACTTATCTCCGATAAGAAGATGTCCCACTATCGACTACCTGAGTAACTTATCCGCACTTCCGGGAATCCATCTCACCTGCAGTCGACCGTCGAGGGTGCGCTGAATGGTCACGCACTTGCTGGGATGGGCTCCATTTGTGGTGATGGCCGTGATCAGGGAGTCCAGTTCGTCGCGCTTCTCCTTAAGCTTCTTGACCAGCGACTCGATGGCCCGCTTAGCGAATCCCTCACTCTCTCCGCCCTGTCGGTGGCACATCAGCGAGTGGACGATGCTCAGGCAAGCGTCTGCCGATGTGGGGGCGTTTGAGGGAGGCGGAGGCGGCATTTGCACCATGTCCCGGACAATTACTGCGAATAAGGGGTGCAATTAGTTGTGTAAGGGAAGGGAATTATGGGCTCTATGTACCACTCACAATATTTTAAAAATATGAATGCTTCTGGTTTTATGGCTTATTTAATTTTTTATTTTTTACAAAAAAGCAAAAAACTATTTAAAATTTGGTATATTTATTTTTATAATGGATTAAATATGGAACTCCATTAAGTGATTCTTATTGGCTAAACACATTGCTGTTTGTATGCCGAAATTAAAGGAACCGTATGGTCAGTATAAGAATAAGTGGTGTTGCACATGAGTGATACGTACTGTAAAATGAAGTGACTGAATGGTGGACACATGTCTTAGGACACAAAGAGGGATGATAGAGATCGATGACTTACTGTCCTGTGGGGCTACGGCGCCGTACATGTGGGCGGCCGGACCCGCCCCTGGGCCGCCGCCCATTCCGAATTCCTGGGCGAGGCCCAGAGAACGTGCATGGGCATCCACGGCGGCGTTGTTGCTGAATCCGGATTCGGATATGGATGCGGATCCGGAACGGGGATCGGGATGAGAGTGCCTTTGGGAGCAGGCGCAATCGTAATCAAAGCCGGCGGAGTTAAACACGGGACGAAAGGGAGGGAAGAGAAACCCAAACAAAGGCGGCACGCGAATGTGAGCACAAAACAAACGGCGGTTGGCTGGCTATGTGTGCGTGGGCTTGGGGGGTGTTGCACATACACACACACACACCACACTAACACCAACACACAGAGACTTGAACTCCCACAAAGTTGGCGTAATTTCCCTGCGAAAAACTCTGCTCTTCTCCTCCTTCGCACACAACCTCACGCACTGGACACACACACCGAGCAAGTTTCCTTTTTAAATCCTTTTTAAAGACTTATTTTCACTGTTTATTCAGAAATTTCATGATTCTACATTTATTAGCGGCTTTAGAAACACAAAAGTAGAACTTTATGCCCCACAAAATCCAGTTTTCCACCCAATTCGCCTTTTTTCCTCCTTTATTTTGTTGCGGCTGAGAAGTCTGACCGTTTTGCAAATATACCAAAGTACCACGTTGCCAGATCACCATGGCCCCAAAAACGCAGCGAGGTATTTTAAAAATACAAAGATTTGGTCAGTTCTCGAAAATTTAATTTGAGAATAAGTTTATATTTTTGCAAAAAAAGGAGGAAAGAAAAGCAGAAACTGATTAAAACGCAGAGGCATCCGGGTAAGTGCCTTGAGATATTCTACACAGACCTACATTCATTTCGGGGACTGTTCCATGCGTTTAACGAACTTTTTAAATGGCTAAAAATCAATCGCCACGCGTTTTTTCTATGGATGTATAAGTGTGTGTGACGAAATTCCGGAAACTTTCTTATCTTTTAAATTGGGCAAAATCAATGTGTTATAGCTTGTGCAACAAGTTAAATTGAAGTACCCCTCCGTTCCTATTGAAAATACTTCATTTCCTAATTTTAATAGTAAAAATTCATTCATTCATAAAAATTCAATTCGAGTGGCAGGTTGTTTCTAGAAGTGCAATTGTGTGTAGAGGCCCTGAAATAGACCACCCTTCCCCCTCTCGTCATCCCAGCACACAGCATAGAAATTTCACTTAGCAACAGTAATACAATTTCCTTTCGTCGGGAAAAGCATTTTCCGAGTTACTTTCGTAACTCTGCCCCAAAAACCATTGGCTGCGTAATTTCTATGGGCGAAAAAGGGTTATCATGATTTCTACGCTTATCAAACTGCGTCTTTCAATCATTTTATCGGAAAGTAAATGTTTATATTTATGCATGTTGGAGTTTTTTTTAGCATTAACACTGATTGTGAAATATTTAGGAAGTTTTGATATTCTTATTAAAAAAACCTTTGAATAATAAAACTTTCAAACAATACTAGCTTAACTTTAAAGCAATCTAATAAACTAAAATACATTCGAGGTATTTATATTTAAAAAAAACTATAATAATTTGAACAACATTTTTTTCCTCTAATCATTTCAGAAGATTATTAAATGTTCAATAATTAGTGTTCTGGTATCAAGAAAAAAAAAATTTTGTTTTTTTCCGTTTTACTTCTTCCATAATGACATTATTAGATGTTATTGTTTTGAATTTGTTTCATCCGTATTATCGTGATAGTCTGAAAATAATCGGTGGTGCTGGTCGTAGTCCACCCGTTGATACTATCGATAGTCTTATAGATTTTTACGCTGTCGCGTATTAAGCGAAAAAGACATCTGGTAACACTGCAACATCGACTGTCGAAAACAGTCATTCGAAAAAAAACAACAAAGCCAAGAAGTACCGTTTTTAGCAAGCGCGAGTGTTTGAATGTGTGTGTTTGCCTAAAATTAGAAAATTTAAGTTTTTTAATTACTAAGTGCAAAAATCAATGCTTTTTAAAAGTACAAAGCTTTGCTAAAGCGGAATATAGAACAAAGAAGAAAAGAGGCTACGATGCACAGCTGATGGAAAAGAGTCCCAAGCACTTTTAGCCTGGTGTGTGTGGGAAAAATCGATCCGCAAACGGGAAAAACCGAAGAGAAAATGTCAGCCTAAGAAAAACAGAGTTCAAATTGTGATACAAATGCAGTACAAATTAGTTAACAACTAGCTTAAATGGCAAACGAAAAGGTTTTATAGCGAACTATCTGCCGCAAAAAACAAAATAGGCCAGAAAAAGCTGCCAATATATTCACTTATTTTCGAGTGTAACAAAGCCAAAATTTTTAACTAACAATTCATCTTAACACTCCTGCGCAACACAAAAACAACAAAATGGCTGTAAAAACGTAAGCAAAAGTCAATTTGTTTTATACGAAAAGTCAATTAATTGCAAAAAGAATTTCAAGGTTTTAATCATTTCTGTTTTTTCGTCATCCATCAGATGATTTTGTTTGTAGAAAAGAGAATAATATATTGAGGCATACATACACAATTTTTTAATTTACGTGTTTGTTCCACTTCCAGTTCGTTTCACAGCTGTTTGGCTGGTGTTTGTGTGTGTGAGCGAGATAGTGGTTTTTGGGGTCCGCTATTCATAGGTCGCTGCTTAGGGAGCAAGCGAGATAGATATAGAGAGAGGGAGGGTGGGGAAATTATGCTGCCTACACCAGTACGTGTGTCTGTGGGGCTGTGCTTTTTATGCAAGCTGTACAACATACATTTGTATAAGTTTGCCTTTGTTTAGTTACTTGCTTTTAAACGCCATTTTCGCCTAGAAAAACTATCTCAATTACCTCCCCCTATTGGCATATCTGTAGCAAGCTTAATTTAAATCAATTGTTATACCTTACAACCCCAATTTTTTTTGTTGTTCTCCCCACAATCAATGTGTTTCACTTCCAAAGTTCCTTCGCAAACACACGCATGCACGGGCTGCAAACAAAGGCTTTGAGTGTGTGTGCTGTGTTCCCATTTGGATTTTTGCTTCATATACAAGCGCACACCAATGCACCAACTTTGTTTGCAAGTGTACGTGCGCGGGCATAAAATTGCGTCAGCCAAAAAAAAAATATGTACGACGAAAAAACTACATGTTTTTGTTTAAAAAACTCTTAAGCTTAATATCAGAAGCAAGTGGTTTCTGAAACACACAGTTAACAACTGTTATTGCATTCCGTCCTATCCGCCGTTTCTCCTTTGGTAGATGACTGATTTCACCTTCATCGTTTTTATTTTGTTTTTCTGGGTCATATTTGTTGATTTCAATTTGTTGCGCAGCCGCAAACACAGAATTGCTTAATATGTTGATTTTCATATTTTCCATAGCCTCCAAAAAATACAAAATAAATACATCACAGAAAACGACCCCCAACTCACGCATACTAATGAATTAGAAGGTGAGGGTCTGTGGGTGTTGCTACTGTTCCGTTGTTTTATGTATTTCCCTTCACCCTTTCACAAGAAAAACGAAATAAGAGAAGAGAATTTACCTTAAACTCTTAGGTGGCCAAAATCCAACAAAGGATAAATTCCCTAATTCAAAACGTTCAAATTCGAAGGCTTTTGTTCAAAAGAAGTTCTAAAAACTCAAATTTCTGATGGTATTTTTTCTTATTGGAAGTTGTTAAATACTTTTTACATCAATTCTTAATTCTTAGCAAAAACAAAATCATTGTCGAAAATGGAAAAATTGAAGGCCAAATAACGAGAATTCAAGCTATTTATTGGGCTTGCTCTTGTGGTTAGGAAAAGTCGCCTTTTTACCAAAAGCCGTCTGCTTTCTACCTGTTTTTTTTTAGATTTCAGTCTGCCATGAAATTCGTGTGTCTGCAAAAAGACGACCGCCTTAAGTGAAATTTAATGCCCAGACTTACTCGAACGACAGCTGACCATCCCAAAAAAATGCCATATACCATTCATATTCCCGGAGATTTGAAGCCCAAAAAACCGAATTTAGTCCCCTTTCGTGCCAGGCGACTTTTCGAGTCCCACCCTTTTCTAATTCAATTTTATGAAAGGTGACGAAACAATTCCAATTGCAGCTGTCCTCTGCTTATTTCGCACTGCAGCTGCTTTTTTTCTGGTGGCATTTGTATGGATTTTGTGGGTCTCTAACCATGGCGATAAGATCGAATAGCTCTATCGTACCTCGCCATTACGTCATGGAATGTTACGAAATGTCCGCAAGTTTTCTGATAAGCGAGTCTTCGCATCCCCCGCCATTACTTACTATTAGGATTGCAATGTAACAGGTAATGTCAGTTAAGAACCTTGGATATTACAGTGTTTGTATGTCTGACTTGAACGTAATTGAGCCAATGCGATAACCCAAGGCTAGCCATTACGATGGTAAATACAATAGCCCTCTTTATCAAGGAAATTTCTCCATAGTTACGCTTAGAGAAATCTCAGAAGCTAGATGGTGTAACGTCTACGTCCCTGTTATTTTTCGGTACTTTGACCATCGACTGTGTTTCCTGCGATTAGCACTCGCTTATCATTTCGTTTCGGCACGCTCCTCAGACGCTCGTCGTTTCAGTGACTCCGACTTTGGTCACGTTCACTTTACGTCAGGGAAATTCTTATACTGCATTTCCGTTGATAATGAACAGTCCGAGGGGTCGCTTGAGTGCACTGCAATTTGGTAATGCGTCGACTCACACGATCGATAGATAATTGGCGAAATGCAAATCGCAAGTCCCATTGACAGATAAGTGGGACTAGCGATAGACTGATAGGGCTTAAAAACCTTATATTAAAACTATAAACTAGAAAGGCTATGAAATAACACTACACTAAAAACGGGCTTGCCAAAGGTCGATCGCCTGATAGAGCGTCACCATTTCCAAATGCTTAGTACCCGCGTACAATGCCCTCTGATCGTTTCTCTATCTATTGTCGTTTCCGTTTAAGGTCTATTTCTTTTCTTTACCGAAAAACCTTTGTTTGTTGAGGATATCGGAAGATAAGTTGCCTCGTATCGTATCTTTTGCAGCACATGCCACTGCAGCTGCTGCAAGATATTTTCATTGTATTACCCCCCGTCACTTGTATTCGGTCATTATTTAAATTGAAAATTCTGGGCTGTCACAGGGGTGGATTTCAACGCTTTTTGGGGTTGCTCAAAAGAGCCACCCCTAAGCAAAAACTGGCTTGACAATTTCCTTCTTCCGTTAATTATAGCCTACGACAAAGTCAACGTTCTTTGCACCTCTTTTACATACGAGAAAGTCAAACAGTTCAGGCTTCTTAGCGGTTGACAACGGATTTTATAGTTGGTTCAGGTTGTTTTAAAGAATAAACTATAAATTAAAGAAATATTCTTTGGCTTCTAAATTAAAGGTTACAATATAAAATGGTTTTTGTATGTAAGGAACACATTTTAATAAGATCACAAAATCTGTTATGAATCTGTGAAAACAAATGAAAGAAGATGTGGAATCCAAGATCATGTTCTGATCTGTCTCCAGTCACGTTTCCATTTCTTCCATAAAAAGATCTACTCGATCTCTCTAACGCTCTCTTTCCCGCAATCTACAGCGATCTCACTCTCTCTTTGGCTGTCATTTATTGACCTTCATCAGTCGATGACGATGATAAATGTACAATCCATTCGTTCGTTCAGAAAAAGTAAGTAAACGGAAAAAAAACAAAGCGTACGAATTAAAAACAATTGGCCAACAGTCATATGGAAAATATTTTGTTTTTAGTGGGGCCTTTTATACATATACGATCCGCACTTTCATTTTGGAAACGCATCTTCGCTTGAGGTTTTTATCTTTAGGCCGCGCCCGTACTTTCAATTGCTGTCAACGGATTTACGGTAACGCCTAGATAAAGACAAAGAAAAGCTACGGAAATATTTCACACCTGTCCCAGGTAAGCGGCCACGCCTCTGCCGCCTTCCGTCTGTTACGAAAATAGGCAAAAAGTGAAATTTTTGTGGGCTTCAGCTGGTATTTTTAACACAACATCAAAAATATGGCTACACAAATACTTTTTGTATCTGCTGTATGTGTACGTACGTGCTTTTTGCGTCAGCAGAGCGCGCGCCAAGCGACTAAAAACAACTCGCCAACTGAAAAAAAAAACACTAGGAAATAATTCAGTTGAGAAATCTGGCGTACATAACATTATTTTAAAGGAAACTGCAGTCGTTTCGAAAGCCTTGGCTAGGATCAAAAGTGCGATAACTTGTTGGTTTGCTAAAGTTTGTGTTCTTTTTTTTGTGGTTTTATTAAAATTGAGGCTTTTATTAAGAATATCTTTGCTCTGTCTTTATATTTCCTTTACTGTGAAACCACAAACAGAATATTTGATGGTCGCCAAACAGAAAAACAATCATCGGATGTTGCCAAATCATCTAATCTTCGCAATGTTTTTTAAAATATCTTATCGCATTTTGATATTTTAGCAGATACAATTTACTCTCTCCTAGTTATAACCTAGTTTCAATTATATTTATCTCTTACAGTCTCTTACAGCTCGTTATGTTGTTTATTGTTCTGCATTTTTCATTGTTTTTATGCTCAGCAAAGCGTAAAAGTTGAACTTTAGCTCTCCGCCTTACCGTTGTTATCACTTTTGTTTTTGGATGTTTGCTTCCATTCTGGTTTTTAAAGCTTTTTAAGCTCCGGTCTCCATATTTATTTTATGGTTACTCAGCAGCTTTGAAGTCGAACATTTTGTGTCGATTTTCCCCCCGTCCCTTGAAACGAGTTTTTGTGGGTGGGCGACCTTGAATTGCGGGCCCGAAGTTAGTTTTATTCGGTTGTTATAGGTTGTTTTGGTATCGGTCTTTAAAAATAGAACTGATCAATAGAAACCACAGAAAACGGAAGTCTTCTCTGACAGTTCACAAATTTATCGGGGGGTATTTTCAATGACGTTTCCCCATATCTCTCACACCCTATGTGTCGCATAACCCGCATCTGAATCACTGTATTTGGGGTATTGAAAGATGATTCAGGGCGCGGTTAAAAATGATTTCCCTGACCTTATTATGAATAAATGCCAGAGTCATCAAATTTTGTCTTTATCTTGCATTCTTAAAGTCCGAATCACTACATGTAACTTAACAACTTAAAGCCTGAATGCTTCTGGTAAATGTAAAAATACAGTTGTACTAACAGAAGTGGAATTTTGTATTTGAAAAATGCCAACAAAAACTAGTTATTTTGAAATTTGGTTTACTTAAATGGATGTGCTCGTACTTGCTTTTAGCTGCTGTTTGTTTTGCTAATAAGGAGCCTTGTTTATCTGGTTAGCCATGAAGCAGGTTAAATGCTTTAAATTGCCCTCACTTGTGGTTATTTTCGTATGCAGATTGAGGACGATCGAAATAAAAAAACGAAACTTTTGGCGCCAGTCGCCATATAATTCTTGTGATTTTCTCAATTCCCGACAATGTCTACAATTCGATTTCCTCCTTGGTACGTCTAAAAATAGCCAAGGCGGTCCCTCAACACTACCAGATACTTGGAATCTTAGACTTTCCAATCACATCTGGAGGCAATTGTTAGGGATTTATTTACGCTTGCCATTCGTAGTTCCTTAAGTGTTTGGTTTAGCTGGGTTTATGTCATATATTATCTAATTGTTTAAACTATTTGAAGTTTTGTTTTGGTTTAGGAAAGAGGAGAAAGCATAAAATGGCAGGCATTATCTTCTCTCGGGTTTTCCTTTGGTCGAATTAAACTAGCACACAATATGGCGTCGCTTTATAAATGTTTGCTCAAGTGTTTATATGTCGATGTTTTTTTTTTTTTGGTCTTACATTTGCCCAAGCTTTAATCTCGGGCTTTTGGGCACAACTCTTGTCTAGCAGATGTGTGAAGTGATATAGAAGTACTTAGGAATTTAAGTTGAGCGAATCTAATATATTGTTGTTTACCCTATTGAGATTGTTTGTTATGGCTGAAGAGTGAAATAAATTCGATTATAAATCGTTTTCTTTATAATGATTATATGAAAAATCTATAATGAAATATATATAATTTAAATTCGACAATTGTTATTTTATTTCCTGCTAATTAAATTATAATCAATTGGTAGGGTTGTTAGTTTAATGATTTGGTTTCGCTCAAAACGAGTGGACTCTAAAGTAGGAAGGTCGTTTAACAATATGGTAGACTTTTGTACATTTTCTGTTTGATCGTTTGCGTCCGAATAATTTGTATCAAAATATGTTCGTTGTGTGATTCTATACATGCTTTGATTTCTTGCAAATGGACGAGTGTCTCGATCTATTTACGTGGCTCGCCTTGAGGCCCTACATCGAAACCCAGATCCCCCTGCTTCCTATGACAACCTTGTGGTGCGCGATTTGAATAAAAATGTGTCACTGAGTAAGGTCGGATAGTCGATTTGAGTTGACCACTGCTCAAATAAAATGTATTCCAATGTCATCACGTTTATTGCTAAACTCGACGAGTGCATTTGTCCCAGTGTACAAATTTTTTTTCTGTTTTTTTTTTTTAGCTTAAACCAAAAAGTTCGTTAAACGCATTGAACACGATAGACATATTTCGAAAACACAGAAAAGGGAAGGGATGAGTGCACACAATTGCACACAATCAATTAATTTGCATGCCATTCAACCATTGATTATATTTTGAAACAACACTGTATTAACATTATAATTTCTCTGTGCCCACACACAAACAACTTTTGCAGCTCGTAAGTTTTATTTCAATTTAGCCAAAGAAAAACAAAAGCATATAAATATAAAGCTATCATAAAAAGCTGAAAATCAAAATTAGCCAAGCGCAAGAGTTTATTATCGTGAAAAGCACTGAGCGAACACTTAATAAACCATCAATATTAGCGCTTTGGACAGAAATTCATTTGGTTTTGAGTTTCTGACCATATTTTCCATTTCATTAGCGCGTCAATTGTGAGATCAGCGTACGCCAGACAAATTAAATAGTCGACTGACAGCCAACAACCATCGAAATCCAAATCTTTGGAGTTGCTAACGTTGAATTGTCCTTTGGTACACTGCCCGCAATTGTGTCGTCGTTTATAAACCATTGTAGAGGGTGTCTTTTGTTTGTTTCCCGTTTGCCAATCGTTGAAAGAATTGCATTAAGGTCACTGAGCTGCTGGAAATTTAAAAAACCAGCCAGAGTTTTTGAACAAATCAGATCTCTGAGTTCTGCGACCGGTGTGTGCAGCACAAGTAGCAAACAGATTAATTTTATTTTCGGTAGCGTTTCGATAGAGAGTCCTAGTGGTGTTTTTAATTTGGATTCCCTGAAGCGCAAGTTATAAACCAGCACGGATCTTGAGCGAAAGATTGAGAGTTACCTTAAAAAAAACTCGTTGATATCGGCCCAATTGGGAAGTGTGAGATCCGTGTTTAGCTGAAAATAAAAGCAAACAAAATTTGTCAAGGACTGCGAGAACGAAAGGACGAATCCTTCTCCTTCCCACTTCTCCTTCTTGCGATTTCTATCTGCGCCTAGTTTTCTTTTTGCAATTTCCCGACACTTTTTGCCACCAAAAAGTGTTGTTTAATCTACAACCTTAAAAACCACAACAGGTACTAGGCCAGCCCTCACAATGTCTGTCCCTGTACGCTACTCCTCTGCTGCCGCCGAATACGCCGCCGAAGTTGATTGTGAGTTGGAGAGCACTCTGCAACAGCAGCAACAGTTACACCTGCAACAGCAATACGAGTACGAGCAATACCAGCACTACCAGTACCAACGGGAGCAGGATATCGCCTACTATTGCCAGTTGCAGGCGGCGCGGCAGCAGGAGCAGTTGATGCAGCAGAGGACATCGATGTCGTCGTCGGTTATGCCAGGCCTAGCCTTGCCCCAGGACCACCCAGCCACCATCATCGCACCCCACAACAACAACGGACTCACCATGGACGCCCACAGCATCAATGCCATTCTGGTCGACGACGAGCAGCCCTCGACTTCGGCCCAGGCTGCCGCCGCTGCTGCTGCATCCGCAGGTGGATCTGGGGAAGCGGGTGGATCGGGTGGTGCTACTGGTGGGGGCAAGCTGGCCAACGGCATTAATCGCAGTGCAGAGATGCCAACTGATTGGATGAGGCTTGCGGACGAGGGCCGGTATGGGACACCGGGTGCTGCTGGTTTGGAATATCAGAAGTACGAACAACAACAACAACTGGAGGATCTGGAGCGCGAGGCAGGAGGTGCCGTCGGAGGAGCCAACAACAACTGCGAGCCGTCTTCGTCCTCGAAGAAGCTTGAAGATCAGCTGCACGCCCTCACCTCGGATGAACTGTACGAGACCCTCAAGGAGTACGACGTTCTGCAGGACAAGTTCCACACAGTGCTGCTGCTGCCCAAGGAGTCGAGGGTGAGTAAATTAAAACTTGACTTCTAAACAAGGCAGCGGCAGTCTAGCTATCTAACAAAAGCTGCTTTATTTACAGCCATTTCTTACACATAAGCAACACACCAAATAATCCTTTTATCTCATCACTTAGCGTGAGGTGACTGCCGGAGGACGAGACGGGTCCGCCTACGTACTGCGCTGCCTGAAGATGTGGTATGAGCTGCCCTCCGATGTCCTGTTCTCGGCCATGAGCCTGGTGGACCGCTTCCTGGACCGCATGGCCGTCAAGCCGAAGCACATGGCTTGTATGAGCGTGGCCTCGTTCCATTTGGCCATTAAGCAGATGGACTTGAAGCCCATCCCGGCCGAGGATCTGGTTACAATATCTCAGGTGGGTTTTTCAAAATCCCTCTAGCTTCTTTTGAAGGATACTTACATTCTTGACTCTACAGTGTGGTTGTACCGCTGGCGATCTGGAACGCATGGCCGGCGTGATTGCCAACAAGCTGGGCGTCCAGATGGGACATGCACCGATCACTTCCGTTAGTTACCTGCGCATCTACTACGCCCTCTTCCGCAATTTGGCGAAGGAAATCGGCGGCGAATTCTTCAAGTTCTACCAGCAGCTGATTAAGCTTGAGGAGCTGGAGAACCGCCTGGAGATCCTGATGTGCGACGTGAAGACCACGGTGATCACGCCCTCAACGCTGGCGCTGGTGCTCATCTGCCTACACCTGGACTTCCACATCAAGGAGTCTTACACCCGCGGCAGTCCGGAGCTAAAGCACGTCTTCGAGTACATTCTCTTCCTACAGCAGTACATGAGGGTGAGTTTTGAGATCTTTAGTACATAATGGGGACCAGTGCTAAATATTGGCTGTCCTACAGATTCCCGATCGTGTTTTCACCTGTGGCTTCAGCATCGTGTCGGGCATTCTGTCCCACTACAACGGACAGAACAAGGCGCCCTACAAGCAGCGGCTTGTCTGGAAGCTGTCCAGTCGCACGCTGCGCGTCCTGCGCCCGATCAACCGCTTCTCCTCCGACCTGCCCACCATTGAGGAAGGCATCTCCAATGCACTCGACGATGGCCTGCGTTCGAGGTGAGTTTACAATTCTGGTTTCCATGGATATTAAAAAAGGGCAACTATGTAAGCGGGTAATTTTATACTTTCAGACTTCTTTATTTTTTTATTGTATCTATGGGTGCAACAAAAACCACTAGAAATAGGAAAACAAATTAAAAACAAGAGAGAACGTTATAGTCGGGTGCCCCGACTATCAGATACCCGTTACTCAGGTAAAGGGAGTGCGAGGGAGATGGAGATAGAAACTTTGATCACGCATAGCTTTTTAACGAATGGTCCGATTTGAAAAATTTCTTCCACATTTCGATAGGTATTGATAAACACAATAAAACTGCATTTTTACTTTTCCGAAATATTTAAATTTTTAAAATCGTATATAGGCGATTGTGGGCGTTAAAGGGGCGTGAAACAAACTTGCGCTGCGTAGGAACTCCTAGAATCTGCATGCAAAATGCCAATCTTCTAGCTTTTATAGTTTCCAAGATCTCAGCGTTCATACGGACAGACAGACAGACAGACAGACGGACAGACGGACATGGCTAGATCGACTCGGCTAGTGATCCTGAACAAGAATATATATACTTTATAGGGTCGGAAACGCTTCCTTCTACCTGTTACATACTTTTGCACGAATACAATATACCCTTTTACTCTACGAGTAATAATAAAATATCAATTTTGAATGAAAAAAAGATTTTAACTACAATCTTGAGTGGTATTTTTCAGACCCAATTGTTCTGGGACCCAAGAAACTTTCCAACCACTCTTTATTTTTAGTGATTTCTGACATAGCCAACACGCGCATATATAATCTTGAATGTAAGCAAATGTGTCGATGACGATCTGAACTTTTTGGCGTAAACAAGTTTCTACAATATTAGCGATTCCATTATCAGCCACAGCAGCAACAACACAATTGTCATGAGACTGGCTGGCTCGCCCACTGCCCGCCTCCTCTATAAACTCCCCATTCTATATACGTGTTTATATAGCTATTTGTTTTTTTGTTTTCGCTGCCCTTGTTTTTACCTTTTTTTTCGGCAGCAATCTTATCGTTTCCAAATACCCGCTAGACGCAACAACAAAATACACGCACGTAGACCCCAGCGAGGGTCGCCCGAGCAGTATTTCATTATGTATAACATATACATTATATATGAGGGTGTGTGTATATCAATATTTTGGCCGTCCTTGAATTCTCACATTGAACTTAGATGTGCATGTTTCAATGTCATTGAATTTCTATTTTTTGCCTTAGCTGTTTGCTTAATGTTCAAGCTTTCTTTCCCTTAAATGCTATCTTATCGCTGATATTGTTTTTTCGGTAATTCTAAAAATTAGTCATACAAATTTAAGAGAGTTCAATGCACTGTTTCGCGAACTTTGGGTTCGAGTTGCACCTGAGCAAATGCTTGGCAATTATCAGCTGATTTTCGGGGGAGGCCTTGATTGCAAAAGGGGTCTTCAACTTGAACTCGTTTTGTTAATTGATTGTCCGATTGTAAAGCCATAATCAAGATTGTTGGCAGGTTGCCACTCACTCTGAATCCTAAAAAATTTCTTGGGCGCTATTGTTGTTTAACGAAAGTTTTATATAAGAGCTAATTAATTAAAGGGAAACAAAATGAGAAGCCATTTCCAAAGTATATCAAAGCAATCGTAAAGCTGTTTTACAAATTTAGTGATTACTATTGGATATTTGAGATATGTGATATAAGATAAACTGATTTATCTTTCTTATTAGAAAAGGTTTGGCTTTAATTGTACTAATATTTTCGATTTTATGCTTTCTTTCTTTGTAGAACCGAGAGTATTAGCTCCGAGGAAGAGGAGGACTGGCCAACTTCACCCATAATTCCAATTTTCGAACAATGTTAGTATCCAGCGGCCAGCAGAAGACTAGAGACAACAGCTGGAGAACTAGAGCAGCGGATAAAGAAACCATCAACCAGACGGCCACGCGGCACACATTCAATGCCCCTGGGGGCCCCCAATCTTTCAGAAGATCAGGCACTAGACATATCCCCATCAGAAGCAGAGAAAGAGGAACAGCAGCCGGAGCAGAAGGAGGAGGTCCTCGAAGAGGATGTGTGTCCGTGAGATCGTTCCGCGTGCAAATGTAGTAGTGCTGGTTGAGGTAGAGTGTGTATATTTTGCTAAAGTGCATCATAATTCTTTTGGCATATACACAAATGTGTATTTGATGGCGCTGGTTCTAACATTTAAGAAACTATTGAGATACGGAAATATGGGTGGAAAGAAGGCAATAATCCACGCCCTACCCTTTTGAGAAAGTTGCCCAAGAGTAGCGCTCCCCCACAATTTTTTCAATTTATTTGCGTCAGACAAAAAAATACGTGAAAAAAAACAAAAGCAAAAAAAAATTATTAAAAAAATTAAAAAGAATGCTGCGGACCATCATACAAAAGATTGATGCCGTTCCGGATCATTATTCGAGATCAGTGAGAGAGAGAATACGATTTGAGAATTGCGAGCCCACGCCGAAATCCCGAACATCTGGAATGGGGCAGCAGTTTTTTGTTGGTTGCGCTTGAAACCTTAAAAAAAAATTCAAAAAATCAGAAAACAAAAAGAAAAACGAAAATCTTTTTCAACAGACCCCCTAAGTTTGTCGTAAACACTATGTTCTCTATGTTTGTCCCACTCTTATCAGTTAATTTAAAAGCCCCGAATCAATGGACCCAAAAAAACAACCACAAAAAATCATAAAATCTAAAAAAAAAGTACAAAAGTTCTTTATGTATAGACCGACTTAAAAGATAAGTTTAACAAAAAAAATCAACAAAAACAAGGTCAGATCAGATTAATCAGTAATTTTAGCCGCGCTCAAAAAAAAAATATAAAACAAACACTATAGAAAAACTAAAGTATAATTCGCCGCCTGTATTGACTAAAAACTCTTAACAATAATAATAACATTAAACAAAGATGCGATGAATCCACAATATGTAGTGTGTGTCTAGTAGATTTTTCTCTGTATATTAAAAACGAACTCAATTTCCGCCCTAAAAATCAAACAAAAGCACGACAAATGCAATCTTTCATTATTTTACACAGCTAAGTAAATTTGTTATTATTACACAATTGTTTATCACTTGAACAATCAATCAACTTCAAGGCGTTGAGATTTAGTTCGAGTACCACGGTGATCCCTTTTTTATATTATACCTTTACATATAATACACGAGCTAATTCTTCTTTTTTGTTACGTAATATTATTTAACTTATTAAACAAATTGTAAAACGAAATCCATTCTTACGTTGTACCATATGAACTACCAATTAAACCCTAGTTTAAAGCAAACCAGCGTTGAGACAAGGCCAACATTCAATTCAGATTGAAGCGCGGCAAATTTGAGCAAAAATTATGATGCAACATTTAGCAAGATGTATCGAGGGTCACGAGAAAAATTATAGAGAGCATAGGTAAATCTAACGCAGAGAAAAAAACAATTGAAATTTCGCAAATTCAGATATGTTTCCTTTTTAAACCACTTGGCAGCGTAATGTGCAAATTCTTGTCTGTAAATTTTAATAAAATGCGTTTGCCCGCCACAGGGGCATTCAGTTTTCATGAATATTTACAACAAACTCGCCTGTTTTATTTGATTTTGATACAGTGCAGCGGCGACTCCGGCGAAATGTGAGTACACCATCACCATTTCATTATTCCCAGTATCTCCAGCTCACGGCAATTGTAAATAATCTTGGCCGACTTTGCTGTAAATATTCAAGGACTCTCGATCTTAAACAATTGTGCAATAGATTTTTTAATTTAGTAACCTACCTTCTGACAGCCAAAAGATCAATTCTGTAATAAATCGAAAACATTGTTACCACAGTCTAACCCTGAAGAGAAATGCGAAACAATTAACTATATTTAAGGGACAGCAGATCATGTGTTCAGTGGCGAAAAAACGTTTTTAGCTTTTTTTCAACTTTAAATAAGAGCCAATTGACAAATAAGCGATTAAGAGAAAGGTGAAAGCAGTTAAAAGAACTCTAGAACTAAGTTTTTCTACCATCGACTGCCACAGGCTGAGATTTCATAGTTTTAACAACTAGAAAATTTTACATTGTATTAAGCGCGGGGTTAGTAAAATTTTTGCAAGGATCAACATCAAAAATCAACAAGGAAAATCTCAATTATTGTAAAGTATATTTAATTTAGTTTTTATTTTATGACTCATTTCCCATTGTGAAGTTTGAGCTTATATTCGGTTGAGGATTAATTTCTTAAGAATAGTTACGACACAAAATGAATTCATTATGTACATTACGAACCGCTCATTTTAATTTATTAGCAATTACAACTTGAAATTAAAAATTAGATTTTACTTTAGGTCTCCACCAGAATCATTCTTAAGCAAATGGATCATTGTGTAAAGAAGAAATAAAACAAGTTGTTTGAAAACAGCTGAAGCTCGTGATTTAAATCATTGTACACAAATTACAACAAATAAATTGAAAAAAGTATTATTAAATGGTAAATGGAAAAAGGAATCTTTGTTATTTTGGGTTTTCAGACGAAATTCGATGATGGTTAAATTTGAATATTAATTTATTCATTAAAAAATCAAATACTTGTGTACCAAAAAAATGCTCCAAGATGGTGAGAGTGGACAAAAAATGCACTTCTAAGGGTTCTAGTCTAGAAATTTGAGAAAATCGAAAAATTTTTTTTTTCATAATTCGATAGTTTTTATATTCACAAATATCTCCCTAAAAGGATTTTTCAAAACTAAAATTATTTAAAAAGTTATAGCCGTTTTAGTGACGTGGCAACTTGACCGGTTGAGCGAACGACTGGAACCATAGGTGGCTGGAGGCCCGGGCTACCTTAGTATGAATAGCTTTCTCTCCTTCTTTCTTTAACAATATCCTTATTTCCAATATACTACACTAATCGTTTGAAGGTCATTGTATGGAGCTGGGAAAGCTGATTAAGAGAATGTAAGTTATACTTAATATTCTATCAGTTACGCTGCCCGAAACTACGCGTAAAACTTTAAACGCGTTTTTCTCGAAACTACTTTTTTTGTTATTTCAACTTGGTTTGTATTTTGGGATCGATTATTCGTCATTTTTACAGTGTTACCCCTTTCCAAATTTTCGAAAAATGGCTTAGCAAAAAAACCGAAAACCGCACTTCTAAACCCATAACTTTTCTCACAGACATCCGATTTCATAGTGGAATACTTCTAAATGATTGTGGTTTGCCTTCTAAAAATCTGTGTTTTCAACTTGGTTTGTATTTTGGGTTTGATTTTTCGACTAGAAGACCCCCTTAATTCTCTAAAAATCTGTTATTTCAACTTGGTTTGTATTTTGGGATCGATTATTCGTCATTTTTACAGTGTTACCCCTTTCCAAATTTTCGAAAAATGGCTTAGCAAAAAAAACCGAAAACCGCACTTCTAAACCCATAACTTTTCTTACAGACATCCGATTTCATAGTGGAATACTTCTAAATGATTGTGGTTTGCCTTCTAAAAATCTGTGTTTTCAACTTGGTTTGTATTTTGGGTTTGATTTTTCGACTAGAAGACCCCCTTAATTCTCTAAAAATCTATTATTTCAACTTGGTTTGTATTTTGGGATCGATTATTCGTCATTTTTACAGTGTTACCCCTTTCCAAATTTTCGAAAAATGGCTTAGCAAAAAAAACCGAAAACCGCACTTCTAAACCCATAACTTTTCTTACAGACATCCGATTTCATAGTGGAATACTTCTAAATGATTGTGGTTTGCCTTCTAAAAATCTGTGTTTTCAACTTGGTTTGTATTTTGGGTTTGATTTTTCGACTAGAAGACCCCCTTAATTCTCTAAAAATCTGTTATTTCAACTTGGTTTGTATTTTGGGATCGATTATTCGTCATTTTTACAGTGTTACCCCTTTCCAAATTTTCGAAAAATGGCTTAGCAAAAAAAACCGAAAACCGCACTTCTAAACCCATAACTTTTCTTACAGACATCCGATTTCATAGTGGAATACTTCTAAATGATTGTGGTTTGCCTTCTAAAAATCTGTGTTTTCAACTTGGTTTGTATTTTGGGTTTGATTTTTCGACATTTACAAAAACCTTTACTTCTAAGCCCATAACATTTCTTGCACACATCCGATTTCAAAATGGCATACTTTTAAATTATTATGGTTTAATTCTCTAAAAGTCTGTGTTTTCACCTTGGCTTATATTTTGGGGTCAATTTTTCGTCATTTTGATACCTCTTTCTAATTTGCAACAAAAAGGCTTTGCAGAAAAGTGGCCTAAAACCTGCAGTTCTAAGCCCCTAACTTTTCTTACAGCCATCCGATTTCAAAGTAGCATACTTCTAAATGATTGTGGTTTAATTATCTAAAAAACTCTGTTTTCATCTTGGTTTGTATTTTTGGGTCGATTTTTCATAATTTTTATAGTGTTACCCCTTTCCAAATTTTCGAAAAATGGCTTTGCAGAAAAGTGACCTAAGACCTGCACTTCTCAGTCCATAACTTTTCTTATAGACTTCCGATTTCACAGTGGCATACCTCAAAATGATTGTGGTTAAATTCTCTAAAAATATTTTTGTGTTTTTAGTTTGTTTTGTATTTTTGGGTCGATTTTCGGTCATTTTAATGATGTTACCCCTTTCCAAATTTTCGAAAAATTGCTTTGCAGAAAAGTGGCTAAAAACCTGCACTTCTAAGCCCATAACTTTTCTTACAGACATCCGATTTCAAAGAGGCATACTGCCAAATGATTATGGTTTTATTTCTTTATAAATATGTGTTTTTAAGTTGGTTTGCATTTTGGGGTCGAAATATACACTTAAAACAAAAATTAATATCTTTAACCATTGAGATATATATTAATAATATTCCAATAATAAAAAATTGTATCGTTTTATATTTTAATAAGTTACTATATAATTACTGCTGCCAGTGTTGCCCAGTGTTTATTACAATTTCCAGTGGTTTGAAACAGCACTAAAAGTGTATCAAGTTTTTCCACCATAATAGCAATTTTTTTAAGATAATTGTCTTGAAGACGATATATGTATATATTAATGGTAAGAGTTGAAAATCTATTTCCACGTTTGCCATGTTTAAAGCTTGTGAGAAGAAGCAAATTCGATAAAAATATAATATAAATGGTTCGATAGTTTTGAGAAATGTTTTTGTAAACATCGATACGATATCATTGAGATTTACGTTACTAGAAGACTTTTCTGTTTCTAAGATATTAAAAGAAATCCCTATTAAATTAATTAAAAAACATAAAGAAATTTTGTAGAATAAAGAAAATAAAATTGGAGAACGCGTAGCTAGTATCGTAATATTCTAAAAACAATCGATGGCCGGCACCCATGACCTAATCATCGATACTATCGAGAGGGCTATCGATGTTTTGACAGCTCTACTTCCAGCTCTAGCACATAACCTTCCTTTTCCAATAATTTTTGTGCTGTGTACACGTGTTTTACAATGGCACCCGTCGAGAAAGCTAAAAAGGTGGCCAAATCTGCCAAAAAGGGCAAGAAGCACCCCGTCAACTCCTACCTGAAGGGCGGCATTCTTCGTTACTCCAAGGCTCAGGTAAATAACACCGGAAACAGTGGGTTAATCTCCTCTTGCGGGTGAGACGCCTTCACCTGAAGAAGAGGAACAGCGTGGTTTGGCTATAGTGCTATGATTCAGTGTGATCATCTTTGTCTGGATTTATGTTTGGTGTTTTACAGTATGCAGGGATATTTTCCGAGACGTTCCTAACGCTTTTGCAAGTTTTGCTAGGTAGTTCATTATTATTTGGTCCAAATTGCATTTAGTCAAACAAAACGCTTTCTAAAAGGAGGAAATTCACATTATCTGATGGCTATCCGAGAGCAACAAGTGAAAAATCAATGAATAAACCACGTAAACATAAATGTACAATAAGTCTACCCAAACTAGTTTATGATAGTCCATGGGTAATTTAACCAAAACTAAAACAAAGAATTTAATCAAGGGCATCCATATAGACCTAGAACCAATTAAGGATTATTAAACCCATTTCTCCCCATTCCAGATGTACAAGCGCCGTGCCCTGTACCGCCTTAAGGACAAGAAGAGCCCCGTCGTGCAGAAGGTTAAGGTGCCCATCAAGAAAGTGAAGAAGATCGGAGGCCCCAAGAACGGAGGTGAGCGCACGGTCTACCTGAACAAATCGAAGGCCACCTACCCGACCAAGACGTTCGTGAAGAAGCGCCCCTCCAAGGCTAACTTCAGCGAGCACAAGCGCAACACGCGCCGCAACCTGACGCCCGGAACCGTGCTGATCCTGCTGGCTGGTCGCCACCAGGGCAAGCGCGTCGTTCTGCTAAAGGTCTTGGCTTCCGGACTCCTGCTGGTCACCGGACCCTTCGCCCTGAACTCGTGTCCGCTTCGTCGCGTCTCTCAGCGCTACGTGATCGGCACCTCCTCGAAGGTGGATCTGGGTGCCTTAAAGGTGCCCGAGCATCTGAACGACGCCTACTTCCGCCGCCTGAAGGCCAAGAAGGACAAGAAGAGCGGAGAAGCCGACATTTTTGCGGCCAAGAAGGAGCGCTTCGTTCCCAACGAGCAGCGCAAGAAGGACCAAAAGGAGGTGGACGCCGCCCTGCTGAAGGTGATCAAGGCCCATCCCGAGGGAAAGTTCTTTGCCAAGTACTTGCAGAACATGTTCGCCCTCCACTCCTCCCAATACCCTCACCGCATGCGATTCTAAGCGGTTCTGGGACTTCAGTTTAAGGATTTTTAAAGCAAAACACTTTGTACAAGCGCGCCGCTGGTTAGACAAACAGGATTTGTAAAATAAACCTTACAAAACGGAAAACTCTGAAAGCCTAGTTTTTTTTTGGACTTTGTGATTTTTATTTTACCGACTAGATTTTCAATTTACAGATACTTCTTATAATCAACAATATTTGTCACTTAATACGTTAATTTTTTTGAAAACATTAGAGTAATTAAATATGTTGGTCTCAAAAATGATAATGCTTTAAGATAATTAAGGCAAGTAATGCTTATCGTTAGTTTTTATTTCAATTTTGAACTTGCTAACATGCTGGAAATTAAATACGTGTGTAGAAAGTCGTACAAGAGCTGTTATATCTTAAATTTTTTTAAAAATCGAAATAGGTCAGAAAACCCTAACTTTGAAGTCGACCACCAAATTGAATTGGAAAAAAGGTAGGAAAATAAATAGGGTTAACAATTATAAAACTAAACCTTGAAAATTAGCAAGCGCATGTATTAACACTAGGTGCAGATATTATTTGAGCTCTCCTTGGGTACCGTGATAGGATCGGGGTACTCCGGCTGCAGATTAAGGGCGGCCAGTAGTTTTCTCCTCCCATGGACATACCACAACATCTCGCGATAGGAACGCGGGAGCACTTCATCCAGAACCTTATCCGCCCTGTAAGTCAAGTAGAAGACATTGGTGGTCTGGACTTTCCCGCTCTTGGCATCCCAAATCTGGGCCACTGTCATCAGTTGGACGTAATTCTGGGCGGCATAAACTACGTAGGCGGTGAGCTGGAGGAACTTGTTGACATGGACCGGGTGCATAAAGCTAATATCCGAGATGCACTTGAGGATGGGCCGGTCGCCCAGGTAGATACTGGCCATTATGAAGCTGATCTCCACGGCCTGTCGCATTAAATACCCCCCAAATATTGTATTTTGCGCATTCCTGTTCTCCGGGAACGGAGCAATCATCGTCGTCTGCAGGGAATCCTCCATCCAGCGACATTTGGAAGGAAGGATCCGCTTGTTCAGATCCATGCTGTTCATCGGGGTCGTTCTTTTAAGGATATCGTACATAATGGTCTGCTCGTATTCCCTGGGTGGGGAATTCAACACGGAATCCATGGCCGAGGACTTTCGCAGCTTTTGACGCTTCTCCGCTTGCTCCCAAATTAGTTTCTCTGTCTCATCACCTACCTCTAAAGGATTAATGGGCGCCGGTCCCGTATTTGTCGCATTCCTGGCCACCATTAGGAAGATGGCCTTGGTCACATCGATGTACTCGCCAAATGCCAACTGCTTTACGTAGATGGTGATCTCCATGGAGCTGCGTCCTGCCCACGAGATGTGACCGCTGATCTCGATGTCCTGGTTGACCTGCAACCGCTCAAGATTGGTGAATTCCACCTTGTCCACTAGTAAAGTGACAAAAGTGTAGGGCAGTGGGACTCCTTCAGGTAATTTGGGTAGCTTCACATGGCGGTGGCAGACCCACACAGCGAACATGTCCAGTTCCTCCATAATCCTGCCCAATCTCACCCTACCCAGGTGGTTTACGTAGCTCTCGCGGATTAACTCACTGGAACTCAGAGGTAAGACGGCAGTGGTGTGTGAATCCGACATGGTTCTAGGTGGGAGGTCTTCGCGCTTGGGCTGGTGCTGCAGAAGATGATCTCGGGGCTTGGGAATGGTGTGATAGCCCACGTCCACGCCGGACTGCTCGCGAATGGTGCGAGTCACTGGGGTTGATAAGAGTTAGTTTCTGGGGTGATTTTTATCCAGACCCTAACTCACCATCATCCATTGTCCCTGAGCGATGATCCGAGCTCACCTGGGGCCCCTTTTCCAGTGAATAGCTTCTGGGCATCTGGTGGCACGCGAAGGCTGAGAAGTTTGAGGCCAGCAGACGCCTCTCTTTGGCAGACGACCAGTGGCATCTCCTCGCCAGCACCGTTCCAAGTCCACGGGCCATCTGACACAGCATAGTTCTAGGTGTTCCGGTTGCGGGGTCTTGGAGTGTCGAACTAGTTGACCCGCCTACTGGGGATTCTATGGAAATTTCCGATTCCAAATAGCAGTTCCCAGTTCTAATACGTAATGCAGTTCAGTTCGATCACATGGGCATCGACTGCTGACACTTGGACTACAAAATAGAGAGTGATTCTAAAACAAGCAAAGAGCATTGACAAATCTTCCGCTAACGTGCGATTACATGGCTCTCAAGCCAACTGAGTACCCGTACCCGCGCATGACTATCACCTGTCCACTTGGTGAGAGGTTGACTTCACTCGGAAAAAAAGGGCGTTTTATGGTAATTTACTTTTGATATATATAAATTATTTCCCATATTGTATGATTTTTTTTTGCAGTTTTTTAAAATGTGTTTTTAAGGAAAATATTTCTTAATTTAAATCATGAATAAAATAACATCTTTGAAAATAAATGTGTATTTACATATAAATATGATTTAAACATTATTAACTTTTTTAGAAAATAATAGTTGTAATAAACTATTTTAATCTTCGTTTCATAATGTACAATTAGATATAACTTTTTAAGTTGATGTTATAAATCCATTTTAGACATCCCATTTTTCTGTGTATTAATTTAAACCACAATCTAATCTGACGAGGAGGTGTAAAGATGATGTACGGAAAACATACCAGACAAATGGAAAATTTTATACAATTTGAGTTTTGAACTGATTAGACCAAATACTTCACTTTAAATATTATGATTTCTATTTATCAATACGTGCTTCAATCTAATCTAAAGAGTGGGTGTAAAGCGTGAGCAACATGTGCGTGTCCAGCACATTGGGATTGGTCATGATCTCCACGAAATTGTGCATGTACAAGTACACCGCATTCAAAATAAAAACCAGGGATTAACTGAGAACTTGATAGGGAATTAAACTAAACAAGTGTATTGATTTCATTTCTAGAGTTCTCGAATATAGCTAAGTGCAATAATACTGAGTCGGGGTCACCTTCCGTTTCTTAAATAACTAAGTTTAACATTTGCCATCAAAAGCGAGCCCAAACATAAAATCGAACATTTTTTAATTTCCTAAACCAAACCTTGAAAAAAAATTGTTTATTAAAATTACTGTTACTAATTTTGATCTGTACTATAATATAGTCTTTATAGTTTTCTTTAAGTAATTTAAAAATTGTACGCCTTACTGTTGGAAACTTAAATCAATTTTGTTTACCTATCAAAGTCGTACGACTTCAAAGACCTGTTGGCATTAAATATCCGGCGGCCATGGATGAACCACATGGTCTCGTTGTAAGTTCGAGGGATCACCTCAGCGACCGAAGCCGCATCCGGAGCTGAGAAAGTGTAATTGAACGCGCTGGTGGTCACCTGGCTGCCGGTTTCCGGGTCCAGCACATCAGCAACAGCCATAATCTGGACGCAGTTCATCTTGGTGTACACCACATAGGCAGTCATCCTAATGAAACTATCTACGCTCACGGGCTTCTCGAAACTAATGTCCGAGATGTGCTCCAGTTTGGGTCGACTCTTGCAGTACAGAAATGCGGCTGCCCAGCTTATCTCCAGGGCACTTCTCATGAGAAAGCCTCCGAAGATCCGGTTGTGGTTATTCCTGTGTTCCGGAAACGAGAGAGTCGTGCTCATCTGAAAGGTGTCCTTCATCCAGCGGCAGTTGGGCGGCAGGATGCGCTTGTTCAGCTCCAAAGTGTTGCGTGGAGTGGTCCTCTTGTAAAGCTCGTACATCAGCGACTCCTCCTGGGCATTAGGTTCCACTTTGAAGACGGACTGGGCGCTCAGTATTTGTCGTTGCTTCTTTCTATATGCACCGCTCGCCAGGATCACCTTTTCCTCCTCATTGGCCGGCTGTATGGGATTTACAGGAGCCGAAGCCGTGTTGGTGGCGTTTCTAGCCCCCATCAGAAACAGAGCCCGCGTAATTTTTTGGTACTTTTCATCGACCATCTGCTCCAGCCACACAACCACCTCCATGGAACTGGTTCCCACCCAGGAGACGTGACCAGATAGACGGATGTCCTGGGTACCAGACGCCTGAACATCGCTAAAATCGATGCGGTCCACCAGGATGGTCACAATAGACAAAGGCAAAGGCACACCCTCCGGCAGATTGGGCAGTTTCAGGTGCTTGTGACAGCACCAAGCTGTGGATGATAAGTTTGTTAATCAAAAAGGTTTTTGATAGGACTAGAGATTACCAGCAAAGAAGTCCATGTCCTCCAGGAGCCTGCCAAAGCGCACTGAGCCACTATAATTGATGTACATGTCCTGCAGCACTAGATCCGAGCTTAAAGGGATGATGGCCGACGTAAAGGAATCCTGCATAGTTCGTGCTGGTAGCTCCTCCAATTTAGGTTGGTAAACAAGGAGGTAATCCCTAGATTTTGGATGCTGAGTGTAACCTGGTTTTATGCCAAACCGCTTTAACATCTCCATTTTGACTGGATACGGGTAAGAACATGGTCAACATTCTATTCATATTTTTGTGAACATCTATGTACTTACCCTCCGCCATTGTGCAGGATTTATTGGAAGCCGCAGATTTTTTGATGTGGCTGAAAGAAAAATTTCCTAGAAAATAAAAATATTTCCGACTTGATCTATTGGTCACTTACCTAGACATTTTTGTCGCCATCTGCATGAGGTTCCTGGCCCTAAGGAAGCCCCGGCACTCTCGGGCCCCAAACAACGAAGCCAGCATTTAGGATTTAATTCATTTTAAACCAGGGCTCAGCGAAACGGTTTTCCGTTCTGGCTCCAGATCCGGAACGGAATTAAAATAACTATTTATTTCAGTTCCGTTTCGATGTTTATGTCTAAATATTCAATAGAGCACCGTCAATAATCTATGTTTTATAATCTTATGGGCAAAACACAGTGTCGGATACAGCAGAAGTTTTGGTGGTCAAATGCTGGAAACAATTTTTTTTTAAAACCCCGAATCCTGGAAATCCTGCTGCAAAAAAATTTAAATTTTGGTTTCATATCAGTTATTGAATATCATTACAGTAATCTCTGCAAAAAATACAAGAAACAAAAGTTAGTACAACAATACACATTTATTGATTTTTAGAAACACAAAACGAGTATTATTATTTATCTGGTTGAGTAGCCTGGCATAATATCATAGGGAAAAATTAGGAGTAGCAGTCCTGCGTCTAATTCAAACCCATGCTGGCCTCGAACTTCCGACGTCCTTGGATGTACCACATGGTTTCGTGGTAGGACCGCGGTAGAACCTCAGTAACTGTGTCTGGAGCCGAGAAAGTGTAGTAGAACGTGTTGGTGGTCACCTGACTGCCAGTCTGCGTATCCAGTACATCGGCTACGGTCATAATCTGCACGTAGTTGAGTTTGGTGTAAACCACATAGGCGGTCATCTTAATAAAGCTATCCACGCTCACGGGCTTCTCGAAACTTATGTCCGAGATGTGCTCCAGTTTTGGCCGCGTTTTGCTGTAGAGGAATGCTGCTGCCCAGCTAATCTCCAGGGCACTTCGCATGAGGAAGCCACCGAAGACCCGGTTGTGGTGATTCCTGTGTTCCGGAAATGAGGGAATCGTGCTCATTTGAAAGGAGTCCTCCATCCAGCGGCAGTTCGGCGGCAGGATGCGCTTATTTAACTCCAATGTGTTGCGCGGGGTCGTCCTCTTGTATAGTTCGTACATGAGCGTTTGCTCGGGATCATTGGGTTCCACCTTAAAAACGGACTGTGCGCAGAGAATCTGGCGTGTTTTCTTTCTATCCGCGCCGCCAGCCAAGATTAACTTCTCCTCCTCATTAGCTGGTTGTATAGGATTCACAGGAGCTGCTCCCGTATTAGAGGCGTTCCTGGCTGCCATTAGGAACAAAGCCCGGGTGAGCTTTTGGTACCTTCCAGCCACCATCTGCTCCAGCCACACCACCACCTCGATGGAACTGGTGCCCACCCAGGAGACGTGACCGGATAGACGGATGTCTTGGGTGCCTGATGCCAGAACGTTCGTAAAATCGATTCGGTCCACGAGAATGGTGACGAAGGTGTAGGGGAGGTGAACTCCCTCTGGCAGATTGGGTAATTTTAAGTGCTTATGACAGCACCAAGCTGGGGATATGAGTCATTTGGATTTCGTTTAAAATGTGGGACAATTTTAATGGAAATCTTCTTACCTGCAAACAAGTCCATATCCTCCAGCAACCTGCCAAATCGCACGCTGCCCAAATAGGTCACATATTTGTCCTGCAAAATGCGATCCGTGCTCAAAGGAATAATGGCCGAAGTAAAGGAATCCTGCATGGCTCGTGGCGATAGATCCTCTAACTTTGGCTGGTACTTCAGCAGCTGCTCTCTGGATTTGGGCAAGGGATTATAACCCGGTTCCAGGCCCAGTCGTTTCATCATCTTCTGCTTGACTGTAAAAGTGGCATGTTAAGGATGTAATAGATGCCAGGGGGAATAAAATCACTTACTCTCCGCCATAGTTCCGGATTCATTGGCCACCGCCGATTGCTTAATGTGAGTGGGCGGTGAGAAGTGACGCCTGCGGAAGGTAGGGATAAAAATATTACATATTCAGTTACTCAAACTATTCGTTTTGTATTGGATACTTACTTGCATATCGCGAAGGAAGCTGGCGCATGTTTGTAAACCACCTTCATATAATTCCTGCTGTGGATTAATCCCCAGCACTTTTGTGCTCTCAACAAAGAACGGAGCATCTTGGTTTTATTTAATTTTAAACTTTTAGGTTTTTAATGTAACCTGTCCACGATTTGACTCGAAACACACAAACCAACAAACCGTAACAGCTGATTGACACAGTGGGACGCAAAATTCAAATTCTAAGTTTCGGACGACAACAAATTTTAAGTTTTTAAACAGGCCGAAAGACTTCAATTTCTAGTGCCATTTTCTTTTCCATTAATTTTAAATAAATAAAAATAAAAAGTTTTTAAAACCTTAAACCTTAGGTGATTATAAATAAGCTTTTATATAAACTTTCTTTATTTAAATGGAGCGTTAATACTTTTTAGATTTCGGTTTCAACAAATTGTTCTTATCTTCGAAAATCTGCAAATCGAAAGCTAAATTGATTTGTAGTCAAACTTTTTTGCTTTTTAAGCAAATATTTTAAATCCAGAGTCAACCGAATATTATTCTTATTGTGCCCACTGGGCCATTAAAAGCTATAAATAAATATGACGTCATGGCGTGAATTGTTGATTTTAATTCCGATATTCAGTTTCGATATATACTTAAAGGAAGATAGGCTAACAAATTTGAACTTGATATTTGGCATATTGGAAAAATCATTTCATTAAAATTCCTTTTATAGCCAAATATCTTTGACCCAAAATAAATTATGGAAGATATCCAAACAAGTTTGTTTAATGGTATAACTTAAGAAGGTTCAAAAAAAGGTAAGATCCTTCTCTTAGAGATTTAATTCCTTAAGGGCAAAGTTTAATACCACCGGCAGCAGACCGGCATCTTCCAGATCTAGGATCTGCTGCCGAAGGTTGTCCACTGGACGGGAATGTATCATCTAGAAGAAGATTTAAATGAAGACTAAGTCTTTCCTCCTATTTAAGCAATTAAAACAAACCTTTTTGATCTTCAGCCGCTGCTCGGAGCTTTGACAGAAACTGAGCAGGGCGGCAGCCATGTGAGGTCGGTTTACCAAAACGCAGTGCTCGGCGAACTGCAGCAGATTCAGGGCATGTACTACTGGACAGCTCTGCAGTCGCAGAAGCGTTTTGTGCAGTAGCTCCTCCTGTTCGAAAGAGCGCGATTCTACGGCGTTCTTTAAGGGATTGCAGAGCACATAATCCCAGGCCTGGGCAAGTCCATCCAGATGGAGCAAGTGAGGCCGGCAGCTGAGTACATCCAACAAGGCGTTTAGCTCGCGCACCATATGAAACATGACCATCCGCTTAAGGATTCCATTCCAGATCTGCGGTAGGTGTATATCAAAGCCCAGACAAATGTTGGCCATCACCTCTAGAGACAAAGGATTCTGCGCGTTGCGCTGCCATATCATTTTTAAGATGTCAATTTTGTTGCAGTGATCGTCCGAGAACTTCTCCAGGTTCGACTTGTAGCCTAGAGCCTTTAGCTCGTGGACACATTTGATGCTGATAAACTGGCGTTGGTTGATCGTATTAGTGAAAGAGTTGCTGCCATCGTTCAGCTTGGAATAACACTCGTACATCTGCAGCTGTGTGGAGGTGTTTACGGAGCTATCGGGAGTGGAAATAATTTATTTTTCTGTTAATATGATAAATCCAATTCTTACCCGTCCTTGAAGATCAGACCCACTAGGAATTTTACCGCCTCCGCCTTTGGCCAACTGGAGAGTATGTAGAAGGCTCTGTTCACATTCTCGGTAGCATCTTGGCTGCTGGTGTCATCCGCGCCATTCGTCTGCTCTGGCCAGTTCTGCTCCTCCATGAACGTCTCCTCTAGCAAGGTGCCGTCCGCCGGCTCCATGGTTACCGAAAGCCACTTCTGCAGCAGTCGGAACTGGATGGAGGCCAGGCAAAGTTCGTGCAGCTTGGCAATTTCAGCGACTAGGGCGTTAATATCCACTTTGCTGGACTTGAGGATCAGTTCATGGTGGTAAAGCCCATGTATTAGCTCGGTGGGGTTCTCCACCTGACGCAACAGCTTCTCATCTGTCATCCCGTAGACGTACAGCAGATGTTGAGTCTTTTGGATGGGATACCGCCGCTTCACCTTGGCCACCTGCTCGCGACTCTTGGAGTCGGTGATCAGCTGGCCTTTCTCCTTGACGAACTTCCAGCACTCAAAAGACGCTTCCACTTGGTCGGCACCATCACGAGCATAGTTGGACACAAAGTACAGGATCAAAAATGCCTTGTTGGGGTTGTGCACCTTATCGACCAGACGCAGAATTGATTGGAGGAACGCATTGTTCGTGGGATGCAGACTCCAGGTCTCTGATTCATTCTTCGACTTGTACTCCGAAATCGAGTTCTTCACTGCTGACATGCAGAAATAGTCACAATTCGGAGAACTATCCCTTGCCCCCTTTAAGGCCGTGTACATCTGAATCAGTGGGAACCAGCTCTGGCAATTGTCCACGTTTAGTTCGCTGTCTGAATTGGAGTAAATGATAAAAATATGGGGATTTTTTTACTTTTTCCTAATAAAGATTAAAATTACCAAGAATATCCTTCAAAGGTTGTTCTACGATGGGCTTGAATGGCAAACGATAACGTGATATTTTCGGCATGACCCCATTTTCCCTTTGCGATTTGAGCCACATGTCAGTCTCCACTTGACCAGGACGATTGCGTCGCCTGGTGATCATCTTGTGCCGCAGAAAGTGCAGAATATTCGTCCAGATCTCCATCTCCTTGGGCGCCGCATCAAAATATATTAGGATGTTAATCACACACATGTACAACTCGTAGAAGTAAATGTTGATCTAAATAGAAAATTAAGAAAGTGCCATTAAAAAGAACCATTTAAATATTTAACTCTTTAACTCACTTCTTCGATGAACTGTTTTAACTTAGAAGTAAAAAGCTCTACGTTCTTGATCTCATTGATGTATGGCTGACACATATCGCGCATTTCCTGGGCGCTACTTAGCATAACCAGTTCGTCATCGCCAAATGTGTCTCTCTTGACCTCAAAGCGCAACTCCTGGGCACTCAGGATGCTTAGGATCTGGGTGATGAGAATCTTCTGGTAGTCGAAGCCAAAGTCCTTGCTCATGCGCTCTAACAGTTGCACATCAAGCTGTTTGTTGTGGAACTCCTTGAGCAGGTCTTCCACGTTGTCCATGTCTGCATTAAACTTTCCTTTGATTCTCGGATCCTGCTGACAGAACTCCAGGTAATAGAACAGTTTTAAGCGCCTGCAAAATTTATCAAAATGGCAATGTTACCATTTAAAAAAAAATGGTATATTTTTCTTACTTTGCGCGTATCATTTGAACGTTGTCCAACTCCTCGATGTGCTCGTGATACATGGCGGACAATGTTAAGAAGTTGATCTTCTGAAGATCCGTCTTTACCTCCGTGGAGAGTTTTTCCAGTAGAGCTAGGCCTTCACTGTCCACCACCAGCATGGTGAAGAGCTCTATGAAGTTGGCGTCTTTGCTCCCCATCGCATTGCGAAAAATACGGCGGAGCTGCAGCGTAATGAAGCCCTCATTGATAATCCGCTTCTTTCTGCAGTTCTGCTTTTGGAACTCCAGCAGATACTGCGACATCACGTACCACACGTCGTGCTCCTTGGCCTTGGTCAGATGTTCCAAAGACAGAAAGAAGTCTGCCCGGGCGCTATCGAGATCCGCCCTAATGTTCTCCGCCAATCCATTGCGAATCTGCATCAATAGAGAGTTGCTTGGCTCCGTCTCGATTACCATAAGCAGAAGAGTGCGGGCCAGAAATTTCACTATTGCCAGGTGTCCGCCAATGCTCTTCTTAAAAAAAATTACAAAGGCACTGTAAAAACCAAAAGTCTTTTTGTCCGAAAGAATACCTTCTGCTGCGACTGCTGGACAGGCTGCACCTCCACCTCATCGAACATGGACACCGAGTAGCGCTTCTTCGTAGTCGCCGTTACCTGTAGATTCTTCACGTCAAAGGATCCATTAAGAGCGCTGCTGAAATTCATCGTAGTCTCGCTGAGGGTCACCGTAATTCCATCAAGGGCCCGACAAATGTGCTCGTTGACGGCCTGTTCCTTGTCATCGTAATGAGTCTTGATGGCATCCAGTGGATAGTGCATCACAGCCACGCGAATGTATTTAATGAGATCAACGAGATCGAGAAGACGACTGCTCTCGTGAAGCAGAGCGAATGTGAGCAACTCGTAGGCTAAAGGAAAGCAAAGGGGATCGCTTTCATTAATCAACTGCAGCGAGGATGCTGATTCTGGATTGATGAAACAATAAGAAAGGGATGATACTTAATTAAATATATTATAACGGTATATATCCCTTGCAGGTTTTGCCTAAATGTATTAATCGTTTAATCAAATTATTAAAGAGACTATAAACAGTTCTTATAAAACTCACCATGATTACTGCCCTTTGCGCTCTCGATTTGCTGGACCACCAGTTCGAGCGCCAAGATTATAAACTCGCATGCGTTGGCGGGCACACAGTCGACGAAACTAATCACGTGGAAGGCCAGGGCGCAGCTTAGAGGCATACAACCAATCCGCTGGCAAATGCGGTGCAGACCAAACACCTTGGACAGACCTAGAGCCGTGCAGAGTTCACTCATTTCGCTGGCTATAAAAGCGGAGACATTCAGCGTGGCCTGGGCCCGCTCGATGATCCGTTCGATGGCCTCGTCCAAGAGGCCATGACGCCTTTGCAGCGGTATGAGTTCGTGGCTGCAGCTCAGCTGGATGCCAAATTTTCGCAGGCGGAAGCGATGCTTGATGACCAGGTATCGTCGTTCGTAAACGGACTCCACATGTGGCAAGAACAACTTGAAAAGCTCCTGCACATTCAGATGTTCCTCCACCTTGGTCTTATCCTCGAAAGAAGCAGATGAACTGTTCTCCAGGAGATTGGCAATGATTTCCACAACATCCAGTCCGTTCTTTGAGTTCTTTCCCCTATTAAGCGTCTTGAAGAACTCGTACGCCAGCTCTATTTGTCCTCGCCGGGCCATCTGATAGCAACAGTGAAAGTTGGCACTGACCGAGATGTCCGGCGCAGCTTTAGTGAGGGCACCGATGTCCTCCAGCATGTCTGGAAGATTCAGCTTTACGATGCGCATCATGAATAGTTCCAGGTTGATGTCCGAGCTGTCGGCTGGCCATCCATACTTTACTTTCATGATCTTGATCACTTGAATCTCGTATTCCGCGTTGATTTTCATGGCCAGGGGGTGTGTTGAAGTACGCAGCCTGATCAGAGGAGCTAGTGTGTCTGGCCAGGGAACCGGAGCATTCTGCAGCACGGACAAAGCACACTCCAATCGGCTGTCCTCATTGTGAAGCAACTCAATGCAAGTCATCGCCCGCTCTAGCCAAGTACTGGACGATTTGCGACTGGCCACCAACTGGCCTATATACTGCTTGATTACGTCCAGCGGCTGGCGACCCTTCTCCTGAAAGATCGGGTACATAAAGTTCTTCACTAGCCGCTGCAACTTGTCTAGCTGCACATGCTGCAGAATACTCAGAGCCGTGGCATCGATTGAGTCCTGCATGTAGTTGTCCAGTGTAAAACTCATGTTGTAGTTGGTCTTTAGCACAGACAAATCCTGCAAAGCGTTTACCAAGTCCCGCAGCTTTCCCACATTGCGCTCCTGCTGCCGCCGAACATCACTTGAAGAAGTTAAAGAATATTAGATTAAGCCCTATTTCTTCATTAGTTTACTCACGAGTATGTGAATTGAATTTCCTCGAAAATATCCAGAATCTTAGTGCAGAACTCCAAGCCGATATCTGGCCAATGTGGACTGTACTGGAGATTCCGCGTCATCTCAATGCTCCAGTCGGTGATAAAGGGCATGATGCTCGGATGTGTGTTACTGACCATCGGAATAAACTGGCGCAGCCACTGGACCACGTTGAAGGGCTTCGTGTTGCCAGGAATGAACCCCAGCAGCGTGCGGAGCTCATCTTCGTTTAACAGCGGAAGGATACTGCTCGAGTGGCGTCGCCAAATGAGGCAGGCCGTGGGCATATCTGTCTTGAACAGGGTTTTGACCATCCTTACCAAGTTGTTGTCGTAAACAAACTTCTGCCAGTCCGTGTTGCATTCGTAAGGATCTATGATGGCCAGAGTTTTAAGTCGGTGCAGTTGCTCGTCGATTTCCAACATATCCTCCTCGTCATCCTTTATGTAAAAACGATTTTTAAGGCTGTCATAAAACCTTTTCGACTTAAACTCACATCAAAGCTCAATCTCTTTTTGACCTCACGAAGATAGGACTCAAGAATGTGTCGCGAGTTCAAGTTGATCATGCGGTGGCTTTTAATAAAGCATTTACTTTCCACCTGCGACAGTAGCTGCAACAAATTCTGGAATTTCTTATCGACCTCTAACGATTCCTTTTGGGAATTCGAGTTGCACAGCTCGACCAGAATGCGTTTCGCTTTGGCCTCATAGATAGGCTGCAGGCCCAGCTCAAACTGCTTGCCGAATTCCTGTTAAAAATTACACAGGATAATGATTGAATATAAACGATGAAAGTCACTCAATTACTTCTGCCTCTTCTAGGCGACCTTTGGCAATCAACTTTTTATAACGATCGCTGGGATCGGTCTCCGAAACGAGCATCATCTCCACTACTGAGGGAATGCTGCTCTGGTTGACCTCTTTGGCAGCCAGATAGTACAGGTTGACTGCACATTTGGGCTGGCGCACGAGCCAAGCGTGATCTGGTACCTCGACCTCATTCTTGACATTTAGTGCTGGAAATGGTAAAAAAAATGAAGTCGTCTCCTATCATATAAGCTGTATATGTTGTATTCCTACATGGGTACTCTACTATTTTTATAAAACGACCCTCATCCGTTGGTTTGGTCAGCACCAGGATCTCAATGTTCTCTTCGCTGCACTCCATCACTAATAGATCCTCGATGAGTAGGCTCTTCCGTTGAGTCGTTTGGCACATGTGAACCGTGCGAGTGTAAGGACAAATATCCAGCAAATGGCCACAATTGGTGAGAGCGATTCTAGGTTATAAATAAATATCAATTATAAATATCAAAATTGGATACCCAAAGTCATAAAATCCACTTACATATAGTGTTCCAAGTTGAAGATCTGCTTAAGACTGCCAAAGTGAGCTGGAAGATGAATGCGGGTCATATCGTTGGCGGAGTTTTTGAAATTCAGCGTGCCCTGATCCCCAGTGATGACCAGCCCAGGATTTTCTCCAAGATCCTCCTGATTGTTCTGGTTACTGATGTTGGCAGCCACTAGCTGTTTGATCAGAACGGCACAGTCCACGTTGGCCGAGGATCGTCCCTTGGAAAGACGCTGAATGGTGACATCCTCGAGAATTGCCTTCTCGCACGCAATGGTTTCGTTTTCGTTCAAAGTCAGATTGCACATCGCCTCTAAATTGGTTTCATCAATTTCGCTTAAACTAAAAAATTTTTTTTAAGAAAAAGGAAAGTTGTAGAAACGGGAAGCTTATTATATTTAACTTTTCATGAAGTGTATTGGGCTTAGCACACATTTAAAGCACTCGTCATATTGTTTTTATGCGGACCAGATACATACTCCCTGAAGATTCCTCACCTGTAGATGCTTCCGTTCTTGCAGGTGAAGTAGAAACGATGCTCCAACTGGTGGATGCTCCGGAAGGTGCCGCCCGAGAGACTCACATCCTCCAAATTTACGGCCACGCTGAAGACCAAGAGTCCCTTCACAAAAACTCCGTGAACCTCGCCGTCGCTGAGGCCACAGACAATAAGGTTTCCACTATTGGAAATAGCAATGGCCTCGATGGTTGCCCCGAATCCCAAGAAGCTGCACTTAGCCACCAGTTCGTCCTCCAGGAGGAGCAGGCTCCTATCGATTCCAATGACCATCTTGCCACATTGAACAGAGGCCAACACATCCGGATATTTGTTTATCTTTTAGGAAACCAATAGAAGATTTGGAAAACTAAGTAACTGTAGATTAGTCTCAATAAGGACAAGGACCCACCTCCTCTTCGCTGCTGATCTGAAAGATGCCTCGCGAGGAGAACACATTGGAGATGGTCTCGTCCTCCAAGGAGGATGCCTCAAAGTTGCTCCACATCGCTATCCCAACGTCTTTTTTCTAAGTTGCAAAATAAGCAAAGTTTAAACCGTTTTTTTTCCGCCAATAAACAAGCGTCACCTGGTGATGGCAGTTGGCCGATAACTCCTGGTGCCTATCAGTGTCCGATTGCTTCCCAGAATGAAATAAATTGAGGGGCCGTAAAACCAATTGATTAATTTAAACAAATTCAACGGCTTAAAATATGTTATCCTAAAGGTCGTTTCTACTCAAAACCGTTTTAATTATTGAGTATTTACCCTAATCGGAAGCCGCCTCGTGCTTGCGACCTCTGGTCACACTGCTCTCGCAGATGGAATTCCGGCATTTTGCTTGTCGTTTGAAAACGGTCCCACTGGCGGACTTGCAATGAAAATTATTTATATTTCGCTTCTTCGCACGCAAAAATTTTGTCAAAATAAACAAAGGTTAATGTGCTGCTGCTGAACAACGGTAAAGTGGTCAGTCCGCCGGACCGACTAATCCGCGTAACGGTAAACCGTGATTGTGCCGCTTCGAAAATCGGTGCTAATTAAAAGTGGATGCTGCAGCGGCCATCGAATCAACCTAAAGCCAACCGAAACACAGGCGATCAAAACTGGAGAATCTAACATATTTTCTCCCAGCAAATAACCGCCGGTTGTTTTGACCACCAATAAAATAAATCCCGTAAATAAACAACAGTTAAACGCTTCACTGCTATTAAAACGGGAAACGCAGCGGAGGACATAAAATCGCTGGCAAGAAGAAGAGCGCTGGCTAAAAAGGCCTTTTTAAGGGTTTAATTAGAGTATAAATGGTGGCAAACTGGTGAGCCGAGTGCTAAATAGGCGTTATCCTAGTTGTAGTGGTCGAAAATCGTTGAAAACTTAGTGGCGGCAGGTGCTTGGCGCTTTTGAAACGAGACAACACGACGCTGAGTTTCCAGCGTAGAGTTGCCAACCCGAAAAAGAAACGGGGTTGCCGTTCGTTGCGCCGAAAGTGTTTACCTGGTTTTTGCTCTACAAAAAAAAACAGAATTTATCTACGATCCTGGCCAGGAGATGACTTGGTAAATAGCTGGGATGCTCTGGAAAATGACCAGGACTCACTTGAAACTTTTTTCACCCATAGGAACTCAAACTTTAGGCGGTCTCTGGCCGGATAACCGGCAAAAAGTCCTAAACCCACCGATTAATACCTACTGGATTTGGTCAGAAAAGGCTCTAGACGATTAGCACCATCCTGCGAAGGTCTCTCCACTCAAACCCACTGCTTCACCAGCGTCGAGATCTCCTGCGCGAGATTGGCGACGCCACTAACAACCGAATTTCTTGCCCCACGCCGTTGAAGAAAAGCTGCCACCATTCGGAAGAAGAATACCTCGAATATGACCCACAATCTCGGTATGGCGCCATATCGATTGCCGGGTCCAGCGGGCGGACTATGTCCGCCCGACTTCAAGCCGCCGCCTCCGACGGACATAATCTCGGCGCCGAGCAATCCGAAGAAGCGGCGGAAAACCTCGAATGCAGCCAATTCCGCTGCAGCGGTTGCTGCTGCAGCAGCTGCTGCCGCAGCTGCTGCGAATTCCATGCAACAGCAGCAGGCGCCACCGACGCCGCAGGATCTGCTGCCCCCGCCTCCTATGGGTGGCTTTGGAGACACCATTATTGCCTCGAATCCGTTCGACGACAGCCCCCAGGTATCGGCAATGTCCAGCTCGGCGGCCGCGGCGATGGCTGCCATGAACCAAATGGGCGGAGGACCAGGTGGTGGTCACTTTGGCGGCGGCGGACCTGGAGCCCATCCGCACTGGGAGGACCGTATGGGTATGGGCGGCGGACCGCCTCCCCCGCCGCACATGCTTCCACACATGCACCCGCATCATCCTGGTGGACCTATGGGCCATCCACATGGCCCACATCCCCACATGGGCGGTCCGCCGCCTATGCGTGGCATGAGCCCCATGCATCCCCATCAAATGGGACCAGGACCAGGCGTCGGACTGCCGCCACACATGAATCACGGACGGCCAGGAGGACCTGGAGGCCCTGGAGGACCAGTGCCGATGGGCAGTCCTATGGGCGGCATGACTGGCATGGGTGGCATGAGCCCAATGGGCGGAATGGGCGGCCCAAGCATATCACCCCATCACATGGGCATGGGCGGCCTGTCGCCCATGGGCGGTGGTCCCAATGGCCCCAATCCGAGGGCCATGCAGGGCTCGCCAATGGGCGGTCCTGGCCAGAACTCGCCAATGAACTCACTGCCCATGGGCTCGCCTATGGGTAATCCGATTGGCAGCCCGCTGGGTCCGCCTTCGGGACCGGGACCTGGAAATCCGGGCGGCCCGCAACAGCAGCAACAACAACAACCTCCGCAGCCACCGATGAACAACGGCCAAATGGGCCCCCCTCCACTGCACAGTCCGCTGGGTAATGGCCCCACGGGGCATGGCAGTCATATGCCCGGTGGACCTATCCCAGGTCCAGGTCCTGGGCCCGGCGGCCTTGTCGGTCCCGGTGGCATCTCCCCCGCGCACGGCAACAATCCCGGCGGCCCGGGCAACAACATGCTCGGCGGGAATCCCGGCGGCAACAACAACAACGGAAGCAATACAAACAACGCCAGCAACAACAATCAAAATCCTCACCTTTCGCCGGCAGCCGGACGCCTGGGAGTGCCGACGTCGATACAGTCTAACGGACCTTCGGTATCGGTGGCCTCCTCCTCGGTACCTTCGCCCGCCACGCCCACGCTCACGCCCACGTCGACGGCCACGTCGATGTCCACGTCAGTGCCTACATCCTCGCCAGCGCCGCCCGTCATGTCACCGCACCACTCGCTAAACAGCGCCGGCCCAAGTCCGGGCATGCCCAACTCCGGACCCAGTCCGCTGCAGTCGCCCGCCGGTCCCAACGGGCCGAATAACAACATCAGTAATAACAACGGGCCCATGATGGGCCAGATGAACCCGAACGCAGTTCCTATGCAGCACCAGCAGCACATGGGCGGAGGCCCACCTGGTCATGGACCTGGGCCGCTGCCCGGAATGGGAATGAACCAGATGCTGCCACCTCAGCAGCCCTCGCATCTCGGTCCCCCGCACCCGCAGCTGATGAACCACCCGCACCCGCATCCCCATCCGCACCACCATCCCGGTGGACCACCGCCGCACATGATGGGCGGCCCCGGGATGCACGGTGGACCTGGCGGAATGCCGCCTCACATGGGCGGAGGACCGAATCCGCACCTAATGGGCGGACCGCACGGGAACGCCGGTCCGCATATGGGACACGGCCACATGGGCGGAGTGCCGGGACCGGGACCGGGACCGGGACCTGGTGGCATGAACGGACCCCCGCACCCACACATGTCCCAGCACCACGGACACCCGCACCACCACCACAATCCGTTGGGCGGACCCGGTCAGAATATGTTTGGCGGTGGTGGGGGCGGACCCATGGGTCCTGGCGGACCGATGGGCAATATGGGACCGATGGGCGGCGGGCCAATGGGCGGGCCCATGGGCGTGGGCCCCAAACCGATGACAATGGGCGGCGGCAAGATGTATCCGCCGGGTCAGCCGATGGTATTCAATCCGCAGAACCCGAATGCGCCGCCCATCTATCCGTGTGGCATGTGCCACAAGGAGGTGAACGACAACGACGAGGCCGTGTTTTGTGAATCCGGTTGTAACTTCTTCTTTCACAGGTTCGTTTACAGATTTCAGTAGAGAAACTTAAAAAGATAATCCTACTCAGGAGTCAATATTATTAAACCTTTTTTTTTATTTTTGAAATGTTTATTATATACTAATCAGACTGAGTGTTCAGATTATTAATGGCCTTAAGCTAATTTAAATGATGTATATAAAACTGTTTGAATCGTGAGTAAAAAAAATCACAACTAATTATGATCAATTCTTACAGAACCTGTGTGGGCCTGACAGAGGCGGCCTTCCAAATGCTCAACAAGGAGGTATTTGCCGAGTGGTGCTGCGACAAGTGCGTGTCTTCCAAGCATATTCCCATGGTCAAGTTCAAGTGTTGAAGCGGGTTGCAATCGGAATCAGCGGACCCTATCGATCAACCACCAGCAAAAGCAACACACCAGCTAGCACTCACTCACTGTATAAAATATCCAAGCATTAACTCTATCTTAATTGTAATACTTAAGCTGCTCAATAGTCAAGACCCCGACCGAACCAACCAGTCCCGCTCCCGAAAAAAAAGCCCGTAACCAGTAACCGCCCCACTAAAGCGCCGGAGCAGTGTTGTGACTTTCAGCTCCGGGCTCCTGTCAAGCAAAGCAAACCTTAACGAAAAGTGAAAACGAAATATGTTATTTGTAATATAATTGTAATATGTATGTATGTGGAGTAATCAAACAGGACAAAAGCCGAGACAAGAAAACGGAAACAAAGCTGATAAACAATCTAGTTTGTATTATAAAGCGAAATTGTATGAAATTATCGAGCGAGTACAGGCGGGATGATGATGCACATCTCCATTTAAATACCTTGCGCCTGTCAGGAATCCCGTAAAAAACACAACAGACAACCACTCGTAACTATATAAAACACATATATCTAATGACATATTCAACACATTTTAGGATGAGTATAGAAGTTGTAACGAAATGAAATTATCATTGTGAAATTGCTGCAAATTGCGTGAGTGTGTTATTTGTTATTACAAACCCATATTATTTTTTATACTTGCGTGCGTTTACATTTTAAATAATTAATACTGAAAAGTTGCTCGAAAGAGAGACGATCATCGTCGGATACACATTTTACACAAAAATATTCAATATAGCTGGAATAGGAGGATGTGAAAAATGAGAAATCGACTGCTAGCAAAAGCACATGCGAAAGAGATAAATTTTTAATTTAAGACAAATGTTAAAAACGCAGCGAAAATAATCGATTCGAAAAAACCAATTTGTAAAAAAAGGAAAACAACAATTACTCTAGGTTACTGCAACTTTAAGTTATTTATAATTAAATAAAATACGATATAAAATAAAGTAAGAACGAGTTAATAATCCGTTTCTTTTTGAGGAAGGCTCATATTAATTTTGCGATCATTAATCTAATCAATAGATTTTTTTACATGACTACTAATTTTAAAATCACCAAGAAAACACTTAGATGGGGTTTCATAGCATATACATGTATTTATCATTTTTTGTTTTCATACTAAGACTAAATGCACAGGTTAATCGGGGCATAATAAACTTATCCATACATATTGAACAATGAATTCATGTTGGGCCACATATACTTTTTTTGGAATTGGCCAGTAACAATATTTAATGTTGCACTTGCCGAATCTTGAAGAAAGATTTTTAAATTATTAAAGAGACAGAAACTGAAGGGTAGAAATTATATTTTTTTATTTAGTATAGCTTTCTGTTTCGTAATGTAGTTTATATAATGTTGACAAAACGCAGGAAGCACACAAGATTCCTGCATGGCTCGCTGTCTTATCCGATTGCCGCCGTTATAAGCTCCGCCACATCCTGATCTGTGCTGCGCACGGTCAGATTCAGCGTGACGCCCTCGGAAAGTGCTAATTTGGCCCGGACGAGAACTTCGGCACCGCCCCTAAAGGTACCTGAATTGGAGGAAAGTATTTTTCTTTACATATTCAACCCACATACCGAAGGACTCTTACCTGAACAGAGCAACGTATGCAGATGCGTGCCCTCAGGTACCTTTTCTGAGAGATTTGCTGCGCCTAACCCCAGTATCTTGACTATGGTGTTGACCGCATCCTGCAAGGTAGTCACTGCCGATAGCACGAAGGTGTCCTCGGCTTGCAGCCATTCTAGAAAATAATAATAATTAAAAATGTATATCAATGAGTTCATCAAATCTCTAGCGTACCTTCGCTATCTGCCGCATCCCAGGCCACCTGGAAGTTGTTTTTCTTAGTTTTCTGTATCTGATCGGCCACTGTTAATTCCAGATCCTCCAGCATGTATTCGTCGTCATAGCCCTCATCCGAATCTGGCTCGCCTGTGTTGGGATCGCAGTCCTTAACCACAAATCGCAAAGTGGCGCCAAAGGTGGCTGAAATTAAACATACAATGAATTAAGACAATAAAGTAACACATTAGATGCTTATTAAGCGGTGGTTTAAAGTCATTGAAGTCATTAAATTTTGGTCAGGTAAATAATTATATGGCTAATTAATGACCACTTACCTATGGAACTAGCTGCATCCGGCGGGAACTCCACGATGACAAATGTGGTCTGCAGTTCGTTATAGGGCAACTTGGGACACGGAATGACCGCCCTATCCGTGAAACCTTCCGGCAGTGTCAGCTCCACGCGCACATTCTCTAGGAATTGATCGGATAGCGTGTTCAAACAGTCGAACTGGAAGACCACATGCTGACCGAATATGTGTTTGATGCACTGCACTGTGTACTCCGTTTCGCTTTCGGTAAGCTGTATGGGAGCGGTGCTGCGGTGTATGGGACCGAGTACTTGAATGCCCGGCAACTGGGCCAAACGGGCGGCGCTCTCCTCCTCGCGAGTGATTTTTGGCGGCCGTGGAGCGCTGCTGGTCACCAGCATCACATCGTTGGCAATTACTGGCTTTACGATGGCCGCTTTGGGCACAATGGAAATATCGAAGCGTGTCTCCAGACCGCCATTCAGGTGCTCGACCAGTGATTTTTCCAGTAGAGCCAGCGAACAGTTTTCACGCTCGATGATGTAGTTTTTGTAGAGCTCCGGCCTCTCCGAGTTCAGGATGCTTAGGTAGTAGGTGGCTCTGTCCCGCACCTCGTCATCCGGATCCATCTGACAGCGGCCAAGCAGGACAAGAATATTGCTTAATAAAGCCGGACAAGAGGCTCCAAACTGGGCCATCGCAGTGACCGCGGCAGCTCTCACAATCGGGCTCTCCAGGATTACACGGTTGTAGATAAACCTTATGTACTTTGAAGGCGTGGCTGCAAAGGGTCCCTCTTTGCCCAGGAGGTGGAGAATCCTTACTGCCAGAGAAACGTGCTCGCAGTCCTCGATAAACTCGCACAGATGCGACAAGCCGGACTCCTTGGCATCCACATTCTCCTCAATGATAGTAATAATGGTGTCCACAATGGATGTTTTATACTCCAGGCCGCCCTCTTCGCGCAGCATTCCGCTGAGGAAGTTCATTAGCACGGTATGCTTGCGCGGATACTTTGTGCACAAGGCGCAAATGGCCTGGACCACAACCACTTTAAACTCGTCGGAAATCTCGGCCACAAACGTGGAGATCTGTTTCATCAGACGCTCCACCGAGGACTCGGCGCCAGTCTTCAGCAGCGTGGTGATGGCCAGCGTGGCCACAGATCGATTGGAGTCCGTTATGAGCCCCTCCAAGTCTAGATTGCAGGTGGTCACCGCTGCCGGATGTGTCATGGCCACCTTGTTAAGCGTGCGCACCGCCGCAAATCGCAGTGTGGCCTTCGGAGAGCTGCAAAACAGCTGAAGAATGGAGAAAGCCGGCGACAGCATCCGCGGATTGCTGTTCTTAAGGTTGACAATGGCATGGGCCGCCTCGTAGATGACCATTTCGCTCTTGTGGCGCAGGCAGGACTCGATGAAAGTGAATAGCGGCGAGTCGGACAGCTCCTCGGAGGGCACATCCTCTTCCTCGATCAGCTTGCAGGCAATGCGGATCTGGGGAATGCATGTAGAGCTTCGTTAGTATGAGCTATGTATATCAGAGGTACTCAAAATTCTAACATTGCAATCTTTATTATTGTAATGTAATTTATTTTTAAGGGTTTTTTTATATATGTTTCTTGAGTTTCAATTCGGGAAAGGAGATATAAGATCCGAGTTCTTTTGAAATAATTAAAATGAAAGAAATGTAACTTATTATTTAACTTCGCAAAATTGTAAATAAATTTAATGCTGCGTTGGCTTTTTTTTGTACTATTTTACCAACGTAATAAATTCGTTACTCCGACTAAATTGACGCATATGGTAAAATTAGATTTGAATATGCAAGCCATTTATGAGAAGTTTTATTTTGCAAACATCAATTTGGGGATATTTTTCTTGTATATTCTCAGTATTATTGACTAAAGAATGTTAGTCAATGGTTGCAAGATATGTAATTCTTGAATACACTTAATTTATCTATGCAAATGCTTTTTAAGCAATGTTTAAGCTTATGCATTGGTTATGGGAGATAGAATTGACTTTATCACATTTGTGGTAGATTAAACTGCTGTGGATTATTACTTCACTGTTCTTACCAGCATGCACACGGCGTAGGGACTCTTTAGCGAACCCCTTGTCAGCTTGTTGACCAACTTGGAGACCGCTAGGCGGTCCGACTTGCGGATGTGGTAAAGTAAACCCAAGGCATGATACTGCACCATGATGTTGTCGCTGTTCAAAGCCTCTTGGGCCTCGTTGGCCCACCGCTTGACCACGTCCCCGGCGGTGCTTGCCAATCTTAGAGAGCTGACCAGAGCGGCGCACGAAACCGCCGCGTTTTTGTCGACGATGCACTGCTTCATGTAGCGCTCCACGGCCTGCAACATGGTGTTGTCCGTAATGCTGCACAAAGCTCGAATGGCGGCGGCCCTATAGAGATCCTCCTTGCCGGTCATGTCCTTCGTTAGCGAGCTGGTTACGATGATCACGTCCTCGGCAATGGAGCTTAGCTCTTTGATGCCCAGGTAGACCATGCGCCGCAGCACCACATCCTTTGACTGGAAAAGCTTGGTCATCGCAAAAAAGCAATCGGTGGCCTCGCGGGGTACCAGCTGCTCGCCTTGGTTGATCAGGTACAGGATCTTCGTCAGGATGTGGATGCACTTCCGCGCGTTCACCGGCGTCTCATTAAAGGTGCGCGTCTCCTGGAGCACCGAAGTTTTCTCCAGATTCTGGTACGCATTGCTTGGTCCTGCTGGCGGGTTACCGCGTTTATTTTTGTGCGAGATAATAGGAAAATAGTTCATTATCTCAGTAAAATGAAGGAAAACTCGACTTTTGTTTATTCGAAGGGTTAGTGTGTGTGTGTTAGGGTGTCTTTGCCAGCGGAGCACCTTCCAGCAACTAGGTTTTCTTCGATTAGCTTTGGTGTTTGGAGGAATGCTCGGTTCCAGGCGTTAAGTCGCTACTTACCGTCCTCCTCCTCGTCTTTGTCGCGGCGGAACGAACCCATTATTGCTGAACTCTCGGGTAAATAGATGGTTAAAGCAATTAAAATGGTTTTCTGGCTGCGCTTACACGTCACTCAGCGGTGCTGTTAGGGCTGGTCACACATCGATGGCAACATCGATAGCACCATTGCTTCTTGATGTCTTTGATTTGTAAGTTGTTTGTATGTCCATTTGCACATATTTTCGCATTTTGGTGCCTAATTTTATCATAATTGGCAATCGTTTTCTTGAAACATTTGTAATTATATTACAATATGTTACATTGTTGATTATAGGTGTACTGGTTCCGGTTCTAAAGAGCCTATCGATAGATCTATCGGTTACCAGAGGGCGATTAAAGCTCAAGGATTTTGAATTTCGCTGTATAATTTAATTCATTGTATATTTAAAGAAAGTTAAATACAATTATATTACATTTTTTAATATTTTATTGATCTAAAAATATTATAATAAAAGGAAAGTTTATTGATGTTTTCGAAGAATGACTTTAACAGAGGGTACCATTATTTTTTACTAATCTTATATTTTAAACGGAAAGTATTGAAACCTAAGAACTCTTCGATGGAAAATATGATATTTTGTTTAAGAAAGCTTACTAATTTCTAAATTATTGACCAAGTAAAGGAACACAGATCGCTTTCGTACATGTCCTGATGGGTTTCTTATAATTATTTGATTTGGTCCTCCCGTTTTCCCTTTATTTTTAAAGGGAACGGCAAGATTAGATTAGGGAGGTATAGATTGGTAAACTTTGATATCGATAGCAGACTGACTGTATCGATTGGCCCTAAAGGATAAGCCCAAGCCAATCGCGATCATCTCTGCATTCCAAATGACACCGCGTCTTTTTTAACATAAGTTGTATTTTTGTGCTTAATTAATTTAAAGCCCTGACATTATATCGAATGTCTATTTCCAACGAGCGGCATGCGCCGTTAATTGCATTTTACATACCGCGGGGAAATTCTTGCAAGCAAAACAACAACTTCATTGCGTGTCCACTAATCGAGGACCTCCGGACAACAACGCCAGAAAGCAAAAAACTCAAAGAGATCGAGACACCTACAGCATGAATTTATGGCCAAGCGATAAGCGCCGGCCAAAGCGAAATCCGCTGGCCAAAAGCCCAAAATTGGACAAGGAACGTGCGTCGGACGAGCAGGCAGAATTTAGTAGCTGTCAAAGGCATCAGCTGTGGCCCCATGGAAACGGGAAACACCTACAGAGCCACGGAACCTAGAGCCAGGTAAAACCAAAGCTCAAGCCAACTTGGAGCCAACCTAAAGCCAAAAGTCGGAGCAGAAGTTGGGGCGACGGCGCACGCAAGGAATATGCCACAGGTGAGTTTGGGTTGAGGTGCAGGCGAGCAGTGGAACCTCGGTTTGTGGGACGCCTTCCATTCGCAATCAAGCTTGTAAAGAGCGGTTTTTCATATGAGTATTCAGTTAATAGCTGCACTTAGATCAGTGGTCACAACACTCAAAATTAAACTTTCGCAATCCACTTGTATGAATGATTGGCACATCCGAATATATGCCTTCTGATTGTCATTTTTATTTATATCATATATCAAACAGTCCCTCTTGTCCCTATAAGTATGTATGTATATTCGATCAGGCAAGTCGATCTGTCCGTTTCTACGCAAAGCTATTTGGATAAAACTTTGCAAAAAGAATAAGGATATTTGTTCCATTATCGTTTAGTCTTGAGTTTCGTTTTTAATACCTAATTGACAAAACTTTCTGCAATCAATTCATTGTAGCCCACCATTACTGTAATCCCCAATTTCCTTTGCGTGCAAATGGTGAGGAATGCGGGCGGGGACACAGGCATTGGTGTTTTGTTCGGGCGGGAGTAGAGATCCCGATCCGCCGGTGGCCTGTGACTCTATAAGGCTGATGTTGGCAGTTGCTCTTAGCCGGGCTTATTGGCAGCTTTATTGCCGAACGGTGTGTGTGTGGGCCACATACCAATCATAAGTATGAATATGAAACTCAAAGACACTTGCATTTGTAAGTCCGCCTGGTGCGAAGATTCAAAACGGATTCAAACCGGCGATTCCAGGACAAAATGCTCCCTTAACCTGGCAAACGACTTCACCGGTGTGCTAACAAGATGGCAACACATGGAATTAGACTGCGCCGATGCACGTCCAGCGATAGAAGAAGAACGAACTGATCGTGCCCAAGAAAACGGGCCACGGCAGGAACAACAGACTAATTAACATATTCAAATATTTGTCGCATTGTTTCGCCAGTTTCCCAGCTCCATCTAGCAGCTCCCCCCGACTCCTCTCGGGTTTATTGAAAAACCATTTTACGGTTTCATGCTTAAAAGTCATTGCCAAGTGACTACGCCCCATCTCGAAAACAAAACCTGGACCTGGTGGATCTTCCCTGGCTGTTCTTGAAGAGCAAACCCCTTGGCGCTATTTTTATCGCATTTTAAAAGGCTATTTGTAGTGGTTCCACCAGGAAGTGGCATAAATTCGCAGCGCATAATGGCTGTGAATAAATTATTTTGCCACAGCTTCCTCTCGACCATTGATTGGCTGATAAGAAGGCAGACTCCAACTGCAGAGTCATCCATTCAAATGGCGAAAAAAAACACGGTGAAGAAACCCAAAACAGATGCTGCAAACAATGCACTGGTTACGTAATCACTTACGGCGATTCTTGTCCTGCAACGTGAGAGAGGCCAGCCGGCGGCCCTCCTTGTGCACTCGAGCAATTTTCACGCACGCCCCCAACCGCCTAACCTTCCTTGTAGACTTCTTTTTCCCCCAAGAGAAGATGCGGCCAAAAGAACCTGGCCAGAACCAAGCCCAAAAAATGAAATGAAAGAAGGAATTGACTACGCAGCAACTGCTTGCGGAAAGCAAAAGTCCCACAGTCCGTTAGGCGGAAGCGAGGTCAATAACTAAAAGCCAACTGAGGGATTAGGATTTAATTAAATTTATAGGGGTAATCCAGAGGTATCTTAACCTTACGATTACCGGGAGAGGTTCTAAAAGTAGGCTTTTGGGAAAAATTTCAATTAAGGTTTAGGATGGATGTGAATCAAAGATTTGTTGGATTTCTGACTATTTAATAACGCATATTAAACACGGCTACAAAAATAATTTTCCATTTCGAGTTTTTTAAAAAGGTTAAGACGTAGAGAAATGCTGATGGTTTTCAAATTCTTTAGACAAGCCATTGTGCCGGACGACTCTATTATATACTCCACAATATACTCCTTTTTTAAATTGTAGAAAAATTGATCAGAAAATCGACTAGCTTCCTTGTTGTCGAACAAAAACCAATCGAAATGTAGACTTTTATAGAATATTTTTTTTGTGTAAAAGCTGCAAAGGTATATAAACTTTGTCTTGCCGAAGTTTGCAGGTATATATAAATAAAATTAATCGCACTTACTATATAAATTAAAAGTTAAAATATATACAGACAACAAATCGCCTGATACATATGTTACCGGTAAGTTAATTTATATTCTTAAGAACTTCATTAAGTTTGTTAGACTGCCGTTCATTTGAAAAATTGAGTCATAACTATCACTTTGAAATTTGAAGGCGCTTTCTCCCCATATTTGTTTAAGCATTCTACTTCACCTTTTAACCCAGTCACAGGATTTTAGGTAACTACTAACACCTATAATTTAACGACGCAAAGCTGAAAAATATGGCCATTAGGTGAAAAGCCAGTAAAGTAAATCATAAATGTTTGCATACAGTTTTCTTTGGCTGCGAAAATTTTGCCGATAAACCATTATTATTGGTCGTAAAGGTGTGAGGGAGAGTGCTAATCATCTTTATGTAAGACAGTTGGGCATTTACCAGCAGGCAGTCAAAGTTCAAAGTCTCGAGAAAAAAGAAACGGCTTTTCTGTTAATTGCAATTGCCCAAGATTTCAGAGATATATTGCATTTATTAATTGTTTTTCTGCCAGTCTTCAATAGTACTGAACCATTTCTCGAATTTCTAATGGGTTTCCATCGCGGCCTGCCACAAACGGTCTGTCCGCCTTGACTTTGGATCGTTCCTGGTCAATGTCCTTAACCATTTCGATTTGTTTGGAAGTTGCCTTACCTTGCATGCGCATTGCGCACGACGCGTCGGCTCCTACAGCTCCTCCAAGTTGGCCAACCAGATGTTATCCCGGTAGTGACCCCAGAGCGGGGCCATCAATTCTCACAGTATTGCCTACTACACGCCTGCGCCTCCGCAAATGTTCCAATTTGTATTTTTGCACAAATTGTTGTGGCCGCCGTGGCATCTTTTGGTCTTCCATGTTGATCTTTCCGCTTCTCTTGTTTGTTTTCGGTTGCATTTAATTTAATTTGGCCTGCCCAATTGGGCTGAGCCGCAATTAGAGACAAATGTTTTCGGCTGCATTCCATCGGCTACTTAGCCCCCATGTTCGTGGCAATTAGCCTGTGGGATATTTGAGGATATGGGCGTGTTTTTCTGGGGCGGGGAAAGTTATCTGCGCGGCCAGTTTCCCACACGTTTGTTTGCTTAATTAGGTGAAAACTGGCTAACAGGGACAGCTGTTCGCCATGCCGGGCAATTGCTAATGAGCAGGACAAGCTGAAGGAGTTGGCGAAATGAAAAGTAACAAGCCACCGTCCTCGCTTTCAGGCTTTTGCCACTTTGAAATCGAAAAATGGAAAATTGTAAACGGGAAAACGTTGGCCGTTCATTGCTTCAAGTGCTAAATACTTACTTTTATCCGACTGTCGTGATGCGCTAACAACTAGTTTCGGTATTTTTCTTTTTTGACATTTTCATTATATAATATGTTTTAAGTTTGATTTTTGTAAACCTGCAATATTTTTGTTTTTATACTTACGTACTTAATATATACAAAGATTTCTTGTGTAAATGGTTTGATTTTGTAACTTATTTGTTTGCACCTAGCTGAGGCTATATTTATTTGGGTTAGATGTTTGTAACGCAGTTAAGAAGACGTTACCGACCCTAAAAAGTGTACATATTCTTGATAAGCATCACAAGGAGAGTTAATATAGCCATGTCTGTTTATTTCTATATATCAGCAAGAGCATTGAATAACTTCAGTTAGCAGCCGGTCTTATTTTGGTCTCTAGTTTATCAGGGGAGAGTTCCTGTTTTTCCTCGGTTTCTTCTTCCTTTACGTATTCTCTTTGGAGGCGAAATTTGGCAGTGCCCATTGCCATGGCAAGTGCATAATTTTTCAATCAAAGCGAGCAGCTGTAAAACAAACAAAAGCAGAGGCCAAGAGGCAGAAATCGTGAGCAGGCCAACATGGCTAGAAAAGAAAAGCCAGCCCGAATGGGAAGTGCAGCAAACGAGATCCTCACCTCATCCAATCCGAATCTCAATGCGAAGGCAGAGCCAAATGGCAATGGCATTTAAATGCAAATGACCACGAAGCGTGAGGGTGTTCAATGCGAACTTTATGTATGGAAATTGGCGAAATGCGAGCAAGCGATTTCCTCAATGGTCAAAGTGTCAAAGTGGCAGCGAGTGTAGGTGTCGCTATGCCATTGTCTCTGGAATTTCGGAACGATCCTGGCCAGACTTTGGTCCAATCCAGGCCAGGCCAAAGCCAAGTCGCTAATTAGAAGCCATTGCTAACAGTCAACGACTTAATGGCCAGGCATTTGCATAGCTGTCAACGGCAATATACCCACACTTGGCCACGTTCTTTCTAGGCTCGCTTAAAGGTGAGAAAAACCGAAAGCAAAAAGCTTACGCAGCGCTAGTCCGGATCGAATGGACAACGCCTGCTCTGCCGCTGTATCGCTATACCAACTCCATCTCGATCCCCAACTCCAAGCTAAAAACTCCATAGCCGTGTCCAAGCCAAATACGCACCAGAACCGGCCATAAAAATTGTCAAAGCGTGGCTTTGAGGGTTTACTCTAGCTTGTGTTGGAGGTATTTGCAGTTTTATTGACTAAAGATTTTAAATATTAAAACCGTTCTTTAACTTTCCAGTTAAATACATTTTTTTGTACTCTAAATAAGTCCGTAAATCAAGAAGTATTAATATGTACTTAATTTTGTTAAATCCATTTTATAATTAAAAAAGCTCCTTTCTTACCTCTAGGTCATCATTATGCTGCATTTGGACAGTATTCATGTTTTTATGTTCCGGTAATAAAAAGATGGGCCAAATAAAAAAACGTTGGGCTTACTCAGTGTATCCCACATTCGGCTAGGAATATATTTGTAATTTAACATCAGCCTAATAGGGGCGTTTTATTCAACACGGGGCACGACGCACATGCGTATCTCACACCTTTCCAGTGGCAGAGGGACGCGGCGGGAGACATCTATGATATAAAGAAGATTGCGTGCGCCGATTCATAGAGACAGTGGAAGACATCTCCATTCAGAAAGGCGGCACACATCTTGTGCGATACTCGTCTTTTCGCACATTTTAATTTCAACGTGATCATGATGAATCGACGCCATCAGTGGCTCAGAATTTTAGATGTGCCCCACTATATCAGAGGACTTGTGTCGAGCATCGAGAATGATTATAATGGCGTGCGTAGCTGGAGCGTTAAAGAGATCGTAACACGCCTGGTTAAACTTATTGCCATGCCGCCTCTTAATTTGATTAACACTTTTGTCGGTCGGCCCCCAACGGAAAGAGACTCGTATGCCACTTATTTTTTTTTGTACTGCTTAAAGTGCCGTGAAATTATTATAATTTCTTCGGTTGTCTTTCGCTTTGACAAACATCAATCTGACTAAGCGGTTCCCCAAGTTTCCTCACTGAAATGTTAATAGGAAAGGTTTGGTTTATGGTAAATTAGAAGTTGCGGTGTATTTAATCAAAGCGATAATAAATTTCGACATGCTTGGCTAGGCACATAAATTAATCAATTAATTTAGTGGGTTTTTCTGGCACGCACCTTTTCTTAACCAATTAAAATTTGAACCAGTTTATTTTTTAGACATTTATTTTTAAATATGTTTCTTAAGGCGTAGAGTTTATTGCATTACTTAATCAGTACAATTCGTTTATCAAATTTTTGTTTAAAAATTTTTGTCTCATGTGTTCTCGAGATTAAACTAAGTCTCTCAGAAGCGCCTAATAATTAGCACTGCCTTGCGTTTCGGCTAAAATATAATATGAAGTACGATTGGCAAATAAATATTTGGGGAATAGTTTTAGATTGTGGGGCTTCGGAAACTTGAATATGCCGCCTAGTACAGAAGCCTGGCACAAAACATTTTGATACAAAATTATTTGGCAAACTTTGTGTGGAAATTTCAGCAGCGTAATAGTAAAAGTAATAAATAGTGTAATAGTTATAAATGCAATTCGCTCGAGGACATTGAAGCAGACTTCTCAATACACATATAATTAGCCTAACTTTCGCTAGAGAGATTTTAGCTCTAAACTAATTCGAATTCAGCGGTAGAAATTTGTCGTTCTTTGATTAGCAATGCGCTGATTTAAAATGCTGGAAACTCGATTTCCAAGGCATTTAAAAGCGCGCATTCTTCAGAAATATTCGTATCGTTAAAAAAAAGGTGTCTTCGCAAAATCAAAACTAAGAGTATGCTAATCATAGGCTTATTCTAAGCTGAAATTATTCTAGGGTTTTCAATGATTTTCATGTGTGTCGCTGCTAGGCGAATATTTTCTATTCAAGTCTCATCGAATCTTTTGAAGCTTTCGAGGCATATTGCGTTTGTTCCCAGCTAAGTGTTCTCAGCAAGGTGCGAGAGCCACCCAGATCTCCCTAGAACTGCTGTCCGTAGCGCCCATTGATGCCACTATCGTAGAGCTTGCTCAGCGTGTCCTTGGCGCTGCCCCCGTAGGATGCTCCCGACGACGAGGATCCGGCGGAGGAGTTGGGTGGCGGTCCGTAGAGCATGGTGGGCGCTCCGTAGGTTATGGTTGGCGTGGGCTCGTGCTGGTAGAGATACCGCTCCTTGCTGGTGCGACGCTGCACAGTCTTCCAGATCCCAAAGATGCTCAACTGGGCTAGCAGGAAGAGGGCTCCCGCCATGATTAGTCCTAAAACAAAGAAACACAGGTAAAAAGTTGTCAAATAAGTGTAAATCTTAAAGCAAGTATTTGGATACTCAATGCCACATTTACTTTATAAATTCTGCTATTCGATTTTGAGTACACTTCTTATTTGTTCAGTATTTTACTTAGTTTCTATAAAAAATAAATATGAAAGAATTTTTGAAACTTTTACAATTTTTATTGAATCTTTAATCTTGATTCAATCCAAACCTTTCAAAAATCTTAACAAACTCAAAATCAAAATTTTGCTCCAGATTGTGTACACAGTCAATTTAAAAAAGGAAGTCGAAGGAATCGGATTATCTCAAGTAACCGATCTAGTTCAAAAAGATTCGATGAAAACTGGTTGTGGACCTAGCAAAAAAAAGCAACAAAGGCAAGAAGTGACCTCGGATCGGTTTGGTTATCACAGAAAACAAAAGTGGGCGCCACTTGACACACTTTGCCGTGAACTGAAACCAAACTAGAGAAGCGAAAATAGCAAAGAATATAGCACCAAGGCCCCAAGACGTAGAGTGACCAAGTGACCAAGTTTGACAGCAACAAGTTGAAGATAAACAAAAACAATGAGAAATAAAACAATTTAATGCATGAGTTGCATATTTCGGCACGGACTTGGAATTGGACTCTCTTGGCTTCACTTTCTATACCCTAGACATCGCATGTTTCCTGGTTGGCCTGGGTTCTTAAGAGTGCAACATGCCACATAAATAAGCCAGCGGACCTCGGTGGAGGCAATTCGAAATACCGAAGCCGGTAGAAATCGGGTGAAAGTGCCGCCAAAGTCAAAGTCAAAGTCGAGCTGCAATGCTCAACTTGCATGCGTTCAGTTTTTTGTCCATTTCACGAAATCAGAATTTAAGAGTAACAGAGACGACGACATGCCAGATGACTATCAGAGTTTACTTCGAAACAATGTTGTGGTTGTTCGTTTCTCAAATGACCATAAAAAGTAAAGCGAAAAACAAAACAACAAATAAGCCAAGAGCCACAAAATCGTCATCGGCTTCACTTGAATGAGTTTCAATAACAAAGTGCACGCACTTGAGTCTTTTATTTATGTATCTGACTCCGGTTTTTCATCGCAACAAGAAGACTACAATAGCAGTAACAAAAGAGGGAACAACGAAAATATACAAAATTATAACAATTACTATAAGCGGTCCACGGAGTTGTGGGAGTTTCAGGGGGCGAAAACCGTACTAAGGCGCCCACAAAATGGTAAATAATTGGATGAAACCTGATCCAGAACTAAGAGCTAAGAAAAACGCTGAGAAAACTTGCAGAGTAATGAAAGTAAACACAACTATCTGCTGAAAGATTTTCTTTATAGTGAAAAACTATAAAAATCTAAGAACGTTAAAACCGAAATTGGATCATCAGATGAAAATACTCCCATTAGGGTCGAACCGGATACTGCGCCATAAACTGGTCATCAAAATGATTAAAGAAAACCAGAACATTATTTAATGTGTATGTTAAAATCGCTTTAACATAAAATGCTCATCAACATTTTTACGTCGCCAAATAAAAGTGGTTCACAGCGAAAATTAATCAAGGATATCTTAGCTTGATATATTTTTAACGACTGACAGGGGCAACTGAGAGTCGGGCGCACTAAAATATATCTGCATGGCTTTATCTGTTTTTTCTCAGAAAATTTATTACCGATTAGTACGAAATGTAAATCAGCATTTGGCGATGGTCCAAGATCAAATAATTATAGAAAAAACATAAATGCAAAATTGATTTAGACCGGGTGCTGTGATTCAAAATAGTCAATAAATAAATAATAAGCCTTCCTTCGAGAGAAAAAGAGAATGATCGCTAATTTGGTAATAAACTTCCCCAAGTAACAATCATTGTAAATCGATTTAGAATTAAGTATACTAAAATTCCCTAGTAATTTAAGAGAATACAGATAATGCACTATTAAGCAAACATTAGAAATTACGACATGCTTGGTAGCGAAAAATAAACCCGTCATTTGAATAATAGGAATTTTATGAAAGCAAAACGATTGATATGCATTTAAGAGGGTAGCTTCCTGGCGATTCTTTCCACAGTAATACCAGACATTAAAGCGGCCATTAAAATGATTGAAATAATGGGATAGATTCATTTCTAAATAAATATCGGCAAAGAATGTAAAATATTCATAAACTTTGACAAATTACAGGGTGTTGTAATTTGGCGTTAAATTGCCGCTCTCCATGCCAATGACGAAGGCTAAGTTTCATCATCTTCTGTGCACACGCATCCAAGTTGCCAGGTGATTTCCGAGCAATGTGTGCGGCAAATGAGCTTAGCACAGGTAGAACCGTTGCTCTAATTGCTTCGGTTTGCTCGCCTCTGATCTGCCATAAAATGCAGCGCGTAATTACCACAGAAATGTGCGCCTGATGTTCGGTGGTCCAGTGGAGTTTTATCTGTCTAACGAGCTGTCAATTTAACGCTTCAATGCGTCGTGGAAATTGCTCCACAAAACCAGTGACACATGGGAGATGCGGAAACTCGGGAGCTGGAAAACCCAGCATCTATCCGATGGACAACCACTGTGCAGAAAGATTTTCGCGCCGCACGAAAAAGAGGCGTGCAGAATACTGCTGCACAGTTTTGAATGAACTACTGACCTGGTCGTGAGCCAGCAGAGACACCAAGGAAAAGCCAGTCCAACATCATAACACAGAACACGTTCTGGACAACGTAGAACCTAATTTAAGGCCCCTTGCTCAAGTCGGCAATGATGAAAAATTGATTCATTATCAAAATTAGCGAGCCAAGAACAAGCTGTGCGTCTCACGATGCGAGGAGGACACGATGTCGTCCAGGAAGGAGCAGGCGAGCTCCTGCTTGTCTATGCAAATCAAGCTAACTCTGATTTGTGCTTGATTGGTCTTTTTCACAGAGCCCCCGGAATGGAAAATCAAACTTACCATAGCCATTAAGGCAAGTGAGCTTGTCCTGGGCCACGCCCGCATAGGCCTTCTCGTGGGGACCAGCACCGCTGTCATTTCCATGGGTAGTGGTGCCATCCTCTGGCTGGAAGCCGAACTTGTCTGTGATTTGTATGGACTGCATGAGCAGTATGTTATCATCTATGGGGCCCACATCGCGTCGATGGCGTGTGCTGAGCAAGAACTCGGCTGGAAAGAAAGTGGAAGAGACTTCATGGTAAGCATGCTTTGATGATATATAGATAAAAATATCTAAACATCGTATCGAAATGTTGTATATTATAAAGTAAAGTTGTGAACGACAAGATACCAAAATAATTGATTTAGTATCGCGCAAATTTGAAAATTTTGTATTCACAAGAAAAAGGATGTGTTTTAAAATTATGTTTATAAAAAGTGTACGACTCCTCAAATATCAATAGTTGCCCCAAAAGTCTCCGCAGAGCGGTACAACTACTTACCACCATCAGTTCCATTAAGCACCGATCGCTTTTTGCGACCATAGGAAACCAGAGACTTCAGCTCTCCACTGGCGCCATCTTCGCTGTCGCAAATCACGGGTTCACAGCGCGGAATGCAGGGCGTTACCAAAGCGCGGAACTGAACCACTTCGCTCGAAGGAAACTTGAAGGCGTCGAACTGCGAGAGCAGCACCTTCCGATTGTGAGCCAGCTTCTGGATGGTGCCCATGATGTATTGGTCGGTGGGGCAGCCATTAGCATCGATCAGGGTTATCTCGGCGCTGTCGGAACCATCCATTGCCACCAGTTCCCTCACGAAGATCTCGTACGGGCTGTTGGGCTCCACGATCTCGAAACGAAGGGCCAGCGGATCGCCAACCTCAGCTATCCTCTTCATGTCGCTGCCATCCCGCGAGGTGATCTTCATAATGACATTGGGCGAATCAATGGTTATCTCTTCACTCAGAGAAGACTCAATCTCCCCAGTTACTCCCAGGTCAACATCATTCAGCACTGTTTTGTTCGTTAAATCATATTGGCAGGAAACAGCCAGGCCAAGATCGGAAGAGGTAACAATCATGTCGTGGTGCTGGATTACAATGTCGTTCATATATCTGCCGTAGGCACTCTGTCGTACATTGCACTCCAGATCATTGTAGCCCATGCGGAAATCAAACTCCAGGGAGTTATTCACATTCACAGCGCAGGATTTGGGAGCTCCCTTGGCATAAACCTTGCCATCGAAGAGTTTGGAGGTCCTAATTTTGGTTATCATCTCCCCAGAACGGCACTCAATGGACACATTGTAACAGGCGGAGAGTTCATAGGTGGCTGCCTCGGGCACATCCAAGTAGGGATCCATTACATCGGTGAGGGTAGCTCTACTATGATGCGACAGGCGGCAGACCATGTCCCCGGTATCATTATAATCATAGGAATGACATCTATATGGGTTTACATTGAGGTGTCTGTCAGAAAGCAATACAATTATAGAGCCTGGAAATATCTTACCTATAAGGGGAGTTCAGGCAGAGATCGCGACACTCGTCAATGGTGTTGATGTCCTGGTAAACCGAATCTACTGTCTTCAGAATCTTTCCCGAAATCCGCTTGAATTCGCACAGTTTGCTGGGCTCCTCGGCGCAGTTGTTCTCCAGATAGTCGGCTCCATCGTAGGGTTCCACGCTTCCTCCGGCGGATAGGGTAATGCGGTCCATGTCGGACAACTCACAGAGACCCGAGTGGCGGTAGTAGTTGGCCGATCTGACAGGATTGAGCGGTATAGGACGGAAGAGTGAAGGCAGTGGAAGAAAGCAAGCGGTACGGAGAGATGTTAGGAGAGAGTCGCAAGTTCAAATGAGAGCAAGATAAACCGCTCGAAATTGTAAAATAATTTGGTATTATTGGTTATTAAATAGTTATTTAAAATCTTTATTATCAAAATATGTATACGGCAAAGAATATTCTAGGTCATAGATTATAAATGATTCCCACTGTTATACGAAATTCAATTGTTCGCAAAAATACATGCCGATTTGAATATTCTTAATGACAGACAAAAATCACTTCACAGATCCGAATATCTTGTTTCTATCCAAAAATAATATAAGTTTCCCCAAAACCTTCTAGAAAACCATACATTTTATGTAAGTCTATTATATATTCTCAACGATACCAAAAAACTAGCATTCCCATTTAGAATCCATTCGCATTACTTAACACTCACCGGCATGTGAATTCGTTTTCTCCCAAGCAGAGTTCCAAACAGTCTCGTCGCGATAGAACCGTCTGACTAGATTTGACGTGCTGTGGGAGGCGGTAACCTTGAACGCGATCGATGCACCAGGCCTTCGAGCAAGGACGCACGCCCAAACACGATTTCTGTGCGTAGATGGTGAAAACCGGAAACTGCGAGCGCGATAGTGAACCTGAAAATGCAGAAAATGCGAAATGAAAAGTGGTGAAAAAGCGGGAAACGGGAAAGGCAACGGTGGTGTGCGTATTTTATGCGTTTTACGCACACGCCCCTTCACTGAAAAGTAACAGGCGTAGAGAAACGGGCAAAAGCACCAGCCTTTTGGAGCTGAGCCACGACAACTGCATCGACATACGAGATTCGACTGGGAACGGCTGCAGAAATTATGCGTTACTATGCCAAAAGCCAGTTTGACTGCAGAATGGGCAAAAATCTAGTTTGCAGGCCGGGCCAAAAAACCGCGTCGTGCGTAAGGCAAAAGGTGTGTGCAGGTTCGTTTATTTATTTCTGTTTTTTCGCGGACACGCGGGTGATTTATGCACCGGGCCACGACAACCAATGCTACAACCTGCATGAACTAGAACTCAGTAATTGAGTAAATGAATGAATGAATGAACGACGGAGTCGCCTGAATTATTGAGCTTTCTTTGGCACAAAAAAAGAAGAAATATAAAACAGCGCAGCCGTTCGGAATTCTCACACTTTCTACTCACCTGGCAATTTATCGGCGGTCGTCTTAAACAGCACACACAATCCGGTTTCGTAGTTGACAGCGCTGCAGGACTCGTTATTTTGGCAGGCCTCCAAACAGTCGGTGAGCATCAGAGTCCCGGGCAAAGTGTCCAGCATTTTTGAGGGAGCCGAAAGCACGTAGCTGAAAAGTGAGGAAAGATGATTTATAAATGGATCGATACCGAGATAACCGATGATTTATGATCCCCGAACCGGCTAATAGATTTTTACAGCAAATGAAAACGAAAGTGATCGGACATTTTACGGTCGTAGGTCTTTCTTGTCGTTCACGACAAACAAAAGACTCAGGCAACGAACTTGCGGCGGGCGATGACATCGAAAAAAGCCATGGGATTAGTCACGTTTTAACCAAGCAGTGTCACTCCTACGGAAACCACAAATTTGCATATGCCAGTTAGCAATGTTCCACTGTGGTGGTGCTATTGGTGGTTCCCTTTCTGGGTTCACCGTTATCTCGTCTTCTCTTCTTATGGAAATGTTAATTGGCCCAGATGTCGAGTTGCATTTCATTAAAAATGTATGAACTTGCTGCCGGTCTATTGTGTTGTCGCTCAAAAATTCAAATTTAAGAAGAAAAGCAAAAGTGAAATTAACAAGTGGCCATAAAATGTAATGTTTCTATAATGCCGGCATTGCGTAAGTTTTGTTTGAGTGAAACTCTTCATTGTTTTGTGACAGTTTTGAAAAGGTGGCGGTGTCAGGGAACTTATTTCGTTGGTTATGCAATATTTGGTAAGGAAACTCGGTTTCTTTTTGGAAAATGTGTTTTTAATAAGAGGAGCTTATTATTCCTTACCAAATATTGCATAACCAACGAAATAAGTTCCCTGACACCGCCACCTTTTCAAAACTGTCACAAAACAATGAAGAGTTTCACTCAAACAAAACTTACGCAATGCCGGCATTATAGAAACTTTACACTTTTTGGCCTACCTATTAACTGTTCAGTTCATTTAAAATACCAAAGGAGAAATTAAAATTCTAATTTAATCTCTTTTAATCTTCACAACATTATTTAATTGATTAAAAACTAATAGACATTCTGTTCCTTTGAAAATAAGCTAAAATATTAATAAAATTAAGGAATCGGATGTTTCCATTCATCTTTGTGGCCATCCTACACAAGTACCCCACTTCAGCCTCAACACAATAAGACTTTTGTTCAACTCACCCGGTAATAATCTCGAATCCAATCATATCTGGATCGCACTCTTCCTCCTGAATTCCGGCTGGTGCCTTGTCCGTCTTGGCCTCCGGCTGAGCCTCAATGGGCGTGGCCAGGGGCTTGGTTAGTTCTCCGCTGCCAGCTGGAGTTCCAGATCCCACTGTGGCTGCCTCCTGGTCGCCGTTGCCTTCCGTGGTGGTGGTGCTGGTGGTGCTGGCAGGCGTGGAGCTGAAAGATGAGGCGACTGCTGAGGATGCTGGCGGCGAAGGCGTCACATTGGTGCGCGGATTGGTCTGCTTGACCGGCTTGACAGGACGTTTTGTTTTGCGTGCGGCGCTGGCGGCGTCACTCGCAATTAGGCAGATCAGCAGCAGAATGGTGCAGCGCCGTAGAAACATTTTGTCTGCAATTGAAATGGGTTTACGGCGTGAGTACATGGGCACCTGCTAATCTGGGGGCTTCGGAGTTATTCCCCAGGAAGATGGCTAAATGTTAATTAGGTAACTAATTTCACATTACGCGCAATTTATGTAATTCCTGGTGTGCACTTTATTAGTTTGGCGTTAGTCTTAGAATACTAGGGTTCTTCCTCCACGGGGGCTTTGCTCGCCCAGGAATGAAGACGGAACGGAACTCTGTGTCTTCGATGGTATTTCATGGTATTCCCCTGCTCTTCTTATGTTCGAGCTTTAATTGCCTGACTTGTTCGCTGTGTGTTCGCAGCGTTTAATTAAAGCTACAGCTGTGCTTACAGCAATCTTGCCTCTATCCATTGTGCATACACAACAGTTGCACCACCGACAATCAGAACAAAAACATTGCTCAGGCCCTCAGTGGGGCGAAGTTTTATGTGTGAAAAACACCGCCGCCTGGGAATTATTTTGGGGGGAGTTCGGATAGAGAGAGAGTCTGGATGCGAACGGGCGTAGGTCGCAACATGCTGGGGAAAAGAAACCTTGGAGACCCCAGACCCTATGGGCCTTGATTTCACCTAGTAAGTATAGGTGTGCCGTGTTCCAGATACCCATATTATGAAAATCTATCAGTCAGGTGGTAAAATAATCATTATACAAAGAACGTTTTAAGTCTGGGTTTTTAATAACTATTAAAGCAAAATGTATTCCTTAGGGTCTGGAAAATTTACTGCGAAACATTTGATCTATCTATAAAATGTTCTTGATAAACAGAGCCCACACTATATATGAATGTGCTTTCAGCAAGGACACTTTACAGGGAAACCTACTTTTGAAGTGGTTCGTATTACTTAAACTAACATATTGTCATCATTGTTTTTTGCCTCTGTCATAACAATTTGCTAATTCAGTTATGCAATCTCACTTAAAACGCGCTAAGCTATTAACACTTTACAGCTGGCGAATCTTAGATCTATAGCCATTTTTTTCTTTTTTTGGCGAGTAACTGACTGTTTTCCGCATTTCGGCGTGAAAGTGAATTAAAGCTTTATACCCCATTCGAGAAGAGGCAAAAGAAAAAAGACATTTTCATGTTGTTAAATATTTTTATGCGTTTCGGCTGTCGATCGCCGACAAGAGCGTAAAAAGTAAGTTTCACTGGCTGGCAATAAAAAAGACAGAGCCGCCTGAAAAAAGAGATTCGTTCGCACTGCCAAAACCACCTGTGAGATAATCTAAAGTGTAGCTCATTATTTTGCGAGAGACAACGAAGAAGATTTAGCGGTTAATAAGCGGCTGCGTGAGAATAGATTTGAGTTCGGATTTTCTGGCTTTTCAAACATTTTTTTCAGCTCTTTCGCTGGGCACTGCTTAATGTTTCGTTAGTTACATAATTAATTTGGCAGGGGTTAGCCGGCAGGTGGGATGCATGCAAAACCGGGGCTACGCCCACGCCTGGGATCAAGCCTCCTTCAAATGCAACAACGGCTCACACATAAATTATGAAAGCTAAACAAGAGTGGAGAAAAAGAACCGTTAATGTTAATAACATGCCTTAAGATACTGCACTAAAAACAATATGTGGCTGGAACCCCTTGATCATCTCGGTGGTGCGCACCATTCCTCTGCTCGATTGAACGGGGAAAAAATATGGAGAAGAGAGAACACAAGATGAGAAACCAGCGGCGAACTCATTACGGAACGCTCACTTCCACTTGCAATTAGTTGTAAGAATTAATTTATGCTAATTATAGGCCTCGACAGGCAACGCAACGCGCTTTTAATAAGCCACCGCGGGCCGAAACATTGACTTTGGTTTCAGACCCATTCTTATCTGCTGTCTGACTCTTTGGTTTTTCTCTGGCCCTTCCTCTAAGTTTTTCTTTCGATTCGGTTCAGTTTCACCTGCTAACCCACAAATGTAATGAGCCATTGACCAAAGTGGACAGAAAAGCCAGAAGAAGAATGGCCCGAACCAGAAAAACGGTAAATGTGCGCGTGTGTGGCATGCGGTTAGTTTGAAATTTGGGAGTCGGAAAAAAGAACAACTTTCTGTGGTTCCAAAACAGCACTTAGAATTTCCATGTGAGCGTAACCGAGAACCTCCGAAAAAACGCAGGTACATTTTAATTAACCCGTTGCTGTAATTTGTGGCCAGCCGAAAGTTCTTTTGTTTTTCGTTCCTTATTACCAGTTTTCTGACTTTTGATTCAACGGCTGTTGATTTTCCCTGGGCGAAGTAAGATATGTCTATCAATTTCACTAATTGAACGTTAACAAGCCTTCGTAGCTGGAAGCGGTTTTTCCATCTATCAATCATGTAAACTACTCAGCGATTCCAATCGAAAACAAGATACAATTTGGTTAGTTATTAGGTGAGACTCGGCCATTCGCAGCTGCTTCCTAGTGGAAGTTCTTCCTACTTAATGTTGGTCCATAAACAAAAGACTTAAGCTACGAACTAACTATGTATATGTAAGACGCTTTAATTGCGGCCTGCAGAGTTTCCATTACAATTTGCTAATGGCTTTTTGTTCAGTCTGATTGCCAGCAAAAGAAAACAAAAGATGAACTTATTTGCCGATTAAAATCTAATTGAAAACGTTTAAATTGGATTCGATTTACTTTACTGCCCGACCGAAAGGTCAGACGCTCCCCTCTGTAAACATATACAATAAAAATTTCTCTAGTTTCGTATGCAGGTTCCCACAGAAGGCATAATATTTTCGATCTTCGATTTGAATTTATGCCAACTTAATGGCAAATGCTAATTGACTTGGCAGACATAAAAAAACACTTTCTCAGTGAAAAGAGGAAAAAACCTGACTGCAGGCTTACGATTCCAGCCCGAACATGCATAATAAATGTGGCCTGCCGAGAAAGGAGGTGCGCTTGACTAGAAGGAAGCTGCATATTAGCACTGAAGTCGACTAGGCGGCATTATCATAAACTAAATATAGCAGCAAATATCAATTTGATTGTGCTGGCCGAGAGCGCACAAATTGAGACCGGTGCACAATGGCGATTCAGTTCACTCCACAGACTGGAGACCAAAGACCGGGCTAAAACAGGCATTGTGTTGGCCAAGCAAGTACCGTTCGGCTTTGCCGCATGTCCGGCTGCTGGATAGTGATAAATTATCACTGTTGGCCGGGCCATTACTTTTCGGAAATGTACGAGGTGAGCGACTGCAGTGGCTCAGCACCACCACCGAAACCACCTTTAATAAAAATGGGGAATCAGAATGCTTTGACGATGAGAATGCGCTTTTGGCCGGTGGGCAAGCGGTAATCGGAGATAAAAAGCCGGCTTTTCGCCAAGGCGTTGGCGTTTATTATGCAAATATTTTAGCCTTAACTTAAGGCCGCAAATTAATATTGCTCAGCTCGGAGCTGCAACTGCAGAACAATGTCGCATTCATTTAACGGTACTTGGCTGATTGTTATTTAAAGTTCAGTTCATAACAATTGTGGTGAAGAGTGTTGCAGTGCTGCAGTGGCGAAGTGGTGCTGATGCTTTGTCCGCTTCGCAATTTACTACTTTTGCATAGTTAACAACTTGATTGGTAGCACTGGGCAAGCTGACATTGAAATGTAGGCCTTGCCATCATCGATGCCCGCCAATGATTGTTGCTGATGTTGTTGGGTTGTCTTCTTTGTGTTTTCTTCTCTTGTCATGCTGCATAAGTGGAGAGGACTGGTTGCTGCCTGTTGCATAACTAACAATGTTTAGAGCGCATAAATACATGGCCGCGGCCGCAAGAACACCGCAGCGAAGCGAACTCCAACTAACATCTAACATTCAGAGTAACGGAGTCCCGCACAAATGCTCATGACATGCAAAGGAATTTCAGTTATGTTGAGGCCGCCCCATGCTGGGCGTGTTTCCCCCAGAATCCCGGAATATATCCCCAACCATTTAGCAATGCAAATTGCGTTGTTTAGTTTATAGATAATGTCATTCAGAATGCTCTCGCACAAGTATCACAAAAATGCTTAAGGAACTCGGCGCGATACAGAACAAGTTCGCTGCCAAAGGCCACTCGATAAATGCCCGTGATAAGGTTGAAGAACGACAGTTGGCGTGAAAAGCAGTCTCCAACGTACGGGTAGCATTCTCAAGACTGCAGACTGAAGATTTGTATTAGTGAAATGCGCTAAGTTTGAGCTACGATCAGTAGTATGTTTCGTAGATCAGTTAGATTGACAGTTTCCAGACCCTTCACCCCATTCAGTCTGACAATCTTGAATCATTAATGGTCAGTAAAACACAGAATCTCTTAGAAATTCGCTGCCCAAGTAGTACCATAAAAAAGGCACTAAGCGAACTATAAAGGAAAGCACAAATCTTCACCTAAATCTGCATCGGCATTAGGAAATGAACTCACTTTATCCGGCTACAAGAATTAAAATGGTTTTATTTTTATACCCGTTACTCGTAGAGTAAAAGGGTATATTGTATTCGTGCAAAAGTATGTAACAGGTAGAAGGAAGCGTTTCCGACCCTATAAAGTATATATATTCTTGTTCAGGATCACTAGCCGAGTCGATCTAGCCATGTCCGTCTGTCCGTCTGTCTGTCCGTCTGTCTGTCTGTCTGTCCGTATGAACGCTGAGATCTCGGAAACTATAAAAGCTAGAAGATTGGCATTTTGCATGCAGATTCTAGGAGTTCCTACGCAGCGCAAGTTTGTTTCAAAAAGGTGCCACGCCCCCTTTAACGCCCACAATCGATTATATACGATTTTAAAAATTTAAATATTTCGAAAAAGTAAAAATGCAGTTTTATTGTGTTTATCAATACCTATCGAAATGTCGAAGAAATTTTTCAAATCGGACCATTCGTTAAAAAGTTATGCGTGATCAAAGTTTCTATCTCCATCTCCCTCGCACTCCCTTTACCTGAGTAACGGGTATCTGATAGTCGGGGCACCCGACTATAGCGTTCTCTCTTGTTTAAAACTTAAATTTGTATTACCTAAGTTGTATCAATAAAATTTTCCAACCCTTTACGATTAAACCAATGGATGTTCATCTAACTAGATACTTTAAACCCGTGGAGTACCACGAATATGTCACTTGGAAAACCATAAAGAAAAGTCACACATCATCAGCTACAACTTAATCTTCATCAGAGCAGGCAACACTGGCGAACACTTTATGGTCATAAGCCAGGCAATTAACACTTGACATTCTTTTCACTTTTTGTTGGTCGTTGATATGTTTTAGGTCCCATTTAACAACGCGCACTAATCGCATCATAAAAACACATTTTATTTGAACTACGTGACAAACAGAACGTTATGGCCAGTGCAAGCGAAGAATCCAAGAAGGGACCAGCAAATGGAGAGTTCTTTGGGACGTGTGGCCAAGTACGTTTCGCTTTCTAGCAGCCCACATTCTAGTACTATGGCATTCTGGGCATCACCTGGCCATTCTTCGGTTCCATTGTCCGATGGCATCAAATTCTACTTGAGCGCTAATTCGAGTCAATAAAAAAGCGTTTAAAAGCGAACAATAATAAATGCTAGTTGCTCTTAGCGGCCGGCTATTAGAAATTCTAGCAAACTGGCTCAAAGAAGCACATAGAAGTGAAAGAAAGCCGGCCAGACGTAAATTAAATGAAAACTGCCAGGCGAAAAACAACAGAAAAAGCGTGGTTTTTCGAAATCGAATGGTCAAGCGGCACGTGTCGTCTCGCAGGCTTTTCTCTTTGGAGAAATTCTTGGGACAGAGACCCATAGCCGAAAACCACTGACAGCTAAAACATAAATCCCGACAAGGCCCGAAAAAGGAAACGGTTGGGAGACAAGAGGAAAAACTACCCGTAAAAGATCTAAACAAATTGAAAAGCGCACGCCAAAGTCACATCATCATTATCGAGAGCTAGAAAACTGGACCTGGAAATCAGGTCGCTTGGCGGTCGGGCCTCCCACCGTCATATGATTTATGCTCAGTTAACTGTTCACCCACCGACCAAGCAACCCGTGTGTGCGTTGCAAATTTACGACTCAATCAAATGCAAATTGCAAGAATTTTTAAGCTGCACCTGCTGGGGGTCTTTTTCGGCTTCCCCTGGCGACCCAGATTCGTTCGAAAAACGGTTATAAATTGCGTGAAAATGCATTACGCAAGTACAAAAGGCTGTGAATGGTGGCATCAACATCATCATCCGCTGCCAACAGACAACCAACAATGTGAATTGGCCGCTCCAGTTTTGCTGGCTAATTTATGCAACATTTGTACGCTGTGGCAGGTGGAAGCTGTCGGCGCACGTAACTGTCAACATGGCGCAAACTAACTGTAAACTGCATATGCCAACAACCACCCACTGCAGAAAATGCAGCCACTAAACCACTGAGCCACCGCAACACCAAACCCACAGGCCCACCTTGCCACTATTGCCACTGTTGCCATTGAGCCACCGACCGCGCAGCTAATTGTCGACGCTTTTTGCATTTAAGCCAATTTGCGTTCACATTGTTGCCTGTCTGGCTGTTGGAAAACGGCTGACATCTAAATATCTAAACTCGGAGTTAGAATTCTGGCCAAGATCTCGACTTTCAGCCACATCTCTGTGTGTTTGGGCCGATTAGGATGTGCCATTGACCTATTTGACGAACTGGCCTTTTGGCGCGAAAGATGCTTACAAAATGTGCAATTTAAATGCCCACCGAAACTGGCGACAGATTCAATTAACCCATTAACTATAACACAATTGATGATCTACTAAATATTTGGATATCAATTAAATTTCTTTTGCGCTTTTATGATAGGTTTTTATAAAATGGGGCTCTAATTATACATTTGTAGAGGATATTTTAATTTTAGTCAAAGGTGTGTCAACTATTCAGAGAAAATGTGAAAAAAAATCAACATTACATTTTAGATTGTTTTTTATACCAATTCTTGAGAATTAGTAATAACTTGGAGTTTGGCTGTTATGTGCCATATAGGCTTCATTTTATAAAGTCTTTCCCTTCTTTTAACTAGAAATCATATTTACTCACAGATATTTTCAATTTCTTTTGTCGCGATTGAAATACCTTTCCATCCAATCATTTGTCAACATGTTTTGTATGCACAACAGGTACAGGCGGACCAAAGCATGAATGGCAGTCACTTAAATATGTGGTACTCAAGGGGTTAAAAGCGGCTTACGGCAGCTAAGACAAACAAACAAACATCGCGGGAAACAAACAAGTTTTGTGTTGCTCAAACACACTGGCCTAAGCAAACAGAACCAAGACAATTTTAGTTTAGCGCTGGAATGGGAATGCGATTTGTTTGTTTGCAAAATGGATTGACTGATTGATAGACTGACGGACCGAATGACTGGTCACTGGCTTTTGCAGCCTTATGATTTCGCCTTGCCGACGCTGCGCTAATTTGTTGGCATCCATCGAGTGGAATTGGAAAAGACAGGAAGGCAGAAAAAGCTGAGAGAAGAATCTGGCAGACAAACGCTGCCGCCACAGACTGTCTGCTGGATTCCAGGTAATTCTCCGTTTGATTTATTAACCATCATTACACACATTCGATGGCCGCTGATCTTTCGTTGCTGCCGGGCAATCAGAATCAATATCTCAGCATCTCAGCTCGACTTCCGGTTCAGGTGTTTCTGTTGCTGCTCACATCCATTTGCCAGAGGAAGAGAAACCGAATCCTTTTGGATAGTAAGCTAAGACTATGAACCCATAAATAACCACCAAAAACAGAGTCAGTAGCCCAATTGGCCACGTTTATATATAGAACGACTCACATTATATAATTTGCACTGGCCAAGATTTATGGCCCGGGCACAGTTGCCATTTGTGGCGATGCGATTGTGGCCGCTTCCATTTCGAATGCGTCTTTAAAACGCAATAAATATTAAAGCCGCTGGTCCTATGCGTGCAATTTATTCAGCTTATTCGCGCCGCCGTGGAATTGTATCTGCCGATAGGCAGCAACGCGAAAATGTTGCATCTAAAAAGGGGAACAGGCCAACGGCATGCAACTCAACGGAGAGAAGCCACGACAACCCGGCTCAATCTCTGTTCTTGGCTAACAATATTCATTGCACAATTATGCCTTGCCAGATTCTTATACCAGATCTTAATGCTTTATATAGACAGCTAATTTATGCTGTGTCTGCAAGTCAGTCATGTGCGAGCTACATGTATATCCACGAGTATGGAGGGGTCCCAGCCCACGCCAGATTATTTGATATGTAGTCGGATAACCCGAAACTGGGCGATGATATGCACTGGAATGTAGCAGCTGAATTTGGCTTAAATGAATTTCTTTTTGTTGGCCTTGTGTGTAAAACATCATCCAGGGCAAACAATTCTTTTTATACCCGCTAATCGCACCTGAATCTTGATTATATAATCTAGATAATCCGTATAACTACGGGGCACTTTATATACTTTATATACGCATTAAATCCCACTTCCTTTCCAAAACCTTGAGTTTCTTTTATTTATTTAAAACCCATTACGGGCTTACTTTTAAACTCGCATTAAACTTTACGACCGAAAAAGTGGTTGCAGTTTTACCGACTGCATTTTCCACCTAGGGCCTCCGTTAAACTTACTGGTTCGTGTTTTATGGTTCTGTTTCATCGTTCTCACTTCATTTTGATGAATATTTAAAAATTTCCTGTTGTAAAATTAACATCCCACTTCCGTTCCCCGCTTAAAATGGTTTTAATTTATAGAACTATGAATTTTCCTGGAAATTGTCCCTATGAATAATTTAGAGTATTGTGTCAACTTAATGACCTAAAAATGCACAAAAATCCTGCTGGTTCTTAAATGGAATTCTCATTCTGTTGTCGATTCTGGGGGATGACACTCTGAACTTGACATAACCCCTAGCCATGTTTGATTTGGCACATACCTTAACTGTTTGCTCTCGTGTCTTCAATCCTCTTGAATCGGGTCTTTTCCTCGTTGTATCTGTAAGGCAAACAAATGCAAATTAGTTAAATATTTTCCTACAACAATGGGCCCGGTTTTGAGCCACAAACCCACTTAAAGTACAGGCGATACAGATCTGGGCATCTGCATCTGCGGCAATTGAGTTTAGTGTGACAACGTTTAATGTGAAAACGAGAACTAAATAAATAATTTTTACCAGTGCGAGACAAGGCAAACAAACAATGAGATGCAGCGATAATTTTATTATAAGAGAGGAGAAAACTTAGGGAGATCACTGCGGCAGCGGATGGAATGGATGGTGTATCCGTCTTGACGTCGAGCGCTTATCTGGAGTTTGAATCGTCAGCAGGTGACATTGAAGTAATTTACTTGCTGTTGCCAGTTTCCACTGCTACCCACACAATTTATTTGCAACTATTTAAGCGAAGAGAAGAAGGAAGCCAAGAAAGTCGTGGTCCGACCAGAAAAAATAAGTTAAAAAGCCAGGCCAGTTAAACCAAGGCAGCAGCAGAGCTCTTGGTAAGTATTATTAGCCAGAGTCTCAGTCTGAAGAAGCCAAAGCTTCTTCTTTAGCTTCTTACTTTATTATTGGTGTCGTTGTTGTGGCAGTGGCTGTCGTTGCTGTAGTGGCTGTAGTGGCTGTTGCAGTTGCCGCAGTTGCTGCTGTTGCATTTCGCATTCCATGCTAGCGAAAGTTGACCTAGTCGACGATCGCGGTTTTTGTTTTCTGTCGTTGGAGGCGGCCGGGCCTGCAAGCCGTGGCAGTGCAAATTTGCTTATAAATAACAAAATTAAATATGGCCAAAAGCCAAATAACTTAACTAGCAACTGAAGCCCAACACATCAGCAGAGCACAGAAAAAAACATAATTTGCTAATTTAATAATTTTATTTTAATTTAATTTATTCTATTTTAATTTTCAAAGCAAATTAAATAGTCTTACAAATGTATTTGTCACTCTCGGGTTTCTAGCTCGTCCTTTTTTGTTTTTACTGTCTTATATAAAATTGCTGATGCGATAGTTGGTGTTCGTTATCTATCTACCTGCTTGACTTGCTCATTCCAATCTGTTCTTTTTTTCTGCGGAGCCGTTTAACATGGAAATTCGCCAGAGTTTCTCTCGGTCGGTCTCCACTGTATTCTACCGACTATCAACTAGCAACTGAAAACATTTGAACAATTAACTATGCAATGCACGCGCCCGACTTCGATGCTCCCGTTGCTCGTTTCTTTTTGGGCACTTTCTTTTGGCAGTTTAAAAATGCAAATTGCCTTGATGATGGAGTGCCGGGCATTCTAATCAGCTCTAGATTTCTGCAAGATCTTCAACTCTTACTTTCGATCTGTATCAAGCTGGGCCGTCTTCTCCGCTGACGTCAGCAGTTTAAGTTTAACAAGAGGTTTCCGCTGGCGGCGATGAAAGAAAAGAAGTACGGCAGGCGGAAGCTTCAGCCTCTCAGACAGTGAACTGTAACACTTTCTATTGAGGTCAGCCGAAAAACAGCTAGCGAAATAATAATAAAATGCCATTGAATGGGTGTAGTATCGGCTAGGAAAGCTCGTGGTTGGCTGGCTCATAACGGCGGACAGACATGCATGGCCAGCACAATGGAAATGCCCAAAATGCTCCGCACGTTCCCGTACCGGAATAATCAAAACAACCCACTAGCACTGAAAATCGAACCTATTAATGTAATTTTTCTCTCAATCTTTTGACTCTTCTTTATATATATACACTCCCGAACTAAAACGCAGGCAATGTCAAAATGTTAACAGCACTCAATGGCACCGGCTTTTTTTCGACTCCCAGGAAAAGGGGTCTATAGGTCTGGGGGGTCTGGAGGTCGGTCTACGGCGCTTTCTTTTGTGCACCTAGCCAAGATTTTTGTCACGATCCCCAGGTTTTAACGTTTATTGGATTATTGTCATTAAATTTGTTTGGCTTCGCGGAAAGTCTTGAAAGCGAAAACCCAGACTGGGAGAAACTCTTTAGAGGGTTAAGGGAGGGAAGTCCTCGCTACGAGTCAGGGGTTATCTCTTAAGAGGCGCTACTCGTCTTGGGTAAAGGTCACTTATTGGATATTTAGAAAAGAACCGAAATAGTTCGATACTTTTAGATTTATTGTAATGGAGCTTAGGATTATTCAGACAAAGTTTATCAAAGGATATTATTAAGCCCATTGTCAACGTTTTACGTGTCTTATTAGAGTTAACATTTAGTTGCCAGTTTAACACTAACTTACTTTAAACCAAAAAAAAAATGTTGATCTCCTATTTGGCTCTAATTGGTAACCTGATTGACAATCACCCATCTTTCTTGATGTCTTTAAATAAATCATTAAGTTAATCGGGAAAATAAATTATTTTAATGATTTATTTATTTATTCTACTCATTTAGTCAATCAATGCTGACTATTTCGAGGTAATTCAAGTTTATTTCTGGCAAGCAGATGGATGTCCCATTCTCATCGATGAATCCTTCAGTTGGCTTTTACTTTTCCTCTCAGCCAATTGGCGCTTTTTCTTTTAGCGGCAGACAGACAAATATGTATGGGGCACTGCATCCACATATCCATCCACCACAGCCAGCTGGCAAATGTCAAAGTTTAAGCAAATACAAACGCCTTGGCATTGGCATTGCGATGGCGATTGCCATTTGGTCGTGCCACATGGGTTTGAGTTGCACCCAAAGCGTTTTTAGCCTCCTCTGCTTCGTTTTCGCGCATTTAATCGGCGACAATCACAAGGCTTTTTCGGGGGGCTTGAACGTTTTTATTTATGGCCAAAGAAGCCAAACAAGCGAAAGTCAAATTCTTCAACGATTATTTCTTGCTGATTTTCGGCGGACGCTTCTTCTGTGTGGAATCGTTTGCCCAAACTTTGGTGTCATTTATCCCCACCTCCAGTTCATTTTTCTTTGTTCGAATTTTTGTATTTTGGATTGCCTTCAGGCGGCAGGAGGCGATGGCGACTCCTGCCATTGTCTGTGATTTGACTTCGGGTTCATTGATATTTCGAGTGTGCGAAAAGTGAAACTCAATTGTCAATGTCCGATGTTTCTGCCTCTGAACTTGGCTTAGATATTTTAGCCTCTGGCAACTGCCATGCTGCATGCGAAAGCTTTTTACTTTTCAATTAAATTGCAATTAAAATATTACCGCAGCAAAATACTTTCACACAATCGCAAATTATTTCGAGCAGCACTTCTGAATAAATTAGCCAAGCTGCATGTCTTCAAATCGGACATTTTTCAATGCAAGCTAATCAAGTGCGAAACAAGCTAGGAATTTGATGGACAGGTTGTGCTGTTGCATGTTTTTAACCTCTATAGAAATGGCTACGATCTTCAGGCGATCGAACAGGGCGTATACCCTATAAATGTAATTCACATGCTGATTTTGCTACAGAAAATTGTGATAAACTGTGCTAAACTATGCCAGCTAGGTAATCTTCTTCCAAGAGAAATCCGATGTCTAGAAAGCTGCTCTCATTAGATGATATCATCAGCCAATTTCCTCCGATTAATTCTCAACCCAATTTCTTTGCATCTTCAGAATAAATTATTAAGCGACATTAGCCCCAAAAGGTGTCAAAATCCCAGAGAACTTAAACACAGGCCAAAGCCAAATGCAAAGCAATCCCAACGGTTATGTTACTTCCCATCCGTCCACCATTGTTGGATAAATCTTTGCTAATTGCTGGCCAAACAGCCAACTGACCCAAAAGTTTACAATCGCAAATAAATCAAAATGGAAATTTGGCACGCCGAAAACCAAACTGTAAAACTGTTAACCGAAATGAGGTTTTCAGACGGCAAACTTAAGACGCGATGGGGAGATTTCTAGTCAATTGACAATTCTAGCGGCGGTCTATCAATCAGTTTTCTTGGATAAACTGAAACGGAAGCGGTTTTTCTGCCTGACAATCCGCAATCTCGTTACTTAGAATCCATTTTGAGATTTCTTCTCGTCGACAACTTGATTAGTCATTGATGACCACTGTCAAGCCGCAAAAGCAAATTATAAACTGGAGGGAATAGAAAAAACTTATACCCTGCCTGGAAGGTAGAAATCAAATGTAAAAGCAAAAGCAAAAGCGCGGACTTGCGCCAAATGTCAAATTAAATCTATCAATTTCACAGCAGAATGAACGCCCAAATGCGGTGGGTCTGGGTCCCCATAGAAAATACGCATGGGTAGACATTTGAAATTGCTTTGCTGACACCGAAGTGTGTGGGGAGTGGCTAGATGCCCATCTACCATCCTAGCAGCTAGATGGCTCCAAGGCACAGCTGCTCTGGCTACCTGGTGTTGTGGCATTTGATGTTGCTTGCCCGTAATTGCAATGGGAGAACTTTTTGCAGCAGACTAATCAACGCTAACTGCAACAAACAAGCTGGACAAACAAACGCAAATTGTTTTCCAAGGCACGGAAGCCCAGGTCCAGGCGAATATTAAATGCACATGACAAATTGCCAAGCCGAAGGCGAAGGGAGATTCTCTTTTTTCCCTGTTTTTTTTTTGCCCATTTGGCGGCAATTAAAGCGCACGCTTCGTCTAATCAACAGCGACTGGCAGGTTGAGTAAATGAATAGCTGCCAGGAGAGAGAAGGCTGTGTTGTAACTGTCATGTCATTGTGATGATGCCAACTCCCTATCTTCCTAGGCTGGATAACTTCGAAGCCCAGTCATGGCCAGGGCAATTATTGCGCGCAAATTTAAATTCCTACTCCCCGAAGTCCGCCAGCCAACACGGTAGCTGACATTCAATGGATCATTTCAACCGGTGGTCTCTGGGTTCTTTGGCTTTAACCTCGGCTTTGTCCGCTGCTCTTCAGATCGTCATCGCTTTTTATCAGAGTTTCAGTCCTGTTATATTATCTTTTATACTCCACTCTTTGGATGCGGGTTCTGTTCTCACACGTTACATTGTGGATTTCACACCACAACTGGAGCCTAATTATTTTAATTGCCCGACTTGTGTTTGGTTTTAATTATGGGTCTCTAGATGATCTATAAAAGACAGCACAAGACAACAAAACTTAATGAATCTGTTGGCAATTAATGCAAATGCCATGAATGGCAATTACAATCTGGATAAATTATTCTTGGTTGTAGTAGGACTGTTAAACCAAGAAAATATGTTGCATTCTAGTCCTTTAGGAAAACTCATAAAAAAAAACTTTTCTATTGCATACATTTTTTTAATATCATATTAAAGAATAAACTACTGCAGCTAAATCATTCAGACATTTATTTGACAATATTTGACTTATTTATTTTGAACTCTATGCGGATCAGGAAAATCTGTAATCAATCGACTCAAGGTTGTTCCCAGAGCAGATTGTTCAAACAAGAAGGTAAATTCTTGCCGATCATTGTTTCTGGGTTTCTGACTTGTCATTGCAAATTATATGTGTGTAGTAAAAGTTAATAAACACTCACTTGGCAAGAATAACGTGCAACTGCAACTGTGACTTCGTGAGTTTGAGAAGTGACCGAAAAGTATCCTTTCCTTTCGGATTGTCTTGTTCCTCTAAGATTTTAGGCTATCGATGCTGAGTCACGCTTCACTTTCGAGATGAGTTTTATTCATGTATGTAAATAATCACTGTTTGCTGATTACACACATTGCACATTTGGTGGGGATTGAATGTTGCACTTGACTTTGGTTGTTCCTTGTCAAAGCCACGGATATAAGTTCCTGGCAACGCGATTTATTTTATTTGGTAAATTATTTTTATTTGGCAAGCCGCGATCGCTGCGAACTTGACCGTCGGGAGTTGACCGAATAACTAAAGTAAACGACGGGCTAATCAGTCGTTATATAAGTTGCTCATGGAGGAGTTTTGAGTTCTTCTGGGCTGGTTGTTGCTGCTATTTATTTTGCCTTTGCTGCGCTGCTCGCGTGCGTTCGCCTTGACAATGGCCAACGTTATAAACCGCTGTCGAGCATGGAGCTCAAAAGAAAGCCAACTCACAAAGCGGCCACGCAAAGAAAGCCAAAGAAATGAGTCGCAAACACAAAAAACTCAAAGCCAAGCTCTTGTTTTGAGTTTGAGTGAGTTTCTCCGGGGGAAAAGCGAGTGAATGTGCTGGCTTTTGTTTGCATTTCGCTCGGGCTCTTCCCTCTTGTCGGGCTCTCTTCGCTTCTGCTGCTCTCTTCTGGGGCACATGTGGCATGTTCCATTCTTAATTTCGATTACCAAATCCCTCGGCAGAACCGAGAGGGTTCAAAACGGGCACACACAACGTTCAATATCATTAATTAAATTGAAATCAGTTCACGAGCGGAGGAGATGGAGAATTAGAATCAGGGGGAAAATCAATTTTGCCCATGAGATCGCACTTAGACGAGTTATTGGTACATGAAAATTATGATATTACTTCTTGGCTGCCTCGGGTTCTCAATCTTGTGGTCAGCCAGGCACTGTCGTGCGTTTTATGCTCCATAAAAGCTGTCCAGCATTGCAGTTTAAACGAATTAGGAGTCCAAAACGAAGTCAACTGATTAGAAAGGTGCCGCAGAACAGAAAAAGAAATCAAAGCGGCCATTAATTGATCACACAGCTTCTTGAGCTGCCAAAGAAAGTTACACATTTGTAGGGACGGCATAAATAAACAAATAGTTTGATAACATTTCTATTGAGTCATTAACATGTTAAGCTCATAAATCGAACGATTCGTCGCTCATCCAATGTAAACATAAGCGATCACAGAACAATCGACACAAAAGCCACCGAAAAATGAATCAATTTGTGATCAGATTTTGGATTGTATTGAATGACGGCAGACCTTTCGCTTTCAAAGAAGCTGTAACTGAAGCCAAAAGCCCGGCACGATCTTCTGCATACTGATGAGACCAGAGAAGATCATCACGATCTGGAGAAAGCCAAATCAAAGAAATCCCAATCCACAAAGCGACAATTGCTAAATGAAATGTCGCGCAAGGAAGCGCAAATTGTAGCTCATGCAAAGCGGCAATCAAATGTCGCCGGAAATGTTTACACAAAGCGCTCGAATGTACCCGAAAGTGTTCAGAAAGAGGGGCTTTAAGGGGTTAGAAAGGCAATTTGCATTTCACCGTGTGACATTGACAGCTGCTTAATGATGATTCACGTTGATTTGCCTAGATTTTGTGATCTGTAGTGGTTTTTTGATGTGACTGCTAACAGGTGCATTTATTTGCGTATGGCGAGAATCAAAGCTTCTTCTTAGCCGCTTTCGTTTTTCGAACGAAAATGAAAACTGCAATTTCCGAAAATAATACAGAAAGCAGCTGCAGATGCTTTATCTACCCCATCAAGTTCGTTTCTTAAGTCTTTCGTTATTATTTATACCACATACGCTGGATTTTAATTACAGCTCATTTTCAAAGTCTTTTCGCTCATTTTGGGTTTATGCGCTTGCAAAATCTTTCTCTTACTGCCCGTAGCCATGGGATTTTTATGCTTATTGGCCTGCCCGTCCTCTCTGCCTTTCTTCCAGTGGAAGACTGTGCAGATTCTTACAGCGTCCGTTACCGTTTTCGTAGCGCTGCCTGCTGATTAAGTTGCTGCTGCATCAGAGCCAAGAAATGTGCCAAAAACAAACAAAGCCCGGCTGCAAATCCGTAAAAAAAAAGCCGAAACTCAAATGCACTCATATATTCGCTGTTGAAAACAAAATTCCTATGACAGCAACGAATTAAAGGCTTTATAATTAAGAAGAAAATTGCGATGAACGATTGTTGGTCTCAAGCTATCGACTATGGATTACTGATTGCCGTTCTGTGATATCAGTTTTTGATGTTATATTTCGTGTTATTGGTTATAATCCTATGATTTTAACTAGCACCTCATAACTTTTTTAAAATTCTTAAAGTATTGAATTATTATTTAGTATAAGTATCAACATCCAGAAGAGTAATAAATGCAACACAACCTATCCTTCGGTTATTGGTTTTTAGTAACTTTTTTAGTTCCCTATTTCCTTATTAGCTTAGTATACCTCACAGGCAAATTTGAGGCCCAAAACAGCAAGAGCTGATCCCATTGTACCTGAACGGTTGTTAACAAGGAGCAGCAGAATCTGAAAGGCAACGAAAACCAAACGAAACGATCCAAGTACAAGTACAGAGCCAAATTGGGCGTAATATTATGGCCAGGCTGGGTGAAATATTAGCTGAGAAAATTTTATTTCAGCTTTGTTTGTCCCCGGGTTCATACATTGAGTGTGTCCGAAGTTCGAATCTTAACCGTAATGTGGGCCTGCTCCTTCGCTTTGGGCCTGCGATTTGTTAGCGATCGTATTAAAGCATTTATTTCCATATTTAATGCGATCATGTTTGCCGACATCGTAAAGTTAAAACACAGCCTCAGGTTTAGTTCATCAAAACTAAACAGCAAAAAAAGAGAGAGATCTGCTCGTAAAATATGTAACAAATAGGCCCAATATTTTTTTTATTCGGCTGCTAATCAAGTCAACATATAATGATTATACATTTCGGGGCGTGGAGTAACAAGTAAAAGTAAAGTAAATCAATTTGCAGTGGCCCGGGGTTACTTACTTACCAAGCCTGGTGGGTGGGGTTTGCCGAGATTTCGGCTCCCATTTCCACAGACATTAAGCTACCTGTCCAAAACACACAGGTCGTAAACATTTGCGGCTCACTTAAAATGGGTTTCCCGCGGCATTTGACCAAATTTTTTTTGGCACAGCTCTGCCAAAAGCAAAGAGATCTATCCAAAGTGTTTATTTCCTGCAATTTTCAAAAATATTTTGTTGGGTTTGTCTGTGACACGTTTCTTATTCTTCGCTGTTTCTTCTGGCCCCTCTAAGAAAACAATAAACGCCAGAATTCTTTTTTGGCGGCTTGGTTCAAAGATGCTTTGTGTTAAGTTAAGCAAACATCATGTGGACTGTTACCATTTTGTCTTGATTAACAATTGTCTGGCGGGCCAAATATTTAAAGCATGAAATCGTTTTGCCATACGTACTATATTCTTTACTCCGATTGGAAACAAACCTGAACTGGGCACAATGAGAAATTTTAGTTCGTACAAAAGGTCTTCGATTGTAGATCGAGATCGAGATCTCCTAGCCACATAAATTGGTTACAGTGTGAGAATTTATTTATTAATTTGTTTGATACAAGTTCAACGCCCTTCGGATGGCTAAAATGAAAAGCTGAACGAATTCGGTTCCGAAAACCCCGAACCGAAAACCTTTTTGGCCAGATAAAACGCAGCGTTAATTAAAGCCGATTACCGTAATTTGTTTGTGTCCGCCGGGACTTAAAAAAAGCGGGCTGTTTGCGGAATACCTGCCCTGCACTTCTAAGTTGCGAAATTTGCCGAATGTCAAGACAGAAATTGAATGTATCTACCCTGAACATCTGTATTCGAGGATTGCTGTTGGTGCTGTTGCCCTTGGGTTTCCTGGCCAAAAGCGCGTGGACCCAAAAAAGAGAAATTTTATTCAGATAAACGATGTAATTCCGGTCTTTGGGTTTCGGATTGGGTTGGGTTGAGCCCTTTCCTAATTGACTAATTAACCTGAGGTTTTATAAATTATTTGGGCCTAAGGAAGTGAATGATTTATATCGAGGAGTTTCTTAGTTTCGGTGTTCGGTTTATCTGAATTACATCGGGTAGGCTTTCTTTCGAAAGAAAGCAATTTTTGCGACAACCGCGAGAACTGAAAGATGTCAGTATTCTAAGCTTGGTGAAAGTTGTTTTTGTCAATGGCCAAGAACTCTTTCTTCGCTGTGTTGTGTGCTCAATAGTGCGACAAATGGTCAACTGTCATTTCCATCTTCCAGTTGGACCATCTTCATTATTACAATCATCGCATCGTCATCAGCTCACGTTCTAAGTACAGATTGGCATGTGGCGTTTCCCGGCTTAGCACAGAAATCATAATGGTAATGGCAATCATAATAGGAACAATAAAAAGAAAATCCAAGAATGGTCATCAGAAAGTAAAAGACTTTAAATGCCACCGCTTGGATTTGCTTGTAATGACATTTACAGACTGGCTGTTTCCATTTCGGTCAAGATATCTTTATAATTCCCGAGAAAGAAGTATATCCGTCCGAGTTCAGTTATTTTGTTTTTTCCTTTCTGGTCTTAAAAATAATTTAATTACATAAATAGCTTAAGAATGGTATTTCTGTCCTCAGCATATTAAACATACTTCTTAAATTAACCGTCTTGATCTGAAATTTTATATCTACTCCACCATGTTTAATTTTCAGTAAATTTATCTATTAAAGTATTCTATTTGCTTGTGTGCTTAGCTTGCCTTAGAATTATTCTTATAAAATGTTAATACTTCTGGCTTGTTCTTTTCATTGTAAATGCCGCACCAAAGGCTTTTTGACTTTCAATTTTGGCTTGTGGTATTTGTCACGTTTATTCAACATTTTGGCCACTGTAAAGTCTTTTATAATTTCGTTACTTTTCTTGGGGCCTCCGACTGCCTTTTAGTGACGCTCGAAATTAGCCCAAAAGGCTTCAAATGCCTCATTTTGTGGCTCTGTGTTGTCACGTTTCGAAAACGAGATTGGTACGGATTAGGCCGGAGACATTCGAGTTCTCTTTAGAGCTGGCTAACTGCCTTCGTTTGACTCCTTGATACATTTACGCTAATTAGGTGACACAATTCTCACCTAATGTGCTCTGATAAGCGTACTGGAATGTTATGGAAAACCCCGAAAGAAAGCAACAAATTGCTGCCTGTCAACAGTTGTTTAAACTCATTGCTAAGCCCCGTACCTTCTAACCAACTACCAAAAGCCATGGATAGCTGGCTGGCTGCTCATTTAAATTTTACACACAGCTCCCTGGTTTCGCCTTGGCCATTTTTGGTGAGTATCTTCGCTGTGCCGAGTTGCCTGCTCCCGAAAACAATGGGCACTCGTATATCATGATAATCATAAAAGCAAGCTCTCCGATGAGGTTGCTCCTTCTCATATCCATATATGTGTGGCCCAGGCAGTCTGCCTATGGCAGCATGTAAAGCGCGGCACTCGACTTTGGTTACACGGGCCGTCTGGCCATAATTTGTTATCATATTAAAGTGCAACATGGACAACAGTTTTGCCGAACGCGATATCCACCGATACTCTCCTAACTTGACCACACAGGCACTGTGGGCAGATCGAAATGCGGTACGGTTGGCAAATATAATATGAATTTACTCCAACAATCTCGAGGAGTCTCATTACGCAAGTACTTATATTGCTAGCGAAGAATTTCTTTTGTTTTAGGTGCTCGTTAGGTGTCGTTAATGGTTAACTTAAAGCTAAACTTAGTTTACCCAATTTATAATACTTAATTTTATAGAATTCCATTTAAATTAAGGTGTTTTTTAAAGAGCTAGCTCCTGACTATTGCATTTATTGTTCTAGGTAGTTTGATAGTTCCCTCGATAGGTACCCTAAAAAAAAATGAATAACTAGATAGATTAGATAGATAGATACAAATGTCAGGGCTGTAAAAAAATGCAATGCGACTTCTAAAACTGATTTAACCTTCTTACACTCCATCCCATTGTACAAGAGATGACGGAAGTTTTGGAGTTGTATTCTATTTTGTAGTTATGAGTCTTTATGGCAGCATTTGTTTGGCTGACTGTCTAGCTCTACACCCAGATATCGAGGGAGAGAAAGAAAGAAGCTCGTTAGTGCGCGGCGTTGAGACATCGACACCTTGTATGGATTATTTCCGATTGCGATTGCGCCCTTTCGCCAATTATTGTGCAATCAATATTGCATAATCGGACACCGTGCAACGCCCCAGCTTCTTTGGATGTTACAGTAGCCACATTTGTGGCAACTTCAGCTTACGCCTTACCTAACGGCAGTCACACTTGTGGCACATAAATCAAACTCCAGCTCCAGTTAAATCCTAGATCTTGGCTGCGTGCTATGCAAATGTCAGAAGTTTGGTATGTCGTGTGTGGCTCGTGGGCATGGTTAGCTTCCCATTACATCACGTTTGCCAGGTAGTCAAGGTCAGTTGTGCCTGGTTGCATGCCTCAAATCTCGAATTTCGAATCAGCTGGCAGCAAATCAATGCTGCGGATGGCTACCGAATGCAAGGTGCCTCGCCCCAGACGTGTTAGCAACTCGTTGGCCACAAATCAAGAATCCAGAATATAAAATTGAGGATCTCTGGATGCTGTACTGCACACATGCAATACTGGGTGGTGCTGGCCAGGATTGAATGCTTCTCACCTCAAAATGGAGCAGAATACCCGCTATGGTTTTCAAATTACCTGCACGTCTGCTTTGGCATTGCTCGGCAAAAATTGATCGCTTGTGATTAGCAGCGATTAAGATTAGAACAGCACCACCAGCAGCAGCAGCACGAGAAATGGAACAAGAAAGGAAAGCTAACTTCGGGCGGAGCCGAAGTTGGAATACCCTTGCAGAATATTCTGTAAATTATATTCTCCAAAATTAATCATATGATGCATTCTTAACACTCAACACCCAACTTCCTAACTTTAAAAACACCAAAGTTATGGCATTTCCAATCGGTCAGTTATATGGCAGCTATAGGATATAGTCGGCTGATCCTTATGAAATTTAGTAGGTCGAATTGATTGGACAAATTTAAAACCCATAGGAAACCCAAACTTCCTAACTTAACAAACAACAAAGTTATGGCATTTTCGATCAATCAGTTATATGGCAGCTATAGGATATAGTCGGCCGATCCCGGCCGTTCCGACTTATATACTGCGTGCAAAGGAAAGAAGGGTGTGCGCAAAGTTTTAATTCGATATCTTTAAAACTGAGAGACTAGTTCGCGTAGAAACAGACAGACGGACAGACGGACATGCTTATATCAACTCAGGAGGTGATCCTGATCAAGAATATATATACTTTATAGGGTCGGAGATGTCTCCTTTACTGCGTTGCACACTTTTGACCAAAATTATAATACCCTCTGCAAGGGTATAAAAAGGAGGATGAAAACATAACCCAGACTCAGGTCCAACACACAGCATTCAACATCCACAGCCAGTGCAGTTGGGACCCGCGGTGTTTTGTCAGTTATGTGCAAAGTGGCCAAGAGCCGCTAACATTTTTCAATTAAAAAGCGAGTAATATGGCTGTCAATGTCTAGAGTCGAATGGGTATTTCTTAGCATATCGATTTTCTAATAGCTGGATATCAAAATATTTGTATACCCTTGCAGAAGGTATTATAATTTTGGTCAAAAGTGTGCAACGCAGTGAAGGAGACATCTCCGACCCTATAAAGTATATATATTCTTGATCAGGATCCTGAGTTGATATAAGCATGTCCGTCTGTCCGTCTGTCCGTCTGTCCGTCTGTCCGTCTGTCTGTCCGTCTGTCTGTTTCTACGCAAACTTGTCTCTCAGTTTTAAAGCTATCGAATTGAAACTTTGCACACACCCTTCTTTGCTTTGCACGCAGTATATAAGTCGGAACGGCCGGGATCGGCCGACTATATCCTATAGCTCCCATATAACTGATTGATCGGAAATGCCATAACTTTGATGTTTGTGAAGTTAAGAAGTTGGGATTTTCTATGGGTTTTATATTTGGCCAATCAATCCGACCTACCAAATTTCATAAGGATCGGACAACTATATCCTATAGCCGCCATATAACTGATTAATCGGAAATGCCATAACTTTGGTGTTTGTAAAGTTAAGAAGTTGGGATTTTCTATGGGTTTTATATTTGGCCAATCAATCCGACCTACCAAATTTCATAAGGATCGGACGACTATATCCTATAGCCGCCATATAACTGATTAATCGGAAATGCCATAACTTTGGTGTTTGTTAAGTTAGGAAGTTTGGATTTTCAATGGGTTTTATTTTTGGCCAATCAATCCGACCTACCAAATTTCATAACGATCGGCCGACTATATCCTATAGCTGCCATATAACTGAACGATTGGAAATGCCATAACTTTGGTGTTTTTAAAGTTAGGAAGTTGGGATTTTTTATGAGTATTAAGAATGCATCACATGAATAATTTTGGAGAATATAATTTACAGAGTATTCTGCAAGGGTATATCAACTTCGGCTCCGCCCGAAGTTAGCATTCCTTTCTTGTTTTAAATATAATCAATTAAACATTTATTTTATTTATTCAAAACATACCATTTTTACACTTGGACTTCTATTTTATTATACCTGCCTACATAAAGGTTACAAATAACAATTTTAATCATTAGGAGAGTTAAATAAGGATTGCCAGAATATAACTTAAAATGAACTTTGTTCAGTCAAAAACCACCGCAGATATTTCTCGGTAAACTAGATATTAGGTTCAACATTATATGCTAGCTTAATTTAACAAAATTAATCAAATAAAATCTTTATTTATTTATGCATAAAAATTTGTATAATTTTATAAAATATTTTTTTTACTGTATTTAATCCTGTTCAATCCGGCAAGTATTAAAATATAAAATGGATCATCTACTTTATGGAGATGGACCATTTTTTAATGATTTTATATTCCTGAATCGCAGTTAGGTCATATTATTTACATCCGATCCTTTTGCAGGGTATGGACTAATAAAGACGGCTAAAAAGTTGAAGGCCTGCAGCTGCATCTGGATTAGATTCTGAGATGCTTTTACCACCGTCATCTCCGTTTCCATCACCACATCCACGGCCTTGGCTAGCAAGTGATCATCATAATCGAATCGCACCACGTCTTAAATATTTTAGATGTGAGCCAGATTCTGGTTTGCTGATGTTCTTTTAGGCCTGTCATAAAACTTTCGCGCCGAAATCTAAATGTTTCATCGGGACGGTGAAAGATGTTCGCTGATTGTGGGATAAACTTGCCCGGCGATTGTATAAGAAAATGTCACGTTGCATTCGCGTCAGGTAAATTATTAAAAAGCCATAACAAATACAAAAGAAAGCAAACCAAATAAATTGTATTTATGGCGCGTAGAGGCACGCGGTAGTTGGCTAAAAGGTTTTCGGGACAGTTTGGCAGCCGTTGACACTGTTTGCCTTAATTCGTGCACTTTCTTCTTGTCTTGGCCAAAAACAAAGGCATTAAAAACAATTAGCTCTGCTCTCTGTTTGTGTTTGTGGTTGGTCGTTAAAGATTGAAACGTTGAATTTTGTACACTATGCGGCTTAAACCTGGGATTATGCACACTTGTTTATAGCAAAAAATATGGATGGACATTACATTATGTGCCAGCGCACTATTACTATTACTATTCAAAAATGATCGTGTTATGGAAGGAAAACTCAACTCTTTTTCTTTCGGTTGTGCAACAATCTCACAATTGTAGGAATCACTTAATTGTAGGATAAATTGCTTACGCGGTTAAGACCGCAAATTGCCGAATGGCAATTGAATGGCGGCTTAATTTGGCTTAAATGCTTCAGATCAGTCGCGATGATGTATGACCATCCATAATCCCATGAGAATTGCCCAGTCATGTTGGTGGTTTTTCAAATGATTCCTATCGCGTTGCGTATTGAAAAAAATTTCTCGGGGTAAACATATTAACACCTTAAAAAAATCTCACGGCTGGGGAACTTGTGGAAAAATGGTGAAAATTTGTTGCTTTATGGAAATATCATTACAGAACTCGACTTGACAGCTGTAATAGCTTAACATCATGCTGGTTCTGGAAAAAGTAAAAGAAGATGGTACTTGAACAAGAAGAAAGAAAAAGTGAAAATACCGGAAACGCAATAAAAACAACGAGTTGAGAACACGATTAAAAAACAAAATGTGTCAGCTGTTTTAATTCAGCGCTTCGTCTGGATTTCTTGAGGTCTTTATTATTCCAGGGGTCAAGGGCTATTCGTCACGCGAGCCCAGACGTGAACGAATTAACAACTCGAAATAGACGAAAAAGAAGAAGTGGTATTATGCTAATGGCCAATTGTCATTTCTGAACCGTTAAGTCAGCAGGCGAAACAATGAATCTTTTACAGCGTTTCGCTAATTTGAGGTGTGAATGAATGTGAATGAAAGCGAGCGCATTACGAAAAAGACACTGATACTGATCCATCAGCAAATCAACCAAGTGCAGACTCTTCTGTGGAAGAGAAACGAGACCCATCTTAGAATAGCCAGTTTGGCAATTAAATCGCTTTTGTTCAGACTAATGGACCTCTTACTTTCGGTTCGTGATGTGGTTCGATTTGATGAGCTGAGATTCGATCTGAAACGCTCTTGTTTTGTGGCATGCAAATGATTTGTTAAACAACAAAGATTTTGAACCGAGTGTTCAGCTACCGGACCCAAAAACCAAAGCTCAAAACATTTACCCAAACAATTGGAATGATTAAGCGGATTTTTTGTCTCTGCGTGGGGGGTAGATGTGTGAAACTTATAAACAATTATTTTCACATTTCTGGGCTTTTGTTGGCTTGGGCCAAAATTAAAGTAGCGTAGAACTAAAGCAAAGCTCAGGACCATGAAATCGTGTTTAATTTTCGTTTTGGCTTTCTATTCGCTGGTTCTGGCCAAAAAAGCAATGCAAGTGCCAAAGTTTCTCTTCCTCGTGTTGGCAGAAGTAATTCTAATGGCCCAGGTCATAAACGGCTTTAATTTTGTGGCCGCGGTTAGTTTCAAGGTTAGCATGATGTGACACTTTCATTCATCAACCCCTTTCGACTTGGTTCTAGCCGCTTTCTATTAAAGTTTTTTTTTCCGATTTTTATTACAACTCATAGCCTGTCCACATTAATATCAATTGTGGCCACTGTTTGACATCGAGTCAACGCCATTTAACAGCATAATTAACACATGTTCTTCGCACAATCGATTGCACACGCATCTCGATCTACCAGTCGGCCACTAAATTGGTTATCTGGTTTAAGATGAGTCCACCATCCGACTTGCCTGGCTACCTCTTTCATTAGCACGTTGTCCAAGTCCACATTTCCAGTGAAATTGGCGGAGACGGGCCTGTCACTATCCCATTCGAATTGGTAGAACAGGTGACACTTACGGAGTGGCTCAACCAATGGATCCCAGAGTCGTCATGCGCTCCACTCACCTACGAATCCATGGGTTTAGCAATTACAGGCCGCTTCTTCTTAATTGAGTTATGAGTTCTTCTTGTTAGCGGAATTCCCTAAAATGCTCTTACTTTAACGGAGAGGTCCCCGTCACTTGGGAATCGAGCGGCGGATTCTGGGGCAAGTTGAGTTGTTTTTTTCTAAGAACTGTCGGCATAGCTGATGAAAGCCGCGTTCCTCGCTTGTGGATCAGTAATGCGACAGAAATGGCCTAATGAGTAAATTAATTGCTCAAAACCATGATCTGGCTCTATTTGATCCACTCTTTTTTGCTATAAATACTCAATAAATCAGCCGGCCGAAACGACCCTAAGTTAACCCCCCTTGAACAATCACCGATTAATTAACAGAAAAAGTTAAAAAGATGCAATGAAAGTGCAGAGATTTTACTTCACTTTTTACTTTCGTAGGAAGAGTGTTAACAATTTGGGTCTGGCACTAATGATGGCTCATGCAGGTTACCGATCGATTAAAGTCGTTCACTTCAAAACAAACAAACCAACAAATAAAAACAACTTCAAGATGAACTATGCCAGATGAGATGAGCTGATTTCTGCTGGCTGCACCTCGAGCATTTAGCTCTCACTTTTCCTAATTAACAAGAGACCACTTGAATACCCTTAAAATATAAGAAGGGTATATGAAGAACTTCAAGTACTCACAACATGGCAAACGGTTTCTCCGACTAAATTAAGACATTTACGACCTGGTCAGATGCGAATCAATAATGAAATGGCCATGCAAAATTCTAGACACAACAAGCAAAGCGCTAAAAAAGCCGCCATGGGAAATGCCGCAACGGTAAATGGGTCTCGACAGGAGACTTTGGACTTCATGACTGCAGATATCCGACTTGAGATTAGAATGAATCATTTCCAGGCATCCTAAGAGTTGTGGCCACGCCGGCAGGCCGAAATATTAGCAGACGTCTTGTCGATGTCCAAGTTTTAGTCTTGGTTTTGGTCTGGGTGCCTTGCTCTAAGGTGTGAGACTACTACTAACTACAACTAAGCGGGACCAAACTGCAACGATTAGTCGCAGACTTTTCACGAGGAAGTGGACGAAGGGCCATTCATCAAAAGCTGCTCGTGTCTAGTTTCTTTGGACAAATTAACCGTTCCCTGACTGACTGACTGACTTACAGACTCAGGAGCTAACTAACCAAGTAAGTGGCTAACGGGGACTCCCACTTTAATTGCTCCACCGATGAGAGATGAGAGCTCACGCCGAAAGTGTTATAAAAAGACGCATCCACAGACTGAAATCGGAAAGAATGTAGTTCTCTGGGTCAATGCGAGCACCTGAACTAATCAAAGCCACTTCGAGCGAGGCACGCGTTTCGTCCAAGTCAATAAGCTTTCACAAATATTTCCCCAATATGACACGCACTCGAAATGTGGCAAGAACACTTAACATCGAAAAGAGAGAGATGTGCGAACTGAGCCAAATGAATTCGATCAGGGAGTGACAAGCACCAAAGATGAACTTCAACCTTAAGGGTGGACATGCATCTCTGAGAACTTTTACTCGAGCTGAACCTCACGTTCCATGTGGCAAAGGGCTCGGATTCCAGTTCCATAAAACACAATGGAGCATTGCCCGTCTTAGATCTATTGTTCTACCAATGGCCATGGCTTGCAAATTTTCGGCAGCTTTAATGTTTATTCATGAATTCCAACATGAAACGGCAATGCAACGAGAAAAGACAAGTTCTTCGAGCAGCACAAACATAAATCAAATTGGCCAGGTCTTTCAGTAAAGGCCAAAAAGATAGAAACAGAAAAATCCAAGAGAAACTGCAGCACGCAGTCATGGCCAACTGATTGAGCTGTCGCGTATTTGGGTGAGGTGAGATCGCCCAGTGTCTAAATGGCCATAGAAATACTGGGTTGTGGGAAGGGGTATACCTATTTCTGGCTTCGAGCTTCGTGTCTTGGCTGCTTAGGGAAATCTGCAGCAGAGAAAATTTCCAAATATCTTGCGATCTTATATGGCTCCGTTTTCATAGACTTTTGTCATATCAAATTGTAAATGGAAAACGGCAAAAAGCCCGCCCACTGTGGCCATCAGTTAGCATCCTGGTCTGGGTAGGAATGCATTCATATCTCAGGGAACAACTGGGTCTACTGCCTCAAACAACAAAAGTGCATCAAGAGCAGCATCAGCGAGCTAACCTAACGGAAGACGATTATCAATTTTATTTTGGCTCATATTAATAGCCTTTATTCTTCTCGCACTTTTCTAGCCCAGTGGCAAAATCTGAAATGTTTTTCATGTTTCTCTGCCACAGTGGTTCTGGCACTCCATGTAGAAGTTGCAAAAAGCCTGGCGAAACTTAATTACGAGATTTTTATTATGTCCTAATAAAATAATTATAATCTTAACAAAAAAATTAGGTAAATCGGTGTGTAGAATCATGCGACCAATATAGTCAAAGAGAAAAGCATCGCAAATCATTTTATGCTGATGCAATTGGTTTATGTTATATGGAAATGGCAGCTAATAAACATCCCATTATTTAAGCCATCATCGAACGAGCAATAAGAGTAATTTGAACTCTTAATCAACAAAAGCGATTAAAACTGAAAATATGTGTATTGTTCATAAAGACGGTGGTGTCGCGGAGATCTTAAAAGATTTTAACGTCGAGAGATGTTTAAGAGATATAAAGATTTTATCTGTTTACTCATAAAAGTTAATGGGATTTACAACCAAGGGAAAAAAACACCTGTTACACTTGTTTTTTATGCTAAGCATAGGCATCCTTCAGAACGTTACTAATTGACGTGTCGAATCCCCGATTTCTTAGGTTGTTATCCCTTTCCAAATTTTCGCCAAAAATTTTTATTTGATTTTTTATTGCTAATGCACCAATGTGAATTGAGTTCAATAGTCTCGGAACTTGCTCTGTTTCGATTTCAGCTGCAGCTCCAAGTGCCGTCAATAAGGTCCATCTTTTGGCTGCCGGTGGGCGCTTTCTATTGATAGAGCGGACTGACGTAATGTACTTGGATTGTAATCGATTCGAGTTGCAACCACATAACCGTATCATCTGCCAAGTTCCAACCCATAATGGCATTAACTGCTCTCTTTGAAAGCGAAGAGTACTGCCGGAAAATTACACTGTACATTTTGGGAGGGGGAAAAATCACTGCAAAGTGGTTTAGCAATTATGTCTACATATCTGCTCGTCTCTTGATTTGTTGTTTAAATTGGATTGTGGGTCACAATCATACGTATTATATTTGAATTGGCTATTTCTGGCCATTCGATGAAACGCACATTCATTACAAGGGGTTTGGGGAAAACTCACTCCATGTTCAACACAAAATCCTAAGCATGCAAGCTTCAATCGCGGATAGTTAATGAAGAATCGTGTGTCTACGACTAATTAGGCGAATATATCCATCGCGGCTATTTGGCAGATGCCATTAAAACGCCTGCGAAATTGGGTTTATAGTGCAGAAGCTTGACGTTCCATGGCTATTTATATCCGCCACCTGCAAACAAAAGATCCAAGAAACGAACTCGAACTCGTTTCTGTGCGTTGCCTGCTGGTTGTTGTTGTTGGTGTATGAATTTATGCATAAATATTATATTTTTGCAGACTAACTTAAGCGGACAGTTAGTTCTTACCGGGGGCCCCGATACGTTCGTTCAATAATTCAAACAAAAAAGTATCCAACTAATTTTTCTCCATTTTTTGTGGTCCACGCCTACCAAAGACTGGCTCTAACATGCCCGTGGCTCAGTTGAGCTAAAAAAAATTGCAGTCGGTAAACCGAAATTGGGTTGTCCGCTTGACTAACACCGTTTCTAACCATTTTTCGTGCAATTAGTCAAAATTATTGTGCAATGTTTATCCAACAAGCCACGAGTGACACTTCGGTCAATAAACAATTCATTTGCATAACTCGAGGCACGATTTTGCAACAGGGCAGGCAAACCATAACCACCTGGTACCTCTTTTCTCCTTGATGCAGGAATGTTCGGTAGCTGAAGGCTTTTCCATAGCTTTCCAAGTGCAAATCATCTTCACACTTCTGCCGAGGATGCTGAAGTACACCGATGACTCTGCATATTTATCTGCATACCACTGCCAATAGAGGGTATAATGGTTTGCTGATGAGGCGCGAAGTGATAAATGTATGGGCTGGTGGGAGTTCAACATGTATTACTACGCGAGAGAACATTGAGTGATTGGAATGAGGATTTTATCGGACCTACAGAAATAGCGTGGTTGTTTTTATTTAAATTATAAACAAAAATTGTGGTGGCCTTAGACATTACTTCTTCGAATATTTAATATATCTGGAAAAATATTAATCATTTGTGGAAGAGTGTTAATTATTTTATTTATCGAAACTTGAATTTTGTTAATTTAATTTTAATTTAAGATATGTTAATTTTTAAGATATGCTTTAATAAAAGAATTTTTCTGATTCAACTTAAATTTTTATGCTTTCCAGATTGGCCCTTTGAGCCACTCGGATTATCACTGCATTTTGGATTAGTGGGACTTGTGCCTTAAAAAAAAATAATTATTAGCAGGCATAATTGTCATATATTTGAACTTACTCCTTCCACACTGGTCCTTTTCATCTTTTTTTCTTTTTTGAAGCATCGCCCTTGCCAGCTTTATCCTTTGGTGGATCGCATTTTTTTTGTGAAAAAGCGAGAACGCACTTGAGAAAAACCAACAGCACTTAATCTATTCATTTTTGCATCAATAGGCTAAAGGTTAAGAAACAAACAAGTAAATTTAAATTGAGAAATACATTTTTTCTCAACGTTTTTTTGAAAATTCTATAATCCCATGCTTACTTTGATTGATTTTTATTTTATAAAACTTTATCAAGAGTATCTATACTTCAATCCCTTAAAAGATATCGAAACTTTTCTATTTTGGCTGCCAATAGTCAAAACAAAATTGAAAATGCATCAACAAACGTGCAGATTTGAGTGTTGTAATTGACGGCTGTCTGTCTTCGACTTGATTAACTCATCGATGACTCGCTGATTCGATGAATGGCTAGTTAGTTGGAAGCCAACCCCTGAAGACGACTCAATTGACAGGCCATATTTCCAATTTGTTTGTATAATTGATGACTGTTAAACTGACTGCCTTTTCTTTCATCAGGTCAACCCGTAAAGCGATTCCATATGCAACTAATCATGTTAGGGGCAAACTTCAATGCAAGTGATCAATGAAAGTGAGAGTTTGGAGATACAAATTTAACCCATGAAAAGCGTTTCGATTTAAATATGAATGCGCAGAAAGCACAAACAAGACTTTCGGTCAGAAAAGAAAGAGTAAAACTTTCATTTCATAGGGTTTTGGTTAACATACGTCCATCATCTGTCTAATTTTAGACCTTTTATTTGTTGTTCCCACATTCGTTGTTACATGATTCGAAGCAACTGTCTGATTGGGATATGGCGCAAGCCTACTCCAAAATTCTAAATTCAGAATTATTTTGCTTATGACACTACAAGGAAAACTGAAAGTTAGAAAGTGTTTTCGTTTTTCCCAACCACATGCACCGAATACATGTATATGAAAATAAAAGCCCTGTAAAGTGGGGCCATAAAACTCTGCACTCGGCTAATATTCTTGGCCCTGATTTTAGACTCGCTGTGGGTCATTTGCAAATGCCTAAAGTGCCTAAAAGAAAATATTTTTCGAAAATGGTTATCAGTATCAGAAAATTTAAAACCCTTTTGACGAACTGTAAATGTTTAATTCAATGCACTCATTTAAATTGTCTTAGCTTCCGGTGTATCCAAAAAAAAAGTCAGACTCCGGTAATCAACAAATTGATTTTGATTTTGATCGGGGCAAACGATTGACTCCCGAATTGATGGCCCACTGTTCACGTGCAGGGCCTGAACTCTGGTTTATGTGCTCCCAGCCAGAAGATCGATTGGCCGATTGTTGTCAAAATCATCAAATACATATTTCAACCTTGTCGTCGGCGGCTTCATGTTCACCGATCGTCGGTAAAGATCGCTCGCCGGGCACATTTATTACGGCCATTCAAGTTAATGGCGCAAAAAGAGTTAAAAAAGAAGAAAGAGGAACACACACATATCATTGGCTCGGTTTGCCACCTCTTTTGGGTTTTCGTTACAAATTTGAGCTAGAACCACCGCTGCTAGTGGCTTTTGGCAAATACAATTAGCATACCCGGCCATTGTTTGGATCTAATTTTGCGGATTATGGCCACCCAGAGCGATCCCGTATATAGCGATGGAGGTAATTCTCTTTCGCAAATTTACCGAGAACTCTGGACATAAGCCGATTGGTCGTCAATGTATTATACGCCATTCGGATCGCACATAAATCGAATTCCGTGTAATTAATTAATTAACAATTTGCATGAGAATGGAAACTTAGGTGCAACCTTTTCCTAAATCGAACGATTCTGACCTGCTTGCCAAATCGCTTCGCTCCACCATCGAAAGTGGGCCTCTTAATTATGGTCATAATTATACGCATTTAGCGGCGGTCAAATGATTGCTAAGTGCTAGACCGGCGGCTAAAATACTCATGCCAGTCGGTCACAATTAGTCGGAGGGCCAATGCATGTCAATTGGGTGAAATTTTATGGTATTTTGGCCCATGGCTAGCATCTAATTGAGCGGTAATGGTAATAGGTTGATACAATCCGCCGTCAACATAATAAAAATCAATTAGTCGGCACTGTTAGCATGTACGAATTCCGGCGTACTGCAAAGCAGATGCAGATGCAGCTGCATCATATCTATACCTGAGGCAGTGGGTTAAGTGCCACTTAAGCGCGCACAATAGATGGAAATTCAATTAACTCGGGGCCATTGATAAAGCCAGTATAGACGTTTCGGTAGCTGTCGGCGATAAAATACAAAAAGCGACGACAATTGCCAACGCCACCTCGCTAACCCCTTCTAAAGAGACCAAAAAGAAACCACAATTCTCGGCCAGTTTAATTGCCAAACCGATAAATGGCTGATAGCTTTGGGCTAAAGCATAAATTGGTAGCAAGTCGAGGAACTCGCTCGCAGATTGCTTTGCATTCTAGATGCCGGAAAATACCGTTATGCATCGATGTCTGTTGACCTTTCAGCCCGGCCCAAAACATTTATTTTGTCATTGCCCGACTCGGGTGGTCTTCTCCCACTCCTCCTCCTCCTCCTTAAAAACTTTTTATCGAAGCAATTACACAAAAGCCGCTTAGTAAATTATGTACCCAGGCAAAGTAAAGTAACAAAAAAACATAAGAATCGAATAAGGTAACAAAAAACACAAATTGCGCATTCATTGGGCGATCACCCTTCAAGTCGCTCTCCTTGAACGGAACCAACAGTTGTGTAGCGTCACGGCCCTATTAAATCTCAGTTTCTTGCCAAGACTTGCATAAATTTTAGACGAAATTTTATCGAAAGTGTGCATCTTACGCCAGCCGAAAACAGTTAGAAGGAGCTTCCAAGCGTAGTATTGTTGGATATTTTTCAACTTGGCCTAGCATGTCTCCTTAAGTCTAAACATGCCGCTGACAAAATGCTTAGCAATGAAGACAACAGCAGCAGGAAAGAATCGTCAATAAAAAGAAATGAAAAGATGCCTGGTCTGAAAAATGGTGCCAGTAGTGTATACACGGCCACATTTAACAGGAGCACAAGGATCGAAGTCCCTTTGTGCATCTGTCCGAGTTCTAAATTCTCCATAGTTTGTCTCCAAGTTGTTTGGCTGGCTGTTTAGGTGATGTCAGAGCTGATAGAGGCCCTGTCTGGGATCAGGTCATGCCTACGATGGAGATGCAAATAGACCGAGAGGAGGAAACCCAGCGTGTCTTTAAAATAATGACATTATCCTTCTTTGTATCCATTCCGAAACGTGGTCAATTCTGTAAGATGAGTAGTTCCCGTTGGGGAGATGCAAGATTAAGAAATTTGTATTCCAAGTTTGTGCCAATTTCTCGTCCACAAATCCATTAATCTCTCTGCAAACCTTTCGTTTGCTTATTTATAGAAAGGTGTTCTCGATGCCAATTCAATTAATGGGATAGGGCGTGTTTTAATCTGATTCCCTTCGATTTTGATTTACCTGGTTATCATAAATCATCTTGAGTCCGCTCTAATTGATTAGCACGAATAAGGAAATAGTTATTCCCCCGGTCAGATTGTGGGTCACCAGGTTGCCAATTCTTTTGCGCTTTAATGTATGGCTATTTGCATAAATCTTGACTGAGAGATTGTCATCTATATGCGTGAGTTGAAATCATGGTGAAGTCGAAAACTGGCTGAAAGTTGTAGGATAACAAATGAGAATGTTGGAGTTAATGACGCCGGGTATTGACTTTTCGCTACTCGCTATTGTGCTGTGGAATCTATTTCTCCAAATGTCAGCAATTATTGGCTATTAGACGTTTCACTTTTAATAGGTCTTCAGAGTTTTCCAAACACTGAAATCTTCTCAGTTTATTGCCATTTAATGAACTTTCATTTCCCGTGTCAAACATTTGCAATTCACTGGCAACTTTAGCGTTCTGCATTATAAATCCGAAAATTAATATAAAATCGAGTGTCCAGCGTTTGACCGACATATCTTGGAATTTGGATTTCGGTAAAAAAAAGTTATGGGATTAAAATTTTTTTTTAAGTTTTTAGGTGCTGGTTTTAGGTCACTTTTCTGGAAAGACATTTTTTGAAAATTTGGAAAGGAAAATACAAACCAAATTGAAATTGCAGATTTTTGGACCACAATCATTTAGAAGTATGCCACTTAGAAATCGGATGTCGGTTAGAAAAAGTGAAGTTGTAAACATGTTAAAAGTAGGAGAATAAAAAATGAGAGTGTAGGGGGTTAATACCGGCTGGTACTGACTTCGGTAATGTATTATGCTGTGGAATCTATTTTTCCAAATTTCAGCAATTATTAGCCATTAAAAGTTTCACTTTTAACATATCTTCAGAGTTTTCCAAACACTGTATTCATTTCTGTTTTTGCGATTTAATGAACTTTCATTTTCCATGTCAAAAATTTGCAATTCGCTGGCCACTTTAGCGTCCTGATACATCCGAAAATGAATATAAAATCGAGTGTCCCGCATTCGACCGATGTCAACCGTCTTCTAAATCCAATTTATATTCCGATAATGCATGGCCATCGCTCATCTGCCTCACCTTTTGCTTTTGTCGTCTCTAGTCAGAATCGTGACGCGAATGCCAAGAGCAGGAGTATCAAAGGATGCCACTGCTAAAGAGACCTTGAGGAAGATGGAGCCACGGCCAGATGTGTGTCGATCGGAGTTTTGATTTAGTTGAAATCCCCGTCCGCTTGACGGACGTCTCCTCTTTTCGCCAAGCATTATTTCATTAAATTCGTACTCGTTTGATTAGAATCACTTTCGAGTTCGCTGGGAAGTGAAACCTCTACACTACGCACTTTCGATGGCACGTGAGACAAACGAAGTGCATTGGGCAGTGCGAACTGTCCAGTAGGAACTGAATAACAATGGAGTGATATGGAAAAGGCTCTTCTAGAGACCCCTTACCCGCCAGAGGGTCAGCACATGGAGCACCTGGTATCCAAACGAAATGAAAATTGCAATGGGCTAGGTTTCCCTCTTGTTCGCACAAGAGTAATCACAGGGGTAGCCCGTTCAACTCCCATCTGGAATGGAAATGCAATAAAAGTGCATATGCAACTGGTTGCCGAAATGCAACGTGATAGTTGCCACATGCAACATGAGGCCAGAAGAAAGAGAAACGGAGGTGGAAACCGAAATAAAAACAGAAGTCTCAGGAGAAGAAGAGCCAGTCAAAGTGGCATCGGCCTGGGAATTGGGCTAATTGATGTTTTGCTGCACTTTTACCTGAGACGTGGACAGTGAGAAGGCCATATCAATGCACATACAACGACAAACCAGAAGAGCCGACATCGTCAAATGCATATTACATGACTCTTCAACCAGGAGCCAATGCTTCTCTGCTGATCCAACTGCATCTTAATTAATCCGGGCATCGGCTGATTTTAAAACGGTGGACTGAGACGTGCTTTAATTGAATACAATTAATTATTAACACATTGTGCTAGGAACTCAAGGCTTGGGGCCCAGATAAAAAGAGTCGTGAGCTGACTGCTGAGCAGGGCGAATTTGGATATGGAAATGCACTTTCTACGGACTCCCCAGCAAAGATTTGCAAGCCAAACGGCGGTTGTTTAAAGCATACTGCAGGCTTAACCCAATTTGTTGTGGGAGTCGTTGGAAATTCCCTGGTTAAACGAGTTCATTGCTGCGGGAGATTTTCCCTCTGGAATATTTTCCACCCAACGGTAACATTGGAAGATTGGACCAAGCCCGACATATGGTGCTGCTGACAGGTGCCGTTGACATTTTTCAATGCATTCAATTGGAGGAGACACCAAACAGAAGGCGGCGAAGACATGGAGAACGTAGACAAAGTCGCGCAAACATTTCAAACATCTGCTGCCTGTTTGCGTTGAATGGAGAAGATCAGAGAGGAACGGCGTATCCAAGGAGTAGGAGGTCCATCGAACGGCTTGCTTTTCTCACCCGGCCAACACAACCTCTAGATTCCGCGGAGGAACATTGCCAACAATCGATTGGAATGCCAGTTGCGGGTGTCGCTTGCCTGGCGACAGCTCCTCCAGCTTTTGGCGACAGAGGCCCAAGATCGAAGACCTAGTCCAGGAACCCAGCTCAAGACAAGTGCCCGCGCCTGACGCCCCCAACGGTGCCATTTGAATATCAACATTTGTCATCGTGTGTCGTGCGGCATTCCGCACTCTTTCTGTTTTTGTTTCTCTTCCCGGTTGCAAAGTGACCAAAAGTAAACAAAATCCAATTAAAGTCAAGTGGAACATGGCCAGGGATCAGGAACAGTACTGCTCGACTCGGGTCTTTTAATTGAGGGTCTCTCATGTAGCCATGCAAATGTGGGCCAGCTAGAATAAGAGCTACTTAAAAGGATTGTTGCAGAATGGCACTGCAACTCCAATTACTTTGTAAATCAGCTTGCAACACTTTCCCTGAGGGAGAAAAGTGGAGCGGGCTGGAGGCAGAGATCTGGAGAGCATTTTACATTTTGTTCGATATCTAACAAAGATCAGAGCAGACCAATGAAATTTGGAACACGTTCGTTGCAAATTGTAATTGAAACGCATTACCGCCAAATGGCAGCAGCCGAGTTTGTTCCATGTCTTTGGCTCTAATGGGCGTTGGCCACAGATCTCCGCCAGAAGTCGGTACAAAATAACCACAAGCAACGTAGGCGATGACAGCATCGGGAAATGGAGACCAAGACTACGCACAGAAAATGGGTGCAGGGGGACTGGGGATCGCGACATGGCAGCCGAAAGTAGGTGAAGCAGCCGCTAACGAAGACCAACTAATGGAAAGGATCCGCCGATCCGCGGGTAAGGAGCAGGAGCCAGTATCAATGGATGGCAATCGGACATGCGCGACGCATTGGCAGCCAACACAGAAAGAAACAAACTCACAAAGTCCAGAGTGGGAGGCACTCGACTCACGCACTCAAAGGGGAAGATCTAGAGGGGATTCCTAGGAGGGAAGCGGTCTTTTAGGGACAACAATGCGCGGTTCGATTTGTTTGCGATCGGGTAAAGCAAATTTACGGCAGCCCTGTCTTTCGATTCCACATCTCTGTCTGAAAATCTCCGTAGGTGGTCAACACCCAAATGACTTCTACTCTTGGGCTTCAACTCGTTACCCACTCATCCAAACATTGCTCCATTTGGAGGTGTGTGCGATTATGTGGAGTGAGGCTAAGGAGTCTTCTTATTGTCCCTGATGGTAGAATATTTGTCATAAGCATATCAGAGCCTTTGTAACGGTTCAATTTTGGCATTGCAAATGTGCAGCATGGGAATTCGTGTCATTAGAGGAGGATTCACTCCCCTTCCCCCGGATGTTCATAGGCATGGTCACATGCAGAAGGAGTGAACGATTTAACCTTGACAGGAGACAAAAACGTGGACCCATCAACCATCGATGATCAGCGATCCAGTTGGACCCGCGAGGCAGAAGGAAAAACCGTTCTTGCAACGTGAAATCAGCAGGTTGCCATGGTCGATAACAGATCGAGCAATTAGTTGACAAGGATTGGATGGGAAGGTTCGAAGAAGGAAGAGGAGGATGAGGTAGTGCGTCTTCGTGATCCCCTGACAGTGACTCTGACTGTGTTGTTGGAGGTGACTGTGATGAGTACGACGGCTTCATATAGGTAATACCAGAGGTTGAGGATCGTGATGACCAGCACGTTAGTCACTCATTCGCCAGTTTAGATCAGATCGGATTAGCTCTAATCAGGAGCATTCCCCATTCCCAAGAGTTTGGTTCTAAATGCCGTTTAAATTAAATGACTTTGCTGCTGTTTCCCTGAAGCAAACGACACAGAAACCGAATTCGAAATCAGCACCTGAATTTAATTCACAATTATTGTGAGTTCTCTGTGGCTCAGCTCTTCTCTGTTTTATCTCTGCTGGGAAAACTCATCAGCAATAGCTACGAGAGATGACCTGTATTTTGCATAATTGTTCGACTAAAGTTTCTTCTGATCTCCTCACCGAATATCTCCTTTCGGTGGGTCCATTCCATTGCACAAAGCCTCGCAAATTTTCCCCAAAAGCGAGAATGTTCATTATGTCCGGCAGATCATTATACCCTTGCAGAGGGTATTATAATTTTGGTCAAAAGTGTGCAACGCATTGAAGGAGACATAGGAGACAGAAGGAGTTGATATAAGCATGTCCGTCTGTCCGTCTGTCTGTCCGTCTGTCTGTGTGTACGTCTGTCTGTTTCTACGCGAACTAGTCTCTCAGTCTCTATCGAATTGAAACTTTGCACACACCCTTCTTTCCTTTGCACGCAGTATATAAGTCGGAACGGCCGGGATCGGACAACTATATCCTATAGCTACCATATAACTGATTGATCGGAAATGCCATAAGTTTCGTGTTTGTAAAGTTAGGAAGTTGGGATTTTCTATGGGTTTTATTTTTGGCCAATCAATCCGACCTACCGAATTTCATAAGGATCGGCGGACTATATCCTATAGCCGCCATATTACTGATTGATCGGAAATGTCATAACTTTGGTGTTTTTAAAGTTAGGAAGTTGGGATTTTTTATGAGTATTAAGAATGCATCATATGAATAATTTTGGAGAATATAAGTTGATATAAGCATGTCCGTCTGTCCGTCTGTCCCCCTGTCTGTCCGTCTGTCCGTCTGTCTGTTTCTACGCAAACTTGTCTCTCAGTTTTAAAGCTATCGAATTGAAACTTTGCACACACCCTTCTTTCCTTTGCACGCAGTATAATTTGTCAAAGTGCGGAACGCAGTGCCGGGACTCGGACTAAACTATATCCTATTGATCAGCATCACCATATAACTGATTGATCGGTAATGTCCATAACTTTGCCGCGTCCGTTTTTACGAAATAGTCCCTCAGTTTGAAGTATTGTTAGGATTTTCTATGAGTTTTGCTTTTCTTGCAGGTGTAATCCGACCTACCGAATTTCGAGCAGGATCGGCGGACTATATCCTATAGCCGCCATATTACTGATTGATCGGAAATGCCATAACTTTGGTGTTTGTAAAGTTAGGAAGTTGGGATTTTTATGAGTGTTAAGAATGCATCATATGAATAATTTTGGAGAATATAATTTACAGAGTATTCTGCAAGGGTATATCAACTTGGGCTCCGCCCGAAGTTAGCGTTCCTTTCTTGTTATACCCTTGCAGAGGGTATTATAATTTTGGTCAAAAGTGTGCAACGCAGTGAAGGAGACATCTCCGACCCTACAAAGTATATATATTTTTGATCATCATCACCAGGAGAACCGATCTAGCCATGTCCGTCTGTCAGTCCGTCTGTCCGTTTTTAAGCTTGTCTTTCTATTGCAGGTAGTATATAAGTCGGAACGAGCCAGATCGGGCGACTATATCATATAGCTGCCATATAACTGAACGATCGGAAAAGCCATAACGTTAGTGTTTTTAAAGTTAGGAAGTTGGGATTTTCTATGAGTTTTATTTTTGGCCAATTAATCCGACCTACCGAATTTCATAAGGATCGGTCGACTATATCCTATAGCTGCCATATAACTGATTGTTTGGAAATGCCATAACTTTGGTGTTTTTAAGTTATGTTGGATTTTCTATGGGTTTTATTTTTGCCAATCGACCGACCTACCGAATTTCATAAGGATCGGTCGACTATATCCTATAGCTGCCATATAACTGAACGATTGGAAATGCCATAACTTTGGTGTTTTTAAAGTTAGGAAGTTGGGATTTTTTATAAGTGTTAAGAATGCATCCTATGAATAATTTTGGAGAATTTAATTTACAGAATATTCTGCAAGGGTATTTCAACTTCGGCTCCGCCCGAAGTTAGCTTTCTTTTCTTGTTTTTATTTTCATTTGCGTGGCGTCGGCGGTCGGCAAATTATCCTGGCACCTGGCCCCATCTAATCTTAGTCCGGTTTGGATTCGGTTTGGATGCACTTAAAAAGCCACTTGACCATCGTCCAGGTCAATACTTGCGTGTTCTCCAGATTTTGGTTTCGTGATGAAACTATCGGTGAGTGGAGTGCAAGAGGGTGGAATCTCGAGTGGCGGATGATTGGGCACGAGAAACACACCCGGAAAAACCTCCTCCTAGGGAGTGACTCAGCCATCTATTTTTGCTAACATGCAGATGGAGAGCAGATTTAAGATTGAGATCGAATATGGTTTTGAGTGCGAGTAAGAAACTTTCGATTGCTCAGAGAGGTCAAGAGCTCATATACGAAACGGGAAACTGACCGCAGGATCCCATTGAACCCTGAGTTCGCGGTTTGCAGATATCTAAATCGATGGGAATTGCTAAAAATAAGTCAGCATCGGAACTCGCCATAACAATTTCCTGTCATTCTGAGGCAAGATCGACTGCGACAAGATCTCCGCCCCTTTATTGCTTTCATAGAGCACGCAATTAATTAGTACCTCTCCAGAGCGAAGAAAGAGTGGACAGTTCCAAGCCGAATCTGCTGGAGCGAGAAGATATACAGAGACTATACCCCTTAAACTGACCAGCAGAGCTCATCAAGCCACCTACGTTTACGGTACTTGGTCAGCTGCAAATTAATCTCCCCTGCTCCACTTCCCTCTGAGGTTCTCATGGCTTCCCTGGAGAACTGGCACTAGGAAACCCCTGCCACACTTCTGAAGTCATTTTCCAAATGCCTTGACAATTTATCATTCCGCTTTATTTGGCCAATTTTTCTGCTCGTCAAGTTTTCGTGGCCAAAGGGAATGGGGAAACAGACCAATAAAAGGTAACAGAAGTCAATGGCTTGGCCCAAAACTAGGTCAGACTGATTAACGGCGGCTACTCGCCGGCCGTCGACTGCCAAATATGTTAATTAATTCGAATTAAAATGTTGCGAACGCGGAGCGCCGACAGAGTCCGGCAAAGGAAATGGAAACGGACTCTGGAGCTGGGTCCCTAGTTGTAGAGATGTCAAAGGAGTTCCGAAACGGAGTGGAGATATGCAGAAGAAGGCGTTGGCGTTGGCAGTTTACCGTTGGCTGGACTAGCCTAAACCGATGATAACTCGATTCTCCGGTTCCATTTCTATTTCTATTCCACTTGGTTCGGCTGTGCTCTATGGTTTTAACAGCAGACCAAAGGCCAGGGCAGAATTTTGATATTGAAATTGCTACCTTGGCACACCAAACACAGAGGAAACTTCTGCCGGAGGCCATGGTTTGATAACATCAGTCCGAGAAGGGGGAAAATAGGGGGAGGAGCAGCTTCCACTGTAGGAACAAAAGAAAGACAAAATTCCATTTGGTAAACGCTCGCCCAGAGAAAAGCGGGAAGTGCCACGTCACGGAGGAAAACAAGAATGAAAAATAATCTAAAGCTTGGGATGTGGAGCTGCAGTTGGAGCTCAGTTTGGTTTCGGTTCGCGTTTGGTTTGGCCAAATGTAACTACAATTTAAATGCTAATCTGGCATCTGTTGGCGGTCGGAGGTTGGCGGATTTCGGATGGCGGATGGCGGACAATGGCAGAACGGCAAAGCATGGGCAAACAGTGCCGCCCCCAAACCGCCCACTCAACGCAGGCCACGAGGGAGGGGGTGGACTCACACTTAGTGGCTACAGCCGTGATTTGCATTTGCTCATTAGCCGCCAAGGAGGAAAATTTCTGGATGCCCCTGCCCTCGAAGGTGCTTATTTATTGTACAATCTGACTCCTGACTGACTTCGCTGTCTAATTAGTTTTCACGCCTATAAACTGCCGACTTTATTTGCGGCGGATGCCTGCTCTGGATTCCCAGCGAGATTAGCCACAAAAATGTCTGATCTCGGATCTCTGGCCGAAGTTCAACGGAACACAGTACCGCTATATTTCCTCCGAACCCTCTCCGGAAAACCGCGACACTATAAAAATACAAATAGAATCAGAAATAAGGCAAAAGTGGAAGCAAAATCAAAAGCTAAAGTACATTCGTAAACTGCCAATTATTATGAAATGGGAAGACAGCAACAACGGCTATGTTACACAAGGTAGTGAAATGGGAAGCTGAGAAAGAACAAGACAACAGCGACATCCATAGAACTAGATTCTAGTTAGTTAGTTCTCCATCAGATGGAATTGTGATTCCCCCTGCTGAGCAGAAAGCGCGTCACGCCGAAATCCCGTGTTTCGCTTGTTACCATTCCAAAGGTTTTGGGTTTGGCTTTAGTGTGGTTCCTAAGTTTGGGTTCAGCAAGCGCCGGCCGTCGGAAGAACAAACCCCTCGTCCTCCTTAAAACGTCTTTTTTTCTTCTTCTTCGGTTTTTTCGTCTCGCGTGCTGCCAAACCGCCAATTACCAAACATCAAAAAGCAGTTTCAACCGCCGTTCCCTTCGACTCCATCTCTTTATCCAAGTCTCAAGCCATTACCTATAGTTTTGTCAGACTCAGACCCTTTACCTTCCAACCCATTCCCATTCTTATTCCGATTTCCCTGTGGACACCCAAAAAGGTGTTCGAAATGCCAAGAATCTGTTGCCGAATCACGCAATGGGAAATAAGAGAAGGAATTACCCTAGCAATGGAAATGCAAATGGGAAATACTCTCGAAGATCTTCGTGGCTCACGAAGTGATTCATTCCGGGGCCAGTGGCACGCCCCCAATCGGCCAGCCCTCTTCTCGAAGTTCCGTTCTGAGCAGAAATTAATTTAATTATATCGGGCATAATAAATAAAGTGAGTTATCCAACGCGGTCTGACCTGCGGCGCCTTTTGACATTTTAATCACGTCAGTCGGGGAGTAACTGGCCCACTTAAAAGGCGTTGGAATAGAGGTGGGAGTAGTATTCCGGTATTCTATCCAAATCGTGACTATAGAGATCAAAGAGAAGAGCAGGGAAAAGGAAGAATAGTTCTTATAGATGAATACGGGAGATTAGGCATCTCTCACCATGTATGCTAATTATATGTTCACAATAGCCATAATAGCCTCGTTGACTTGATTGATAACCCACTGATCCATAAAACTTTAATAGCATCCCCGGTTTCATCGTTCAAAACGAGGATCTGATCAATATCATTTACCTTGGAGGGAAAATTTGAAAAAAGGGAGGGAAGAAAAAAAAAAAAAAATAAAAAAAAAAAAAAAAAAAAGGAAAAAAAAAAAAAAAAAAAAAAAATTTTTATTTGCATTTCGCAATCAGCCTTTCTTCCCAGGGCTTATCCTTTAATAGTCGCCTCCGTTTGATCAGTGCGCTCTTTGGCTTCTGCGTAGGCCTCCAGCTCTGGAGATCCAGGTCCAGCTTCGGTTATAATGACAATCACGTTCCTCCAGCTGAATCATTTCTCCATTCCGCATTCATCATCTGCTGCTGAGATGTTCACGAACCACGGATCTAGTAAGAGTTTTATTCGGTAATGTGCGAAGCCAACTCGAGGATTGCGTGGGTCGATTTGCACAGGGAAAAAAAGGGGCAAGAGGAACCCTGTAACAAAGTTGCAGCATCAAGTTGCTGATTATCGCAGCTTAGTTGATTAGAGCAGTCTCTTAAAATGATCGTTAGATGAATGAATGATTGTGGAATAGTGGTGTTATTCCACTAGTTCAATTCCGTCGGATGACGAAGTCGAATTCGGAAAACACAATTGGAAAACCGTGAAAGGCGCCTTGGAGTGAGGCTGATAAAGCCAGCGCCAATTTCCCGGTGCAAATTATTGCCCGGTGCAAATGAAAAATTTAAGGCATCCTGTTTCCATCAGCAAACGGATAAAATTGGGATCCACGGGGCATCCGAGGAGATCAGTTTATTGCTGCCTTGATTTATGCAACATTTTCCGCAATAAAAGTGCCAACGGCTCGAAGAATTATTACATCATCACGTAATAGGCCTCTACACTGGACTTGATTCAGGTGGGACCTCTTGTCAGGCAGCAGCTTTCTTCAAGGCGCCACGCCCGCCTCAAATTGCCCTCCCATGCAAGTTCCCCCGATATCGTTCCCTTGCCCAAAAGCCCATTACCTCCACTCTTTCGCGCTGTCATAAATCAGTCGCCTTCCTCGAGTTCCCGCAAGAGGCAGCGGCATTAAATACTCGTACTCTCCTCCTAAGTTGCTGCCCGAGCCACAGCCATGTCCACAATGCCGCTGTTAAGTGTCGTGTCATCCACGAAGATCCATCATAATAGTCAGGGCCTCGACTACAAAGATTTGTGGAGAAGAAGAATTTGCGTGGCACGTGTCCATCATGGCAAGTGACCACGAATTCCAGCGAGGGAGTTACCTGGGATCGGAGGTGTTAAATTGTGAGGAGAATATTCCCAGATGCTGTAATAACACTGCCAAATTTGGGCCCCTTAAGAAGAGGGGTTTCCACCTTGCCTGTCCAGTCACTTGTGGTCCAGGTTTCTTATCTCGACCCCACTGTACCCCGCGACGTGGTTCGGAATGGCCCATTGTGCAGAGACACCAAACACGGAAGTCGCGGCGTGTGCACTCCCCAAATGCCCATTTAATATAATTTATATTATTTTTGCCAACTGTGGCCACTAGAAACTGCCATCAGGTGACAGTTACAATGCAGAAACAATATACAACGAGCGAAACTCCTGCTCCCTCACCCACTCCTCGAATTCTGAGTGGGGACATTGCCACCATCCCATCGCCATCCCACCCCTCCAACCTGTCTTGGCCACTCGATGCTCCATTCCCGCAATGATCATCATAATCGTGATCATTTTGGGTTTGGTATCGGGCTCGCTTTGTTCGTCCAAGTCTAAGTCCAAGGCTGTCTTGTCTTCGGGGATCCATTTTTGGCATGCGTTCGGCAGAGAACACTTCCTGTTGCTGTGGGAAACACTCGGGAACTTGTTCCTTTCATGCGACATGTTCGCCACGATTTCTCTCGAGGAGCTCGTCCAGTTTCTGTTCGCTAAACCCACCCACATAAAGAATATTCCTGCCTTATAAAGTGTATTTTAGCCTCTGTTTGTATTGCAAATATTTTGGGAACCCGCTCTCATAAATCAATTAGCCAAGTTTAACAGTTTCGGGTCGAGATGCCTGTTCTGGTGCTGGTGGGTTGAATGGGTGGTTGTGGCTCCGTTCCACTTTGTGGTGCATGGTGCATTCAACAGGCGAAGCGGTCATAAATTTCCAAGGCGATGCCCCTTTTGTGTAGCTGCAAATGGCAGTCGAACTTCGAGGTCCTTTCCTCTGCCTTCTGGCATGCGAAAATTGGTGCAAATTGATGAGAATATAAATGGAAAATATTGGGAGCGGAGTGGGGCGTTTCTGAGATCATTTTCAGATCCCCAACTGGAGCTAAAGGGGATACCAACAATCTGTTTACTTTGTCAAGTGCCGCGCAGAGGAAATTGATGGAAATTGCTCCAATTTACCGGTTCGCACACCCGCAAGATGCGAATCTCGCCCAGGCAGTTTATCAACTCATCTCCACCAGAAGCCGACTCCTCCGACTCAAGGTCGCTGCAGGTGGGATGAGTGCAGCTGTGGAGAAGAGGAGCGGAACAGGTGTTGCCTCCATTGACAGTTGCCTTGATTGGCTTGTGTTGCATGTCGCACGCCTCGTGCTGCCTCTTCGAAACCAGGTGCTTCTCCTCCACTTCCTCATTTTATTCCGCATCTATGCCCATGCCGGGCACACCCCTTCATTTACAGAGACTGAATCGGAGCAGGAACTCATCCACTCCAAAGACAACTGCATTTTGGGCTCAGCTTGGCGGAGGAAGCCACGAGTTGGCGACTTGGCGAGCTGGTGTGGCAACGCCCAGAGCAAATATTGGGGGAATAGCCATCACTACCATTCCATTCCATCTCATCCCCTTCCGCATCGCGTTTCCCCATCTCGATCTCCATAACTTGCTGCAATGTCGTCGCTAATCGCAGGATTGGGGATTGTAAATTAAAAGTGGAAGCTTCGATGGCGGGGAGATTGCATCACAACTGCTCACCTATTCGATGTGTCCGGTCTCTTCAGCGCAGGAATTAATGATGGGAATATGAAACCGCCAATTTGCCTGGCTCCACAGCGAATTGTCCGGGAATCTCTCTCCTTTGGAGAGCCAAAGAAGAAGAAATGCTTTCCAATCCCTCTAAGGATGCAACAATCGAGCAGATGCCACCTCTGCGTGCCCATAACTCACTGGAACCCTTCTCCTCACCCATGGCATCTGAATCCAAGTCTGGCCAGGCTAGGCAGGAGCAAAAAGAGCGGCAATTAGAAGCAGAAGCTGCCGATGGCAGTTGAATGTTGGTCGGTGATTGAGTTGCAGCTCAGGTGGACTCCATCTGCTCCTCTCAATCCCCGGCCCTCCATTCCCGGCTGTAATTGATGGCGGGGTTGGGGATGGGGATCGTGAAGGGGGAGGGGAGTGGGAGGCAACGTCCAACGGCAACGGCGGCAAACAGGAAAATTCATATTACGAAAAAACTGCATCGCTTAAGTGTCATTATTGGGACCAGAATTTCAACAAGTGGGGATTGTACAGGAGATGCAGAAGTTGGAGATGGCAACTTTCACCGCGCTTAGGATTCCTTTGAGCAGTGAGTGAGCTTCAGTTGGAAACAGAGGAACCAGAACCACAGCCAGACATCGGTCAATCTGGGATCCCCCTCTGCCAAGCCCCTTGTCCTCCTCCTGGGTGCGCCAATATCCGCTGGCCACAATCAACACCTCCGCACCGCCTCTTCCTAGCGAGGTGGAGCCATCACTCAACTTCAACTTCAGTCAGTCTTTGGCTTCTCTTATCTTTGGCAATGCCCCAATCCACCTTTCGCAATCACCCACCTCCTACCTCCTTCTCCTCCTCCTCTAAAGTCACTTGGTGTTGTTTTTACACCTTGCTTGTTTTTGTGGTCATGGTCTGGTGTCGAATGGATCCCAACATGGGTGCAGAGTTCTGTAGTCGCAGTCCAAGTACAAATCCAAGTTGTCGACGGTTAAGGGCGTTAACTGGGTTAAACGCTCGTTGACAGTTTTATGCCGCCGACCAAGCCAAGACCACATCTAAACCAAGAACTCCGAGACGAAGACGAAGGCGTTGAAAGTCAGTCAGTGGCACAGACCAAACGAGACACTTACTAAGAGTGAAAATTCTGATTGAATAGTTTTTCTCCCCTTCTGCATAGAAAGTTACCATTAGAAAGAGCCGAAGGGAACCATTGAAAAGGGAAACAAAACAAATCAAATGGCGGTACAATTAGAGAACACAACGTTACCATTCCACTCGTAAACTTCACCTTTCGTTTCGAAAGGGCGTCACCGGGAGGCGACTTTGCAGGGCACTTTCATCATGCGTGCGATTCTTATCGTCAATTTACGATTTATTCACTCCTCCCATTTTTCAGATCTTAACTCATTCGGGGATCGTTCCTTGAATACCTGCTTAAACCAAGAGAAACTCCGAAGATAGATTGATGATTCACATTTGTACCTTTGCGTGTCATCGCAGTCCTTATTATTTCGCCAAAACTGCGCTCTATGCACTTCCAGTGAAAGTAAACCACTTCGATGAACCCACTAAAATGCATTAAAGAGAGAGAAACCTGCTCCACCTCTGTAAAAAAGTTCAGGTAGAAACAAATTCGAGGTGGAGACCAATTCATTTGAAAACAATCAAGACACGAGCTTAGCAGAGAGTTTCTTCGATTAATTGCAGGAAACATTCTGGATAAATAAATCGAAAGGAAATTTGCATGACACTCAAAGGAGGTTGAATCTTTGTATGCTTGCAACCGACCCTCGAATCGGGTGACAAGATCAAAGCTTCCATTACCTTAATAGTGTTTCTTCCAGACTAGGCGCAGTTTCTCGGACTTAGAATGCAAACAAATATTTTAATATTAAGTGGTACAGAAAGAGAACAGCCATCCGCCACACTAAATCTGGCTTGTATAGGCGGGAGCAACAAACTCCCCACTCGAACTGTCATTGTAAACGTTGACCAACACACCTCTTAATTTTGGCAACGATTGCGGAATGCGATAGCAATTAGAGCAGAACTCTGCTGGTTCCAATTACTCAATCAGAAGTGTAGGTGAGCAGGGAATTATTTTCGGTGGCCCCAATCAATCCATGGCCATCAGAAGAACTTCTCCATTCACACGCCAATTCCAATTCAAAAGTCAAGGCCCGAATCCGGATGGCGGTTGGCGATTGCAGACTTCCTATTTAGATTACAAGCCTCAACGCTTTTCCGAAACAGCAAGACAGAGAAGTACAATTTATATAATTTCTTTATCAGATCTGCTGGATGTGCTACAGTGTTGGAAAAATTGTATAATTCTCTTAAAGGCGTTAATCGAACGCGGAGAGGCCTCAATTATGGCCACAAAGCGACAATCGCCGTAAAATCAAAGTGGACTCCGAAAGATTTCCCCTACAATTGTTTAAATCAAACGCACTGCACCGGAAATTTGAGGAAAATGCGGGAAAAGTGCGACGAGTTCAGTTTGCTGTGCTTTCGATGATTTCGCGTCATAACTTAATTGCATTATGTGACGGACAAATTCGAGACAGCCTCCGCTTTCTTTGTGGCGCAACCATTACTGGTGGTATTACTAGTGGTGTGGTTGCATAAACGATATATCAAACCAGGCTGCCTTGACTAAGCTGCCCCCACAATCAGTGACCTCATTCCAAGCTCACCGTTTTTATACCCTTGCAGAGGGTATTATAATTTTGGTCAAAAGTGTGCAACGCAGTGAAGGAGACATCTCCGACCCTATAAAGTATATATATTCTTGATCAGGATCACCTCCTGAGTTGATATAAGCATGTCCGTCTGTCCGTCTGTCCGTCTGTCTGTCCGTCTGTCTGTCCGTCTGTCTGTTTCTACGCCAACTAGTCTCTCAGTTTTAAAGATATCTAGTTGAAACTTTGCACACACCCTTCTTTCCTTTGCACGCAGTATATAAGTCGGAACGGCCGGGATCGGCCGACTATATCCTATAGCTGCCATATAACTGATTGATCGGAAATGCCATAACTTTGGTGTTTGTAAAGTTAGGAAGTTGGGATTTTCTATGGGTTTTATATTTGACCAATCAATCCGACCTACCAAATTTCATAAGGATCGGCCGACTGTATCCTATAGCTGCCATATAACTGATTGATCGGAAATGCCATAACTTTGGTGTTTGTTAAGGTGGAAAGTTGGGATTTCCTATGGGTTCTATATTAGGCCAATCAATCTGACCTACCAAATTTCATAAGGATCGGCCGACTATATCCTATAGCTGCCATATAACTGATTGGTCGAAAATGCCATAACTTTGGTGTTTGTAAAGTTAGGAAGTTGGGATTTTTTATGAGTGTTAAGAATGCATCATATGAATAATTTTGGAGAATATAATTTACAGAATATTCTGCAAGGGTATTTCAACTTCGGCTCCGCCCGAAGTTAGCTTTCCTTTCTTGTTTTAGTCTGCCTTCGATTGTTATCGCGCACTTAATTGCCTAATTAAGGTAATTCTTGTGTAGTTCTTCTGGTACTTACAACTTTGGTCATTAGAAAGCTGCAAGGGAGCTTTCCCGTCCACAATATTTCCCGCCAGAATTCGAGAACTTCTCTCTGGAATGATGCACCTGCCTGTTAATAAATTCTGGGCTCTGTTATAGCCCGCTGTGGGACATCAATTTGGCGCTATTCAGTGCAACTCACCGCCGAAGCTGCGTGCCAAGCGCTGTGGCAGAAAATCATTTGGCGGTTACAATTGCACTTTATTGCTTCCGACGAGAACAAGAACTGAGAATACGAAGCTTCAGGTGTCGAAAAAGCTTCTTCTGGGGAAAGTTTTGTAAGAGTAACGCAGAGTCTCGGTTAAGAGTGAAGAACAATAGAGTTCCGAAGAGAGTTTCATTGGCTCTTTCGATCTCTTCGGCAAAGAATGCAGCAGACTTTTCGCCAAAGAATAATTCAATGCCGCGCCAAGAACGGTTATTCATTTTCATATCCGCGGAATGCACAGCTAAACGGCATTGTTGCATTAATAAATGCAACAATGTCACGCCCAAGTCAGCAGCAGCGACTTCCGCCTAAACATGGCTCAAATGCTTTCAGACAGCAGCCGAGTTGGTCGACATATGCCGACATCAATCCGCGCTGAATCAAACAAACAAAACAGCTGGAGGCCTTCAAATCAGAAAGCCCAAAGCAAAGCAGATCGCTTAGAATCTGGAGACCAGGAGGGTTCTGTTTCCAGCGAAGCCGCCTGGACTGGTCACTAACCCAAATTGGAAGAGCCCATCTCGTCGGCTTATGAGGCAACGCCATTCACTTGCCGACATTGGCCTTACCCTCACCAGTTTAAACATTACACAGAGAAAAATTTTCAAAGCGAAGGGAGCACACTTGCACCATCTTCATTTATCGGATACCAATTTCAAAGTTTGTCATTAATCTGTATTCAAGTTTTGCATTTCTTGTTTTTGGAAATACTTATTACACTTTGAATGTGCTTTTTCAATCTTCTAAAATTTGCTTTGGGCCGTAACTATTGAAACCCATGTTCTAAGTGGCATAGCTCTAAAAGTTTGTTGTTAATTAAACTGTATTAAATTTTTTTTCCGTGCAATATTTCTCTCTGTTAGTTCGCTAGCAAAATCATAATCATGTCAGCAAATTAGACTGACATGCGGCGTACGTGCCCCAACTAACAGATAAAGAGGATCTCCGCGAGTAGGATGGATGCTTCTTTGGATGCTCCAGCAGGGAAAGCCTTGCGATGGTATGGTATGGAATGAGCTGGGATGGGATTGCGTTGGAATCGAATGGGATGGGATGGGTGAATGTCTCCACGTGCGGACGGACAATGCGCCGTGTCATCTTCCAGTTCGACAACGGAGTTGAACCGTTGCCAATTCGTGCGACAAAACTCTGAAAATTCTCACTGCCCGGAAAACCTTTTTCTGCGCGCTCAAAGAAATGTTTGGTTTGTTTTCTGTTTTTCATCATCTGGTAGACACATTTCCCAAATGCGCAAAAAATTCTTACACAATTACGCTGATACCTTGGCTGGTTTTTCGTTTCGGCCGCACACGCAGAACAACAAAAAAGAAAACTCAATTCTCATTCCGTAAATTCAGCGCAAATCTCTTCTGGATGCGGCTGGATGGTCAGCGGATTTGGGTCACTTGACTTGGGTCAGGCAACGGTTATGAAACAATTGCAGACAATTATCCGGTAGCCGGGCTAAACTGTCTCCTCAGTTTTGTGCAGATTATCAACGAGAGTAGCTGACGTCTTTGTCATCGCCTCGCGACCGTTTTCCCAACAATTTTTCTAACTGATTTTGTAATTTATGCCACCCAGCCAAAGAGCCAGCAAAGGCAGGAAAAACTTTCGCTTGGATGTCGTTGCCGGCTCATAAAAATGCCTTTGAATTGAAAAGTGGCCAATAAAGATCGAACAATTGATGTGCGCCCGGACGGCGAATCACTGCGTGGCATTCACCTTGGCGAACAAAGACCTTTTGATTCCATTTTCGCGCCCTGCGGCTGCCATTGATATTTCCAGCGATCCAGTCAAACGAAACTAAGCCAATCTCAAACCTCTTGACAATCTTTCTGCGTTTATCGCTTGACATTTAAACAAATTGTCGCTATTTGCATCGCTTATAGATTTTTCACTTTTCTTATTTCGGACAAATTTCTTTGTTACGTGCCTGAAGCATAAAAAGGGTTCTCTGAACATATGTCTTCTTATTTCAACCACTATTTCAGCATCACCCGAAGAATTCCTCATCAATATGCTGGTCACTGCCACGAGGTCTTTTGCTTATGCATGATCTTTGTGGCCAAGTTCATTAACAGCCCGGTTAAACACAAACTGAACTGCGCGACTGAGGCAGCATTTTTAATGAGGTCTAAAGATCAACAATAAATTATTGGGTAATTCATTTAAAGTGATGTGGCTTGCATTGAAGGTATGCACCGACCTCCCAAAGATCCTTAATGATTTGACATTTATTGATCTTTATTACAATGTAGGGCTTTCCTTTGTTAATGGTTTTAGTCTAAGTTATTTTTTATACCATGTTTGAAATACCAATTGAGCTAAAACAAACAAAATAAAAAAAGTGTTAAAGTTAAAATGTTATTCCAAATCACTGTGAATTTCTAAAATAAAACTTTGTTTAAATAAGTACGGTTTTTTAAACTTTTTTATTTTGCACGCTGCAATATAAATATAAAAATAAATATTCGTTTTGTTTTTATTTTTCCTAGTTACAAATTTTTGTATTTTGATTTTCGTACAGTTATTTTAATATTCTGATTTATTGATATCCAATTAAAACGTTAGGGAAATTCGATGGCGACGCGCTTTTTAACAGATACGCGAAGCAAGTTTTTCGCTTAAGTCATTCGTTTTCTTGCCACATATCTCTCGTCACTTTGTTTTTGGGTTGTTCTGCTGTTTCTGTAGTCGGTAAAAATCCAGTTGGCTTGCCACATCTTTTCTGCACACCACATTGGCATCCTTTTCATTATTTGTAGGTGTCTATTGGGTCAGACAAAATGCATTGGCAATATCACAAAGTAATGAGATATGCTCCCCTGATATATGGCAGGCACTTTGGGCTGACAAAATGAGCAGCCAAGCTATAAATATACCAACCGACAGCATCTGAGCATTAGGCATCTGGGGATCTGAGTCGCCGAGCAGGGAATTTTGCCGTAGCGAAGTGATTTCCTCGCACTTATTTTCAATTCTGTGAGCCAGCAACTTGATAAATTAACACTCTGCACATGCCATTTGTTTATTTGCCTAAATAAATCGCCAACGAACCTGAATTCGAGTCGGAATCTGAATCTGAATTTGGGTCCAAATGCGCAGCCAAAAAGAGCTCCGCGCGGCAGCAATTGTAAATGCTGGAAAAGCTGGGAAAAGAGAGAAAAATATAAAGCTAAACTCCGCTCCACACCCTGTGGCACACAGAATATCTCGCACATTTGTGTGCTGTGCACACAATGCGAGGAGCCCGCGACTTTCCGACTTGGATTCGAATTCGGACTTCGACTGGAACTTTGTTTATTGCCCCACTAAGGCGACTGACCCACAACATTAAATTGTAATTTGAGTGGGGCAAACCGAACATTTTTACTGCAAATTTCGCCAGCCAGCCTCTGGGCTAAGCTTGTTGTTGCTCATGTAAGTCACTGGAGTCAACAATATATCGAGTAATTAGAATTTCTATCTGTGACTCTTCACGCCCAAGTGTTGTGGCCCGCTTTTGTGTAATTCTTTGCGAGGAGAACGGTACTGAGATTGGCACGCGACTCATTCTCGGCGATTCGCTAATGACTCCAGAACTGGCAATGGCAGCAGCAGGCATGCAAATCGATTTGCAGGCGGACGGTTGCGTAACCGTTGTTTAGGAGAGTACTCTGAAAAAATGTACGTTATTTTGTTCATTAAAAGTTTCAGAAAAAGCATGATCAAGGAATATTATACCTTCCGCAGCTCGAATTAGTTAGTTTATCACCGAAATTTCCCAAAAAGTGTACACAATTGAGCCGAACTTTAATCCAAAAGGCTATTTCAGCATCAAAAGGGAATGAAGTAAAAATCAAAATTGCATAGTGCATTTTGATTTTTTCCGCTGTGCTTTCGCGGTTGCTTATAGCACAAAATCAATTCTTAACTCGAATTCGATTAGTGCGGAAATCAATCGTAGGCCGTGGAATACATCTCAGATATCTGAGCTGTAGGCTGAACTTCGTGCTTTAACGCACATTACACGTAATTCATTTTACATGCTGCCGTTGTTGGAGCTGAACAAAAAATGAAAACAAACCGCAATGCCATTAACGATCCAACAGGCCACTTGATGCTCCCAAATTCATTTTGGCCCAATCTACAGCGTTTCGGGTATTGCCTTCAGTGCTGCCAGAAACTCCCAAGCAGAAATTGCTAGATTTTGAAAAAAAAGTTGCTAGAAATTGCTAAAAAATCGTCGAAAATAGCCAAAACCAGAAAGGAAAGCTAAATTCGGGCGGAGCCGAAGTTGATATACCCTTGCGGAATATTCCGTAAATTATATTCCCCAAAATTATTCATATGATGCATTCTTAATACTTATAAAAAATCCCAACTTCCTAACTTTAAAAACACGAACGTTATGGCATTTCCAATCGTTCAGTTATATGGCAGCTATAGGATATAGTCGACCGATCCTTATGAAATTTGGTAGGTCAGACTGATTGGCCAAAAATAAAACCCATAGAAAATCCCAACTTCCTAACTTTACAAACACCAAAGTTATGGACTTTCCGATCGTTCAGTTATATGGCAGCTATAGGATATAGTCGAACGATCCGGCTCGTTCCGACTTATATACTACCTGCAATAGAAAGACAACTTTTGGGACTAGTTTGCGTAGAAACGGACAGACGGACGGACAGACAGACATGGCTAGATCGACTCTCCTGGTGATGCTGATCAAGAATATATATACTTTATAGGGTCGGAAATGTCTCCTTCACTGCGTTGCAAACTTTTGACTGAAATTATAATACCCTCTGCAAGGGTATACAAATGATAGATCAGTTACATTTAACTTTTAAACTAATTATGCATATATTTAAGAAAAAGATAGAAATTTAAAATACAAATAAATAACGAGCCTTCTGTGTTTTAATAAATATGATTATATTATATATTATTATATTTAAAGAGAACAAAAATTAAAAATAAAAATATGAAACTAAAAATACAAAATAAAATTAAAAGGAACATGATTTCAAAATAGTATCAATTATATATAACTTAATTTAAGAATGCTTATAATGTTATCCAATTCAGCCAGGCATCCCGAAAATGTTGTTTGTACATTTTTGGCATCTTTACCGACACAACACAGCACAAAAATGATGAAAAGTTTTCATATGATTGAACCACTGAGTTAAAAATTAGTTCCGATATCTTTGTGAATTATTTTCGATCGTAATTGGTTCAGTAAATTGGAATAGGTATAAAAAAGTTCAAAATGATGAAGAAAAATAAAAAAATCTTTAGTTTTGTAAAAAGTTGCTTAAATTGCTAAAAAAATTGAAAAGTTGCTTAAATTGCTAAAAAAAAAAATTGAAAAGTTGCTAGATTTGTTGCTAATAGCAAATCGAAAAAAAAGTTGCAAATTTTTTTAAAAGTTGCTAGATTAAGCAACTTAATAGCTAAACTGGCAGCCCTGATTGCCTTCGCGTGCGTTATTCCAGAAAATAGTGCAAGTTTTAAATTCTTATTCATTATGTCTTCTACCCTCTTCATTTTGGCTTAGGGTGTTGCTAACGAAATGAGTTGCAAATGCCCGGCAGTTGCATTCCCGTCAGGCCATTGTCCTTGCGGCAATTCATAAAGATTATGGAGCAGCAGTCACGAAAAAAAGTTGGCTACCCACCCAGATTGTTGGTCCCCAAGGACCATCTGTTGACATTGCCGGCGGACATTGTCAAGCCGAGCACTTTATTTGCTGCGCGTTTGACATAAACATTTGCCCAGCGGACAACTGAATGGCCAAGGCCTCTGTTCGGCTCCTTATAAAGAGCATACGACACATCGAAGGCTGCAATTTTTGAAATACGCATTGCAGAATTTATGTTATGCGTGTGCCTCCAAGCCTCGCGAGTCCCGCGGTGACAAAAATATAGAAAAAAAAATAGAAAGACGCCAGCCAGTCAAACGGATGCTGTGCATCGCAGCCACGGAAAGTGTTCAAAGACTTTCGCTATGCCGGGGAGCACAGAAGTCTCGGGGACATTAGAAACGAAATGCTGGGGAAAAAAAGGAGTCTCGAGGAGTTGGCTCCTCTGGAGGCTTTGTCTAAATTTGGATGGCCATGTCAGTGACAGCATTTGACTTGGCAACTTTTCATGTTCATGTTCGCCAACTTGCGCCGAGTTCAAAGCATCAGATTCGAGATAATGCTAAACATTTCCTTTCAAATTGTTTTTTGCCTGCTGCTACCCGCCGCCTGCATTTGCTGTTCTCGGTGACTTCCATCTGAGGATGGTTTGATAGAAAATAGTTATAATTATGACTAAAAATATGGTGACTTTTCATCTGGTGCAGTTGAAGAATGGCTTGAAGAAAGTCAGTGACAATTTTTACTGCAATTTGGATTTAGCCATATAAAAAAATAATTGTCAGTAAAAGGATATTATTAATACATTATTTTTTAGCAAATATAGTCTTTCTTTGATAGAGTGATTTGGTTGTTGGACTTTTAATGAAAATCTTTCATACATCGAAAACCTAATAAAATAAATTGATAATATTATCGGAAAATCCTAACTAAATTTTCTATGCAAAGAGATTGTTATTTATTATATTTGTATTCTCAAAAGTCTATTAACATTTTTTATGAATAAAGTTTTAGTTTTAACATTTTCTTAACGATTTGTTTTACTTTATGGAAAACGTAAAGTTTTGTTCTACATGTTTTTTGTTTAACTTAATTGGTTACATTTTGTGCATGTTATATACATTAACTGTTTTTTTACTACACCCATAAAGTAGGGTAGCTTGGGGTACTCGTATGCCCCAACACATTTTTATTTCCTTTTACACCACCCACTCAAGCTGGGGCTCATTTCGCTGGCTGCACTCCGAATGTGGGTGAAATCATGTTAATGAAGTTGTTTACCTGCAATTCATAGCCCTCTTTTCCTCACCCAATTAGTTTGTCACTTTTACTGCAGGCAATTCGTTTAGCTTGGTTCAACGCCATTTAGCCAAGGTTCAGTTTCACTCGGGCCAATTTTCCACCTGGTGAGTGTGGCACTCATTCTGTTGGGGGAGGATCGAGGGAGGAACTCTAAAAGCTGCTCTTGATTGATTTGTATCTACGCTGATTAGGCCAAAACCAACAATCTTAGCCAAGGCTTGAGGTTTTGGCCTTGTTAGAGTCCCGTCGATTGTTGATCGATTGACATTGACAGTAACGGGCAAATTTCGTTTTCCGAAGACCAAACAAATCCCGGTAAAAAGAAAAGTAATGCGAATGCAAACGAGTTTCTTTCTAATACGTTTATTTACCTTTTATAGCATCTGAAGTTTTGTCTCTTGTTACATTTTTGTGTGGTGTGTTCGATTGAGCCTAGCATATATAAGCATTAAGTTAAGTTAAGTTAAGTTTTAGTATTTAAGTATTAGTAGACAGTCAAACCTCTCAAACGAGCAATGCTTGTCAGTTCAGAGCTCTCTTCAGAGGTTTGAATGGTTCGCACTATATCTAGGTAGCTTTACTTTCCGAGTTCCGAGTCTTAAGCTGATAGTATGTCGACGTATTCAGAGTAGTCTTAGCGGTAAGTCTTATAGAGGGGGCGCCTAAACGCGCATACATATAGTTAGGTATAGGAATAAATATTAAGCTACAGTTCGTTCGTCCCTAAGGGAAACCCTTCACAGAGGAGTCCAGCTCAATGGCGGAAAGTCCGGGGAAGGGCGTCCATTCTCCATCTCTGGATCGTACATCTACTAACTAGATTATGAGCAGTGCTAAGTTTTGAGCTAAGTAGAATTTCATGCTAGTGTCTGCCTCTCCACCTGCAGCTCGATTTCCATCTCCTTTTCCATCTGTATCTCGTACTTCTTGGCTTGTTAAGAGGCCATTCACTGTCGTTGACGTTCTTACCGCTTGTGTAACGCTCGCTTCTGCATATTGTCCCAGACAGCAATGACTGTAAGCTGGAGCAGCAGGAACAGAGCCCCGGCAATTATGAAGCCTGCATAGAGTTGTAAAAAGAGTTGAAGAAAATTTACGAGCTTATTTAATTAGCTGGGCACTCAGTCGGCAAGTCGAGGCTGCTTCTTCCTAGGGGCTAGATGGCGCGACGGCACGCGATTAGAGCAAATCAATTTGCCACGCTCAGAGATACCAAAAAGATGAAGCCGGATCGACTTGCCACTGTGCTACACATAACCCAAGTGATCCCAACTGATCCCCTCAACTCACCATAGCCATTTATGCAAGTGTCCGTTTTAGTGCCCAGATCCAGTTGCAATTTGGCCAGGCCGTCCAGACCACCGGTTTCCGAGCCTCCCGAAGAATCGGCGCCATTGAAGGCGAACTTATCGGTGATTTGTATCGATTGCACCAGCAGAATGTTCTCATCGCCGGCCGCCTGATGAGTCACATCACGTTTTTGGCGTTCCGACTTAATGGCCAGCTCAACTGTGAAAAGGTAGCAGCGCATCCATTGAGCAGAAAAGCACAAAACACAAAAAATTGCAGGCGAGCAAAGAGAAGCGAAAAAAAAAAAAGGCAAAACAAGAAATGAAATATGTTTTCTGGGAGCTGTTGTGCCACCAAACCAGGGATGGTGTGCCACTAAGCGAGGAAGGTGCATAAATTCCGGGCAGGCCATAATACTGACATTCCAATTTCCCTGACACATTTCAGTAAATCCTTTCTAAATACCCAACCTTTTTTAACTGAGATAAAAATATTAATTTCTAAAATTAAACGTTATTGGTCTTAAAAATAGTATCTGCAATGTGGACAAATTTCTAACAACATCTATACACTAAATTCAAATCATAATAATCAATAATAACCGGACGAACTGATCAGCCAAATAAAAATTAAATAATCAATGAATTTTTGTTTGCCCTGAAGTGAATTCTTATTAAGCAAAAAATCAAGGTTCTTAATGAACTATTAAGATTTACTGATAATGTTCCTAATTCTTTGGAGTAAGTAAATGGCAAATGTCATGTGGCCGTATTCGTAAATCCCCACCTTCCCGCCTTCGATATTGGATATTCGATGCAACTTTTGCCAGAGGTCACTTGGTGGCGTTGGCCATTGCCATCCCTGGCTTCGGTTATGGCCGCGAAAAACCGTTTACTTACCGCCATCAGTGCCGTTGAGCACCGATCGCTTGCGACGACCGTAGGACAGCAGTGACTTGAGCTCGCCGTTCTCATCGTTGTCGCAGATAACCGGTTCGCAGCGCGGTATGCAGGGCGTGACCAGGGCGCGGAACTGCACCAGCTCCGAGGAGGGGAACTTGAAGGCGTCGAACTGTGAGAGCAGCACCTTGCGATTGCCGGCCAGCTTTTGCATGGCACTCATTATGTACTGGTCCGTGGGACAGCCGTTGGCGTCGATCAGTGTGATTTCGGCGCTGTCCGTCCCGTCCATGGCCACCAGTTCCCTCACAAAGATCTCGTACGGGCTGTTGGCGTCGACGATTTCGAAGCGGAGAGCCAGTGGATCTCCAACCTCGGCAATCCTCTTCATGTCGCTGCCATCACGTGCGGTGATCTTCATGATCACATTCGGCGAATCGACGATGATTTCCTCGCTGAGAGTGGACTCAATCTCTCCAGTGACTCCCAGATCCACATTGTTAACCACCGTCTTGTTGGTCAAGTCGTACTGGCAGGATACAGCCAGCCCAAGATCGGAAGATGTGACGATCATGTCGTGGTGCTGGATCACAATGTCGTTCATGTACCTGCCATACGCACTCTGTCGCACATTGCACTCCAGATCATTGTACCTCATCTTAAGGTCGAACTCCAGCGAGTTGTTCACATTCACAGCGCAGGATTTGGGTGCTCCCTTGGCGTACACCTTGCCATCGAAGAGTTTGGATGTGCGGATCTTGGTAACCATCTCCCCAGAGCGACAGTCAATTGATACGTTGTAGCAGGCAGACTGTTCGTAGGTGGCCGCTTCCTCGATGGAGAGGTAGGGCTCCGAGAGGTCCGTCAATGTGGCGCGGCTGTGGTGGGACAGTCGGCAGACCAACTCCCCGGTTTCGTTGTAGTCATACGAGTGACACCGGAACGGGGCCGTCAAGCAGAGGTCACGGCACTCGTCCAGAGTCTGAACATTCTGGTGCACAGAGTCCACCGTCTTCAGAATACGACCCGCTACGCGCTTGAACTCGCACAGCTTGCTCGGCTCCTCCGCGCAGTTGTTTTCAAGATAGTCGGCGCCATCGTAGGCCGCAATGTTTGCCTCGTCCGACAGCGTAATGCGATCCATGTCCGAGAGCTCGCACAGGCCAGAGTGCGCATAGTAGTTGGCCGATCTTCATGTGGATCGGGTGCACGGAAAGAAATGATAGGAAATTGTCTATTAGATTTGACTTACATTTAAAATGTGATCCATTTAACAATAACTTAGTTGATCGTTGAAAAATATTAAAGTTGTTTGATTCGATATTATTACCCTTAAATTGAAAATTCTTAAAATTAAACGTTTTTTATTTGGATTTGATTTGTTAATATTGTTCGTAAAACAACTTAACAGATCTATAAACAACTAAACATACCCAATTTATTATTGATTTATTAATGTATAAATTCGAACTCCAGATGTTGTTATACCAGTTTAACACAAAATTAAACCAACATGATATAGATCGATTAGTGTTAATATTTTGTTCTGTGTACCACAGACGTTTAGTGTGGAGTGGATTGAGGTGGGGAGTTGAGGGCGGTCCAGTTCAAGAGGGTGGCTCTGCTGTAACGGTATCGCAGCACTTACCGGCAGGTGAACTCTGTCTCGCCCAGACACAGTTCGATGCAGTCGCGCCGCGTGGCCACACTTTGGCTGGCCTTGGCCCGCTCTGGCAGTCGGTAGCCCTGGACGCGATCGATGCACCAGGCCTTCGAGCAGGGACGCACTCCGAAACAGGATTTCTGCGCGTAAACGGTGAACACGGGATACTGGGAGCGGGAAAGTGAACCTGAATAATGGGGAAAAGATAGCCAGATGGGGGCGGCATTTGTTGTGATTAGCGGGAAACATTTAACATACAAGCTGCGAGCCAAAGATCGTGATTGGGCGATCAAGTGCTGAGTCTTTAACCAGCCACTACACATGAAAAAACGTACTCTTTTATTATTTCCATATTTAAACTAAAACTTAAATGGATTAAACTTTTCTCATAAGACCTATTCTGTATTTCAGATTTCCGAAGCAATTATTAATTATTGGAATGGCGAAAAGTACTCAACTTTGATCTAACAATTTTTACTTTGGGGTAAGTGGTTTTAAAACATTATTAGTTAGTTATTGATTTTGTTATGTTCATTTGAGCTAAGTGTCGCATTTAATTTAGCGGTGATAAAGGGGGTGGGGGTATAACAAATTAAAAAACATAGTTTTACTATCTACCCGTTTTTTTTAATTAGTGGAATCGTAAATAATATTCCTTTCAGGAATCTATTCAAAATTTTCAGGAATGTTTTCAAAATATTCCTTTCAGGAATCTATTCAAAAAATTAAACTCGGCGCTAGAAACTTGAATTAATATTATTTGTAAGTGGTTGCTATTGATACTGCTATTATCATTTAATGTTTAGTAAAACCTTTGTTCAAAGACATTATTGGGTTTACGATCCCCACTTTTCAGCCGGCGCACTCGACTCACCTGGCAACTGATCGGCTGTGCTGCGGAACATGACACAGAGGCCCGTCTCGTAATTAACAGCGCTGCAAGATTCATTGGCCTGGCAGGCCTCCAGGCAGTCGGTCAGCATGAGGGTGCCGGGCAGCGTTTCCAATTGCTTCGATGGCGCCGATAGCACGTACCTGCGATGGTGGATTAACCGGAAAGTAACGCACATAAATTCTGGGGTTCTTGGGGGCCAACCCAAGTGGGTGGGATCGCGGCATTATAAATGGGGGAAGCCACCTTTACGATGTGTTAACAGGCAGTCATGGGTATAATTTATGCTCCCTGCCCAAACAATCGTGGTGTTGTCCCTGCTCCACGGGCAACTAATTGCCCGCAATTAAGATTTATGTTTATTGTCGGCGACACTTACCCTGTTATGAGCTCGAAGCCAATCATATCCGGTTCGCAATCCTCGTCCATCGAGGAACCCACCGAAGGTGTTGCCATGGGAGTGAGGCCCAGATCATCGGCCTTAGTCTCTACAGCAGCAGCAGGTGATACAGCAGTTGGTGCAGGGACAGAAACAGAGGAATCAGCAGAACCAGGTGGCGATGCGACAATCGCTTCCGCTGGCTCAACGCCGAACGGTTTTGGTTGCTCGCTTCCGTTCGGCGCCGCAGTTCCCGCTCCGGCTCCCGATCCCGCTCCCGTTGCCGGAATCGGTGTGGCATTGTTGCGCGGAAATGTCTTCAACGGTTTCACCGCCGGCCGCTTGGGCAACTTGCGTGCCGCCACCGAGCTGTCCACCAAAAGCAGCATTAAGCTCAGCAGCGCCATCATGCTGACTGCTCGCTTCGTTGTCATTGACCGCAGTTGCATTTTAGACTCTGTGTTCTGGGGGGGTAAAGTAAAGAAAACAACGTTTGGTAGCTTGGTTTTTAATTAGCATTTCGGTCTTCCCACTCCCATGCTTATCTCGTGATTAATTGCCCCAGCAGTTACAGTTAAGCTTTAATAATGGGTTTAATAGGGGCTATCCTGCAGTGCAGTTGCAATTGCAACGCCCACCAGCACGAAGGCACTTGATTAATTGCCAAGGAAAAGATGCAAAATCAATTTGGTTGATGGACCCCGACTCTAAAAACGGCAGCAGTTCAGATCTAAACGCTGCTCACACGCACAAGCTCTTGAAGAAATAAAATAATGCCACTTACACAAGGCGCACGCACAGGAAGCTGAAACACCAAAAAGCTACCAGAAAAAGCACCTGGACTTTCAGCCAAGATGCTGTTAACTGAAATGGTCAGAAGGAATTCTGATTGAGCCCCTCTGATCACAATGCGATCGATACGGAGGAGAACACAACTGTTGGATGCTTTATGTTGGATCGTTAGTGGCTTTTGCGGTTACTTTTCAGAACCAGACCCAGCTGCATGGAAAATGCACTACGTGTAATATGCGTTAAATCACAGAGAGCCTGGTTTTCTACATGCTCTCGACTTGATTTCCGTACTAATCGAATTCGAGCTTCGTGAGTGCCTCATAATCAACGATTATGCAATTGTCTGCTGCCTGCAAATCAATTTTCATGGTTGCTGGTCAATGACACGGACTGCTCAAAGAAGCGAGTCGCGTGCCCCTTGCAGGGAATCAAATGAAACAGAGGGGAAACATTCTAATTAGCCGGTCTCCCAGCCGGAGAAAACCACCAGCTACTGGCCCAATCAAATCACAATTTAATGTTGTGGGTCAGCCGCCTTAGTGGGCCAATAAACAAATCCTCGGATCCACAGTTGCAAACTCACGGACGTGGACATAAATTTACTTTGGCAGCCAAGCTGCTCCTGCTGCGGATTCGATTCGAAGCAAATGGAGATTCATATATATACATGCTCGCATCGATGTCTGTGGATTTATCAGCTAGTTTAGCAACTAGTTTTAGCTTTAGCATATTTACAGCCAAATTTGACAGTTGGTTTTGACCAAGCTTTATGAAGTCTGGGTTAAGTGAGACTTCTTTGGATCTGGTTCAAAATTCAGGCTAATCCCACTGCTTTCCTGCTGTCAAGGTGCCGATAAAGCACATTTATGACACCAATACGCCAAACACTAGTTGCCACTTAATTAGAATGGCGAGTGATTGGTTGTTGTGTTAGTGGGAAAAGTGTGCCAGGGAATGACATAACTGCCATCCAGGCTTATCTCAATTGAAGCACTGCTCAGTGTAACTGTAAGCAATGTGCGCAAGTCGCCGCAGATGGAGGCAACACCAAGCAATTTGGCCAGAAAAAGCCACTTGGCAACTACTTCATGGCCCGACTGCTATCTTCATTTCATGGCTCGCAATTTGAAACCGCACCCGCTGGCCATCGATGGTAGAAGGAGTAGGCTCCGCTTGAATTTCTCGGATGTGGGTCACCCCGAGCTATTTCTATAGAAATTCTTTTTTGTGGCTGGCAGAAATTTCTCAAAGTTAGCGACAAATCTTCAATTAATGGCCAGTGAAATTTTTCAACTATAAAAAGAGCCACAAAACTAGTTTCCCTTGTCTGCGGTATATCAAACCAAAAAAGAAACAAGAAGCATTGGGAAAATCTTGACAAAACTTTTCATTTCATGGCCCGACCCTAACGGCAAATCAGCCGCACCAATTCGAAAGCCATTCGAAAACCTAATCTATGCACCCAAATCCATAAACATGATTTCTGAGCTCACGAAGAAACTGCTCTAACTGTTGAACGCATTTCGGATCATGGGTAATACTAAACTGGTGCGGAATATTAATGAGTTTGGGTAATCGTTTAGCCCGGCTCATTTCGTAACAGGGCAATGAATTGTGGAGCACGTAAAGCGGAGATTTGTCATTCGGATTCTCGGATTCTAATTTAGGCAGCGAAAGTCTTTGACGTTCAGGTCTTGACTCGTCTGAGCCCCAGCTAATTGCCATTAAATGGTCGCATCATACCGTTGACTGACCCAAATCACTGGCCACCAGCAGGATTCCCAATGGATCGACAAAGGAACAAGAGACTTGACCAGGCCGAAAGTTAATTGCCTGCAGAATTCTGCGCATTTGGGAGTTTACTGGCTGTGCACGCCGTGTTTCCGGCATGCCAGCAAAAATGCCAGCTCCTCTTGAAACTGGAAACTGGGAAGCTTGGAAACTAATGTGACATCTCCTCGTTGCTTTTTGTGCTGACATTCACCCAAGCTTTCTCTAATGATCCATTGACCATTTTCGTTTAATTGATCGACATGTGGACATCCTGTTTGCCTGACAATTGACACCTTGTCAGGCATTGAATGTCAATCGATGTGCAGAACGCGTTTTCAATTTTACCTTTAGCACTCGAGAATGTGTGTATATATTTATGACCGTTTCAAAACTTCACTTAAGATAGCAGGACACGCACAAAACACTCAATTGATTTGTTTTAAGAATTTGACTTTGACTTTTGATAGACCGAAACAACGCGAACCGCTCGAGCGACGTCCTCACTGTCGAAAGTGGAGCGCCAAACTGCCTCTTCTGTGATTTTGCTAAACGTTCTTATGCGAAGCTCTTCGAGGAATACCAGATGCTGGGCAAGATCGTATCGGATCAAGTTAGTTAGCTTTTTTCACTGGAGCGCTAGCGACCGCCAGTTCGAGCACCTTGACACTGAATGCTTGCTGCGAAGGCCGCGGAAAACGTTTTCAAGCTGGGAAGCAGACCTTCGAAGACCAAAACGCCGCCGACGTCGGTAGCGGCAGAAGCAGAAGCAGCAGCGACTAACTCTCTTTTGGCCAAGAAGAAAAACCGGTAGAGGACGGAAAGCTAATGGCTCAAACGGCCGCTCTTCGCCAGCTCTCTTCTGGGAACTCTCTTCGCTGGCAACTTTCTTCAGCTTCAGCCTCAGGGACAGCTTTTCTCGCCGAAGGTCTGCAGGTCTTTCGTGGGTTTCTCGTTCTTGTCGGAAGTAATAAAATGCAATTATAACAGTCGAGGCAAATGATTTTCTAATGCGATTGCCTGACACGCAGCAACGGCATCGAATTGCACTGAATAATGAAAAATTGAAGTGCCACAGCGGGCCATAAAAGAGCAGCAGGTGCATGGATCACTCAAAGAGGAGCTTACTCATGGAGTTGTTTCGTGATTTTGTAGAGGGGTAAGCCCCCCAGAACCTTGCAGCTTTCTAATGACCAAAGTTGTAAGTACCAGAAGAACTACACAAGCATTACCTTAACGCACGCCTAATTAAGTGCGCGATAACAATCGAAGGCAGACTAAAAAAACGGTGAGCTTGGAATGAGGTCACTTATTGTGGGGGCAGCTTAGTCAAGGCAACCTGGTTTGATACAGCATTTATGCAACCACTCCACTAGTAATACCACCAGTAATAGTTGCGCCACAAAGAAAGCGGAGGCAGTCTCGAATTTGTCCGTCACATAATGCAATTAAGTTATGACGCGCAATCATCGAAAGCACAGCAAACTGAACTCGTCGCACTTTTCCCGCAATTTCATCAAATTCCGGTGTAGTGTTTGATATCAATAATTGTAGGGGAAGTTTTCTTTTGGATTCCACTTCGATTTTACGGCGATTGTCGCTTAGTGGCCATAATTGAGGCCTCTCCGCGTTCGATTAACGCCTTTGAGGGGATTATACAATTTATCCAACAATGTATCACTTCCAGCAGATCTGATAAAGAAATTATATAAATTGTACTTCTGTGTTTTGCTGTTTCGGAAAAGCGTTGCGACTTGTAATCTAAATAGGAAGTCTGCAATCGCCAACCGCCAACCAGATTCGGGAATTGACCTCTGAATTGAAACGGGCGTGTTAATTAAGATATTCTTCTGATGGCCATGGATTGATTGGGCCACCAAAAAAAATTCCCTGCTCATCTAAACTTCTGATTAACTAATTGGAACCGGGAGAGTTTTTCACTAATTGCTATCGCATGCCACGATCGTGGCCAAAATTATCAAGTGTGCGATTCCTGAGAAGCGCTTCACTTTAATCTTTGGTCAAATAACTACCGAATGTTGTTGGACAAAGCTTACAATCACAGTTCGAGTGAGGAGTTTGTTGCTCCCGCTTATCAAGGCCAGATTTACTACGGCGGATGGCCCAGATATAAATCAATACTAGACCGTTAGTAGGAAGTCGATTTTTGTAGGCCATCCACTGATTTTTGCTTTTTTGTTTCTGTGTCACTTGTTATTCAAATTTTTGTTTGCATTCTAGGTCCAAGAAACTGGGCCAAGACTTGCAAAAAAAATAAGTGTTGAAAGTGACGGAACAACCTCGGCTGTTGCTCTGATCTTGTCCCGAGTTTTGAGGTTCGTTTGCAGAGCAAACAACGTTTGAACCTCTATTGAGTGACATGCAAATTTCCTTTCGATTTTTCGCACATTCTCTGATTGCCGCGTGGGCTGTTTCTGTTGGACCTCCTATTTCCATTTCCATTTACCCAGAAAGTCGAGGTCGGCCAGACCAGCTCCTGATGTTAATGATAATGTTTCCGGCAATCAATCGAAGAAACTCGCTGTGTAGTTTGTTTTATCGTCTTGTCTCGATTGTTTCAAATTTAAATTAATGCAAGTTTCTCACCCTTAAATATTTCTTAAGTTTCACTTGGAATGGAAAGGATTGCGATGACACGCAAAGGTACAAATGTGAATCATCAATCTCTTCTCGGAGTTTATCTTGGTTTATGCAGGTAATCAAGGAATGATCCCCGAATGAGTTAAGATCTGGTAAATTGGAGGAGTGAAAGGATCTCAAATTGACGATAAGAATCACACGCATGATGAAAGTGCCCTGTAAAGTCGCCTCCCGGTGACGCAGTTTCGAAACGAAAGGTGAAGTTTACGAGTGGAATGGTAATTCTCTAATTGTACCGCCATTTGATTTGTTTTTTTTTTTTTGTTTTTTTTTCGCGCGGAGTTCCACGGCCCACTTACCCGCCCAACCGACCGAGGGGCGCAGCCGTGTATCGTACGGCACGATTCGCGATAAGATAGACGCGAGATAGGAAAATAAAGGTAAAGGTCCGGGGAAAAAAGTAATAGTTAGATCAATCTTGTGCCAATGAAGCAAGTATTAATCGTTTTAGGAGCGGCAGAGAGTCAAGATTTGATATTACAGGAAAAAGTCTATTATAGTCAGAACATAATACTCTGAAAGGCTCATTCAAGGCATAGTTAGATCTACAATGATTTAAAATTAGGGGAATATAATTTCTAGTTAATCTACTTGGCACAGTAAAGTTTAGCCGACTTAACAAGTCGGGGCAGTCAATATCACCATGTATAAGGTTATAAATAAAGATAGTAAATAAAGATTTCACTTTTCAATGGTTCCCTTCGGCTCTTTCTAATGGCAACTTTCTATGCAGAAGGGAAGAAAAACTATTCAATCAGAATTTGCACTCTTAGTAAGTGTCTCGTTTGGTCTGTGCCACTGACTGACTTTCAACGCCTTCGTCTTCGTCTCGGAGTTCTTGGTTTAGATGTGGTCTTGGCTTGGTCGGCGGCATAAAACTGTCAACGAGCGTTTAACCCAGTTAACGCCCTTAACCGTCGACAACTTGGATCTGTACTTGGACTACGACTACCGAACTCTGCACCCATGTTGGGATCCATTCGACACCAGACCATGACCACAAAAACAAGCAAGGTGTAAAAACAACACCAAGTGACTTTGGAGGAGGAGGTGGGTGATTGCTGAAGGTGGATTGGGGCATTGCCAAAGATAAGAGAAGCCACAGACTGACTGAAGTTGAAGTTTAGTGATGGCTCCACCTCGCTAGGAAGAGGCGGTGCGGAGGTGTTGATTGTGGCCAGCGGATATTGGCGCACTCAGGAGGAGGACAAGGGGCTTGGCAGAGGGGGATCCCAGATTGACCGATGTCTGGCTGTGGTTCTGGTTCCTCTGTTTCCAACTGAAGCTCACTCACTGCTCAAAGGAATCCTAAGCGCGGGGAAAGTTGCCATCTCCAACTTCTCCATCTCCTCTACAATCCCCACTTGTTGAAATTCTGGTCCCAATAATGACACTTAAGCGATGCAGTTTTTTCGTAATATGAATTTTCCTGTTTGCCGCCGTTGCCGTTGGACGTTGCCTCCCACTCCCCTCCCCCTTCACGATCCCCATCCCCAACCCCGCCATCAATTACAGCCGGGAATGGAGGGCCGGGGATTCAGAGGAGCAGATGGAGTCCACCCTAGCTGCAACTCAATCACCGACCAACATTAAACTGCCATCAGCAGCTTCTGCTTCTAATTGCCGCACTTTTTGCTCCTGCTTAGCCTGGCCAGACTTGGATTCAGATGCCATGGGTGAGGGGGAGGGTTCCAGTGAGTTATGGGCACGCAGAGGTGGCATCTGCTCGATTGTTGCATCCATATGAAGAGGGATTGGAAAGCATTTCTCCTTCTTTGGCTCCCCAAAGGAGAGAGATTCCCGGGCAATTCGCTGTGGAGCTAGGCAAATTGGCGGTTTCATATTCCCATCATTAATTCCTGCGCTGATGAGTCCGGTCACATCGAATAGGTGAGCAGTTGTGATGCAATCTCCCCGCCATCGAAGCTTCCACTTTTAATTTACAAACCCCGAGCCTGCGATTAGCGACGACATTGCAGCAAGTTATGGAGATCGAGATGGGGAAACGCGATGCGGAAGGGGATGAGATGGAATGGAATGGTAGTGATGGCTATTCCCCCAATATTTGCTCTGGGCGTTGCGACACCAGCTCGCCAAGTCGCCAACTCGTGGCTTCCTCCGCCAAGCTGAGCCCAAAATGCAGTTGTCTTTGGAGTGGATGGGTTCCTGCTCCGATTCAGTCTCTGTAAATAAAGGGGTGTGCCCGGCATGGGCATAGATGTGGAATAAGATGAGGAAGTGGAGGAGGAGCACCTGGTTTCGAAGAGGCAGGACGAGGCGTGCGACATGCAACACAAGCCAATCAAGGCAACTGTCAATGTCTCCACGGCTGCACTCATCCCACCTGCAGCGACCTTGAGTCGGAGGAGTCGGCTTCTGGTGGAGATGAGTTGATAAACTGCCTGGGCGAGATTCGCATCTTGCGGGTGTGCGAACCGGTAAGTTGGAGCAATTTCCATCAATTTCCACTGCGCGGCACTTGACAAAGTAAACAGATTGTTGGTATCCCCTTTAGCTCCAGTTGGGGATCTGAAAATGATCTCAGAAATGCCCCACTCCGCTCCCAATATTTTCCATTTATATTCTCATCAATTTGCACCAATTTTCGCATGCCAGAAGGGAGAGGACCTCGAAGTTCGACTGCCATTTGCAGCTACACAAAAGGGGCATCGCCTTGGAAATTTATGACCGCTTCGCCTGTTGCATGCACCATGCACCACAAAGTGGAACGGAGCCACAACCACCCATTCAACCCACCAGCACCAGAACAGGCATCTCGACCCGAAACTGTTAAACTTGGCTAATTGATTTATGAGAGCGGGTTCCCAAAATATTTGCAATACAAACAGAGGCTAAAATACACTTTATAAGGCAGGAATATTCTTTATGTGGGTGGGTTTAGCGAACAGAAACTGGACGAGCTCCTCGAGAGAAATCGTGGCGAACATGTCGCATGAAAGGAACAAGTTCCCGAGTGTTTTCCACAGCAACAGGAAGTGTTCTCTGCCGAACGCATGCCAAAAATGGATCCCCGAGAACAAGACAGCCTTGGACTTAGACTTGGACGAACAAAGCGAGCCCGATACCAAACCCAAAATGATCACGATTATGATGATCATTGCGGGAATGGAGCATCGAGTGGCCAAGACAGGTTGGAGGGGTGGGATGGCGATGGGATGGTGGCAATGTCCCCACTCAGAATTCGAGGAGTTGGTGAGGGAGCAGGAGTTTCGCTCGTTGTATATTGTTTCTGCATTGTAACTGTCACCTGATGGCAGTTTCTAGTGGCCACAGTTGGCAAAAATAATAGAAATTATATTAAATGGGCATTTGGGGAGTGCACACGCCGCGACTTCCGTGTTTGGTGTCTCTGCACAATGGGCCATTCCGAACCACGTCGCGGGGTACAGTGGTGTCGAGATAAGAAACCTGGAGCACAAGTGACTGGACAGGCAAGGTGGAAACCCCCCAGTGTTATTACAGCATCTGGGAATATTCTCCTCACAATTTAACACCTCCGATCCCAGGTAACTCCCTCGCTGGAATTCGTGGTCACTTGCCATGATGGACACGTGCCACGCAAATTCTTCTTCTCCACAAATCTTTGTAGTCGAGGCCCTGACTATTATGATGGATCTTCGGGGATGACACGACACTTAACAGCGGCATTGTGGCCATGGCTGTGGCTCGGGCAGCAACTTAGGAGGAGAGTACGAGTATTTAATGCCTCTGCCGCTTGCGGGAACTCGAGGAAGGCGACTGATTTATGACAGCGCGAAAGAGTGGAGGTAATGGGCTTTTGGGCAAGGGAACGATATCGGAGAAACTTGCATCGGAGGGCAATTTGAGGCGGGCGTGGCGCCTTGAAGAAAGCTGCTGCCTGACAAAAGGTCCCACCTGAATCAAGTCCAGTGTAGAGGCCTATTACGTGATGATGTAATAATTCTTCGAGCCGTTGGCACTTTTATTGCGGAAAATGTTGCATAAATCAAGGCAGCAATAAACTGATCTCCTCGGATGCCCCGTGGATCCCAATTTTATCCGTTTGCTGATGGAAACAGGATGCCTTAAATTTTTTATTTGCACCGGGCAATAATTTGCACCGGGAAATTGGTGCTGGCTTTATCAGCCTCACTCCAAGGCGCCTTTCGCGGTTTTCCAATTGTGTTTTCCGAATTCGACTTCGTCATCCGACGCAATTGGACTAGTGGAATAGTGGTGTTGCCCACAATCATTCATTCATCTAACGATTATTTTAGGAGACTGCTCTAATCAACTAAGCTGCGATAATCAGCAACTTGATGCTGCAACTTTGTTACAGGGTTCCTCTTGCCCCTTTTCTGCCCTGTGCAAATCGACCCACGCAATCCTCGAGTTGGCTTCGCACATTACCGAATAAAACTCTTACAGATGATGAATGCAGAATGGAGAAATGATTCAGCTGGAGGAACGTGATTGTCATTATAACCGAAGCTGGACCTGGATCTCCAGAGCTGGAGGCCTACGCAGAAGCCAAAGAGCGCACTGATCAAACGGAGGCGACTATTAAAGGATAAGCCCTGGGAAGAAAGGCTGATTGCGAAATGCAAATAAAAATGATATTGATCAGATCCTCGTTTTGAACGATGAAACCGGGGATGCTATTAAAGTTTTATGGATCAGTGGGTTATCAATCAAGTCAACGAGGATTATGGCTATTGTGAACATATAATTAGCATACATAGTGAGAGATGCCTAATCTCCCGTATTCATCTATAAGAACTATTCTTCCTTTTCCCTGCTCTTCTCTTTGATCTCTATAGTCACGATTTGGATAGAATACCGGAATACTACTCCCACCTCTATTCCAACGCCTTTTAAGTGGGCCAGTTACTCCCCGACTGACGTGATTAAAATGTCAAAAGGCGCCGCAGGTCAGACCGCGTTGGATAACTCACTTTATTTATTATGCCCGATATAATTAAATTAATTTCTGCTCAGAACGGAACTTCGAGAAGAGGGCTGGCCGATTGGGGGCGTGCCACTGGCCCCGGAATGAATCACTTCGTGAGCCACCAAGATCTTCGACAGCATATTCCATTTGCATTTATATTGCTAGGGTAATTCCACCTCTTATTTCCCATTTATTGATTCGGGTACGGATTCTTGGCATTTGGAACAACTTTTTGGGTGTCCACAGAGAAATCGGAATAGGAATGAGAATGGGCTGGAAGGTAAAGGGTCAGAGTCTGACAAAACTATAAACAAAGGCACACACAAACCAGAGAGCAAATTATTTTGCAGACTTGGAAGGAGACAAAGAGAAAGGAGTCGAAGGGAAGGGCAAGAAAACTTATTTTTGATGTTCGGTAATTGGCGGTTTGGCAGTATGCGAGCCGAAAAAAAGTAGAATCGAGGGTGGAGGAAGAAGACGTCTAGGCTGAGACGTCAGCTGAGAGCTGAACCCAAACTGAGGGACCAGTCCTAGCCCAAACCGAAACTAAAACCCAAACCCTTGGCATCTAACGAGCGAATTTTGGGGTGACGCGCTTTCTGTTCTGCGGGAGGGACTCCCCTTTCCATGTGATGGAGAACTAGCTAACTAGAATCTAGTTCTCTGGATGTCGCTGTGGTCTTGTTCTTCCGCCGTTTCCCATTTCACTTCCTCATGTAACATAGGCGTTGTTGCTGTCTTCTCATTTTATAATAATTGGCAGTTTACTAATGTTCTTTCGCTTTTGATTTTCCTTCTATTTCTGCCTGGTTTCTGATTCTATTTGTATTTTCAGTGTCGCGGTTTTCCGGAGAGTTTTCGGAGGAAATATAGCGGTACTGTGTTCCGTTGAACTTCGGCCAGAGATCCGAGATCAGACATTTTTGTGGCCAATCTCGCTGCAATCCAGAGCAGACATTCGCCGCAAATAAAGTCGGCAGTTCATAGGCGTGAGAACTAATTAGACAGCGGAGTCAGTCAGGAGTCAGATTGTACAATAAATATGGACCTTCAAGGGCAGGGGCATCCAAAATTTTCCTCCTTTATTTGTGGGTTTGCCCTGGCGGCTAATGAGCAAATGCAAATCACGGCTGTAGCCACAAAGTGTGAGTCCACCCCCTCCCTCGTGGCCTGCGTTGAGTGGGCGGTTTGGGGGCGGCGCTGTTTGCCCATGCTTTGCCGTTCTGCCATTGTCCGCCATCCGCCATCCGAAATCCGCCAACCTCCGACTGCCAACAGATGCCAGATTAGCGTTTAAATTGTAGTTACATTTGGCCAAACCAAACGCGCACCGAAACCAAACTGAGTTGCAACTACAGCTCCACATCCCAAGCTTTAGATTATTTTTCATTCTTGTTTTCCTCCGTGGCGTTGCATGTTCCGCTTTTCTCTGGGCGAGCGTTTACCAAATGGAATTTTGTCTTTTGTTTTCTTTTGTTCCTACAGTAGAAGCTGATCCTCCCCCTACTTTCCTCCTTCTCGGACTGATGTTATCAAACCATGGGCTCCGGCAGAAGTTTCCTCTGTGTTTGGTGTGCCAAGGTAGCAATTTCAATATCAAAATTCTGCCCTGGCCTTTGGTCTGCTGTTAAAACCATAGAGCACAGCCGAACCAAGTGGAATAGAAATGGAAATGGAACCGGAGAACCGAGTTATCATCGGTTTAGGCTAGTCCAGCCAACGGTAAACTGCCAACGCCAACGCCTTCTTCTGCATATCTCCACTCCGTTTCGGAACTCCTTTGACATCTCTACAACTAGGGACACAGATCCAGAGTCTGTTTCCATTTCCTTTGCTGGACTCTGTCGGCGCTCCGCGTTCGCAACATTTTAATTCGAATTAATTAACATTTTTGGCCGTCGACGGCCGGCGGCTACTCAATCAGTCTGACCTTTTTTTGGGCCATTGACTTCTGTTACCTTTTTTTGGTCTGCTTCCCCATTCCCTTTGGCCACGAAAACTTGACGAGCAGAAAAATTGGCCAAATAAAGCGGAATGATAAATTGTCAAGGCATTTGGAAAATGACTTCAGAAGTGTGGCAGGGGTTTCCTAGTGCCAGTTCTCCAGGGAAGCCATGAGAACCTCAGAGGGAAGTGGAGCAGGGGAGATTAATTTGCAGCTGACCAAGTACCGTAAGCGTAGGTGGCTTGATGAGCTCTGCTGGTCAGTTTAAGGGGAACTTCTCTGTCTATCTTCTCGCTCCAGCAGATTCGGCTTGGAACTGTCCACTCTTTCTTCGCTCTGGAGAGGTACTAATTAATTGCGTGCTCTATGAAAGCAATAAAGGGGCGGAGATCTCGTCGCAGTCGCTGCCTCAGAATGACAGGAAATTGTTATGGCGAGTTCCGATGCTGACTTATTTTTAGCAATTCCCATCGATTTAGATATCTGCAAACCGCGAACTCAGGGTTCAACGGGATCCTGCGGTCAGTTTCCCGTTTCGTATGTGAGCTCTTGACCTCTCTGAGCAATCGAAAGTTTCTTAGTCGCACTCGAAACCCTATTCGATCTCAATCTTAAATCTGCTCTCCATCTGCATGTGGGCAAAAATAGATGGCTGAGTCATTCCCTAGGAGGAGGTTTTTCCGGGTGTGTTTCTCGTGCCCAATCATCCGCCACTCGAGACTCGCAGCTCGAGACTTTAAGAGTGCGAGAAATGCAGAGAAATGGAATCCAGTCAAACTCTCACTGCAAATCTAGAGAAGGTGGTGATCCAGGCGCAGTGCAATCTGCTCACAGATGCCAGAGATAGCACTCGAGACCATGTCGACTAATTGCGGTTATAATATCAAAGCCGACATAACGCCTCGGTCCACCCTCTTGCACTCCACGCGCCGATAGTTTCATCACGAAACCAAAATCTGGAGAACACGCAAGTTTCGACCTGGACGATGGTCAAGTGGCTCTCGAAGTGCATCCAAACCGAATCCAAACCGGACTAAGAGCTAGAGCTGGAGTAAGATGAAGTCAAGTGCCAGAATAATTTGCCGACACCACGCAAATTTAATAAAAAAAGATCTGCCGGACATAATGAACTTTCTCGCTTTTGGAGCGAATTTTTGGTGGTTATTGCAATAAGTTTGGGAGCGAGGAATCGAAGATACAGAAAGGAGATATTCGGTTAGGAGATCAGGAGACCAAAGTATAGTGCAACAATTAGGCAAAATGTAGTTCATCTCTCTTAGCTGTTGCTGATGAGTTTTCCCAGCAGAGATAAAACAGAGGAGAGCCGCAGAGAAATCATATTAATTGTGAATTAAATTCAGGTGCTGATTCGTTTTCTGTGTCGTTTACTTCTGGGAAACAACAGCAAAGTCATTTAATTTTAACGGCATTTAGAACCAAACTCTTGGGAATGGGGAACTTTGGCAAGTTTCTCCTGATTAGATGTACTCCGAACTGATCTCAACTGGCGAATGAGTGACTAACGTGCTGGTCATCACGATCTTCAACCTCTGGTATTATCTATCTCATCCTCCTCTTCCTTCTCCGAACCTTCCCATCCAATCCTTGTCAACTAATTGCTCGATCTGTTATCGACCATGGCAACCTGCTGATTTCACGTTGCAAGAACGGTTTTTCCTTCTGCCGCGGGTCCAACTGGATCGCTGATCATCGATGCTTGATGAGTCCACGTTTTTGTCTCCTGTCAAGGTTAAAACGTTCACTCCTTCCGCATGTGACCATGCCTATGAACATCAGGGGGAAGGGAAGTAAATCCTCCTCTAATGACACGAATTCCCATGCTGCATATTTGCAATGCCAAAATTGCAAAGGCCCTGAGATGCTTATGACAAATGTTCTACCATCAGGGAAAATAAGAAGACTCCTTAGTCTCACTCCAAATAATCGCACACATCTCCAAATGGTGCAATGTTTGGATGAGTGGGTAACCAGTTGATGCCCAAGAGTAGAGATGTGGAATCGAAAGACAGGGCTGCCGTAAATTTGCTTTACCCGATCGCAAACAAATCGAACCGCGCATTGTTGTCCCTAAAAGACCTGCTTCCCTCCTAGGAATCCCCTCCAGATCTTCCCCTTTGAGTGCGTGAGTCGAGTGCCTCCCACTCTGGACTTTGTGAGTTTGTTTCTTTCTGTGTTGGCTGCCAATGCGTCGCGCATGTCCGATTGCCATCCATTGATACTGGCTCCTGCTCCTTACCCGCGGATCGGCGGATCCTTTCCATTAGTTGGTCTTCGTTAGCGGCTGCTTCACCTACTTTCGGCTGCCATGTCGCGATCCCCAGTCCCCCTGCACCCATTTTCTGTGCGTAGTCTTGGTCTCCATTTCCCGATGCTGTCGTCGCCTACGTTGCTTGTGGTTATTTTATACCGACTTCTGGCGGAGATCTGTGGCCAACGCCCATTAGAGCCAAAGACATGGAACAAACTCTGCGGCTGCCATTTGGCGGTAATGCGTTTTTATTACATTTCATTGGTGTGCTCCAATCTTTGGAAGATATACAATTAATGCTTTTGCTCTGTCCCGCTCTCCAGATCTCTGCTCAGGGAAAGTGTTGCAAACCGATTCACTAAATAATTGCAGTTGCAGTGCCATTCTGCAACAATCCTTTTAAGTAGCTCTTATTCTGGCTGGCCCACATTTGCATGGCTACATGAGAGACCCTCAATTAAAAGACCCGAGTCGAGCAGTACTGTTCCTGATCCCTGGCCATGTTCCACTTGACTTTAATTGGATTTTGTTTACTTTTGGTCACTTTGCAACCGGGAAGAGAAACAAAAACAGAAAGAGTGCGGAATGCCGCACGACACACGATGACAAATGTTGATATTCAAATGGCACCGTTGGGGGCGTCAGGCGCGGGCACTTGTCTTGAGCTGGGTTCCTGGACTAGGTCTTCGATCTTGGGCCTCTGTCGCCAAAAGCTGGAGGAGCTGTCGCCAGGCAAGCGACACCCGCAACTGGCATTCCAATCGATTGTTGGCAATGTTCCTCCGCGGAATCTAGAGGTTGTGTTGGCCGGGTGAGAAAAGCAAGCCGTTCGATGGACCTCCTACTCCATGGATACGCCGTTCCTCTCTGATCTTCTCCATTCAACGCAAACAGGCAGCAGATGTTTGAAATGTTTGCGCGACTTTGTCTACGTTCTCCATGTCTTCGCCGCCTTCTGTTTGGTGTCTCCTCCAAATGAATGCATTGAAAAATGTCAACGGCACCTGTCAGCAGCACCATATGTCGGGCTCGGTCCAATCTTCCAATGTTACCGTTGGGTGGAAAACATTCCAGAGGGAAAATCTCCCGCAGCAATTAACTCGTTTAACCAAGGAATTTCCAACGACTCCCACAACAAATTGGGTTAAGCCTGCAGTATGCTTTAAACAACCGCCGTTTGGCTTGCAAATCTTTGCAGGGGAGACCGTAGAAAGTGCATTTCCATATCCAAATTCGCCCTGCTCAGCAGTCAGCTCACGACTCTTTTTATCTGGGCCCCAAGCCTTGAGTTCCTAGCACAATGTGTTAATAATTAATTGTATTCAATTAAAGCACGTCTCAGTCCACAATCCTGTTTTCAAATCAGCCGATGCCCGGATTAATTAAGATGCAGTTGGATCAGCAGAGAAGCATTGGGTCCTGGTTGAAAAGACATGTAATGCATGCATTTGACGATGTCGGCTTTTCCGGTTTGTCGTTGTATGTGCATTGATATGGCCTTCTCACTGTCCACGTCTCAGGTAAAAGTGCAGCAAAACATCAATTAGCCCAATTCCCAGGCCGATGCCACTTTGACTGGCTCTTCTTCTCCTGAGACTTATGTTTCTATTTCGGTTACCACCTCCGTTTCTCTTTCTTCTGGCCTCATGTTGCATGTGGCAACTATCACGTTGCATTTCGGCAACCAGTTGCATCTGCACTTTTATTGCATTTCCATTCCAGATGGGAGTTGAACGGGCTACCCCTGTGATTAGATGCCGCTCTTGTGCGAACAAGAGGGAAACCTAGCCCATTGCAATTTTCATTTCGTTTGGATACCAGGTGCTCCATGTGCTGACCCTCTGGCGGGTAAGGGGTCTCTAGAAGAGCCTTTTCCATATCACTCCATTGTTATTCAGTCCCTACTGGACAGTTCGCACTGCCCAATGCACTTCGTTTGTCTCACGTGCCATCGAAAGTGCGTCGTGTAGAGGTTTTACTTCCCAGCGAACTCGAAAGTGATTCTAATCAAACGAGTACGAATTTAATGAAATAATGCTTGGCGAAAAGAGAATGTAGAATCTCCACGAGCTTTTCACTCATGTCGAGTGTCAAGCGGACGGGGATTTCAACTTAATCAAAACTCCGATCGACACACATCTGGCCGTGGCTCCATCCTCCTCAAGGTCTCTTTACCAGTGGCATCCTTCCATACTCTTGATCTTGGCATCGCGTCACGGGAAAGAAAGGAATATTAATTTTATATTTTTTTATTCAATTCGATTTTCCGTAACATTTCTTACAGACATTCGATTTCAAAGTGGCATACTTCTGAATGATTGTGGTTTAATTCTTTAAAAATTTGTGTTTTCAGCTTGGTTTGTATTTTTGGGTCGATTTTTCGTCATTTGCCAAATGAGCTTGCAGAAAAGTGAGCTAAAACCTGCCCATAACTTTTCTTACAGACATCCGATTTCAAAGCTCTGTCGGTCGAATGCTGGACACTCGATTTTATATTCATTTGCGGATTTATAATGCAGAACGCTAAGGTGGCCAGCGAATTGCAAATGTTTGACACGGGAAATGAAAGTTCATTAAATCGTAAAAGCATAGATGATTATAGTATTTGGAAAACTCTAAAGACCTGTTAAAAGTGAAACCTCTAATAGCCAATAATTGCTGACATTTGGAGAAATAGATTCCGCAGCACAATAGCGAGTAGCGAAAAGTCAATACCAGGCGTCATTAACACCAAAATTCTTATTTGTTATCCTCCAACTTTCAACCAGTTTTCGACTTCACCTTGATTTCAACTCACGCATATAAATGATATTCTCTCATGTAGAGATAAATGTATGCAAATATCCATTAATTTGTGATGGCAGCAAAATTGACAATCTGGGAAATTGCTTTCACCCACAATTTGATCGGGGAAAAGAACTCTTGCTTTCCTCTTTCGTGCTAATCAATTAGCGCGGATTCAAGATGATTTATGATAACCAGGTCACTCGAAATCAAAGGGAATCAGATCAAAACACGCCCTATCCCGTAAGTTGGAATGGCATCGAGAACCCCTTTCTATAATTAAGTAAAGTAAGAAAGATTAATGGATGTGTGGACTGGACGGGGAATTGGCACATTCTGGGAAACAAATTTCTTAATCTTTCATCTCCCCAACATCAAACAAGCAGAATTAACAACGTTTCGGAATGGAGACAAAGAAGGATAAAGTCATGAACTTTGGCCACGGGGGGTATCCTCCTCCCGGTCCATCTGCATCTCCATCTGAGGCATGACCCGATCCCAGACGGCGTCCCCTATCAGCACTGACATCACCTAAACAGCCAGTCGAACAACTTGGAGACAAACTATGGAGAATCGGGGATGGGAACAGATGGGCAGAGGGAAGAGGGACTTCGAACAAGACTTGATCCTGTTGCTCCTGTTAAATGTGGCCGTGTATACACTACTGGCACAATTTCCAGACCAGACGTCTTCCCGTTGCTTTTTATTGCCGTTCCTAATTCTGCTGCATTTTCTCGCTGCTGTTGTCGTCATGGCTGAGCATTTTGTCAGCGGCATGTTAAGACTTAAATAGACATGCAAAGCCATGCCACGAGGAATCAGGCAAAAACGGGACTCCTCCTAACCATTTGCAGCGAGCGTAAGATGCACACTTTCGATAAAATTTCTTCTCAAAATTTATGCAAGCCGCAAATGCAACCTAAAAACGAGAACCCAGAACAGTAGGGACTGTTTCTTTTTTGGTATCCCGGAAAGGGAACAACATCATTTACAGCACGAGCTGGCCGAAAAGTCTGTCTTATTTGTGGCACCCAGACACGAAACCCGCGGAGCCTGTCATAAATACGATTATGTAGGTTAACTGGCATAATCCATTTAAAGGTTAACTGGGTTAAGGGCAAGTGGGACAGATGGGAAAATGTGTCCCACAAGTCGGGGCTTCATAACTCAATTGACTTGTGCTCGTATGTAAATCGACGTAATCAATTTATTTTGCCGATTTCCCTGCGAAATGGAAACATATTCATTTCGAGTGCGGTTTGGTGGCTATGCTCCGATCATAAGACTGCTTGGCGAACCTGCATAGTGATTTATGCCGCGGGGCAGTATCTTTGCCATATCACATTAACCATTACCGAACTCCCACTACCAAGGAGCTTGGAGCATCTTGGCTTATGACTGACATCCTTTTCGCTTTTGCCAGCATTGTTTGTTGTGGGTTCTTTTTAGTGGCTGTTTTTGCGGTCAATTGGTCAGGCTTTTGGGGTTCGGGTTTCGGTTCGGTTCTTTCTATAGATCCAAAGCCATGTGTGTGGAATCCATCGATTCCGCTAGTTCCTGGGCATTGTTCGATGGGCTCTCCATGCGAACGGCAGATTCAGTTTTTATTTGTTCATTATTGGGTCCGCAGTCCACGTCGCGTTTTAAATGAGTTATTGAGCAAGTGGCTCAGGCTTGTTTACCTACATACGATGGTTCGTTTGTCTGCCTGCCTGGCTCCTGTGCCGTTGTCCCAGTTAGTTAACTAAGTTGCCTTCGTTCATCCAAGGAGCCTCTGGTATGATTAAATTGAACTCTACTCCATTCCGGGTAATGGGAGCCGGGAAGCCTATGCTGCGTATGTGGGTCAGGCCAGACAATTTGCATTGTGAATCGCCCGAAACTGTTTTGTAATTGCAAGTAGGCTCCCATTGATAACAAAAGGTCGCTTCTGTTGCTGGTCTAGTAAAAGAAAGTCTATTTTGGGGTACAGAGAGATTATTTATGGGTGTGACATGGGTGTGTTCTCTAATATATTTTCAAAAACAAAAGGCACTATAATCACATTAAACGGATTCGCGAGGCTTTCAGCTACAAATCGCAGTGTGAGCCTCGCCATTCCTCATTCACACTCATCAGAAAGCCATTTGATATTTAATTTATCGTTATTCATTTGGATCGCTAGTTCAACAACTCATGAACATCTGCGCAATATTCATTGGAGCGGGTTCGCTTATGCTTATACGCTTGGCGCAAATGACATTGACAGGATTACTTTTCAGACAGGATGAGAAGGCAAAGAGAAAGCCGCCTGTCTTTTCGACTGTGAGGGTGGGAAAATACGATCATAAGTTTCTTCCGATTAAAAGACATTTAGCAGATACTTGAGATATTTTAAGCCGTCAAATGGCGATTCAATTGGCGCAGGTCAACGTTTGCCTGATGATTTCCGAGTAAATGTCTGAATTTCTTTTACAAAAAGTTCGCATTCCATTCCCCTAATGAGACCCAAGCTCAATAACTACGCTGCCAATTAAAGCACTGACGGGCATCGAACTGACTCCAAGAGCTGGCAGCTAATTTGATAATTTGCCTAATCAGTTCAGAAAATTTCGAAAACTCGGTTGGTCTTACCATTCATGAGCAGATAAGAGACACTACATGAATAAATTTAACACACAGGCCATTCATGCTTACAACCGTTGGGTTAAATGGACAAAACAAACCTTTTAGAGGTGGTATCTCTTGAGGGTATGGAATATGCAAAGTGTGCTACTGTGTGACCGACTGAGTTCTTTCTTTCATCGGGCCGGCCCCAGAGATTTGTGTTGATCAAACACGCTTTTCTAATTCGAATGCCCCTACTCGGAGGTCCCAAGCCATCAACTTTCTTTCTGAACTTTCAATTACAACTTTCAGTTTTTCTGGAACTGTTAAAGTCCCCAACCCAGTTGAGTTCTTTTGGGCCAGTCTAGTTCTATGTGTCATTATCTTGTTACGATCATTACTATTTCTTGTCACACGGCGCTTGTGCTGACCTTCACTACTTAGCTTAAGACCCGTGAAAGACGGCCCAGAAGCTGATTTCTTAGATCTTTGGTCTGCATCATGGGAACTAATCACATGAAAGTGAGACGAAAGTCTTGTTTTAATGGGAAATTCAGCCGGGATGAGCTCATTGATTTGGAATTATGTTTATGGTTGGCCATCAAACAAAATTTTATTACTAAAAGCCTGCAGAAATAAATAAAAAGATGACTCTTTATTACAAAAATGAATTTTTATAGCTTTAACCTTAACGGGTTTACCAAATCAACACCCGAATCCCACAAACGGACCCTAAACTGTGTTTGCCTGTTCTGCCTTCTGCTGAAATCGCCCACACTTTTCGCATCGACACTTGTTGCCGCCGAAAAATAAAAGGCAATGCTCTTTACATAATTTGATTGCCACCAATATCCCGAATCCGTAGTCATGTAGCCAAGGAGCTGCGATTCAGACACACACACCCATTAAGCGATACCCCAGCTGAGCACACAAATTTTTAACTTGCCTGCAAATATGCAGCTTACCAGATGCCGTTAAACGCCCACGGGATTCGTTTTGGACGGATGGAGCAGGAGCTGTAGATGGAGCCAGATCTGGTGCAAAGGTTTTGTCGGAGCTGCGCCGACACAATAAATAATATGTAACAAAGACCGCCACTGCGGCGGTGGCTTATGAAGCGGGCTTGTGGCGCGTGTGCAGAGACTTCTACCTCGTACACAGAAAGAATTTAATTGCACTCTGTTAACCATGAGCTGAATTTTAATCTGGCCACGAAAAGGTTCCCGCACGTCAGTGCAAAATCTACCAAGTCCTTAGAAGCTGAATCGAATTCAACTTTAATCTCCTCTTTTTATACCCTTGCAGAGGGTATTATAATTTCAGTCAAAAGTTTGCAACGCAGTGAAGGAGACATTTCCGACCCTATAAAGTATATATATTCTTGATCAGCATCACCAAGAGAGTCGATCTAGCCATGTCCGTCTGTCCGTCTGTCCGTCCGTCTGTCCGTCCGTCCGTTTCTACGCAAACTAGTCCCTCAGTTTTAAAGCTATCTGATTAAAACTTTCCCAAAAGTTGTCTTTCTATTGGAGGTAGTATATAAGTCGGAACGAGCCGGATCGGGCGACTATATCATATAGCTGCCATATAACTGAACGATAGGAAAAGCCATAACGATGGTGTTTTTAAAGTTAGGAAGTTGGGATTTTCTATGAGTTTTGCTTTTGGCCAATTAATCCGACCTACCGAATTTCATAAGGATCGGACGACTATATCCTATAGCCGCCATATAACTGATTGTTTGGAAATGCCATAACTTTGGTGTTTTTAAAGTTAGGAAGTTGGGATTTTCTATGAGTTTTGCTTTTGGCCAATTAATCCGACCTACCGAATTTCATAAGGATCGGCCGACTATATCCTATAGCCGCCATATTACTGATTGATCGGAAATGCCATAACTTTGGTGTTTGTAAAGTTAGGAAGTTGGGATTTTTTATAAGTGTTAAGAATGCATCATATGAATAATTTTGGAGAATATAATTAACAGAATATTCTACAAGGGTATTTCAACTTCGGCTCCGCCCGAAGTTAGCTTTCCTTTCTTGTTTAATTTATAACGCTCATTATTCTGATTACTAACTAACCAACTAAACATTTTTTCGATAAGTGCAATCCATTGAGCTGCCCAGATTGAAGCTTAGTTAATTTCCGCTCTGGCTCTGGGCGCAGAATTCTGCGGCGGATTAATGTGGGTCAGAGCGGGTGGGTCGTGCGATTTATGCTAAGCGGCGGTAATTGCACAGGGGACTCGAATCCATTATCGCCAGGGCTAAGCTGCCGCCCCGTTTCAAGCACTTTCTCACACGAAAGTGAAGTGGGAGGGGCTGTGCAGCAGGTTCGGCACTTTTCACATGATTCTCTCAACAAGCATAAATCAGTGACTCTGTTTGTTTGCATTCACGCATGGATTCAAATCGATTCGAGGGCCGCAGGCGACTCTCACTTTCAGGTCGGTGCAACTTCGAGTTTGACTGAACCCGCAGCATTCCTTTCAACATCTTGGCTTTGGGATTATTAATGGGCAGAGGCAATCGATAGGCACTGCTCGAATGACCGTTAGTTTGCAAGCACGCCATGGCCACTTCCGCCAACAGAAATCTGCCAGCCGAACGCTCCTCGGCGACGGGCAATTAATTGCGCTAATCGCATTAAGAACTCTATGGCATATAAATGCCAACATTAAGAGCACAACGGGGCCAGCGCCGCTGCCACCGAGAAGCGCTGCTGGCATTTTATTATGCCAGTTCCACATGACAGGAGTCCAAAAGTCCGGGCCGAAGTTGCCAAAGTTGCCATTGAAGCCTGCAGAGCCGCATCCTGTTCTATTCTAGCTACGACGACGACGATGACTCCTCCGATGTTGTCGTAAAAACAAAATGCTCTGGTGAACATGAAAATGTTCTATGGCCACACGACCCGCGGCCAAGTGGAACAGGTGCAACCTGTTGGGTTGCAGAACAGAATACCGAATGGCCATACGGTTATGGATTCGAAATTAATCTGTGGGAGGGTTTTTTTTAGCCAGCTTTATTGTGGCCAAGTCGTAAATCATGTCAGACGGCAAGAGATCCAGAATGGGAATGCATTCTGTTGGGGCTGCAAGGAATTGGAAGTGTTAAATGCTGATCATCAAGCAGTTATTTCAAAATACGGTTAGGTCGTAAACCGATAATAGAAGCATCACAGAACCCATATAACTTCATTAAAGTTTTGGTTGATTCGGTTTATCCCCCTACGGCTCTGAACTCTGGTGATTCGTTCCATTCTCCCAACTAATCTGGGACCACGCCTTCCACATTTTTTTCCAGGAAACGCCTTTGACAAGTTCGTGTCTGAAGTCTTTCGCTTGTGGCTGATTGATTCCGATGCTGCATCGCCTTCAATCGGCTGGAAATCAAACAATTTCGCTTTCATTGTACGCAGCTCAATTTGTACAATATAATTTGTGATTTGGGCTCTCTTTATTAATGCAATTACCGCACGTTAAATAAGAGCCGCGCTGCGGTTACGTGCAACGTGACCAGATCGAGCAAACATTACATCAGTGGCCGCAATTTGGGGTGCCTCAAAGATCTTCAAAGAGCGCGCCCGCCGGAGGATTGGACATGGCTCAACTAGTCCGCCATGAATTCATGGCACACATTTCGACTTCCCCGCACTTAAGTGTAATAAAATTTGTAATAGAATAAGTGTACTGCACTCGGGAACCCAGAACTATTGCTATTTCTTCGCAAAATCCACAGTCTAGAGTCCGATATCGTAGCTTTTCCCCCCGCCATCCTTACATGAAAATCATTTTCGATACCTCCGCCGGCGGAGGAGAACCCCTCCCTAATCTAAAATCTAGAGCGCCAAGCCGAAATAAAGATCATTCGCTGGTGCACCGGCTTTAATCGAGTTTTTGCTTTGGCAATTTCGAGTATTATCCCCGTAATCCCCCGCATAATACGGTATCCGAGTACGCACCTGTGTGCATTTATATGAGTTAGAATAAAACTGATAATCCACTTCCGTTAGCCGGCTGCAGTTGACCCACTTGCGCTGGCTTCTCAGGATGGATCTGTGCTAGCCGTGGGCGGGCCGCTGGGTATTTTTGCATTTTCAGATTTACCATCCGCCATTTACCATTTACCATTTGATATGACAAAAGTTTGTGAAAATGGCAGAGAGCTGGAGCCATATAAGAGTACAGGGTATATGGAAATTTTCGATTTCTCTGCTGCAGATTTCCCTAAGCAGCCAAGACACGAAGCTTGAAGCCAGATATAGGTATCCCGAGGCCAAAACCCAGACATTCTATGGCCATTTAGACACTGGGCGATCTCACCTCACCCAAATACACGACAGCTCAATCAGTTGGCCATGACTGCGTGCTGCAGTTGCTCTTGGATTTTTCTGTTTCTGTTTCAATTTCTTTGGCCTTTACTGAAAGACTTGGCCAGTTTGATTTATGTTTGTGCTGGCCGGAGAACTTGTCTCTTCCTCGTTGCATTGCGGCTTCATGTTGGAATTCATGAATAAACATTAAAGCTGCCGAAAATTTGCAAGCCATGGCCATCGGTAGAACAATAGAACTAAGACGGGCAATGCTCCATTGTGTTTTATGGAACTGCAATACGAACCCTTTGCTACATGGAACGTGAGGTTCAGCTCGAGTAAGAGTTCTCACAGATGCATGTCCACCCTTAAGGTTGAAGTTCAGCTTTGGGTGTTGTCACTCCCTGATCGAATTCATTGGGCTCATTTCGTACATCTCTCTCATTTCGAAGTTTAGTGCTCTTGCCACATTCCGAGTGCGTGTAATATTGGGGAGTTATTTGTGAAAGCTTATTGACTTGGCCTGAACGCGTGCCTCGCCACTTCGAGCTTTGATTAGTTCAGGTGTTCGCATTGACCCAGAGAACTACATTCTTTCCGATTTCAGTCTGCCGATGCGACTTTTCATAACATTTTCGGCGTGAGAGCATCGATGAAGCAATTAAAGTGGGGTGTCCCCGTTGGCAACTAACTTGGTTAGTTGGCTTCTGAGTCTGTAAGTCTGTAAGTCAGCCAGTCAGTCAGGAAACGGTTAATTTGCCCAAAGAGATGAGACACGAGCAGCTTTTGATAAATGGGCCTTCGTCCACTTCCTCGTGAAAAGTCTGCGACTAATCGTTGCAGTTTGGCCCCGCTTAGTTGGCCCGGCTAAGTAGTCTCACACCTTAGAGCAAGGTACCCAGACCAAAACCAAGACTAAAACTTGGACATCGAAAAGACGTCTGCTAATATTTCGGCCTGCCGGCGTGGCCACAACTCAATTAGGATGCCTGGAAATGATTCATTCTAATCTCAAGTCGGGTATCTGCAGTCATGAAGTCCAAAGTCTCCTGTCGAGACCCATTTACCGTTGCGGCATTCCCCATGGCGGCTTTTTTAACGCTTTGCTTGTTGTGTCTAGAATTTTGCATGGCCATTTCATTATTGATTCGCATCTGACCAGGTCGTAAATGTCTTAATTTAGTCGGAGAAACCGTTTGCCATGTTGTGAGTACTTGAAATTCTTCATATACCCTTCTTATATTTACAGGGTATTCTTAGTCTCTTGTTAATTAGGAAAAGTGAGAGCTAAATGCTCGAGGTGCAGCCAGCTGAAATCAGCTCATCTCATCTGGCATAGTTCATCTTGAAGTTGTTTTTCCATTTGTTGGTTTGTTTGTTTTGAAGTAAACGACTTTAATCGATCGGTAACCTGCATGAGCCATCATTAGGGCCAGACTTTAATTTTAAACACGCTTGCAACGACAGCGACATGTGAAGTTAAATTGCTGAACTTTCTTTGCATCTCTTTAACCTCTCCTAATGGATCCCTCACCATCCAATCACTTATTAATCGGTGATTGTTGATGTGGGGTCAAGTTGGGAGACGTTTTTCTCCGCTGATTAATTGAGTCTTTATTGCGAATTAGTGTAGATCAAATAAAGACTGGACAAGATCATGGCAATTAATTTACTCATTAGACCATTTAAGTCGCCTTATTGCTCTAGAAACATAGACATCTGCAATGCTGACAGTTCTGGGAAACGGCAGCTCACTTGCTCTATCTACTGCTGGATTCTCAAGAGAGGAAATGGCGCATAACATGGCTTCATTTTAGGAAATTTCGCTTGCTACTAGAATCGATAAATCAATTAAATAATATTGGCTGCCTAGTTCTCTTTGGGCTTTAAACCGACTTCTGTACCCGTTTTCACCCATTGATCAGGAGTTCGTGAACTGAATATCCAATTTGGCCCGACTCCTGACTCCTTGCACTTTAAACTTTCCCTCTCGGCCAAAGTGCCCCTCCAGTTTCCATTTTGGCTCACTCACGATTCGGGCTAAAAGGCAATTAATGAAATGTGGGTCTTTGGCAGGTGTCAGGCAACGGCCAACGGTTGCCTTGTGTGAATTGCGTCTCCTGGTGACCCAATAAAAAGCACATTAAAGGCCCATCCTCCCGTTTTCGCCCCATCCATATGTGAGCGGGCTTACTACTCGAACTGGGACAAAAGGTCTTCTCTTTTGATCTGCCCCAAAGCGCCTTGTTTACGTGTTGATTAATTTGTACGACGTTGAGAGCTGGAATCAACGCCCACTTGGAACCGCCTCCATTCTACTTTACTTTATGTGGATCCGTGACTTCATCCAGGTAGCTGTTTTTCGATAAAGAGGTGGATAAGACAGATACTTCTTTGGGACTAGAATTAACATGATAAACGAAATCAAACAGTGGCACCATAGGCAAGGTCGCCTTTGTTTTATTGCAGCTTGATTGATGTTTATGTTTTCGGGGGCACCAAACGATTAGAGCTTTTACAGTTAGGTGTTGAAAAGTGAAGGGATCATCCGGCAGCTGGCGATCATCTATAGGTGGGTGTCCCAAAACAAAGCCCCAAATGACTGAGGATTGAGTGATAACAGCTTTCGCTATTAACATCCATCTACAAAATGGAAAGTGTCACACCAACGTGACGCCCAATCAACCTTGAAACTGGTTGTTGAATTGTTACTATTACCACGCTTTTTTACGCGCTCATAAAACGAGCAATTCTGGAAAAGCGCCTAGAGCGTCATTTAGAACGTCGTAATAAATAAGAAAGAGAAATTCATAAAATGTGATGGAGCTGCACATTTTTGTGGCTCGTGTTGTCGACCCACGGCAATTTGAATATCACATCTGGGAAAGGGGCTTCCGAAATAGTTGGCAGCTATTTCATTCAGTTCTCTCATTCCCCGTCTTTCGGTTTCAAATTAGCGAAATCTACGGGGTCAGCGATCATTTCCAGAAATTGTCACACATCGGATTTCATAGTACTATACCCCATCGCTTTACATCGCCTCACATAATTTTGCTTGGCGAACCATACGCAAATCTTAGCCACGAACTAACCTTAATGATGGCTGATGATTTTCGGCATACCCGTGAAATTGCAGCCATAAAACGTAAAGCTCGACTCCTCCGCTTGCGAAGTGCTTTGAAAGTAAAAACGAGGTGGGAAACTTCTACAGATCGCAGTTGATATTGGACGGTGGCATCAAAAATACTCTTCTACTCTACTCTAGTCTTTTAATATGACACCTTAAAAGCCATTCGACAGTCACTTAATTCAAAGAGCTTGAAAATGGGAAAGAAAAGGTTTTTAATTTATAAGCAGTTAAGTTTTTTTATTTTTACGCAATTAATACGTAACGGAATATGGGACTTATCTCAAACATTTTTAGCACCTTAAAATATAATTTTAAGGCGACCTTATCGGGAAAGAGTACATCGATTTAAATTCGTGCTCAAGGGGCAACTTTTGCTTTTCTATTGCCTTAGCTAATGCCGATTTTGCTGCTAGCTGCCGTATCAAACAACTGCGGCCAGTTGACCGATGACAGGACTTTTCCCCTTAACGTGCATTTATTTTCGGTTTCGTTGCCAAACAACTGCAATAGCAAAAGCAACTACAACAGCAATTGCGGCAGCAACAAGCACAGCATGTGTGCGAATTGTAAATTGCTCGACTGGCAGAGCAAGGCAAACAAACCGGCAAACAAACAAGCTGCAGGCGAAATTTATTTTATTTATTTCCATTTATATTTGCGTTTTTCTTCCCTCATAACCAGATGTGCCCGCCGTTTGGCCCGATGCACGTATGATATTTATCTATGCATAGCCACTGCCGACGATGTCAGGCGCCAGTTTTACAAGAAAATCGAACAGCCATATAGCTGTGGAGCTGTGTGACCCACTTGCACTTGGGCAAAGTCATGGCCAAAAACGAAAGACTTTGGCCACAAACTTGCATGTCGGTTAGGTATTTGACCAGCTCAAGGATGCCGGGCAAAAAAAGCGAGGAGAAACAACTGACACGGATGCTTAATTAAGAGCTCATTTCGCGGGCCAGAAGTGAACGTCCGTTTGTATATTCATGTGTCATGTTTCAGGTTCCCAAAGACAAGTACCAGACACGTGAGGGTTAAACAGAAAACGGAGCTCGATTGAATATGCATCACCCCCTGATATTGGAGATCTTGAATCTTTGAAGGAAGATTCCTATGCTTTCTTGGGACAGACTTTCTTGTTTGAAGGGCATGAAGGGCTTATCAGCATTTCCTCTCACTTTCCATTGACCACTTTGAAACACTGAAGCCCGTTTTCTCCGCCTGTCAGTCAGCCGATCACAACAGGTTGTCAAACTCTAGAGATTTGTGTTGCCAGTCGCATAATTATGCACTCTTTTGGGATTATTTTTTCATTATACATTTTCCAAAGCCCGCCCACGATTACAAGAAATCCAAAACACGCTTCCCATGGCCACTCCAGTTTGTCAGCCAGAGTCTTCTCAGCTCAATCTGAGCAATTTTCGGAATCAGCTCAGGCCCCGTGGTGACCCACACGTCTTGCATTATGTTGCTTTAATTTACGTAAATTGCATTTGCAGACCAGCATTCGCTCATCCATGCTCGACTTAAATAATTTGAAAACAAATTTCAGTTCTGTTGCCTAACTGGGCATTACAAAATTGTTTGTAATGCGCATTTAACCCCGAAAAGGTTGCTTACATAAGCCGGCAATGTCCAATCTTCCTGGCGGCTCCCGATGTGAAAGGTGGGGGGCCAAAGGTCGGGCAAATATGAGCGGGCACGAGCATGTTATGCCTATTATACACCGCGAAATTAGTGCAGTTTATCCCCCGTTTTCATGGCCACTCATAAACTTGATTCCCATCCCAAATCGGATCGTGTGTTACGTCATTAATTTATTTTTTTGCCCATTGTCGTGCTCTGCGGTGCAGTGCGACATATCTAGAGGTCCCTGGTGCATGTTCTATGGTGTATGGTGTATGGTATAGTCCAGTGCATATGGCTAAAATTAATGCCTAATGGCTTGTTTGCAGAGGGGGGCGAACAACGATGATTGCCGCATGTTCGCTGAGCCAAGTTATTTAGCTCACTGTAAGCAAGGCTCATAATAAGCCGCCTGGTACTTATTGATTTTTACTGTTAGCAGAACGACTTGCTAACATGAAAGTCGTGTGAACAAACAGGCCAGCAAAAAAGGTCCACACGACGGCAGTCGACAGAAGATCAGTAAAAGGCATTAACTTATGGCGCAAAACAAGTGCGCCCTGAATTCCCCCGCTGATCAACAATAATGATGAGTACCTTATTTGCGTGGACGCCCGTTCCTGGGCCCATCGAAATATTTTTATTGGCGCTCAGTTGTCTTCATTACCAGCTTGTGCCCGCGAGTCCTAATCTTCATTCGAATTTCTGGCCCAGTCGGAGATGAATCTCCAGCTGCGGCTGCCAGCCAGCTCCTGCAAGGAGCCATTAAATTGACGGGAGCTGTCGCTGGAAAACAAACGCTCTTTGGCAACCCTCGGCGCTTCTGGAGCCCATTTCAATTCGCTTTTATGCTATGGGCAATAAAATTCTACTCTAATAGACGTTCGCCAATCGCCATCGTAATTATGAATTAAAATGGCTGCAAGTGCCTGTGCCGTAAATTAATATGCTAATTCCACCTGCCAATAGTTCGAGGTTCTGGGCTCTCTGTTCTGGACTCTAGACTCTGGCCAATGCCCCTGGCTCCGGGCCAGCATTCTATCAGGCGAAGAACTGCCTTTTTGGCATTGCCATTCCAAAGCTTCAAATGCAACTGCAAGCGATCCAATTAATCGGCTTCAAAATCAAGCTTTCCACGAACTGCCAATTATTACCCAATGCCGGGCGTCAAGGCTGGTGGCGAAAACCAGATCTCCAAGACCCCCTCACGGTCTATGCACCCACAGAAAATGAAAGAGCTCCAAAATCATTTAAATAGGTTCTTAATTGATAAATTACATTAAATAGATATATTCGAATAGCAAACGATTTTAGCAGGGGAGCATGTTAAAGTACTGTAAATACAATCAAACATTTTGAAGTTATAATAGCAAATTGACATTCGCGATTATATTCGCAATTCCAAACATATCTGCCCACAATAACATCGAAGCCATCATATTATATAAATTTTGTTCAGTGCAGTCATAATCAGCGTCATCTTAGTCGCTGGCCATGTGGCCATGCAAATTGGCGCGGCTGTCAAGTTGATTTGTCATCTTTCAACTTTGACAGGACGTGAGCTGCATGTAATTCCCAATGGCCGACAAGGACCAGGAGCCATCCAATCTGGCCAAGAAGGGCCCTCTAGACGTTGACAGACATTGGCAGGCCAAGCAAATTGGCGCAACACGCTCAACGCTCCTCGGCAATTTGCATTTTCATCAGCCGATCTGGCTGCTGTTTGTCTCTTTCGACATCCAATCCGGTGTTTCGGTGCCGGATCATCCATATCCAATATCAATTTTGATGCCCACGGTCATGGACATCACATCACATTGTCCTGTACTCGCAATTAACGTTCTTTGGCAACCGGCATTCCGATTGTTTTATAATTTTGTGTTGATTTATGAATTTTCAGCTGGTTGATGCTTTCTTCGCTCCGCTCTCGATCTCATTCTGCTCCAATCGGCTAATTGGTTGTACATGCGAAAGAGCCTACTGCTTCGTACTTACTCACGTAACATATAAGGCAGATGCTGCGATGATATATCTGGCTTGCCAAATAAATAGAAGCATGGCTTTGTCAAGAAAGTCGACCAAGTAATACCGTGAAACAAAAAATCTTTTGCTAGATATTAAAATACATTTTCTGACAATTACCTTGTTGGACTCATGACAAAATTCCCAATCGATCGTTATTCAAAGCTGTTTAAATTTGGCTAGATTTGGAAATAAATTAATTTTGAATTAAATGAATTATTCAGTATTGGGTTTCGATTGCTTATCGTAGGATTTTCAAAACAGCATATCATTCGGCGGTGAGAACCAACCAACTTACAACCAAAAAACAACCAGTCGAAACTATAGGTAGCATACCCCCTTTGCACAAGGTACGATCCCATGAAACGTGGTTAAAGCTGTGTATAGATGCTCGACACTCTGTTTCGGTTACCTTTCGGCGTGTGTTTTCCCCCACTTAATTGGTCCGATATTCGTAACAAAACAGGGCACAGAACAGTCGCAGAACTAGCAGAACGTGGTGGGCATTTGAAAGTCTAACGATTGCGCACTAATGACCAGCCGATATAGGGCAAGGGATTGGAATAGGGATAGGAATACGGATTGCGATCCCCAGCGCTGTCCACACCCACGCCCAAGTTACAGTTTCAGTACCTAGAACAAACGAACAAACCCGACTAAGCCAAGCCTCTCTCCCAATTCAAAACCGAATCCTACGGCTGTTGGTGTGCAACTGAAGCATCTAACGAATGTCGCAGACAACAACTGGCAAACATCATCTTGATAATTGCCGAAAACGAAACCTCTGTTCAGTTTCGGTGTGGTTCTGCCTGGTCTGGAGCTTTTGGTGGTCTGGTTAACAGGCGTCCGGGTCTGCCACGCCCACTGATTTTAGTGCAGCCCAACCCGGCGGAGAATACATGCATTTTAAGGGCCTTACATGTCGATTTCGGACGATTGTTGAGATTAGTCGATGTTTGCTGCTGGGGCAAGGCAACAGAAAATGGTCAACGGCAGCTGGAAAATAAAAATAGGACTGACTCGCTCAGGACAGTGTCACCACAGCTCCGCCACCAAATCTCTACTCCATTCTTTTCTGTAATACAAAAGCAAGGTTTTCATAATCGGCATTCCGGGAGCTGGCACCACGGTCTGTTTTCTAACAGTTGTCTCTTAAAAGATTACAATATGATTTCATATTTAATAAGTATATGATTTAGATTTGTCTTCGGAGTGCTCTTATTAACAGAAATATTTTTTTGCCTATCGAATTTGTATCATAAAAGTTTATAGTTTTTAATCAGCAAGAAAACTTTGGGATGGAAAATAACAATTTTTACCAGTGTCACTTATTGAATGGTCGGCAATTACATGTCGAAAGAGCATCGTACTAAATCTTTAAGCAAACCCGTTTGGGAATAAATTCTTCCACAATATTTGACGCATCGATTTAAGCTAATATTTCAAAAGCTTCCAGGTGCAAATCGCTCTGGGGAATTTCCACCTCATCCAGCCCCGAGATCACCTGACTGTACTCAATTTCCTAGCAACCGAATGATAAGTTCCGTCCGATCCGGACCAACCCGTTGCCAAATGTGTCAAAGGTGACAGAAGAAGCAACGGCAGCAGAAATCAATCAGAGATGAGCTAACAGTAAATGGAAAATGGCAAAGAGCCAGCTGAATCGGTATTCCCTACCCGCTTTCATTCAAATCAATTTGTGCAGCGAGCCGGCTGTCAAGAGTGCAATTTGCAGGCGGTCAATGTACTTGGCCAACGGCCAGAATACAGAATGCTGAATGCAGAAGGCTGGTTCCCGTAAATTGTTTTCAGCTTTCAGTCCACAGAGAACAGAGAGCAATCAGCCTTGTGGTCAATGCCGCGTTCCCGCGTGGTGTTAATTTTTCCACAACTAATTCTTGGCATTAGCCGCAGAAGTCATAACCCAGGAAGCAATCGGCGATCGGTTGGATAATGCCTATATGCATATGGCTGTATTTGCTTGGCATCCGAGTAGGCAATCAGCTTGATTAGACGGAAGAGGCGGTTGGAATCTGCCCCTTAACAGTACTCCTGGGAAAACTGTCTTTGGCAACATATCATTTACAGATCGCTTTTTGAGTAGATATCTCGGAGACACATGGTTGACGCAAATTGTTGTCAAGATCGCTGGACGGACATACGATATCTCTTTCGATTACGGCGAGGAAGCACTTTTCTGTTTTCAATTTGACAGATTAATGATCTGCGCATTTTCCACTCGTCACTACTGATATCGATTTGCAGAGATTTTCAACTTCGTTCCGAAAGATTAATAAATCAACTGTACCGAATGCACCTGCATAACAACAGAGCAATTAAAAAGCCAATTTGCCACAAGTGCATTAGTCTTCGCATGGCTCTAATAAATGGTGCACATGCCAAATTGTAGTTAGAGCCGCGGCTCCTCAGCTGCCACCATAAAAACATTTATAAGCCTCATTATGAAGACCAGAATTTCTTGTCATTGAGCCCGGGCGAGCGTTTCTAGACTTTCACCGCGTGCGCTTAGAATGTTCGACAGCCCAGAATTCTCCATTCTGGACGTACGATGGGCTTGTAACACTTGTCAGCCTGTACAGGCCGACTCTGATTTTGTTGTTGCCATAATTCGATGTTGATTTTTCGCTTCTTAAAGTGGGCTAAGACGCATTGTGCGAAGTTGATGGGCGGCGGCTTTGAAGTGGTCAAAAGAAATGGGCGAAAAGCGAGAACCAACGTTAACCAACAATAACTTGCAAAACGCATCAACTGCGTTCCGGCCAAGTTTGTGCCCTAAGTCTTTTGTTTTGGCTGCTTGCTCTAGCCAAGGCATTCTTTAATGTTTGCTCGCAAAACAAACAAATTAATAACAAGCCAAAGAGGTTGAAGTCTTCATAAATAAAAAACAAGAAAGGAAAGCTAACTTCGGGTTGAGCCGAACTTAAAATACCCTTGCAGAATATTCTGTAAATTATATTCTCCAAAATTATTCATATGATGCATTCTTAACACTCATAAAAAATCCCAACTGCCTTCCTAACACCAAAGTTTTGGCATTTCCGATCGTTCAGTTATATGGCAGCTATAGGATATAGTCGGTCGATCCTTATGAAATTTGGTAGGTCAGATTGATTGGCCAAATATAAAACCCATAGAAAGTCCCAACTTCCTAACTTTACAAACATCAAAGTTATGGCATTTCCGATCAATCATTAAATGGCAGCTATAGGATATAGTCGGCCGATCCCGGCCGTTCCGACTTATATACTGCGTGCAAAGAAAAGAAGGGTGTGTGCAAAGTTTCAAAAATATATCTTATTTTATTTTTTGGACAGTTTTTACTTAGTTTTTGTGAATTTTGTTGTGTAAAATTAATATTTCTGATTTCTAAACACCATGTTTAAATATATTCTTCAGTTTCTTACTTTAAATATTATTTTTTTTCGAAAAATTAAAATTGTTCTAGCGAACATTCAATAAGACTTAAGAAAAACTTGCTCGTTGAAGATATGGTACTAAATCTTATTTATTTATTTGCATTATATTCACCCAGTTGACCCAGTGCAGCCCTGAGAGGCAACTCCACCACCCAGGTGCCCTTGCACCACAAGTGGTTGTCCGCTGGCCGTTTGAGTGACAGCCATCACACAGAAATACTCGAATAGCGAGTAGCCCACACACTTGCCGCATTTTCTCTTTTGCTGGAATCGTTTTCATTTTCAGGGGCCAGCTCGTTGGTTTCGTTTTCGTTTCGCTTTTGGGTTGAAAAGTCAACACAAGTGGCATTGAAAAGTGTCTGGGCCGGCGCACTTAATGATGCCCCTTGGAGTTCACACAGTCTCCGGAGAATCACCTCGGAAAGTGGGAATTGGAAATGCTTTATTTGTGAGTGACAAATTGCTACCGCAGAGTGAAACTTAATACGGCAGATCGAGGCTTCGAGTCCCGAGTGTCCATGTCCATGTCCAAGTCCAAGACCAAGATGGCACTCCCACAGGCAGCTCCTCTTCTCCTCGAAGTTCGCAATCTGCGGTGCAATCTGACGCACGTTGCATGCATTAAGCTATAAATTGCAAATGTTTTGTTCCCGCCGCCCAACCCCCCTTTTATTTTTTTGTTTTTGGGCGGCCGCGGGCATTGAAAATTGAATTGTTTGTTGTTGCTGGCTCACGAAGGCCGGCGGGGACACGCCCACATTGCGTTACCCAGTCTCATTAGTGAATATCGTGTTCGGCTATTTGCCCAGCGATGAATGCGGTAAGATCCAGGCGCAGATTGCCCTGGCCAGCAGCAGGATCGCCTCCATTCGCATTCGCATCCTCATTCTCGACTAGGAAAATTAATGTTCGCACATTAAGTTAAATGATTGCGAATATTAGGAAATATTGGCCGGCCAACTGCAGTGGCATCGCGATAGGGCCAAGAGGGATCTCGGGTTCGGTGGGGAAATAATAAATTAGTCCTGGCCTTGGCGGCTGTTATGTCATTATGTCTCATTAGCACTTTGCCCGGATATTTTTGCCCGGCAAATTAAAATAGAGAGCAACACCCGGTCCAAAGTTTGAGCCAAAAAGTGGAGTGCAGAAGAAAACCCGTTTGCCAACTCAAAGACAAAATAAATGCTCTTGGAGTGAAAAGCGATCGAGTGCTTTGTGTTTGCTCCACAAGTAATTTGTTATTCGGTTCAGGTTCTTCGTCTGGTCGCTAGCAATTCGCTTGAAAATTTAATGAAAGCCTTGAAAGGAGAAGAAGATCTCCCGCAACGCCTTCACTTTTGATTTTTCCTAGCAAATTGCGGGCTGCAAGCAACTGTTGCAGTTTGTAGAAATCAGCATAAACCTCCTACATTTCACTTCACTGTCAACACGATTCATTTGACGATCCGCCAAGAGGCAGACCGTTCATTTGGTTCCCATTCAAATGGGGTTTTCACTTTTCATATGCCAAAAATCTCTGTCCGCGACCTGCTGAACTTTTCCCGAGCTGCAAAAAAACCGCAGGCAGGCAGAACAAAGAAAACTGATATGGGTCAGGTCCAGGTACAACATCATTCTATTATTTGAATGTCCAACATGGGCTACCGTTGGACTCGGGGCTTAAGACCCGGCTCGGAATCCTGGTCTGTGCCTGTGCCCCTAGTTACTTACCCATTTCGTTGTCGTCGTCGGATGTCAATGTTGGCTGTCAGTTTTGCGCTGCCGCCTGACAGGCCAACAAGCCAAAGAAACCCGGCTAACTGGACATCAGATGATCTCGGGAACATCACCTACATCGCTCTCTGACCACCAATCCGCAGTCTGTGCCAATTTCCAGCCGCCAGGCCGCCACACACTCCATTAATCACGCCAGCCGAATTGGACAATGGAGATCTTTACAAGTCATAACCGCAGAGTTTTGCCAACGTACTGACACATTTTCGTGCGGTAATTACGGTTGGGAAGTGGCTATAAATTAACCTTAATTGAATTCATTTGACAGAGTATTTTTCTGGTGGGAGTCGGCCAATGAACTGGAGCAGAGCCAACTCTAATTAGCCAAATTAGAGCCAGAGCTCAGCCCTTTTAGGCCATTATCGTTAGCCCAATTCTCGCCTGGCTTCTGGCTCTTTGTTTTTCCGCCCAGAAAGTGAATCTGCCCGAACAAAACTTCACTTTCCATGGTTGCCAATCCAAGAGTCGTCGGCGGCTTCTTTGTAGGACCTGCACAAATTACTTCGATTTAATAACAGCCAGCGCTGACCGACCATTTCAATTTTTACTAGGTGTTTATGGCGAGTCGTGACACAATGGTTTGACCTCCCTGGAAACCGAACCACGGGCGCAGCCTTTGACATTTGAGTCAAGTGGATTGTTTGGGAAAACAGGCTCGTTTTTGGGGCTGGGTTAGCGAAAGCCAGCCGATCGGGGCAACCCATCGATTGGCTAATGAAAACTGCAGCCCCTTATGAGCAGAGCATCCTAGTCATCCTCTTGTCACTTTCTTTTTCAATCACAGGATAGTATTTGCAAGCGGAATTCATAGAGAAGACAGCCAGCAACGTATGCTAATTTGGTTAGAAAGCAAGTGCACATGGTGCATATCTAATTGTCCCCCACTTTTAGCCAAAGAAGAAGATCCCCGAACAAGTGAAACTGCCCAAATAAGGCATTGCAACTGCATAAACTGCAAGTCAAATGCGAGTCAAGTCACTTTGATGTGGAGAGCGGGTATCGACCATAAAGCCAGCAAATGTGTTGGACTTGGCCGCCTTTGTTGGCCAATTGCCCATATATAAATACTCGGACCGAATCTCCAGCATAAATTTGTGTAAATCTTTTTCGGCGACTTTTGTGGGCCAACCGCTCAGGAGAAATGGCCTCCAATTGTGCCCGCTTTTAAGCAAATTAGTTACATATATGACTATGACTATGACTGTTCTCCCAGGCCGATCTCCAAGTGGAGCAAGACTTGGCCACTGGCCACCTTTCACTGCTTTTCAAATGTCGCGCCATTGTTGCCCGTGCGGCATTGTTTGATAAAAGTGAAGATAGCACTGGGATTGAGAGAAAACATTTGGCGACACGGTGTAAACAGCATGTATATCTCTGCCTGATCCAGTTTGAGCAATCAGACAAGCGGCAAATAAACAGCGGCGATCTTAATCGTCAACAGGAGACACGCATGCCAACCTGACCCATTGTCCCTGCCTGACCATTCAATTGGCTGAACAGGTGCACCCCACCTGGTGGAGCCACTGGGAGAATATTATGGTTGCATCCTACATTTCTGAAATATCGTTATACTAATATGAAACACTGGTAATTATTTTTGTATTTAGTAGTTTTTAAACACAGCCAAAAACAAGAAAGGAAAGCTAACTTCGGGCGGACCCGAAGTTGAAATACCCTTGCAGGATATTCTGTAAATTATATTCTCCAAAATTATTCATATGATGCATTCTTAACACTCATAAAAAATCCCAACTTCCTAACTTTACAAACACCAAAGTTATGGCATTTCCGATCAATCAGTAATATGGCGGCTATAGGATATAGTCGGCCGATCCTTGTGAAACTTGGTAGGTTAGATTGATTGGCCAAATATAAAACCCATAGGAAATCCCAACTTCTTAACTTAACAAACACCAAAGTTATGGCATTTCCGATCAATCAGCAGCTATAGGATATAGTTGTCCGATCCCGGCCGTTCCGACTTATATACTGCGTGCAAACAAAAGAAAGGTGTGTGCAAAGTTTCAACTCGATATCTTTAAAACTGAGAGACTAGTTTGCGTAGAAACATACAGACGGGCAGACGGACATGCTTATATCAACTCAGGAGGTGATCCTGATCAAGAATATATATACTTTATAGGGTCGGAGATGTCTCCTTCACTGCGTTGCACACTTTTGACCAAAATTATAATACCCTCTGCAAGGGTATAAAAAGGTTGAATGTCATATGTTTGTAACCTATCTTATGCGAATCAGTGAATTCCACTATCATTTAAAAATGATCCATGTTATACAAAAACAAGAGAGAACGCTATAGTCGGGTGCCCAGACTATGAGATACCCGTTACTCAGGTAAAGGGAGTGCGAGGGAGATGGAGATAGAAACTTTGATCACGCATAACTTTTTAACGAATGGTCCGATTTGAAAAATTTCTTCTACATTTCGATAGGTATTGATAAACACAATAAAACTGCATTTTTACTTTTCCGAAATATTTAAATTTTTAAAATCGTATATAAGCGATTGTGGGCGTTAAAGGGGGCGTGGCACCTTTTTGAAACAAACTTGCGCTGCGTAGGAACTCCTAGCATCTGCATGCAAAATGCCAATCTTCTAGCTTTCATACGGACAGACAGACAGACGGACAGACGGATATGGCTAGATCGACTCGGCTAGTGATCCTGAACAAGAATATATATACTTTATAGGGTCGGAAACGCTTCCTTCTACCTGTTACATACTTTTGCACGAATACAATATACCCTTTTACTCTACGAGTAACGGGTATAATTATTCCTCATCTTCCTATATGCCAAAGTAACTTGTAATCATATTGTTTTTGTTTGTTCACAAAAAGATAATTGCACCTCTCAGGGTCGTCAGAGCAAACCGCGTAGGAATTCGGGAAAAAACACCCAAATTACAAACAATTCGTGAATCATCACGAATCCGCATGAATTGTAAGCCAGATTTACCCCTACCCATTGGCAGCTTTGATTGGGGCAACAGTGTTTTACACGCATTCCCTGATTCCTATTCCCGATTCCCGGCTTTTGTTAGCAGACGATTATCGCCGCTGCTTTGAAACCCACAATCATAACCAGGCCTAATTAATACGTGTGCCCTGGGCCTCTCACACCCAGAAGCACACCCCCAGATGCGGATACCTAGGCCATATGCTAATTAGACGTACTCGCAGCCACTTAGCAGCTTGAGATACGTATCTCATTCGGCTAATTGCTGGTCACTGGCCACATGCATTTTGTGGGTTAACAGGTGACGTAGGTCTTCAAACTCAAAGGCGGAAACCGAAACAGAACTTCCCTATGACCGCCAGGTGCCACGCCCCTTTGGGAGAGCGGTATTTGAAGAAATGATTGCACTAATTGTGGCATGAGAAACACCCGAGCAACACAAAGTGTGGGAATGCAAGCGATCTCTCATTAGATGTCTCATTAATGGGTGAGCAGCAAGATTTTGGCTAATTTGGTCAGGCGGCTCCATAAATTATGCAATCTAAGTAAACAAACTGCATCCAGTGAGCTCCATTCGGAGCTCTTTGAAGACGCCGCCTGGGATTCTCACATTTGTCAACAGAGTTGTAGGAATTTTCAGGCAACCAAGCCAGCGGACAACCCATTCAAATGGTCTGAAACGGTTCCTCGGGGATTAACTTGTGATGGAGGAGGCGGTGGACCATTTGGTTGGACTTTGGTTGCTTACCCGGCGTTTGCTGATAAATTTCTTAATTTTAGGGATTGGGTTTTCGCCTAATTCCTGTTTGTTTATGGCCTGGCCCAGGAAACAACCATTGAAGAGGCTCTCTGGCTGCTCCCCGGTTTGATTTGATCTATGAGCGTGTCCACAGTTGCCACTTGCCGGGATGCCAGCACATAAATTCCCAATCTTTCATCGATTCTCCACGGCAGCACAATCCACAGCTGCCAAGTGGAAGTGGAAATGGAGCCATGTTCATTTGCACACCGAGCTGCCCATTTCACAGATTTATCATCTTTTTTTCTGCATCGTGCGGCGGAAAAAAGGAAAACTAAATTTATTAATATGCCAAGTGTGGGGCTGGCACTGAAAATATAAAACCAGTTCCAAGGCCAGAAATTTATGGATTCGCTGGGCGGGCAAACGCTTACGCACACTGCCGTTAGCCCAATTCACTTTTCCCGCTTAGGATCTGGGCGGAATTAAAGCCACGGCTGAAAGGCATGCCTAATTGGATAGATCAGAGATCTGGCGGAGGTACTCGGATAAGTTGTTGACTTATCGCGTGCCAAGATGCCATCGCCATCAGTTGGGGCTTGGAGTGGTTTAGAGGCTTAGAGATGGAGATGGAGACACGGGCCTGGGCAAATAAATTGCCAGCTGCCGGAGGCGGCGGAGATCCTCTCTTTGGCATGCAAATGGCGATCAAGATCGCGATGTTTGCGTGGCCTGTTATGAGTCAATCAGACGCCTGCCTACATTGTCACCATCACTTGGTTCGGATAGCATCGCTGGATCGCCGGATCGCTGGTTGGGCTGCCTGCAGCGCTAGATAGAATACTAGATGGGCGCAGGAGATTGTCGCGATTGCATCATAAAATTTAACTGCCCCGCCAGCCAATTCCAGCTCCAAGAGCAAAGTCAAAGTCATTGCATAAATTGGCAGCGCTGCTGCAGGAGCTGTTGCTTCTATCGATGGAACCATGGAGATGTGTTTCCTGATCTTTCTTATAAGGCGCCGCTTAGGCAAAAAGGGGCTTGCACCAAATGGTGCTCCATTCAGCTGTCCACTTGGCCGAGATGTTTATGAGTTGACGAGGACAAGGAGCCGGCCCTACCGGTGGGTCCTTCTCTCATAATTCTCATAATTCCCCCCATGAACACACTCTGCATATGATAGAAGTATAGTTTACAACACAAAAAAACATGAAAAGAGCCGCAAGGGTCGGTCAGATCTGCATGTCTGCGGATACCTTCTTCACTAGAGGAGCTATCTCTTTGAAGGATTTGTTATCCTTGTCCTGCAGCAAGTTGAAGATTACACTCTCGGAGGTGGAAATACTGCAGCCTATGTGACGCAATCGCTCCAGAGCCAAGTCCCTGTCCTGATTGAGACGCGAGGCACAGCAGTCGGCCACCAGCCAGACATCAATCTTTTCATTTACCAGGTCGAAGGCCGTCTGCTCCACGCAGACGTGGGTCTAATAAAGGGAAAAAAGGATTCGCTTAACCAAACCGATCTTCGCCCAAAGGGGTAGTTACCTCCAAACCAAATAACACCACCGTCTTGGGATTGCCGCCAAAAATATCATTCATATTATTCCGGACAGCTTCCACTATCATAGAGAACCTGGTCTTGGCCACATTGGCACAGGCGTGTTCAATATCCAATTCGCAGACGGTCTTGCCCAGTTTTTCTGGATACTGCTCGGTGACCAGCAGGGGCACTTGGAAGACCTTGCCGGCTGCAAGCTGGAATGCGATTCCATTAGAATACCGCCTATTATCCTGTCACGCTGTGCTGTCTCACCAGTTTAGCAGTGTTCTCGATGAGCGAGCTCAACAGCGGTATAGCCGGTTTGAACTTCTCCTGGACGTCACAGAGCATGAAGAGGGTTTTTGAGGGCACCAGGCGATAAAGGGCTGATCCACTGACCTTACTCATGATTGGTTTTATATGTATATTTTAAAACGTGTTAATGAAATATCTGAAAAGTTAGAGCAAACGCTTGCTCAGTTTGAAATTGGCGCTTAGTTAGCGCCACCTGGCGTTTGGTGGCGGGAGCTGGAAGAAAAGGCTAGTACTAGCTATTAATAGCTAGTAGCTAGAATTGAATACAAAGCCAAAATAAGTATTTTACTAAAGGCCAAACATTTTCTGGAAAAATAATTTAAATAAAAGCATTTAATAATACCAAAAAATCTAAATGTAATCGTTAATACCGAACCACAGCTAAGATATTTACTGAGACAAATATTACAGAAATAATTGGGTATAAGAAGCTGAATAAAGTATTTTGTGTATTAAATAACTTTGAAATAACCATAGTAGCTATCATCCTAGCCGATTCAGTAAAAAATAGCCAGAATAATAGGCCTCTTGGGTATTTTGGTCTGAAAAAGCGGAGAACACACTCACCAGAATCAAATTCCTAAATCAAAAATTAAAAATAAATCAAGTAATTGCACGTGGCCGATGCGATAACGGCCACCCCCGATTCCAAATCCCCGGAGGCTGTCAACTCACCTGTCTTCAGGTATGGTCTTCGGGCTGATGAGGTTAACTTACGGCAACCACCAGTTGCTACCTTAAAAGCCTTTAATATGGTGCTGATGGACTGCCCCCACATTTCCCCATCCAATTCTTCCCGGCGCATTCCATCTTTCGACTTGTTGGCACAGGACCAGCGGAAAAGTCGCTGTCACGGTGCGGCCCAACTAATTGCAGTCGCATTAATTAAAGCACTCTCAAAATTTCCCAATAACCAACCGGTGGACAAATAAGCAACACGATTAATTTCTAGCCGAGTTACACTTGTCAACAAGAAACTTAATGCGAAAGGCAAGAGTGTTTGTGAATTGGGAAAAGCAAAGGCGGCGGCTAAGGTAGCGGAAAACCAACGACAGGCGATTCTGACAACTTGAATTAATAGTCGATGTCGATGTCGCGGCCGAAACCCTCCGCCTACCACGTCCCCTTAACAAGTACACTGAAGAAAACGTGGTCTCAAAAGTGAAAACTTTAATAAACTATAATCAAGTCGATTTCTACACAAAACCAAAATATATTCAACGAGATCTTTAATGATAAAGTGTTCCACAAAAAAAAACGATTTCAGTTTTTATCAGTTTGTGTAATAAATGATAAAAGAAAAGGTGTCAATATATCTTGTAATTGGTTTCCCTTATTTTACTGCAATTTTAATTCAATTATATTACAAAAGAAGAACCATTTAAATGTCATCAGTGATAATTCTATTCAAAAAACTCTCTTCGAGATCTACAATCTCAGCTGTATTTTTTTTCTGTGTACCGCCGCCTTTCCCGGCGCCGTTCTCGCCACTTTCGCTTAAGGCGCTCGGCCGCGAAACAACTCTTCCGAAGCCCCAAGCCCGCGTGGCTTGCTCAGTTGTTCAGTTGCCTACTGATCCGTTCGCCTGGCGGACGTCGCCAGAAAGCGTTGAAAGAGCCCCGAACCCGGAGCCCCAGCGATTGTGTTTGATTAATAACTGATAAATTTCCGTGCTCCGTTCGCTGCCGAAAGTGTGTGTTGTGAGTCCCCTGAGGGGCCCTTTATTATTTCACCCATTAATCGCAACCGTTTTCCTTGCAGTTTCAGTTCCAAACCACGGAAAGATGAGCCTGCAGTCGATTAAATACTCGCGAGGGAGCCTGGAGATTCTCGACCAGCTTCTTTTGCCCGGTCAATCCAAGTACTTGGTGGTTCGAGGTGTCGAGGATGGCTGGAAGGTCATTAACAAGATGCAGGTGAGCTTCAATCAAGGCGCCAGACTAGTGTAATTCTTGCCACTAATAACCCCTTCCCGGCAGAATGTCATTAAATGCCATTAAAATTCTCATTGGTACATTTCTTAATCTGCGCAATGATCGCTCGCCTGTCGGTTGTCGCTTGTCGTCTGTCTCTTGTAGAGCTATAAATAACGTAATTGAAATTAAAAATTTAAAAACGCTTGCCAAAAATAAAACTACTCCTTGCGCGTCACTCGGCGATCGCCTCTTACTGGGCTAATGCCGCCAGCCGCTGGTCCATTGGTACCAGACCATTTAGGAATAAGCACGCGCCTTATCACGTGGAGCCCTCGGAGTCGTACTATGTAAACGGTTCACTCCGGTAATTGCACCGTCACCTGATAAGCCTAGATAGGCCAGCCAGTTTAATCTTTCTGCTCTCCGCTCTTGATTTTCTTTGCAATAAAAAAGTACATAATTTTTGCAAAAAAAAACCAGTAGTAACCCCTTAATGTAACGCCTAAAATCCGAAAATGATTAACTAACCCCTTATGAAAAATGCCAAAATCCGAAAGATCCGGGAAAATCAACTTTTATTTCCGTTTTTTGATCAAAACCATGGGAAATAATGGTCACACGATGGAATGCCATACCTCGTAGAACTCGTTATAAAAGTTCCAATCGATTGGCATTCACAGCTAAAAAATTTCATTTTGGGAGATTTTTCGCCAAAAATGATGAACTAACCCCTTAATCAACTTTTATTTCGGTTTTTTTTATCAAAACCATAGGAAATAATGGTCATATCTTGGAATGTTTAACCTCCTTTAATTCGTTATAAAGTTTCCAATCGATTGGCATTCACAGCTACAAAATTAAATTTTAGTTCATTTTTCGGAAAATATAATATACAAATATCAAAGTCAAACGAAATTTCCCCAATAGCGACATCTGTGGCTTGAAAATAACATGACAATACAGATGTTTTTAAGATTTGTTTAACCATCTTAATTGACTGTGTTCAGAAATCGTTTATGTATCTAAATCGAATAAGAAAATTAGCTAATCGTTGTTTTGTTGTCATTGCAAAACTAATGCCTATCTGAATTCTTTATATAGGTTCGTGGTGCTCCCGCCATTGCCATCGTGGGATGCCTCTCGTTGGCCGTGGAAGTCAACCCGGAGGAGTTCGGGAGCAAAAAGTTGCTCCGCCAGGAGATTGAGGGCAAGTTGAACTACCTGGTTTCCGCCCGACCCACAGCGGTCAACATGAAAATCGCCGCCGACGAACTGATCGCACTGGCCAACGAACTCGACAAGGACGAGACCATCGATGTGACCGAAATGAAGCAAAGGTAACATTACCCACATCGCTGAGCAAGCAACCCAAGTCCAACCACGTTACATTCAAGATTCCTGAGTGCCACCGAGGCGATGCTAAAGAAGGACATTGCCGATAACAGGGCCATTGGAGCGCATGGCGCCAAAGCGATTCTCCAGGGTGTGACGGAGGCTGCCGGCACTTCGGCTGGATCTGCGGGCTCCGTCCGGGTGCTCACCCACTGCAACACGGGTTCCCTGGCCACCGCAGGATACGGCACTGCGCTAGGCGTGGTACGCCAACTGGTCGAACTGGGAAAGCTAGGTGAATTTTTGGATTTCTGATCATTTGATATTTTTTTTTTCAAAATCAAGAAAACTGGAATAGCAACTTACTAATGATACTTTTCCTGGTCCTAGAGCACGTCTACTGCACGGAGACCCGTCCTTATAACCAGGGAGCGCGCCTCACAGCCTACGAACTGGTTCACGAGAAATTTCCTGCCACCTTGGTTTTGGATAGCATGGTGGCTGCCTTGCTGCGGGCTAAAAACGTGGCTGCCGTCGTGGTGGGAGCAGATCGGGTTAGTATATGTACACTCTAAGTAGGATGGTACATTTTCTTTGTTGGTTTTCTGGACAAATTGTTTACACCATCTAAAAGTAAGATTATTAGAAACATTGACTAATCGGTTATCTTTTTCATCAGGTTGCCGCCAATGGTGACACGGCCAACAAGATTGGCACTTACCAGATCGCCGTAGTGGCCAAGCACCACGGTGTGCCATTCTACGTGGCCGCCCCGCTGACCTCCATCGATTTGGCGATTCCCAGTGGCGATCACATCATCATCGAGGAACGGCCCGACCGCGAAATGACTCACGTGGGTGAGCACCGCATCGCTGCGCCGGGCATCAACTGCTGGAATCCCGCCTTCGATGTCACCCCCGCCTCGCTGATCACCGGCATCATCACGGAACGCGGCGTTTTCAAGCCGGCTGAACTGAACGCAGCCATCACCAAGCTGCTCGAGTCGTAACAGGCGCGCAGAAATTGTTGTTTACGAATGCACTCCATTCCCCCAACAAAATCCGAAACCACAAAAAACAAGAGCACTTACACAGGCTCGGAATAGGCATTTTGCCAGCTGAGTTTTGTATACAAAAACGTGTTCCCGCCTACCAAGCAGATATGGGTCGTCGATCCGCTGGGGAGCACAACGCACAATATACCTCCTACATATGTAGCCCCATTCGCCAGTTGTTACCCTAATAGGGCATTGTTTTCGCATACTTTAAAGTAGCTTGGTTGTGGGTATGCTCCACCAGAAAGTGCTCGAGGAGCTATGGAATCGTTACCGGTGATTTTTCTACTGCTACTGGGCGCAAGCCAAAGCTGGGCCAATAATGGTTTGAATGTGCAGAATAACTACAGGAACATGATGGTGCGTCTGGCCACCAGTAAGGTAACTCTCGCCGGGATTCAAGTCCTCCGCGAAGGACGCGTGGAGGTAAGCTTTGACTTTGGCACCACATGGGGCACCATTTGCAGCACTACATGGAGCTCGCGGGAGGCGAATGTGGTGTGCCGGCAGCTGGGATTGGGTTATGCGTCGAAGGCCAGCCAGGGAACGGAGCACGGAGACAGCAGGAAGTACCCGTGGGGCATGGTGGGAACTTTATGCCGGGGCACCGAGCGCCGACTGGCAGAGTGCATAAGGGAATCGCACTACCCCAACCTCTGTAACGCCAGGAATCATAATGTCAGCATGGTGGCATGCGTGAGCCACTCGGCTGACCTGGAGATCGGACTGGTGGACATCGAGAGAACTGCCCGACTGGAGGCAGTGCCCATGTCGCGTCTCACCTGCGCCATGGAGGAGCACTGTTTGTCCGCCGACGCATACGAGATAAGAAGAACAAATCCTCAAGCCGTTAGGATTCTGCTGCGCTTCTCCGTGAAGGCTTCCAATGTGGGCACGGCGGATGTGAGTCCGTATGCTAACTACAAGGACTGGGTGTGGCACCAGTGCCACCGGCATTACCACAGCATGAACGTTTTCGCCACCTTCGATGTCTATGACCTGAGGTACAGAAAGGTGGCCCAGGGACACAAGGCCTCTTTCTGCCTCATGGACACGGATTGCAGGTCCGGCGTGCGGGCAAAGTATACCTGCGGCAACACCACCCAGGGTAAGTTGAAAGCGGGTCCAAGGTGCCGGGCCAAAGTAACCCATCTTCCTGCAGGCATTTCAGTGGGCTGCGCAGATACGTACACCGATGTTTTGGACTGCCAGTGGGTGGATGTGACCCGGGTCCCTGTCAACCAACGCTATATTCTGCGGGTGGCTCTAAACCCAGAATATAAACTGGGAGAGATGTCCTTCGAGAACAACGGTGCCGAATGCCTCCTCGATTACACGGGCGTTCACCAAACGACCAGGATTTTCAACTGTCGACGCAAGCCTTTGTGGTTTAAAATATGAATTTGCATAGTTTTTATTATACCGATAGCGGGTGTGGTGATTATGTTAAATCTTTATAAAATAAAATAGGGAATACTTTTCCGTTTTTATACTTTCTATGCTCTGTAGTAAATGGCAATGTGTATATATGGCAGTGGGTTTTCATAGTATTTTCTTTTTGAAAAGTGTTGCATACTTTTGGGCAGTCGATAGAAACGCAAAAAAATTCTATTTTTGCAATGCCTACTTTTAAGGGCAGCTGGGCTCTGACTTGGCGCAACCACCTACTGTAACTTATGTTCGCCTGGTGTTTCAACTCGGGGAAATCTTCCAATTCGACCGATGAAATGGACCAAATTGATCGAAAAAGCGGACTGGGGCATTTCGGTTGGCCATAGGCAAACAGAATTCGCAGAAGGTGGAAGCAGGCAAAAGTAGTCAGCATGCAGAATACCGTTAGTTTCGTTTAAGAACGCAAGGGCGTAGTCAGGGGGAACAGGGGTTTGGGGGCCATAGCCCCCAAATTGCGATTTTAAGGCCACTTGGCAAAATTTTTAGTACGCCCCTGCGAAACGCAGAAAACTAAAACCCAGACTCCTACTTGCGTTTATGTTTGCCTAGTGTTTCAAATCGAAAAATCTGGATATTGGCCGTTAAAAGAAACCCACCAAGACCAATTTTTCCCATGCAAACCGGGCAATTTCTGAGTTTAAAGTACCAGGCGAACAGAAAGCTCTGAAAGTGACCAGCATTCTGAACAATTGTCGACCGATCAGCTGTTCTTTTCATAATGGCCGCCACAGCTCTATGGAAGGCTACCGTTAGTTTCCAGCTTAGCTCAAACTAGAGATGGGCAAACCGCTTGATTCTTTGTCCGTGTCACGAATTCAGCACGTCAAGCACGAAAACCCATTTTGTTTGTATGGGGCGAGCGGAAAAACGTATGCACGCGCACATCGCTAAACACGCGTTCGTTCGATCGTTTTAAAGCTTGTTAACGTTTCTGTTCGCCTGGTGTAAAGAATACAGAAATCTCTCAATTAACCTGTGTTATTGCTTGTAAAATATTATTTTTCCATAATTCCAAGCCTAGGCAGCTATAAAACGGAAGCCAACGTGGTAGTTAAATACGTTTATTGTTTCTGAATGTACTTCTCTTGACTCTGCGTTTGTATTTTGTATCATTTCGCTTACAGATTAGATTTATTTATGTATGTATATCTGGTATTTACGATGCTCTATAAATATGCCTTTAATTGCTAAAGATAAATATTTCGGCGCTTGCTCAGTTTGGTTTATCGTAGTTTAGGTGCTAAATTGGATTTGGGGCTGATGGCGTTTGTTTACTTTGTATGCGGGTTGGTTGTGCTGGTAGTAGTTGTTCAATCTATGCCATACAATTTACTAGTTGTGTCTAAATCAAGTGAATTGGAACTAAGACTTGCAGCTGACACTTTCTCAACTGCCAGCAAGTTCAATAATCATAATCAATTTTTCATATTAACATAATAAATTCTCCAATTGGTTTCTTGGTTGCTAATTACAAAATGCCTACGCTACGTTTACACAAAACTTAGACACTAGCTAACATCGATCTCAATGAATTAGCATTAGTTAGCATAACTTTCTGATAAATTTATTGCATGACGAAATCAATATCAGTAATGACGTTCTTTCATGGGAACCTTCGGGCCAACTTAAACTTAGGCAACAGAAAAGAGTTAAAGAACAATATGAAAAGCTTAGCAAAAGTGTGCGGCAATAAAACTTAGGAGGCGTATAAATAATTAAAGGATTTAAAACTTACAATCTGTTTAAATTGTACGCTTGTATCTATGCATATACAATATAGTAGCATGTGTTAAGTATTTGTTAAAAATGCATTCAAGTTTTCGAGTATTCATGTCATTTTCTTAACTTACAAATGCTAACTAGAACATCTCTACCTTCCCGCTGAGCACAAGCTACTTTACAAAAATTACACATTACTCTGCCGGCGTTGACTGTACTTAATTGTCTACATAGTGCTGCTGATCCTCCTGCTGTTGTCCTGCGTGTGGCGATGCATGTTATAGATGATCAATTCTATATTTAAATAGCGCAAGTATTTAACTAACATTATTTTTGGGTGCTGTGACAAACTGACGGCCTTAGCTCTCATAGTCGTATAGTGAGTGGTATTTATGATACCACTTTTTCAATTAATTAACGCTCTAGTGTGTGCTTAATTTTTGTGTGTTTGTTTCGGTGTGTAGTCTTTTAGAAACATTTATAAATATATGTCATGCGGGTATGGCGAAATCAGCTTGCAAATGTTCATTAGGAAATTTGAAGTAACAAATACAATTTCTTTTTGCGCGTCAACTGAGGGCGAAACCGAAACCGGTTTTGTTTTTTTAATTAATTTCTGCTATTATGCTCTTCTGCTTCTGCTGAATACCCACGATCCGGGGTGAATGTGCGCAACTTGTGCTATGTGTCGGCGTCCAAGTCAGGCGTCCGCTTAGAGGCTTCCTCGCATAACCTATGCTATCAGCTCTCGACCGTCGTCGAGGACACGCTGTGACTAGTGGTTAGCAGATGCTCGGGAATGGGTATGGGCTGCGTGCGAGCCGGCTGCTTCTTCTGTAAAGGGAATCAAGTCATTGAATTTGCGCAACCAGAAGGTAGGAGTGTACTTACCTTCCGACGGAAGGGGAAACATCCCGCCTTGTCCGGTTCGGGCGTTGCATTGATCTGCAAGTCTGGCGTGGGACACTCCTCGGGACCGAAAACGTTCAACTCCCGAAAGCACTCGGTCTCCATCATCTCACTCTGCCAGGAAATGGACACGGATCCAGTGTTGAATTTCGTGTAGAAATTTGTATCGGATTCGTCGATATTGACGCCCTTTACCGTAGAAAACTGTTCAATATCGAGCACATCTTTGGCGTAAACAGCGTGGGGCTGTGGATGATAAAAAAGCGATTCAAGGTGACGTTACAAACAGGCATTTCCAATATCGCAGCGGCGCGTATGCAAACGAGTCAACTTACGTCTGGCACAAAGGGCGGCTCCAGCATGCCAGCCTCCAGGCGTCGCCAGTTGAGCTGGGTGGAGTGAAAAAACGGGTGGGCCATTACATCCTGCCCGCCCATGCGTCCGTTGCGGCAGCCTAGGCGCTGCTTTATCGATTTAGCTAACAGCTGTTGGCACATTGATTTGGCTTCATCATTAAACTTGCTCGAATACTTTTCGGGATCCTCCTGTAAGGGCAAGAAGGTATTAGCCTAAGTCCCTATAATTGATATGGTTATAGCCAACCTTAACGCGCCTGTCCACCTCCTCGCGCTTGACCTTCTCCTTGCGCATCCGGAATGGCGCCTGTCCCTCGATCATCTCGTACAGCAGGCAGCCGAAGCTAAACCAGTCAGGGGAGAAGGCGTACTTCTCGTTGTCGATGACCTCGGGGGCCATGTATCCTGGTTAGCGAAGGAAAAGTGGAGAAAATAGCGAAGCTTAGCTAGGAACATTCAATTTATTCAGCTTTACGACTTCTTACCCACTGTGCCCACCCGGCCGCGCACCATGTCGCCTTCCGGTATCTCGACGGCCAGTCCCAGGTCGGATATGCGCACGTGGCCGTGATCATCCAGGAGGATGTTCTCCGGCTTGCAGTCCCGGTAGACGATGCCCTGCTTGTGTAGATGCTGCAGTCCGCAGGCAACTTCGGCTGCATAAAAGCGGGCACGCTCCAATTCGAAGCCAGGGTCGCCGCCCATGTTGTAAATGTGAAATTTCAAATCGCCGCCTGCAAAAGGAGAGGACTTTTGATTGTCTTCCTCAAACAATGACAGGTCCACAGAGCCGTATTGGTTGACTGACTTGCTCTGGCTTTTGTGTTCAAATTCAATTTGGTCGTGGATTGACAGACAGACAGCTGGATGACTTCGGCGTTGTGCCAGCAGCTTGAATGCCAGGAATTTAATTAAAATTGCAAACTTAATCATCGCTTGGATTACACATGCATTTGTTATCGTTTTAATGAATGCATGCCGGACTCTCGGATAATTGGCAGCGAAGGACATAGGAAACATCGAACTTGTCGAATGGGAAAATAAGCAGGGTTAACCGATAAAGAGTTTCAATTCTTAATTAACCCTAACTGGATGGCCATTGACAGCTGTGTTGGCCCTTATTGGGATACAGAGTAACAGGATAATACCCACCATTCATTATGGTCAGAACCAGGCAGAGGGCATCCTTTGTCTCGTATGCGTAGGCCAGATTGACCACGAACGGCGAGTTGATTTTCTGCAGTATCTGCTTCTCGATTAACACCATCGACTCGCCCTTGCGCTTCTTAATGCGTTTTTTCTCCAGCTTTTTGCACGCGTACATTTTCCCAGTAGCCCGCACCTGTGAAACGGAGGGCAAAGGGAAAGGAGAGTGAAAACGAGGTCACTTGGCCACAGGTGGCAATTATCCTGGCTTACCTGACAGGCGCACACCTCGCCGAAGCCGCCCTTTCCGAGCACCCGATACATGCGAAACGTTTTATAGGTGATTGGCTGCGCCTCCAGCCACTTCCACTGCAAGTAGCTGGTTGGAAAAAGGAAAAAAGGGAACAGCATTTCTTGAAAAGTGGGTAATATATGTAAATGTAATGACAACAAAACGCATTTTTCCAGTTGAAAAGGAAAGGACTAAGGCGTGTTTAAAAGAAAACCACTCACAAGCACTAGTTTCTGGTATCCTAACCTAAATACTGGAATTTATTTCAAAACCTTTCTTTGAGTAGCCTCTAAACATTCGATCGAATGCAATTAAATATTTGCATCCGCATGGTTAAGGTGGTTAAAAATAACCCTACTCTCACAACTTAATGTGGTAGAATTTTGATGAGTATTTGAAGTATTTGTATTTTAAGTTTCCGTTAATATTACTAATACGACACGTGCACGTGCTGTCAGTTAAACTGCAACAAGGCGCTGATATATCAGGGCCTTAAAGTTTGCATATACGTTAGGATCGATGTAGTCAGCATATTATTAAGTGGTCGAAGTCTCTTTGTCAAAAATAACTTTTACCTCTTGAAACTTACCGGTGAAAATACATAGAGCTCTCAAACTCCCGAAACGGCTCGCCGGCCAGGAACGCCTTAACCGCATTCACACACTGGGCAAAGATGTCCTTGCCGCCGCTATTGAGTTTGTTACGCACTTGCGCAATGAGATCATCGTTAAGCACGTCCAGCACAAGTTCGTCGGGATATCCCCCCACATGGGCACTCTTTCCACCGCCCTCTTCTCCATCTCCACCGCCCTTCTCCGCGTCATCATGGCTGTCCAGGCACTCGACACCCTCGTCCCCGTCGTCCTGGTGGCTCCCGTTCCCAGTGGCATCGTCGCCGTTGTGATTGCGCGTGTCCAGCTTCTTGTGATTCATGTCGCTGCTGTGCTGCGAGTTGTTGCTGTTGATGTTGTTGCAGTTGTTGGCGGTGGTATTGTTGCAGTGTTCAGTCTCAGCTGTTTCAGTTGGATTGGCATTGCTGCTGTTGAGCAGCAGCTCCTCCTGCGTCTCGGCGTCCAAGGCGTCGCCACCGCTGCCGTTTCGCAGCTCCAGCTGCGCCTCGACATCCAAAAAGCGACGCCCGATGTCATGGCCAATGAATATGCGATTCGAGATGTACTCGATTTCGTATCTGCAAGGAGGAAAGCGGAAAGACAGGGGTTAACTATCGCCTCAGAGCATTTATTCCAGCACTTACTTGACCACCTCATCCAGGAAGGTGATGTAGCGAAAGTAGACGGGCCGCTTGTTCTCGCAAAACAGACGGAAGAGCTCACGACCAATGGGTTGCTGATCTATCACGTAGCCATAGCTTATGTCTGTGGAATACAGAGAAAATAAATATTAGGCAAATGTTTACGTTTAGCGCACCCAAAACTCTCACCTAATTTGTCTTTCAGGTTGATGCATTGCGATATGTGCGGGAATTGCAATATTTTGCGCCATTTTTTGCTCTTTCCCTTGTTGCTGTCGGAACCACCTTAAAAGCAAAGAACAGAATTTAGTTAAACGAGTTGGCAAACATTTACCAAAAGCAAATAAAGATTTGGGTTTTAGTAGTTCATTCGGAAGTCGCAACAATCAATTGGCATTTTATGAACACAATTTTAAACGGAATTTCTAATTCACCTCTTCGGAGCAAACACTCTCTGATTTCCCTGCCACTCGAGTGCAAAGGTAAAGTGCGCATTTACTTGTACAAAAAGAGGTTGTGGACGTGATTGCACTGATTGCTACTCCGCATCCCTATCGACAAGCTGTCCTTCTTCTGTCTGGTTTAACGTCATGCCTGCAATTTTGTTTTATTTGCACTAGCAACAAGCCATAAAAACAATATTTCCAATGTGAAATGCATAAAATGCATCCACATAAACAAGACAAATATACTGCATTGAGCTGTTCTCGTCTGCTGATTCGCAACTCGTGACACTCGGAGCGGCTGTTGATACGAAATGAATCAGTTTATGTGGTCACATTGAGGGGACAGACCTTTGCAGCACCTTCCGTTTCCAAGCCGAAGCCAATCGGTCTCGCCCATTTGGTTTGTTGTGGGCAAGTGATCTGACAATCCTTATTACCGTAAATAAATCACAATATCAGCCAAAAATGTTCGTGCGGAAGCCTTCTTCTGCTTCTGTGAAACAGAAACAAAGGTGCACACCTCCAGTCGTGGCCAATTAAAGAGCTACAAACATAATTGCTTAGACGGCTATTTTATAGATTTAAGAGTTTTACTTAGCATTTATTTTCGTTATTTCATGTGTAATCGTTTATGATCAATTAATGATCAAATTAAACTATTCCAGTTTGATTTAGGAAAGCTCTAGTCTCTTTAAATTATTACTGGTGTATTTTATATAAAAATTTACTGTTGTTTAATAAGGTGCACCCCGAAAAGAATGCTACTATTGCTCACAGGAGCAGACTGCATCGCCATTTGCTACAAAGTAGGCTTGTTTATGGCGTAAAAAAACATTGTAATTTGGATTTTGCCGAGCAGACTTTGTATCTGTTGCAGCAAGTACACACAAGTTTGCACATTCACATTCGTTCGGGGCTTTGATCGCCAAATGCGAGTGCATATAGAATCCTGTCTGGCCACAGAGCATTAGCCACTTATTTATGTTGCCACCAGTCTGCTTCCTAAGTTTATCCCGGTTTAAAGTTCCTGGCGTAGGATTTCGCAGTGCGTGAGCATTTAATTTAGTCTCTGTGCAATTATGCAAAAACAAACTCAAAAACTTTGAAGAGCAGCAGCGGCAACAGCAGTCGTAATTTTAATGAAGGAGCCACCACCTGAAGGATGAGGTAGCTCCTCGCTTAGTCAAATAATATCACCAGTGAAAAGTTTTGGTAAAGGGAAAACTTACCCATAAGCCTGGACTGCTGTGTGGTAGTAGTGGAGGCTGCGAAACGTTCAAGGGCTTATCGAAGTTTGCCCAAGTAACAATTAGCTGACAGACCCTGGCACTAAAGCAAATATGAAATGTATGGGCCAAATGCGAGCATGGGATTATGGGATTATAAAGCGAAGCCTTCGATATATAGTCAGTTTATTAAATTCAAAGTTATTTTGAGTGGGAGAGGTAAAGTGACCATCAGAAAGCTATTTTCAAATGCTATTAGTGTAATAAACCTTACATCATTAGTGATTCTTAGAAAGGAGCTGGGAATCTCCCAACCTTTAGATAAATTATTCGTTCGACCATAACCACCAAGGCGTCGAAAAAGTTAGTTTTTGCAATTATTTGGAGAGGCGTAAAAACAGAAACAAAGCCGCATTTCAACGAATTACAAAACTTGCGGGCGGACGAGCGAAAAGTCAAGAACACATTTTCAAACAAGCTAATCCCATTCTTTGAGTGCTCTTCGTCCGTTCAAATCGCTTCTGTAGATGTGCAAAAGAAAAACAAAAGTAATAGAAAGTGGAACGGGGTCGACAAGCGAGCGCAAAAAGAAAAGTGCTATAAAAACTTATTAATGAAGCCATCGCAAGGCTAATTTGCGGTTGATGGCTTTTCTAATTAAAACCAATCAATAAGAAAAATAGCGTCCCCATCTTGGGCAACAAACCCCTTGCAGCAAGTCAAGCGGTTACAAATGCAATTTGTCAGCCGGAGCGACTGACAACTGCAATGGCCGCAATGTTGCCGGCTAATTGAGTGTCCCAGACGCAAAAACACAGGATAGGGATAAGGACTCATCACTGGAGATTGCGACGAGAGGACATGGGTGACTTTCTGCCACAGAGTCCTTCTTATTTACGACTTAACAAGTTGGCACTAGATTACGAAGCGCCATCCTAGAGCCCGGGGAATATAACAAGAAATTACAATTTACATTAACCGTTCTCTGATTTATCGATTCGCATTAAAAGTTTTTGGTCCAAAACTTTTATGGACCTCGCCATCGTTATGATCAATTTTCCCGCTGGACGCCATGAAGTATGTGACACAATTTATAAGTGTCAAGTTGTCTCCTTCTTTCGCTTTAGTGTAATTTGATGCCATTTTTCACTAGCCAAGGAAAAACCAAGAGGCGGACACCAACTGTTAACTGCAATTATTTATGACTCGCCCTCCATTTCGGCCGACTAGTCGTGTTCCAAGGTTAAGTGCGTGCTAATAAGCTCACGGCCACAGCCCTCAGGGAACCATATCGCAAAAGGCTTCGATTGACAGGGGAAATCTTTTTTGAGGCGGTGAGGCCAGGTTGAAGCTTAAGCTTCAGCCAAGGGAATCAAAGGCAGCTGCGGCAAAGCGAGTATTAAAAATATTTTAAGCTTCTTAACTAAGCAGACGAAGTTTCAAGAATACCTATTTTTGCTCAATAATATATAAGCCCAATAAAATATATCTTACTTTTACGTGGGGTAGCAATATTCAGTAACAAAACAATAATCTTAAATTGGATAGGGTCTATTTGTCAATGAAAATTAAATCATCGCTCAAAAATGTGTTTTAATAAAATAATTATGTGAAACATAACTCTTACTCATGCGGGTAACAATTTCAGCCACTTGACAAATCTCGAACAGGCTGATGTATGGATAATCCCGCTGTTCAACCCCACTTAACCTCTCATTTGTCTCCTTTTTGCACTGTCTGGGTTTTGATTGTTTAAAGTTCAGCGTCACGGTGATAGCAAAAACAGCGACAACACAAAAAACATGTATTGAAACCAGCGTCAAAAATGTTCAACAGCAGATTTTACACAGTGCGCTAATGCAAAACAAACAGGCAGCAGTAGAAATAACCACGTCAGCCGAATCCAATCGAGGAGCGTTATCCCGCCGATTTACCTACAGCGAAGCGCACATTAAATTAATTATTACAGTTAAAAAACCATAAAAATACAAAATAACAATAAAAAGCCGTAAAAGTTACGCCGCCGGCAATCGAAAAAGTTGATTGGCAGTCCTCGCACAACGCCACTGCCCCACCCGTCTGTTAGTGGGTTGGTGGATGGTTGGGTGTTTGAGTGGTTCAGTGAGTGGGTGGCCGATCGGAGGGTGGGTGGAGCCGAAAAAGAGAGGGAAATAAAAGCAGACGCTGCCACATGAAATGCATGCAAATGGGTCTTTGATTGGCAAAGCCTTTAAATTACGGGTTGCACAGGACTGTAGAATGCGATACGCAGAGCCCACCCCTCAAGGTCGAACTCCAGGGGAAAAAGGCACTCACGGAATGCACATAATGGCACTTTGCACACTTAACCAAATGGGATTAACCAACTAATTAAATGCGTGATAAAATAATTACACAAGCTGTACACATACATAAAAATCGATGTTGGGCAAGAAAGTACACCCGAATTCAGGAGCAATTAATGGACAGTTCGGCTATTAAATGCAATTTATTACAGGCATTGATGAAAACCAAAGCAGAAATTCCCGATAAAAAAAAAATGTGAGTATGGAAGCCATCTGGATGCTCTGTTAATTAACTCTAATCCAAAGTTAGTGGAACTAATAAAAAAATACTCCTAAGCAATTTACAAGATTTGCATTATACAAGCAGATATATACGAAATTTATTCAACACAAAAAGAATTGATTGCTATTGCACAGAATAAATTATTATTTTCGGTAGCATCTCAAATGTTTGGGAACCACAATTTCAAACAACTGTGGTGCAGTGAATTTTAAATTTCTTCTCTTTTAAAAACATTACTCGTAGAGTAAAAGGGTATATTGTATTCGTGCAAAAGTATGTAACAGGTAGAAGGAAGCTTTTCCGACCCTATAAAGTATATATATTCGATCACTAGCCGAGTCGATCTAGCCAAGTCCGTCTGTCCATCTGTCCATCTGTCCGTCTGTCCGTCTGTCTGTCTGTCCGTATGAACGCTGAGATCTCGGAAACTATAAAAGCTAGAAGATTGGCATTTTGCATGTAGATTTTAGGAGTTCCTGATATGTATTTTTTTCGTCAATACCTATCGATTGGCTCGTAGGTCCCCAAATTTTATTTTGGTTTGAAAGACCCCGTTGCAAATCAACGGCCTCCACGTGGTGTTTCCTGGGTACCGATTTTAACATAAAAATCGGGAGCTAATTCGAGCGGCGAAAAACATACAAGACGGCATATTTATATTAAGTTGTTTAGCTGAGTAACGGGTATCCAATAGTCGAGGCACTCGACTATAGCGTTCTCTCTTGTTTTTCATGTGTAGTTTATCTACGGACTCAAGTACCGACCGTCATTTCAACTGCTGTGCTTGTAGTTTAAAACTTGAAATTCCCATCGAATAACTCAAATATTTTCATTAAAATTCCAAGCACACGCGAATAAAAACGAAAAGTGTGGCTATACAAATCTCATCATCAAAATGGCCTGAAATCGTCTGTTCTTGCCTCTCAAATGCCCAAGAAACATTCACTCATGGAGATAAAACGAATTACTCTTTTTTCGGTGCCTTTTCGGCTGCTGGGCAATAGTTAAATTAGGCTGGCATGGAACAACAGGAGACGTTATAAAATATTTTATTGTCCAGCATTATTAATTTGTTTTATTTCATTTTCATTCCAGAGTAGTCTCGCCCATCAACTGGAAACCTGGGACACACAATTTGCTGCTTCGTTTGCTGTGTCTTTCGGTCTTTCAAGCTTCATTTGCTCCTGGCAGACACAGAATTGGCGTCTTTTGTGACCGTTCTTTAATAGCTTCGTCAGTTAACTTAGGGGCAAACTATAAAGAAAAGTTGATTCATTGGCGCCCTTAAAGACCCTTCTTCAAATGGGCAATTTGAAATGGTTTTAATCTTTAATTTTTGCGTTTTTAGGAGCAGGAAAGAATCCCTCAAAGTGTAAAGCAAATTGGATTTTACTTGTGTCCTTTGATGTTCTCAGCGCGTTTTGTCCGTCATAAGCATAGGTATTAAAATATGTGAAAATGTCAAGTGAGCCAATTGTGATTCACATATGTATGAGCATTATTTTATTCATTTAAATACAAACTGACCGAAGAGTATTCTTTAACCTTTGACTTTCGCTTTTGGCTTCCACTTCCTTGCCTTCTTAGTTTCGCTCCTTGGCCAATAAATGGGCATAAACTAGCTCACACTGTTTCGGTTTATATTGCGCACATGAGGTCGTAAAACGCACAATAAACGAAACGTAAACATGGCTGAGGAAGCGTGCTTAAGCACCACACTGCGTATGCGTAATGGCTCCCTGGGCGAACTACGAGCTACCTGAGAATGTCCAGAGACAATGGAACCTCTGCTGGCCGAGAATCCTGTGGGATGGACTTGCTGCTGGACTAATGGCCAATATAAAACTGATAAGGCCCTGGCAATTTGTCCGTTTCTCCTTTTAATTAAAGCCTGAATGTTGAATGCAAAACTGCAAGTATTGACACAACTGACTTGACATGGCCAGTTGGTAAATAGTTTTTTCAACCACCGCGGGACTCAAAGGCCTAAAAAAGCATTGTGCAAACATCAACAAGGGCGGACGGCCACGCCCCCGCCCCCCGCATCCTGAACCTGAAACAAAAACACTGAACACTGAAAACACTGCGGTTTGGCTTTGTTTCAGCTAGAAAACATCATCCAAAATGGCAGTCAGGCGCAGTGCACCAGTCTTTCCGTCAAAATTTATATTTTCTCCCTGTTCGTATGGACTTCTGAAATAGATTTTTGCAAATAGAGAACGTGACGTTGGTTGTAAATAAATGATGTTGCCTCTTTTGTGGCAGCGGATGTGGGTGGGATTTGAAAATCAAATGAAATTTAAATGTTTTTGAATTCTGGTATAAATATTGCAGTGCAGAGCAACGCGAGCTGGAAATGAAAAATAGCGTATGTTGACTTTGGCAGAGAACTTGATAAATCAACTAACAGTTCCGTAGCTTGTCATATAGTTTATTAAACTATATTCCACCTGCTCTTCACCATTTTGTCTTTTCTCCTTTTTATATTAGGGTATTCTAATTTTGGTCAAAAGTGTGCAACGCAGTGAAGGAGACATCTCCGACCCTATAAAGTATATATATTCTTGATCAGGATAACCTCCTGAGTTGATATAAGCATGTCCGTCTGTCCGTCTGTCTGCTTCTACGCAAACTAGTCTCTCAGTTTTAAAGATATCGAATTGAAACTTTGCACACACCCTTCTTTCCTTTGCACGCAGTATATAAGTCGGAACGGCCGGGATCGGCCGACGATATCCTATAGCTGATTGATCGGAAAGTTAGTAAGTTGGGATTTCCTATGGGTTTTATATTTAGCCAATCAATCCGACCTACCAAATTTCATAAGGATCGGCCAACTATATCCTATAGCTGCCATATAACTGATTGATCGGAAATGCCATAACTTGGTGTTTTATATAACTTTGGTGTTTTTAGAGTTAAGAAGTTGGGATTTTTTATGAGTGTTAAGAATGCATCATATGAATAATTTTAGAGAATATAATTTACAGAATATTCTGCAAGGGTATTTCAACTGCGGCTCCGCCCGAAGTTAGCCTTCCTTTCTTGTTATTTATTAATTCTGAATAAGTTATTTCCATCAGCAAAACTGCCATTTTCCTCACTCATTACCGTCTTCTCATTTTCTCAGTTTCTTTGTGGCCAACACAAAAGATGGGGTAGAAAAAGTACGGAAAATTGTAAACGTACTTAAAAGTTTTTTATTTATTAAATTAGTCTTATAAGCGTGGTTCATTTTACGCCAAACCCTTTACTCTCTGAATCCCGCCTCGCCTCACTTAACCACTCGTCTACCATGGTTTCCATTCTCCACGGTATAATACATAATACAGCGTTCAAGTGCATTTCTCGTTATAATAATTCGCTGTCGTTGACGTTGTTGCTGTTATAAAAATTGCACAAGCGCAAAGGAAAACTAAAAAGGAAAACTCGTATCCTACTCAAGAAAATTGTCGCTGCTTGTTTGAGTGGGTCGGGTACCTCTTCGAATTTATATATACCCGCACATAAGTTTAGTTCCATTTATTTGTGTGTATGTGGACTGTTGCCGGTCGGTACACTTTATATATATACCAGCATCAGCCAAGCAGTAAACTGAAGGGCTGAAGGCTGAACCTCCTGGTTGTAGTCGCTCCTTCTGCTCCTGTGACATTGTATTTGAAAATATATTTCATGCCGGCTTTCCCCATTCTGCTTCACCTCAGACCCGTTCTCCCAGTTTCAAGTTCATTTTCTCCCCAATTTGTGCAAATTTCCATTTACGAAAGGTCTGCATGAATTCTCATTTCTCGCGTAAATTGGCCGGCAATTATAATTATTGTTTTCAAAATTCCTCAATGGTTTCGTTTAACAACTGGTTTCGTTAGTGCGCAGCCCTTCCAATTTTCTTTTCACTTTTGCGAACTTATTTGTGCGTTTTTTCTACAAATTATGTGACAGATTTAAGGACATTTACAGTAGTAAAAAAATGTATTTGCCAATATCTTGAACAGAAATGCAAAGGAAAGGAAACTGACAAAACTTAATTCTGCATAAAAATTTACTAAACAAGCCAAGACGAACTATTTAATAAAATGAAAAACTTCAGCTCGTAACTTTTAGATGTAATTGGTTTAGGAAAACTTTAGGGAAAGTCAGCTCAGTTTAATTGGATAAAAAAAAGTAAAGAATTAATGCAGAGAATACAACTTTAGAAAGACAAAAATTAGAACACAGTGAAATGGCGAAAACTACCACTAAAACGGGGGAAAAAGTAATAAAGACATCAAAGAACTAGCTAATAAACTGATTTCTAATGTAATTCATATATATCAAAAATAAATTAAGATAGAATTATACCCTTTTTTTTAACGAAATCGGTGGGACTTATAGCAAACCTTATTATAGAACTGATGCACCCAGAAATTGTATAAAATGTACTAAGAGATAAGTAAAACGGGGCCTTTGTATTTTGAACAGTAACAGCTGCAAAAAGTGGCCACTTGAACACTTTTCCCCTGCGATTTTGTGAGCCAAACGCTTCCCTTTCTTTTTTTTTCGCATCGAAATGTCTTTTCCATCTTCTTTTTGAGTGCGGAAACGGAAATTATGGCCAACACTTCCGTCGATCGGTTTTTCGCATCTTTTTCCTTTACAAGTGATAGATGTTTTAAAACACTTTTTGCGTAGACAATCAACTGAAGAATGCAGTTTGCTGGGCGGGACTCTTACGGGTCTGTTGATTTTGCTTGGGCTAATATTGATTTTCGGTTAAATTAGTTTATCTAGGAAAATTGGCTGAATGCCAGGACCTCAGGACTTGTAATTACTCGAAGCCGACCTTTATGCTCCTCGGGGCCGACCGCAATGTCCCAGCAAATTGTATTAACCTTGCACGCACACAAAAAGAGCCATATTTAGTAGTAATAAAATAATAAAAACATACATCAGCCATGTGACAATGTTTCTTTGACATCTGCTGGTCAGCCATAATTAAGCGAACGCAAACAGGGGCGAAATTAGCAGAGCAGCCGAGAAAATCCCGCTCATAAATAAATACGCCCTGGGTAACAAGCTCGTGACGTTGTAGTAAACATAAAAGCAAACAATGAGGAAAAAAGCGGGTCCGAGTTTCATCTCATTGAATTTCAATAAAAAAAACGGCGAAAACAAAAAATGGAAAAGCAATAAAAATCAATAAAACATATTCAATTTCGCGTTTTGTTTTTTTCACCTCTCATTTGATTAATCATACGCCGCGTGTGCCGCAGCTGACCTTATTATCATTAGGTTGTTTCAATGGATGAACAATTTGGCTGATTCGGGATGTTTTTCTGGCAATCACCGACAGCCTCTCAGCCTCAAACTCAGACAACTGTTGTCAAGGACTTTGACTTTTTGATAAGCGTCGGAGAGCGGAGGACATGGGGCGCGCACGTGGAATCGAGAGACGGAGACGTCAAGGACGAGAAAACACATCAAAGGCTGCTGTCGCCTGGCTTGTGAAAGGTCCTCGATAGAGACCCCGAAAGCGGATCCTCCGGTCGCTCCTCTCCTTTTCCGCATTCCGTGCTGAAATTTGAGTTGCTCGCCTTGTTGATAATTAAATAAAATAAAACCGGGCAAAGTAAAAGCCTGTTTAAAAGGAATTTGTAATGCAAATGCCTCCACACCCACAAGTCTTAGACCCAAAAACATTTAAGGCACGCCGCAGAGGCAGGGACATAGAATTGCCAATTGGATCAAAGACATTGCACGTTTTTCTCGCCATTCCTAGTATTAAAGTGCAATTTCCTTCGCCGACCGAAAAACCATCCGGCAAAGCACACAAATAATACATATAATCAGGCAAGAATGTCGAAAAAGTTCTTGGCCAAAAACTTTTCACACAAAAGCAAATTGCACAGGCCCGGCAAAAAGCAAACGCGGCACATGGCGCGTGTCTCGCATTTCAACTTTTGCCAAAGTGTAGTTTGTACATAATTTAAATAATTTTTGCCCAGCGCTGACAGTCCGAACGTGCTGCTCGTGTCGTGATTTGATACTCAAATAGCGTTTTTGGGCAACGCTCCCAGTTTCAGCCTGGTCGAAACGAAAAACAACTGCTGGCAGGCGGCCTTTGCATTGCAGCTGTCAAAGTATTTGTCAAAATGTTGCATATTTCAGCGTCAGCAATGAATTTCCTAAATGTTTTCGACTACTGCTCTCAACAACTGGCAACAGGATAGAAAATCAGTTGGCGAAACTATCTTTGAAAAGCATCCATATCGAATTCGATTTGGTCTTTGAGCGACATTCACAAACCAAACTTGAATTTCTTTTCCCTTACCGAAAATGTTTGCAATAGACTAATAACATAGATTTATTGAACTGAGTTATTTCGATTCTCATTTTACTTAAGGGGGGTATATACCTTTTTCATTTTCAAAAAATCGAAATTTTTTTTTGCTTTATCTTAAAGAACAACTTTTTGAGAACATTTCCCAAAATTTTCATAGAGATTTGAACAGTAGAAATAAAGTTACAGCGCTCCTAGCCGCGCCTCTTCCCCGCCCAAACCCAGTCTTAAAACTTTAAACGCGAATATCTCGAAATGGTGTTTTTTGAAAAATGACTTGGCTGTGATATGGATTGGCGAAAAACTAGTGAACCGATTTTCTTCAAATTTGTTTTTAAATGTTCGTAATGCATTTTATGAGTACTTGAACGATCGATTTTTTATGTAAAAATTTTATTTCGCCGAAATAGATACTTTTGTAAGAATTCTAGCGTCCAAAAACTTCATTTTTTGCATAAAACGTTCCCATATGCACAAAAAAAAAAATTTTATAACGTTCGTTCAAGTACAGGATAATACTCTAAACTAATGAAATATTTTTATTTTTACGGTTTTAGTTGACCCGTTCGTCTTGGGGAACTATCACCGCAAGGCTCTTCAAAAAAAGGCGTTTAAAGGAAACAGCCACCCCTTAAAAACTATTAAATACTTTTTCACAAATTTTTGCATAAACATTGTCAACAATCTAAACTTTCAGAAAATATATTCATTCATTTAATAAAAAAAATTATTACATACATAAAAAAAAATCAAACTTTCCTATTTTTTAATAAAAAAATAAAAAATAAAAATAATAAATTTGAAATCTGCACAGCCCATTTAAATACAATCCCTTATTTATCGACATACAGCTTGAATATAAAGGCTCGACCCGTTTTCAGTCCCACTTGTTTATATCAATTTCGTTAGATTAGACCATTCACAAATACACTGGCTCTCATAGTCCACATACTTGCTTGCAAACTAATTGCTATTTGGTTTTATTTCAGTCTTTTCATATTGCTTTTTTATCATTATTCATCGTGTGCACAACTGTTGGAAAAGTTGCATAGAAAAATGTTCAACAATGAAATGTGTTGTGTGCCAAATATCGGACAAAAAGTGAAGGGATTAAACTAGACTACACCCATTAAAACTCATATTTGTAAATCTAAACAAATCAATGTCTGGAAACATTGGCAAAACATCAATAGTAATATCACTGTTTATCACTTCAACAAACAACGACATGTTTAGTTTATTCTGAAATAGTTCACTTAAATTACGCCATAGATTTATTTTTTAAATAAGTTGGAAACCTTTGTGAAGACATTTTACCTGGCAAAGCAAACATCATACCCATTCATTTAATAAGTGTGCCTGATATAAAAACCTATTTCTGTGAAAATAATAGTCTTGTTGCTGCTTGTGCTGTTATTCACTGTTGCAGATATGGTTGCATTTGAAGTTGTATAACTTTTGTGTAATAGGAGAGCGATTTGGGGAGCGAGCAGCTGTGGCAATGTAAACTCTTTAAAAACTGCTAAAGGGGAGTTTTCGTTTCTACTACAATTCGCTCCATCAAAGCCTTATTGCGAAGCAGATTAATCGCAATTATCTGGACCATTTTATCAGTCTGGATTCGTATGTATAATTGTCGAGTATTTCTTTATTTTGGTCTGTTCATTAGCCGTTCACATGGCCAAGATAGAAGATTGCGTGATAGTCGGACTTGCAGAGGAGACGTGGATTGCTGATAACACGGCCACGGGGTCGGGATTCCGATTCTGGTGGATAGAAGGCCCGCCCGGAGACAATTATTCTCAATCTACGCCAATTTGACAAGGCTCGTTTCGCTTCGTTCAAACATTCAAATGCCAAATAATTGTGAGGGTATATAAATGACTGCCTCTCTATTGGGTGCAAAACAAATCAATTAAGCCAAACAACGTTCAACGCCTGCGAAATTGTTATAAATTGACACTGCGAGTGCCTGTGCTTCTCTGTTCTATTGAATTATTTATGAATGAATTTTATTAGTTGCCCTCATTGGCGGCTCATCAGTGTCTGCTGACTTGACATTAATTGCAGTCGAGTGGAGTCAAGTCGCACTAACAGACTTACAGCAAGTCGGCCGAACAAACAGTCAATTAAATGCTCTACATTTTGCCAAACATTTGTTTTAATTTCAGCTCAGTTCGGCTTGGATCGAGAGCCCGCACTTGCCGATAAATAAATGTTTGCTCTTGCCAACAACAGGCAGCTAAACTGCTAAAAACAAACACACATGCCGCATTCCCACATTAACCGGCCTTGTTTGGCAGCTCATTTGACAGCCGAACAACATGATCGATGCTCGTTATTTACTCTTGCTCATTTTCCCTGCCATACGGCTGCAATCTGGTGGTTTTCATTAGCATTTAGTTATCATAAACCAGAGATTTGCTGCCGGGCCTTTGATTGATGGCCGGAACCTACGGGGTTTGCCAATAAAACTTGCCAAAGCTACAATTTCTTTTTCCCGCCGTCCAGTCACTTTCACCGCCACACAGTTTGCATGGCTTCCTGGCAGTTAGCAGATGAATCTGAAAAAGCGATGGGTGGAACAGGAGTAGGAGCGGGAACTGACTGGAAAATGAACTGACTTTCTTTTATGTGCACAAAAAGTACATTTCTTGCTAAAAGCCTTTTTAATACCAACAAGTTGGAGGATTTATTTAAAGAAAGTAGATTTAAGTAAATTGTAAAGATGTAAAAGTTCAGAAGCGCATGCAAAACCTAAAATCATTCAGCAACAAAGTGACGTTTTTATTGAGAATTACAAACAATGAGCAACATAAATAGAGGCAAGCGTACGAAAATAAATGTATTTGCAAAAGTTAAACGTTTTGAAGAGCAAAAAAATGTGACTTATCTGGCTAAGCGACTGACATTGTTTATCGCCAAGCACTCGGTGGGTTCCATCCGTATGGGTGTGTTATTTTTAGCTGACAAACCCAGCACACAAGTCACCAACCAGCCAACCAGCCACCCACCCACTCAAACAATCAGCAGGCGGTGGCTGTCGAGTAACAAAGCAAATATGCAATGCCAGAATGCATTGACAGCGACAAAAGCCAGTTGACAGTCGTCGAAGGCAGTGCATTTGCATTCTAATGCAATGCAAGCGGCTTATGTTCTTGTTATAATATGATATAAGGGTACCCACCCCATCTGTACACACGCCAATCGCGTTGAGCGCATTATGCAGCTTGTAAGTAGTAATTATAATTAAATGCGCATACCGAATGATACAGAAATTCAGACATCGCAGCGTTGGGTTAAGTTAGAACTAGCGCAACGCGAGCAGAAAGTGCAATTACCATTAGCACTCGCACATCCTTGATCCTGGAAATGTAATTAGTGGCCTTCGACCGCCAAAAGGCGGAAATAAATACAACCCATGAATTTAAGGCCACTTTTAGGGCATACTGCGAGCAATTTATAGCCTCAATGGTGGCGAATTAAACACATTATGACATTTAAAGCAAATCACAAAGTAGCAACAGTCCTTAAGACTGTTAAGACTGCACTTGCTATAAATCCTCTTTTGGCACTTCATCTATTGAAATTAATAACGCATTAACGTTTGAGTTGGAAAGTAATATACGTAATCCCTATATAAACAAATGTTAAGATATTTATGCCTTAAGATTGTGCTTAAAACGCACAGGAAGGAAAAATAATCAATATCGAATGGATATGGATATGGATTATGGATATTAATTAAATACAATTATATAGAAAGAAATATACCAATTTTTACTTATACTTATTGACATTATTCTTATTAAACTTGGCATTAAAATGTTAAATTAATTGAACATTTATTTGTTTTTGTTGGTGTGTCTGTGTGTACAAAGCCAAGTGACCTTTAGGATGAGGATTTTTTTAGATCTTCCTCAGATGGTGTGGATTTCAGTTTGTCATTTTTATGGCGGCTGGGTGTCACTGGGGACCGCGTTGCAGCCAAGTTAAACAACGACCACCCAAGCACCAAATAAACAATAAGCTCCGCTCTGCGATTTCAATTGCAACTGCAAACTCGTCAGCTTTTGTGGCATCAACGATTTAATTGAAATTTGATTCGCAATTCTCTGGTCGGCTTGCAATAAATAAAATCAATTCGAACAACATTTTATGGATGTGGGGAGCGAGGATCAGTACTCGCCGCATAGTGCATTAATTCTATTGTGTTTATGGTGCAATTTCAATGGTAAATGACAAATGCCGAATGCTAAATGGAAATTGAAAACCTCTGTCTGGTACACACACATTACACATTTATTTAGCTGTCGCTGGATTTTATAATTGCTTTTAAGCCTCAGCAGCAAAAAGCAAGCGGCTTACCTTTGGTTTCCCCACTTGCCGTTGACATTTATTTATTTGCTTTGGGGAATTGTTGCTACTGCTGCTGCTGCTGCTGCCTCTGACAACATTTCAAGTTGCTGGCACATTTGGCAACCAATGAAGTGTAAAGACCCGAGCTGCATTTTAGAAATTAAAGTTGCCACTGCGACGGCAACGGCAACGCACTCGGCGCTTTGCAGCTCAATGGATAATGAATGCGTTGTATGCTGTCAAAAATTGAATTGAAATTGATATGCGAAGCGCACGTGAGAATCGCAAGCTGCCATAAGCCTGAACGGCTGTCATTTATATGGTGAAATTTCGCATACGACACGTTGTCAGCAGACGAAGTAGCAACCCTATTCGCACAGTGGTCGAGGAAGCTTTAACCCTCAGTGTCATTTATATTTCAGTTTAATCAGAGGATAACTCGATGAAACCCCCATATTTGTGAGAAAACCCGCGAAATATGTTTTGATTGCAGATTTTTAAAAGCAAAGGTGAGCCTCTGAGCATAATCGTAAAATGTGCCAAATAAATATTTATCGATTTCGCATCACTCGCTTGGCTTTCATCAGCAAAAAATTTCACTGCGACACTTACGTTTTCATGGCAAGTTCCGCTTCTCCTCAGGCTCTTTTTTTATGCCAGGACATAAAACGCTGGGTTTTTGGAGAGCTGTAAGGGAGCCCTTCCCATCTGCAAACTATGGGCGTTTCTTTTTATTTAACACAGTCTAAGCTCAGTGGCTCACTTCTGGAATTGTTCATCCTGCTCGTAAAATGGCAAGCGACAGCGTCTAAAAGCAGACAACACGCACTGCGCCAGGAGGACATCAATCATAAGGAAGGTCCTTGAGCGGGAGAAAGGGCTCTGGTTAACAAAGACAAATAGGCGAGTTATCCCCGGGATCCGCTTGTTTTGACCAGAAGACAAGCATTCGCCCAATCCCAATCCCAGCCCCAGACTGTCTGTCTGTCTGCTATTTGCGTGCATTGCGCATACTTCGCGTTGCCTTGCCGACAAATGAATCACAATCTGGCTACCCCGTACACAGCTACATGAAAAGCCTTCGCAACTCCCATCACTTTTCGACTTCTGATGCCTTTAATTTATGAGTCTGGCACGCTTGTTGCAGTCCCTTCCTTTGACTGGCAAATTAAAACAAGAATCCAACGAAATAAAAATAAATTAGAGCTGAAGCGAGTCGAGAGGAGCGTAAACAAATATAAGAAGTATAAAAAGCATTTGGCATGAAATTCCGCCTGGCCTTTGTTTCGCCCATCACGACCCCATATAAATAATGCACAGTATAAAAAATTAATTGTCAAAACAATCAATAAATTTGCTTTATGGTCCCGACTCCAATGAACGTGGGCTCGTGGCAGGGTAATGGCGCTTAAGTCGCCTTGCCTATCGGACTATTCGACTCCCCCTGGCTATATGCGTCTATATGTTATATAAATCCGGCGGTTTGTCGATCTGTGTCGCCTGTCAGTGGGCAGCAACAGCTGCCGCTGGCGTCTTCTTTGCTTTTAATTTTCATTTTGGGCATAGCCGACAGCCAAAGTGAATAGATTTCAATTTATTTTGTATAAAATCCGCACGCCCCCAACCCACCGAGCAAGTTGCGTGTGCCGAGCTCAAACAAGAGAGAACGCTATAGTCGGGTGCCCCGACTATCAGATACCCGTTACTCAGGTAAAGGGAGTGCGAGGGAGATGGAGATAGAAACTTTGATCACGCATAACTTTTTAACGAATGGTCCGATTTGAAAAATTTCTTCTACATTTCGATAGGTATTGAAAAACACAATAAAACTGCATTTTTACTTTTCCGAAATATTTAAATTTTTAAAATCGTATATAAGCGATTGTGGGCGTTAAAGGGGGCGTGGCACCTTTTTGAAACAAACTTGCGCTGCGTAGGAACTCCTAGAATCTGCATGCAAAATGCCAATCTTCTAGCTTTTATAGTTTCCGAGATCTCAGCGTTCATACGGACGGACAGACGGACAGACGGACATGGCTAGATCGACTCGGCTAGTGATCCTGAACAAGAATATATATACTTTATAGGGTCGGAAACGCTTCCTTCTACCTGTTACATACTTTTGCACGAATACAATATACCCTTTTACTCTACGAGTAACGGGTATAAAAACATAAAGTTATGAACGGTTCTTTTCCAACTTTTGTTCAATTTAATTGAAACCTTTTTGTTTTATTTTAAAAATCTTTCTTGATTGATTATCAATCACTTTTAGACACATTTTCAAGGGATTTTTAAAATTAAACCTATTTTCTTTAATCCTGATTAGCCCAGAAAGCTATCTTCTTTCAAATATAATTTATTATAGTGCGCTCCCGCTTAACTATATGAAATGTGCCCGCATGTGTATACAATTTATACCTGTATTTTTATACCCGTTACTCGTAGAGTAAAAGGGTATATTGTATTCGTGCAAAAGTATGTAACAGGTAGAAGGAAGCGTTTCCGACCCTATAAAGTATATATATTCTTGTTCAGGATCACTAGCCGAGTCGATCTAGCCATGTCCGTCTGTCCGTCTGTCCGTCCGTATGAACGCTGAGATCTCGGAAACTATAAAAGCTAGAAGATTGGCATTTTGCATGCAGATTCTAGGAGTTTCTACGCAGCGCAAGTTTATTTCAAAAAGGTGCCACGCCCCCTTTAACGCCCACAATCGCTTATATACGATTTTAAAAATTTAAATATTTCGGAAAAGTAAAAATGCAGTTTTATTGTGTTTATCAATACCTATCGAAATGTAGAAGAAATTTTTCAAATCGGACCATTCGTTAAATAGTTATGCGTGATCAAAGTTTCTATCTCCATTTCCCTCGCACTCCCTTTACCTGAGTAACGGGTATCTGATAGTCGGGGCACCCGACTATAGCGTTCTCTCTTGTTATACCCTTGCAGAGGGTATTATAATTTTGGTCAAAAGTGTGCAACGCAGTGAAGGAGACATCTCCGACCCTATAAAGTATATATATTCTTGATCAGGATCACCTCCTGAGTTGATATAGCCATGTCCGTCTGTCCGTCTGTCCGTCTGTCTGTCCGTCTGTCGGTATGTCCGTCTGTCCGTCTGTCTGTCCGTCTGTCCGTCTGTCTGTTTCTACGCAAACTAGTCTCTCAGTTTTAAAGCTATCGAATTGAAACTTTGCACACACCCTTCTTTCCTTTGCACGCAGTATATAAGTCGGAACGGCCGGGATCGGACGACTATATCCTATAGCTGCCATATAACTGATTGATCGGAAATGCCATAACTTTCGTGTTTGTAAAGTTAGGAAGTTGGGATTTTCCATGGGTCTTATTTTTGGCCAATCAATCCGACCTATTAAATTTCATAAGGATCGGCCGACTATATCCTATAGCTGCCATATAACTGAACGATTGGAAATGCCATAACTTTGGTGTTTTTAAAGTTAGGAAGTTGGGATTTTTTATGAGTATTAAGAATGCATCATATGAATAATTTTGGAGAATATAATTTACAGAGTATTCTGCAAGGGTATATCAACCTCGGCTCCGCCCGAAGTTAGCTTTTCTTTCTTGTTTTAATTAAGTTTGTCGGGGCTGACAAAACCTGTCCTACTGCTAGCTAGCCCATATCGATTTCTAGTTCCCAGCACAGTGGTTAAATTATTTTGAGTTCCGGTTATTGTTCGCATGCAATTTTTAAACATTAATCAAACGCCACCGCTGGGGATTGGCCACCGTTCCCCTCACCATTGTCGCAGGATCAAATTTGTGTTTACATGAACCTGTCGTCTCTGCGGTCATTAGTGCATGCATTTTTAAGCATGTGGTTTCCTTCAAAATATAAATTGCATAACGCTCATGGTTCTTGCGGTAAGATGGGCGGAAGAACGGGTTAGTTCTAAAACACTTATAATCGGAGAGCTTTCACAACAGGGAAACGTAGAACTCCTGATGAGGTTGGGGAATCCTCGCTGTCGCATAATGGGATTCTAGAATTCCTAACCAGATTAAATCAGCATTGCAAAAGATAGAGCATGGGGCAATACACAGGCATAGATATATACTTCAATCAATCCACATGGGAAAACAAACATTTTGGGGAGATGAAAGGCGAAGACAAATGAACTAATGCTTTGCCCAAAAATTTATTTGAACACTCATATTTCGCATTTTACGTGTACGCGCCATCCACAAAACAATTAAATATTCCGATTAAATATTCATTTGCTGACGCAGCAGCGCGTCACTTAATACAGCGATTCGATTCTCGAACGTCGAGGGGTCGACGTTTCGATGTTATTTCTTATTATTGCTTTTGCCGTTCTGATTATTGCTGTTTGCCTACGTCGAAAACAGTTTGTATCTGTGTATATCTGTGTTTGCGACTCCCCCGGCAGCAGCCACCGGTTTTTCAAAGGCAATCTCTTGAATTCCCACAGCAGCAGCACAAAAAACGAGGAAGGAATCTAGATTCGGCAAGTCGAAGTTTATATACCGTTAAAACGACTAGATTGTTATAGACATATATGTTAAAAAATAATAAAGCTATTTTAATGAATATATAAAAAAAAAACTATGTTGGTTTTTCAGTTTTATTATATGGGTGAAAGCCAATTTTAATAAAGCTAAAATTGTTATCTCAAAATCAAAATAAAATGGAACTTTTGATTGAAATAATAATACCCTCTTCAAGGGTATAAAAACCGAAACCGAAATAAACATTGTATTATAAATAATATATAATAATAATATATAAACTCACCTTAAAATTTCAAATAATTGAAAATCTGATCGGCAAAAAATTCTTTGTCAACTAGGAAAAGCAACAATTATCGAAGCAGATTATGTGGTCATTGTCCACGGTGTTAAACTAAGAGGCTTACACCCATTAGAGAGCGAGCCTTTGTTGTTAGGTAATTTCATTTAATTTGCCAGGATAATAACCATTCATTTGTATTTATTAATTCATTAACTTGTGAGGATAAATGATTGAAGGAATTTAAGCTCAAGAAATTAGCAAGGTGAAATATCTTACCATAATGATGGAATTTATGTCGACATCAAGATTTAATATGATTTTCGTTGTACATGCAAAAATGTGATATTTTCATAAATCAATTAAAAAGACTGGTATATCCTAAAACCTTATTACTTTATACTCGTCAAAGTGTTAATAAATATTGTTTTTTTCTGTCAGCGGAAATGTTCAGTGTTCGATTATCTGGCTTTAGTTTCATGGAGTTAATGTGCACACCACGTTCATTGAAGCAGCTTTGAATTGACGGCACTTTACATATACAATTAGAGCGAATGTGGTGCGTAGCAACAATCAATGTGTCTTCAATTTGCCAAACAATCGTTTTGATTGCAATTACCAAAGAGAGGGAGCGGGGTTCTAGCACAGATACAGCTTCGTCCTGATTAGTTGGTTCTTACGGATGTGGGTGGTACGTGCTGCAACTGCAGGAGAAGCACAGACCAAAGGGCACAAAAGTCAGACACCACAGACCGCAGTGGATCTACACACACTGCGTGGCTTCCCCTTCGCCACCAGGACGTCCGTCATCCTACTGCCAGAGATTGCGGGTTTGATGGGTTGCCCGACTACTCTTCCCATTTTCACTTGGCCAAGGTTTGCGTGCGATAATCAACATCTAGATTTTTAACTGCTTAGCATACATACAACACAACTAGGGGCTTGTTAGACCAAGCCGATAAAGAGAACAGCAACTGGGGGCCACTTGGAATGAATTTGCGTGTTTCTCTGTTGTGTTTTGTTGCCCACGCGGTGGCAACTCACTTCTTGTTTACTTGGCCAGCGGTCAATGAACTGCTTTTCCAGTTGCAAGCAGCACCTGTCGCTACCAAAAATAAACAAACATTTTGGAGCATACATAGAAAAGGATCCAAATTCTCTTGGTATTCCGAGAAACTTCACAGAGAGTCAATAAAACAATTGACACGTGACAAGACGATTTAGAGCTTTCTAAAGACTCCATGAGCTAAAAGGCCTTGAATGCAAAATGTTGACACTAACACCAAATATCAACTATATATTCAGCTATCTTTATAATACCTAACACCGCAGGAGTAATTGCTTTTACACTGAGCCCTTAAAATAAGGAATCGTTATCCATGAAATGATATAAATATTATCTCCAGAAAATACCTAGAAAAGATTAAAAAGTTCATTCGTTTGCTATGTTTCTAATTATATCCATGTTGTCATTTCTTAAAGTGAACAATGCTAAATGGAGTTGATACATCAAAAGCCACCGCCAAACAAGTTGTGACTGCTGTTTTTTAGTTCGGCGATAAGCTCCTGACTCTCCACTTTAATTGTTCGCTTTAAGTCGGGGAATTCCAATTCGCTATCGCTCTATAAATTCCACTCTTTATGGCACTTGGTCCAGCTGATAACTAGAGTGCAGCGAAAACTTTTGAGCTGGGACCAAATTAAATATCTCACTTCATGACTTGAAGGAGAGCCCCCCTCGGAGTCAGAATTTCAACGTCTGCCTCTTGGTATAATCAGCATTATGGCCAGGCATTAGGTTGAAATTTATGCGGTGATGGCGACGTATTTCCCAACTCCCCTCGACCGCAAACCATTTTAATGCGACGTCATTTTAATGCCACGAAGAGGAGACGGGAAAAATAAGAAAAGGTAGTAAAGGAGACCAAGTAAGAGGAGAAATAGCAGTCCAGTTCGGAATGCAAACATAATTTCCCCTAATGCCAGAACAAAAGTATAGGAGTTTGGCATTTGCAGTCGTTAGAGAATGCATTCAATTAGCCAAAACAACTTTATAGAGCAGCCGTTGCTGTCCGGGGGCGTGGCCTCTCAGCCATTGGTGAGCCAGCAATCTCGGAACGCGGCACTACTTGCACCACCGACAAACTAACAAACCAACAATCCGGCGATAAGCGAGCATTTTGTGACGCACTGCTTCCGCAGAGTGACGTGGATCGCTCATGACCCCGACCCCTGATCACTGATCCCCATCCGTTCTGATCCGGTCTCATATATGCAAATACGTACTGCAGATAGCATCGACAACAGGCGACGAGCGACAATCTGACAACTGATACGGGGGAATTGCTTTTGCAGACCAACTCTGACAGGCACTGATTTCTTCTTGACTCGCACACTCATTTGGGGTCATCTCAGATTACAGAATATCAAATTACACATTTAAGTCGACGCACCACAATCCGGTAAGACAATTGCTAATCGATTGTAGTCGTTTGATCGGCAAGAATCACTTGCACTCACCACAATCTATATTGACGTTAAAAGTGGTTACACGATTTTGAGTAGCTCACAAGTTACTTTGCCATACAATTATAGTTATATAGCACAGCCTGGGTCGAAAAAGTTCTGTAACTTTTTTTAAAAATAAAACTGCATTAAGTAAGCCTTTAAAACTCCCTGGCATCCCAGAGTTCTTGTAAATGAGTGACTAAAAAATGAATTCTTCCGACGCGAACAATCATTCCTGCTTTACATTTGCATTTTCTTTTGCAAACTTCAGCTGGCACTCGCACAATGCAGGGAGTATAAAATTCAGCAATAACTTCGCTGGCCAGAAAATATGACGGAAAAAAGCAGAACTTTTACGGAGAAAGAAGAAAAGCAGATGAATAAGGCTGGAAAAACTTTATGGCAATGGATTTTCTCTCGTTGCCGTCGGCAGTCGGCGGCGCGACTTCATTTCATCCCATTCCTCTTCCTTCTTAAGAGACAAATTCACTTTTTGACTCGTAAAATGTATTGCAAATGTGTATGCTCATCCCGCTTCAGGGATCCATTTGCCTAGCCCATTTTCATTCCACTCTGCTCTAAAATATTACATTACAACAAATTGAAATTTTGCGCACGTTTCTGTCATTTAAATCTGTTGAGGCGGCCCAAAACCAAACGAACCAAGTATCTGCCAGATACTTTCTGTGCGAGGGGCGGTTGCCTTTACTATCAGGCAGACGGCAATTAAATAAATAACATTTAAAATGAAATATTTTATTGGGCGCATGCAAAAGGGATATAATAAAGTTGGGACATGCAACATGTTGGGGACTGCAAAATATCGACTGAAGGTGACCTTTACTGGTGGCTTGCACAAACTTCTATCGCCGTCTAATGCATAACTTTGCATAAATTTCCCACAACCTAATCGCCAAAGTTGACTCTGCTGTAAATAAACAGAACAATGGCGCCAAGCCACAAGGAAAACTCGCTGGTGGGCGGAGTTTTCCAAGATGACAGTGAACTTGGTGGGCCGTGGGCCCTGCAATTGAAGTGTGACCTCGATAACGAAGTGAAGTGTATCTCCGGGAGCGTCCAATAGAGCATTTAAAGCCCCGGCACCACTGAGCATGAAAATGAATAAGTTGCTGGAGCGCAATCATTTAACGCTTCATTAACTTTAGATAAAGCCCAGGACTAAGCAAAAGGACAAAATCAGCTGAGACAGCCCTCACATCCTCCCCTTGACGAAGGCAAAAATTGAGCCCAACTTCAATCCCTACAATTAAACAGACCACCAAACGGCAGGTGGGGGCAGCAAAAATCGATGACAAGGTGACTGTAGCAGCCACTTCAGCACATGCCCGCTAAAATGAAAAGTTTTGGGTAATGAAAACTACGGCAGACAACAAGGCTCACTTGAATTATATTAAAGCGTATTTTAAGAAAGATTATCAACACTTGAATTTCTATAATTTTAAAGTTACTTTTATAATGTAAACACACTGAGAAGTCGATTAAAAGAACGAAAAAACGGGCCTAATGCTATTTATTAGTCTTTGCAGTTTTCCGAACTGTAGCAGTACTAATATCACAGATTTTGCAATTAGCTTTGGAAAACGAATGATTGCGTTTCGTAGATGAATAGATTTAAATAAATACTTTAAGGGCACTCGCATATGTTCTATAGCTTAAAACCCTGTGCCCTCTGAATAAACAACTCATTTCGTTAGCGCATAGTGAAAAAAATTCGTCACACAAATATTTAAATATTTCACTTCCTCAGAAAATTAAGCCACTTACCTTCTCTCGCTTTCAAGTAGACCGTATTGGCCACAATATTCTCTAATTCCATTAGTTCCAGGTTGGCGGTTTTTTAATGAATCCTTTGGCGCTCTCGAAAAAGTAGTCACAGTGGAACTGGCTGGTCCTCCCTTTTGATGTTGCTCCTGTTTTCGACCTTGGTTGGCTCCTTTCAACAGGGATATCGCTCTGCTTTTTACTGGGCGACTTCTTAGACTTCCAAATCTACGGCTGGCTGGCTAATTTGTGACCGTCGTCTGGCGTCCAGCGTTGCGGTATTTGGCAGCAGGGTTTCAGTTGCAGACACAGGCGTCATTTAGTTTCAAGATTGGAATTTGCAAGGCCGAAAATGTGCCCTTTTTCAAGTTGAACCAATTTGCGCTTGATTGAATGCTGTGGGACTACGGGCAAATAGATTTCCGCAATCTGCAAGGAAAAGTAAGCGAAAAAGGCGTATAAATATCTTGGTTAATTCGATTTGACAAGGGACTGCAGGGGTAAGAGGATTACAAGTTTATGCGGGTTTAATTTAGCATTTTCACTTGGTCTTTAGCCTGAATTTAAATGAGTTAAAGCCCACAAAAGGCTTCACGATTTCGTAGCAATTATTTGATGACTCTCCTAATTTCTCACACATCAAGCAATTATCTCTCTCATGCTTTTACTTGCGGCCACTTTCAAGCTGAATTAGTTATATTTGCCCTAATGCCAGACGAAAACCACAATACCCTTTGGCTCCTCTTGAATTTGAAGTATTCGCGTTTTTAATTTAGTTTTAGGTGAGTGATATACATTTTCCTTTTTTAATATCAACTTAAATGTTGATTTCCGATATATATAAACATATTCAGCTGGTTTTGACGGTGTATTTCTAGGCGTGAGTGAGTTCCATCTTGTGGTTGTAGCCCGGAAAAAACACAGTCTTTGGGAAGGGGATGGGAGTTGAAAAGCCACAGCATAGTTAGCCCACCTTGATGGCTGTTGGCCTTCTGGAGGTGTCAGTAATGTTGCGGTCGACAGTGTGTCGCTTTTATTAATCATGGACGCACAGACAAGGGGCGTTCCGGAGTGGGAATATCAAAGGCATCGAAAGCCGATGCTGGGACCCCGTTTCCCGACTGGCAGGCCTTCTACGTGTGAGCAACTTATAGCAAATAAATTTAGTGACATAAGTTTTCCTCTGCTGCGTGAGGGCATTTACAAGTTTGCAGGGTCCATGAGCTGTACGGCAACCAGATGATTTCAATAATACTTTTTTTAGAAAACATTTTATGACCTCGGGTCCGTATTTGCACTTATCAACTCTTATGTGCGTCATAAAGTTGTTGGTGTTTCTTTATTTATTGGCTCTCGCATAGGCCATTTTTAATTAAAAATTAACTCATGCTGCTACGTATAGATCTATTTGTTATAGAATAGCCATCCACACCGCACCATGTGCTCGATGCACATCAATCAAGGCAGGAAAGTGTGGCCATGCGAATGTTTACTTTCAAAACAATTTCAAGCAAAAAAGCGGTCACTTTTTGCAGCCCGGGGATAAATTAATTGTTTCTGAAATGCGTAGCCAAATAAATGGGAGGGCAGAACCAATCAAGCTTAATATATTTGGAACCCCCTCTAATAAACAAGGCTTTTACGTCCGCCTTGTTTTATTCCGTCCTCGAATGGGCATGAATATGGCCATTTCATTTACACTCCACGCGAGGTGCGGAGCCATAAAGTGCGTTCTAGTAGCCACTAAAAGAGCGAAACACCAACAGCATCGGAATGGGCCCAGATTGTAGAGCATTGACGACTCACATCCACATTCTGGCATCTCCTGTCTAGTTCACCGATTGTCTGGGGGAGAAATTGAGGAATGAGCGGTGGCTGCGCACGTTAAAAGCCTCTTTATTGAACATTTGCGCCATTAGGCCCGTTTGCTGAAGCCTGTACAGGCTGAATTTGCTGTCACAACGACGACGGCATAAAAAACTCAACCGCCAAACGATGTTGTCAGTCATCCACTCACAGCCACACCCACATTTACCCCGTGTGTGCCTGCACCAAGCGACGCCATTATGAAAATGTTACGAAATAGCGCAAATGTGCATGGGGCTCATAACGAAATTAAACGACAGCATTACGGCCACTTTTTCAACACTTCCTGGAAAAGTGGCAACAAAGCTAATGTCATTTTCCATAAGACTTCATTTAAGGCTGATTTCGTTACAAAAAAAAAAAAAAGTAATAATGGACCAATAATTTTTCCATTGTAACATGGTGCCCAGCTAAGATTCCAAAGCACAGTTCTGAAAGCTCAGTTTATATACTTTAACATTCAATAGTAGACTTAACTTTCATTTAAAAAGATAACGGAAGCTAACTTTGACAAGCCGAAGTTTTGATACACTGTTTTCAACTTGGTTTGTATTTTGGAGTCGTTTTTTTATCATTTCTATATCAAATTTCCCAAAAATGGCTTTGCAGACAAGTGACTTAAAACCTGCACTTCTAAGCCCATAACTTTTTTTTACAGAAATCCGATTTTAAAGCAGCTTACTTCAAAATGATTGTGGTTTAATTCTCTAAAAATCTGTGTTTTCAACTCGGTTTGTATTTTGGGGTCGATTTTTCGTAATTTTTACAGTGTTACCCCTTTCTACATTTTCGAAAAAAGGCTTTGCAGAAAAGTGACCTAAAACCTGCACTCCTAAGCCCATAACTTTTCTTACAGGCATCCGATTACAAAGTGGCATACTTCTAAATGATTGTGGTTTAATTCTCTAAAAATCCGTCCATTCTTAATGATTGTAATTTGATTCTCTATTACTTCTATTACTTTTAATGGTCAGTTGCAGAGGATAACCAAAGCTTTTCTTAATGTTTTTGATTGATTTGCGTAAAAAAGGAAATAAGTTTTTTTTGCCAATAAACGTCTTAGTTATATATACAACACTTCTTATTCCAGTAATCCTCAAAATTAAAATATTTTCTTAGATAATCCTTCCTGTTCACATCCAACTAGAAGTTCCTAATGGTATCTACATTTCCTATTGACCCGAAGCAGCCGTTGTTTTGGCCTCCATCACCATTAACTTGTACTCAAACCGCTAGCCTTTACCACCTGTCGCAGGTAAATTGCTTCTATCTGCTTCGGAGTATCTGAGATTTTCGCATAAGGTTGGTAAGTGATTCAACATCAGAGGATGTAGTTTCGAGGACAACTTGACAGCGGCCTTAGTTGAGGAGCGCATTAACTAAATTATGGAGGAGAGCAGCTGCCATCGATTGGGCGGTGTAAGCTGCCTCAAGCGTTCAAGCTATTGACTTATTAATTAAGACAAAGCAGTCAGCCCCAAATGTCAGTCCACGGATGATGGAGAGGGGAGAAGGGCACTGAGGTTTGGACAGAAACAAGGCATATTATCCCTTATCACATTTATGACAGTCATGGCCATAACCAGAAGCTCGGAATACGTCAATTTAAATACCAAACGCCGTCTTTTGGGTCACTGAGGGAAAAACGTTCTTAAAATTTACTTATTAACATCAAATCATATATAACAAGAAAGGAAAGCTAACTTCGGGCGGAGCCGAAGTTGATATACCCTTGCAGAATATTCTGTTAATTATATTCACCAAAATTATTCATATAATGCATTCTTAACACTCATAAAAAATCCCAACTTCCTATCTTTAAAAACACCAAAGTTATGGCATTTCCAATCGTTCAGTTATATGGCAGCTATAGGATATAGTAGGGCGATCCTTATGAAATTTAGTAGGTCAGATTAATTGGCCAAATATAAAACCCATAGGAAATCCCAACTCCCTAACTTAACAAACACCAAAGTTATGTCATTTCCGATCGTTCAGTTATATGGCAGCTATAGGATATAGTCGGCTGATCCTTATGAAATTTGGTAGGTCGAATTGATTGGCCAAAAATAAAACCCATAGAAAATCCCAACTTCCTAACTTTACAAACACCAAAGTTATGTCATTTCCGATCGTTCAGTTATATGACAGCTATAGGATATAGTCGGCCGATCCCGGCCGTTCCGACTTATATACTGCGTGCAAAGGAAAGAAGGGTGTGCGCAAAGTTTCACTTCGATATCTTTAAAACTGAGAGACTAGTTCGCGTAGAAACAGACAGACGGACAGACAGACGGACAGACTGACGGACAGACGGACAGACGGACAGACGGACAGACGGACATGCTTATATCAACTCAGGAGGTGATCCTGATCAAGAATATATATACTTTATAGGGTCGGAGATGTCTCCTTCACTGCGTTGCACACTTTTGACCAAAATTATAATACCCTCTGCAAGGGTATAAATATAGAAATAGTTAACATAAAAATTGGTCAAAACGTTATTGAAAAAACAAAACCGTTAAGAATTATAAAGAGGTAAAGCTTCGCGTTTTCTTTCTTTAGCAGCATTTGGAATCGGGAATATTAAGAAGTGTCCAAGTTTCATCGAATTTTCTCTCAGTGCAAAGGCCTCTCTCGCAACCCACCACGGCCCATGCATAGTCAAGTAGGCAGGGTAGAAATAGCGACACGAAGGAGCAGTTTGGGACTGGCGGAGGACAACCTCAATCATGGGAATGTTCAAAACGGATATCCTCAGCGCGTTTTGCCCAACCCCGTGAGTTATGGAGTCGCATGCATCCTGTTTCTGTCTGCATTTTGCTGCTGATGCTAGCAAAAAGCGTAGAAAACGCAAGCCGGAAAAAAACAGAGTCGAGTAAAGCGAGTCATATTGCCCACTTGGCTTTCTTTTTATACCCTTGCAGAGGGTATTATAATTTTGGTCAAAAGTGTGCAACGCAGTAAAGGAGACTTCTCCGACCCTATAAAGTAAATATATTCTTGATCAGGATCACCTTCTGAGTTGATATAAGCATGTCCGTCTGTCCGTCTTTCTGTTTCTACGCAAACTTGTCTTTCAGTTTTAAAGATATCGAATTGAAACTTTGCACACACCCTTCTTTCCTTTGCACGTAGTATATAAGTCGGAACGGCCGGGATTGGACAACTATATCCTATAGCTGCTATATAACTGATTGATCGGTAATGCCATAACTTTGGGATTTGCAAAGTTAGGAAGTAGGGATTTTCTATGGGTTTTATTTTTGGCCAATCAATCTGACCTACCAAATTTCATAAGGATCGGCCGACTATATCCTATAGCTGCCATATAACTGATTGATCGGTAATGCCATAACTTTGGGATTTGTAAAGTTAGGAAGTTGGGATTTTCTATGGGTTTTATATTTGGCCAATCAATCTGACCTACCAAATTTCATAAGGATCGGCCGACTATATCCTATAGCTGCTATATAGCTGATTGATCGGTAAATCCATAACTTTGGGATTTGTAAAGTTAGGAAGTTGGGATTTTCTATGGGTTTTATATTTGGCCAATCAATCTGACCTACCAAATTTCATAAGGATCGGCCGACTATATCCTATAGCCGCCACTTAACTGAACGATTGGAAATGCCATAACTTTGGTGTTTTTAAAGTTAGGAAGTTGGGATTTTTTATGAGTGTTAAGAATGCATCATATGAATAATTTTGTAGAGAATATAATTTACAGAATATTCTGCAAGGGTATTTCAACTTCGGCTCCGCCCGAAGTTAGCTTTCCTTTCTTGTTTATTTCTCTGCTTGTGCTGCCTTCCGTTTATTTTTCCCATTTTTTTTTTGGTCCCCACATATTTTTGTGCTTAAGCTTCGTTATGGTTCCACCCAGTTCAGCTGCTGCTCTTTGGTTTCCCGCACCCCTTTGAGCTGTGTTAATTTTGCTCTGAATGCGCAATTTATTTGCGTTAAATTTGGACGTGCATGTGGGCGGTCGGTTCTATCCTGTATGTGGTTCTATTTTCTACTCCCCGGATTTTTGCTTTGGCTCCAGCTGGGTGCGGCTTCCTCGATTTGGCTGGCTGGCCGGCCACAGGATCAACTTTTCGCCAGGCGCCCTGTGGCATTGCATGTCCTTCTTGCAGTAGCACATACGTGCGGAGGACTTCTACAAAATGATTTCACTTTAATTTGCAGTCGCTGCAAAATTTTAATCAGCCCTCCTCCTCGCTGAGTTTTCATGCTTTTGTCCGTCTTTCTATTTCGTTTTCCTATTTTGCACTTTTCTTTACATTATGATTCGGTAATTAGAAACGCGAGACGATTTAGAAAGCCACAGAAAACTTTTATGTTTACTTTTGACAATTGCTTGAACGGAAAGTGCAGTGACATTTCAAACTAATAGGAATTTACTTTATAAATAACTAGCTTTTGTAAATACAAAGCATTTGAAGGAAATTGCATAAATTTCACTTCACCCAATTAAAAAACCAATGTTTAAAAACCTCAACAAGAGTTATCTAGTTTAAACTAGTTCAAAGGGAGCCCTGTATTATTTTTACAGTTTTGGGCTATTGCGTACCCAATTATTTGGTTACACTTCTAATGCGTGATATTTCCACCTCTTGACAAGCAAACACAAACCATATTTGTGTATTCTTAACTGCTCAGTGGACCGCAAATATGTGTCAGTAGGTGTTGTTGCATTCGCATTAACACAACGAGGGGAACTGAACTGAGAGGGAACTGACTGCCAGTAAAGACAGCCACAAGTATGCGGTTAGTTGGACCAATACTCGATTGACTTATAATAATGGAAAATAGGCGAGACTCTGCGTAATAACATCAGTATTACTTTTTCTTTCGAGTCATCGGAAATCAGAGACAGCTACACAAATTTTAACATAGATACACCGGACAAAAAACAATCTGAGATCCTCGAAATAAATTTCATATTCAAATCGAAAGATGTGTAATGTTAAATTTTCAATTATAAATAATGAACATTTATTGGTTTTTATTTTCCCTCTATGTTAGCCTGACACCAAGGCAATAGACCAGTCTTTGCTATGAAATATGAGTTGAACCACATTTCAGCATGAATTTAGAGCAAGATAACCTCAGTCAGTGTGCTAGACCGGTGTCATTTTTCCTGCTGGCAATCAATAAAGCAGCGCGCCAACAACTATGCCAAAAATGACCCAGTTCGCTGGTCCTGAGAGCCACAGACCCTCCGCAAGGACATCGATGCAGCTGCCAAGCGAAGCCATTTTTCCTACTACCCCTTTGAAATTTTCCTGGCATGACAGCTAAGCGGTATTGGTTGGAAAAGCAAGCGAGAGACAAGTCGAGATTGGTCTTGATTGGTTTGCAGTTTTTTTATTTTCCCCACCTTTATTCCACCGCTCATTTTCCTCCTTTTAAAAAGCGTTGAGTTGAGCCACGAGCGGAAAGAAATTATGATTTGACTCGCATTGACTCGATTGAGTTCTACCCACAAAACACGTATCTGCAGATCGAACCACTTGGGAGATTCTGCTAGAACTGGAAACGTTATGAATTGCTGCGAAACGGAGATACACTTAAAAGCTGCCGCATACTTTGAGGCGCACTGTAGCGTTGGATGGCGAAAGGTCCTGGCTCAGATCTCCTGGATGTCCTGGCCCCGGCTGCCTCGACCTGTTTGCATGAATAATTCGCACTGCCACTCACATATGCATATGCAAAGAGCACCCTGCACATATGTCCGCATACTCTGTGTGTGTGGAAAATGGGAAGCTTTCTCGCAGCTTATTCATGTTTCTTCTTTTTTGATTTCCCCAAACGCTGTCAACGCTTGACTCCCAGTACACTATCTGCTAATTTGCGCTTTAATAAATTGCATTTGAATTTCGAGCACACTGCGTGTTCGTTTTCCTCTAGTTGGGCGTGACAAAGCGTTCGCTGGTTATTTGATTAGAATATATGTAGCATGACGAAATATTTACCAAAAACAAACAATTTTTTACAGTAGCAATGTCTTTTTCGACTTTTTCGGGAAACTGTTTTAAGCTCTTGTTTTAAATTAAATATGATTTCCAGCGTTATATCATAATTAAATTGGCAGAAAATAAACATTTCAATTGTCTTCTAAATATTTTCTTCAAAAAGGCAAGAGTTGTTCCTATCAAATGTTGGTTGTTTACTCTTTGCACCACTTTCGACACATTTATTTTAATAATAGAATAAAAATGTTAAATTTATTTCTTTAGGTATCTTTAAAAGTTGAAATAGATTATTTTGTATAATTTGTGCTAATATAATTTGACTAAGGGTCATATTTTTGCTAATATAATGTTTGGGCACAAACTAATATTCGCATTTTATATTGATTTTCTTTTAGTTAACTTTATAAATATTTGCTTAGAAAATGCTAGCCTAAAAAGTGGTTTCTCCAGCAGCAATATTTTTTCCTTGCTGCTCGCTAAATTTTGAACATTTTCTTAGTGTGTGTGCTTAAGGGTGTAGGTGTGTAAGCGAACAAGTTATGATTTATGCATGTGGGTCATGGCTGTCAACACAAAGTAAAATAAGGCAAACATATTGCCACCGCCCTGGAACAAGGGGAGGGCGTCTGGATTTTATGCCTCACTAGGCACCAAAATACAAGCCAAGCATAGACACACTGGTACTTGTGTGAGGGCCTCCGCCCACGGCCAAAAAGTATTTAAACTTATGCAACATTTCCAAGAAATACCATCGAATATTTATGCGAGAATGATTTATGAATATAACATAAGACTTGGCAACCAAGGAAATGCGGTGGCCCATCCGTTTGGGAATATTAATTGAATGTGATGGAAAAATAAACTTTGCCAAGTTGCAGTGTCTGAGTTTTCGCCTCAAACCGAAATGCTTTAAATGTCAATGGGAGTATACGCAATTTTCATGGACACAAATCCAAAGCATACTTTTAAGCGTTTCATCACCTGTCAACCAAAATAACTGTAAAACAAATCAATAATTTAGCATTGGTTTATTTTCTTTCAGGTGTAATATCAATTTATTTTTTCAAACACATCTCCCTTTATTTTTCCTAACTGAATATTTAGAGACAAAGATCTTTAATGAGTGGCAACGCAAGCAAATGGTTTAAGTTCAATAATAGGTTTGATTTGCGGCAGATCAAAAGTCTTTCTTAAAGTGGATTCTGGGAATTCAGTTGAACACTCAAATTATTTTTTGGAAAAGGCTTTATCTTACTTCCGACAAAAAAGGCTAAGACTTTTAACCTTTTTAGGAGTTTTTCAAAAATCAAAGTGGACGAAACTCGTAATATTCCCCTCTTGGCATACTCATTTTAATAGAATTTCCACAAGCACGACTGGACACTTTTCTGCCACTTTTATAGCTGCTGTCCTTGCTGCGATTAGCATATTTTTTCTAAGCTATTTAAAAATCGATTTATTCGCTGCCACAGAAAACCATTGACAGGCAATTAAAGGCCACGAGAAAAAGCTAATGATATTTTTCGGACCCCGAGAAATGAGTTTTAGAGACACAAACGCATCACCAACATTTTTCTTCCTTTTTCCAGCGCTTTAATATTTTTTGGCGCCTGCTTTCTGCTTTGTGCTCGTTCTTTGATCAGTGGCAGTAAAGAAATAGATTAAAAGTCCATTAAGTTACTTTTGTGCCCCCAATATTGATGCCAATGCTTCGGGGCTAAAATGGAGCAGTACACCGATGGCATCATGAAATTTATTGCATCCCGAAAAAGGGAAAAATTATAAAAGAACAGAAATAATGTAATGAAGGAAGAAAACTTTTCTTGTCGTATAATACTGTTCAGTAACTTTGATTTACTGGAACATTTGGCCCATGCTGATTACGAAAAGTGTTAGTAGTTTTTATTTTAAGATACAGATTTGTAATTACGGTTTTCATGGTTGAGATGCTGCTATTCGAAAACGAATATGCCCTCTGGTACCCTTTTCTAAATTAATGAATACTTCTGGGTCCTATTTTTAAATGCGTCCTGACACCTCAGAGAATAAATAATGCCATAAATAAAAAGTAAAGGTAGAGTACAGCAGGACTAAATATTCAAAGCGAACGCGCATTAAATGATTCACTGTCAGCCAAGATACATGAGCTCCACCAATAGCAATTTAAATATTTGCCAGCCTCCGCTGGCGGAGATGCGAATGAATGCCATGTGCGTGCGTCTCTGTTATCGGCCAAGTTATAAATTGGGCTTTAAGCAGGCCTACCATTTCGGCCGGCGCTTTATGGCGCCCATAAAATATGATAGCCGCCAATATCCAACCACCCGGCATTTTCCCGCGCTTCGGTTCGCTCACCTACGTAATTGAATAGAGCACTTCCATAATGAAGTCGACTGCTGAAGCTCCCGAATCTCGATGGAACCGCAAAGGCAGCAATCATCGAGAGCATTTGCCTTCGGGCAGATGAGGAAAACTAGGAGGTGGTGCTGGATTTTCGGTGGTAGTTGCAAAAATGCGTCTGCGGTTAACAGCCAGCGACCACCAGTCGTCGGTCTGTGAATGTTTGCATCAAATAAATGGGCAAATACAGACAGTCGAACCCGAATAACATCCCTCGGGCTCCTGTGCTGGACACAGAGTTATTCAATCTATTTGTTGCCAGTTCGGACATAGTTAATTTGCACCCCGCACTCTTTAATTGCCGGCCGAAAGGATTGCCAGACCAGCTTTGATTAGCTCTTAGATAAATTGCTTCTGGCACTCAGTGATTGAGTGGGACTCCATATTCCTAACAAGGCCACTTTGCCGGGCTTATTAATGGGCGGGGATTATGAACGCGAGAGGCAATCAGGCAGCTGACAGATCCTGGCCAAGTCAAAAACAAACAAACACGAAATAGAGAACGGCCCACATCAATAAAAACCGAACTGAAGTTGATGGCCGACAAGAAAACACGTTTGGCTGACCGTCTCTTGAGCTGGCCTCTTTCTTGGACACTTGAACTTGGCTTAGGGGAGTTTACGCTTCATTGAGCCATGAGATTTCATTAATAAACAAGAAAGGAAAGCTAACTTCGGGCGGAGCCGAAGTTGATATACCCTTGCAGAATACTCTGTAAATTTTATTCTCCAAAATTATTCATATGATGCATTCTCAACACTCATAAAAAATCCCAACTTCCTAAATTTACAAACACGAAAGTTATGGCATTTCCGATCAATCAGTTATATGGCAGCTATAGGATATAGTCGTCCGATCCCGGCCGTTCCGACTTATATACTGCGTGCAAAGGAAAGAAGGGTTTGTGGAAAGTTTTAAGTTTCGATAGCTTTAAAACTGAGAGACTAGTTTGCGTAGAAACAGACAGACGGACAGACAGACGGACATGGCTATATCAACTCAGGAGGTGATCCTGATCAAGAATATATATACTTTATAGGGTCGGAGATGTCTCCTTCACTGCGTTGCACACTTTTGACCAAAATTATAATACCCTCTGCAAGGGTATAACAAGAGAGAACGCTATAGTCGAGTGCTTCGACTATTAGATACCCGTTACTCAGCTAAACAACTTAATATAAATATGCTGTTCCAAAGTCATCCGTTAGATGGCTCTATTGTATTGCGCCATCTAACCCAAGACCTTGGTACCACGAAAGGCCATGAAAGGCGGAAATGTAGGCGCTAGCCAGGCTTAAGCGTTTAATGGGTTTTTGGGCGTTAGAGTGGGTGTGGCAAACTTTTATTAGGTCAATCGATAGGTATTATTCAAATTAAAATTTTCATAATAGCATCAAAACTGTGGCCACAGCTTGTGGCTTGTGGGCGTCAGAGGGGGCGTGGCACCATTTTGAAAACAAACTTGCGCTGCGTAGGAACTCCTAAATTCTACTTGCAAAATGCCAATCTTCTAGCTTTTATAGTTTCCGAGTTCTTAGCGTTCATACGGACAGACAGACAGACGGACAGACGGACATGAACAAGAATATATATACTTTTGTAGGGTCGGAAACGCTTCCTTCTACCTGTTACATACTTTTGCACGAATACAATATACCCTTTTACTCTACGAGTAACGGGTATAAAAATGGCAAAAATGGAAAGTAGCTCTAAGAACGGCAGGCGGATTTAACTATTCATGAGTGAAAGTCGCGCACTCAAACAGGACATGCGAAGGAGGGAATTATGGGCGGAAGGCATCAGGGTAACCACCGTGAAAACTAAATGGAAGCTTTGGGGGCAGAGGTGGCATCTCACGGGTACTAAAAGAAATAATAAAATATATAGGAGGAAGCGAGTAAAAAAATGTGTGATGAGATATGGAATGAAAAGGGTACATGATTCTATAAAAGAAATTAGGCCTTTAAGAGGCATTCATTTTAAGGAAGATCAATCAATAAGATAGGTATCAATTTACTTATGTAGAAAAGTACAAAGAAATCTAGGCTTAAAACAATTATAACTGATGTAAATTTATTTGTATAATTCATTTCCTTGTGAAAGTTATTTTACACAACACAGGATATTTAATGGACACAAGCCTGCAAAGGTTTATCCCACATCAAAAGTGATTCAGCACTCTCATCGAACACACTGTCAAGGGCCTGGGAGTATTTAAGACCGGAGCAGAAATTGGAAAAACATGTACAAATGCCAAATACCAAAAACAGGATGGTCTGGGGAGTCATCCAAGATTGGAGGGACAGGCAAACCGTGAAAAGCGGAAGCGTTCAATTGCGAACAGCGGGAAAAAAGCCTTATGGATAGTAGGCCCCCGAAAGATAACTGAGCTAGTCCAATGGGAAATGGAAAATCTGCGCCTGTTGGTTGCTGGATTTGCCCAAATTTCTGACGCTGGGGGCGACATTTTAATTGAAATATACGTGGTCCTAATCAACAGAACAAAAACAAGACGGGGAATGGGGAAAATCCCATGTTCCTGCCCTGCAGGCCAAGTACAAAACAAATTTCTGGGAAAACTCTACGACATGTTAACAGCAATCAGGAGCAGGAAAAGTCCAGATAGCTTATTACGAAACGCTTTTGGCCAGGCAATCACAATAACAATTCCTGTACAAATGCGTACGGGGCCAAATACTTGTTTGCAATTTTATGTAGATTACAACCGAAGGTTCCTTGCGTTCGTTTCATTTCGGTATCCTTTTCTCCCACATTGAGTTCATAAAATGTCATGACCATAAACCCTTTTTCAGACAATTTAAGCCAAAGCAGCGTGAGGATTTGTTGGGTTACTGCGCTCAAGGTTTACGAGCCAACTGGATTTAATTCGGCGAAACTGTGCGGCCAACAAAATGGCCACACAACTTGAGTTAAATCGAGTCGCCTTGACTTACCCCGCCTCGCGTTTTCCCCTAGTATATGTTTTCATTTATCTCTGGATTTATTTGCCATTATTTGACATTTTCGAATGACACCAACTTTCGCAACATCCCCGTTACTAGTTACTAGTTGGTTTACCCAGTAAGTGCAAAAAATAACTGACTAAACTCAATTGCGTGACTTTTGTTTTCAGTTTCTGTAGTCCCCCAGCCTTTTGAATGTCACATGGAAACATAATAAACATACTAACATAAAAACAAAAATGACCAGAGGGTGATGTGTTAAAAGCTAAGTTTTCTTCGTAGAACTTGAGATAACGACTGTACTTGTCAAAATATTACTTTATGTTGAATATAACAAGATGTTTTCGGGGAAAAAAAATTAAAAGTTTCAAAACAATACGTAATAATTAAATGATAGCAATTGCAATTATAATTAAAAAGCCCCCAAAATTGTTGTGCATATAATACTCAACTGTTTAGTTTAATGATTAATTTTTGCATGAATTATTTCCGGCCAAATTAAGCCAATAAGCATTTGGAAATTCCCACCAAAAATTACAGCGCAAACTATTTGTCATGCTCCCAATTGACGTCATTTTGGTCAAATTGGCTGCCCTTTGTATTCACACCTTGCCCACCGCCCAAAAGACGAGGTCATCGGAGGGCAGAACCCCCAGTTGGCCCGGGGCTAACATAAATGCATAAATCTGCTTAACGAGAATAACCAGAACCCTACAGAATAACAATACATTTTGGATAAGGTAAGTACCAACCACAATTAAAAAATTGTATTTAGGAAGCTTTTTGCTTTTAGACACCAGCTATATTTCATTATTATTAAAAGTTTGTTTTATTATTTAAGAACTTTTTGTTACTTCAACAAACATCATAAAAGCTATGTAAAAGCACTTTTCAACTAATAAAGATAATCCATTAAACAAAATGGAAATAACAAAGTTAGCGAAATAATTTTTGCTAAGCCAGTAAATAATAAGCAATGAATGCGTTTCCCATTAATAAAAGGAATTCTGCAATAAATAAAACAAAGTGGGTAAACAGAATGAAATGTAATTTGGTTCTTAATATAAATAGAACATGTTTAAGCTACTTTGAAACTTATTTTAAAGTATTAAGCTTTGTGAAATATTCTGCCTTTGGTAAGCTCTTATTCATTAGAAGTTTGCTTTTGTCAACACAACAATTAGCTGCAATCAAAGTTTGGTAACAAAGTTTCGTCCAACGAAATCTGGCTCGGGCAACTTTCCAAGAGCGCCAGCTCAGGAGGGGTCAAAAACATTTGGGCTGAGAATGGCAAATATGTTTCGCCAAAATCTTGAGCAAATGAGGGAAGTATTTTTTCAACTGCTAATCAGCAAACAGAAATGAGTACCTTAAGTCTTACCATGAACACCAGAAGTAAGAGATGTTTCTCAACAAATTCCTCTTACAATTTAATTTGGGCAGCAGCTGAATCTGAAGTTAAAGTTGAAGCTGCCAACTGCCAGTAAAATGGAATAAATTGCACAGAATGCTGAATGCACACGAGTAGCGTAATATTAATGCAGCGGAAGCTTCACTGCTCCAGAGATGCTTGGTTGCATTTCAATGGCGAGTGTGTAAACACCCTCCCAAAAATATATATTTATATATACATATACATCGTCTGCACCCTAGCTGGAAAATAAGGGAAGAATTCTTGCAAATGAACCCAAAAATGGGGGAAAAAATTCGAACAAATGAAAAGCTCGGGAATGCGAATAGTGTATGCCTCGCAAGTGGGTTTCAAGCATTTAGCAGGACCTTTTAAGCTCAAAGATCTCGATGGCATACCCGGCGAATACCCATTACCTAAATAACAAGGAAACAACGATTGAGCAAAATCTTTTGTATGCAGCACAAAAGAAGCGAAAGCAGCAAAAACCAAAGGCAGACGGAATCGAGGGAGCGACGAGCCTTGCAAACACAAGTCGGGATAAGTTGTCAGAAGAGGCTAAGAATGAGGAACAGGACCTCAAACCAACGAAAAATACTCGCTGCTCCTAAGTTGAATTTGTTTAGTTTTTTTAGTGAGAGCTGCAACTTAAACATTCCAGTGACCCCTTGAAGGCAAAAATTCATTGGCCTTCTCTAGTTATACCCGTTACCCGTAGAGTAAAAGGGTATATTGTATTCGTGCAAAAGTATGTAACAGGTAGAAGGAAGCGTTTCCGACCCTATAAAGTATATATATTCTTGTTCAGGATCACTAGCCGAGTCGATCTAGCCATGTCCGTCTGTCCGTCTGTCCGTCTGTCTGTCTGTCTGTCTGTCTGTCCGTATGAACGCTGAGATCTCGGAAACTATAAAAGCTAGAAGATTGGCATTTTGCATGCAGATTCTAGGAGTTCCTACGCAGCGCAAGTTTGTTTCAAAAAGGTGCCCCCTTTAACGCCCACAATCGCTTATATACGATTTTAAAAATTTAAATATTTCGGAAAAGTAAATTGTGTTTATCAATACCTATCGAAATGTAGAAGAAATTTTTCAAATCGGACCATTCGTTAAAAAGTTATGCGTGATCAAAGTTTCTATATCCATCTCCCTCGCACTCCCTTTACCTGAGTAACGAGTATCTGATAGTCGGGGCACCCGACTATAGCGGTCTCTCTTGTTTTTTTATAAAAGAACGAGGAGTACGAACAGAAACTCATCAGAATCGAAAAATCAGCAATTGACTTGTATAACCCATGAAAATAGCAGACAGGTAAAGTCACATCATATGATAATCATGTGATAATTTCTTTTGTCGTTGCATTTGGCGCTGAGTCATAAACGTTTGGCCTATTGAAAAATACAATTAGAAGTCCGCGGCAAAAAAGTGACAATAAGTACAAAAAATAACAAGCGGCAAAAAGAAAAAATAATTTAAAATATCGCAATAGACAATGGCTAATTTGCATGGTGCGAAAATTATCGAGACACGACAAACGCAATTGGGCCATAGGCAATCAAAGTCAAATAGATATATCCAGATATCTGAGAGAGTGGGTGCGGATGGGCGTGTGACAAGTGAATCACGCTTAAAAGCGTATTTATTGAAAGAGTTATGTAGATCAAGGACGGTACAATTAAAAAACTGAGTCAAAATCCACTGATATCGAATTAAAGATTGTTTGATTTATGAATGTTTTGAATTGCCTTTTAATAAATTAAAAATTTCCTTACACATTTCACATTAATTATTTTATTTTCTTGGTGGATCCATTTTGTTGTGGTCAAAATAATAGGAAATAATTCGTTATTTAACAGTTTCATCAAACGTTTCTACTCCATATCTCCCTTCTTGATCACCAAAAATATTTATATATAAGACGGCCATACACGCATGACGCTGACTTTTCCGTTCTGCTCATTTGATCGCCGCAATATGGCATCGGAATTTTGTATATGTTTATTGTTATTGTTGCCGCTTTGAACAGTTCCATTCATTCGTGATATCCGCCATACATTCCAGGCGACTCTGTCAAGCCTTCCATTCATGCGGATTGAGGCGGAGCGGTACGGGGGCGGGCAGAGGCTCAGCGATTCTGTATTCTAATGGGAGACCTTGGGCGAGTTGAGAAACAACAAGCCAACAACACAGTAGCGACAGACCCACTGATGATATGCGGGCTTCGTTCCCTGGTCCGCTTGCGAAATCGCCTTTTCGTTGTGATTTTCTCAGGCGACTTGTTTTTTATTACATAATAATGAGCGCAATTACTTTAAAATGTAAACACGGCCGTGTAAACCGCAGAAAACAAAACAAACAAGAAAGAAAAGCTAACTTCGGGCGGAGCCGAAGTTGATATACCCTTGCAGAATACTCTGTAAATTATATTCTCCAAAATTATTCATATGATGCATTCTTAATACTCATAAAAAATCCCAACTTCCTAACTTTAAAAACACCAAAGTTATGGCATTTCCAATCGTTCAGTTATATGGCAGCTATAGGATATAGTCGGCCGATCCTTATGAAATTTAATAGGTCAGATTGATTGGCCAAAAATAAGACCCATGGAAAATCGCAACTTCCTAACTTAACAAACACCAAAGTTTTGGCATTTCCGATTAATCAGTTATATAGCGGCTATAGGATATAGTCGTCCGATTCTTATGAAATTTGGTAGGTCGAATTGATTGGCCAAATATAAAACCCATAGAAAATCCCAACTTCCTAACTTTACAAACACGAAAGTTATGGCATTTCCGATCAATCAGTTATATGGCAGCTATAGGATATAGTCGTCCGATCCCGGCCGTTCCGACTTATATACTGCGTGCAAAGGAAAGAAGGGTGTGTGCAAAGTTTCAATTCGATAGCTTTAAAACTGAGAGACTAGTTTGCGTAGAAACAGACAGACGGACAGACGGACAGACAGACGGACAGACGGACAGACGGACATGGCTATATCAACTCAGGAGGTGATCCTGATCAAGAATATATATACTTTATAGGGTCGGAGATGTCTCCTTCACTGCGTTGCACACTTTTGACCAAAATTATAATACCCTCTGCAAGGGTATAACAAGAGAGAACGCTATAGTCGGGTGCCCCGACTATCAGATACCCGTTACTCAGGTAAAGGGAGTGCGAGGGAGATGGAGATAGAAACTTTGATCACGCATAACTTTTTAACGAATGGTCCGATTTGGAAAATTTCTTCTACATTTCGATAGGTATTGATAAACACAATAAAACTGCATTTTTACTTTTCCGAAATATTTAAATTTTTAAAATCGTATATAAGCGATTGTGGGCGTTAAAGGGGGCGTGGCACCCTTTTGAAATAAACTTGCGCTGCGTAGGAACTCCTAGAATCTACATGCAAAATGCCAATCTTCTAGCTTTTATAGTTTCCGAGATCTCAGCGTTCATACGGACAGACAGACAGACGGACAGACGGACATGGCTAGATCGACTCGGCTAGTGATCCTGAACAAGAATATATATACTTTATAGGGTCGGAAACGCTTCCTTCTACCTGTTACATACTTTTGCACGAATACAATATACCCTTTTACTCTACGAGTAACGGGTATAACAAGAGAGAACGCTATAGTCGGGTGCCCCGACTATCAGATACCCGTTACTCAGGTAAAGGGAGTGCGAGGGAGATGGATATAGAAACTTTGATCACGCATAACTTTTTAACGAATGGTCCGATTTGAAAAATTTCTTCTACATTTCGATAGGTATTGATAAACACAATAAAACTGCATTTTTACACTCATACCAAAATTAACCCTAAAAACAAGAAATTCGCCTTATTTTTGTCTTCAAAGGCATCGCACCTTAAATTTTAGGGTAAATTTTTGCTAAAATTAAGGGCGTTCCTTTCTAAAATCTAAGGCAAAGGGCCCTAAAAACAAGAAAACTTTTCTAAAAAATAGAAAAATATTTCTTAAAAGTAGGGCATCTAACCATAAATTTTAGGGTATTTTTTCTAAGAATTAGAAAAAATGTGCCTACTTTCATCATGATGTAATTTTTCATTCAGGATTTATGGACTTATGTATGGTATACATATGTAAATGATTTAAGCACTTCGCTTTTCATTCAGCAAAGTCACAAAGTTTGTATTAGTATTGCACTAATGAATTTCCAATATCGATTTCAACTGTAATTCTGTGGGAAATTATGTACAATTATGATTTATTTCAGTTCTTACAAGTATACTCCGTTAAGTATCTTATCCGAAAAAACTTTTAATTTTATTCGTCCGTCGGTGGGATTCGAACCCAGGTTTCCCGCGCGTGAGTTCAAAGACATTGAATGAAGCCACGGTCACGCGCGAAGAACGCACGTCAAACCAAAGACTATATGATGGGGCGTTTGCGAAGAATATTAGTTTAAAAAAGTTTTTAGAACTCGTTAAGTCGCAACTGTGAAAGTCTAAATATTTAAAATTAATTTTCTAAGATGATATTTCATATGACAAAAAATATTTTAATTACTTTTTAGTAAAGGGATAAAATTTAGTCGTTCTAAGCATTACTTCTCATCTGTGTTTATAACACAAGTAAAAAAAAAGAATAAAAAAAGATGTTGGGAGCTGAAATTGAACTTGCGGTGCTTAGATTTCTGGTCAGACGTTCTAACCCCTAGGCTACTCGGACAGGGTTAACATTTTTTGTTTTTCCTATGTTATAGAAAATATTTCTATATTTTAGAAAATATTTCTATATTTTAGAAATATTTCTATATTTTAGAAAATATTTCTATATTTTAGAAAATATTTCTATATTTAAGAAAGCGTTTCTATTTTTTAGGGTTATCGAATTTTTAAGGTTAATTTGAGAAAATTTTTCTATTTTTTAGGGTAAATAATTTTTTAGGGCAGAATTTCTAATTTGAAGAAAAAAATTTCTAAAAACAAGTACCATTTTTACTAAAATATAGAAATTCTTTCTTGGATTTAGGGTGAGCTTAGTTTATGGCGACAATTTCTACATTTGAGAAACACTTTCTAGATTTAAGAAAAGTTTTCTTGTTTTAAGAAAAAAATTCCTTGAAAATAGAAATCTTTTCTTGGATTTAGAAAAAATAAAGTTTTATGGCGAATTTCTAAAATTTAGGGTTAATTTTGCTATGAGTGTACTTTTTCGAAGTATTTAAATTTTTAAAATCGTATATAAGCGATTGTGGGCGTTAAAGGGGGCGTGGCACCTTTTTGAAACAAACTTGCGCTGCGTAGGAACTCCTAGAATCTGCATGCAAAATGCCAATCTTCTAGCTTTTATAGTTTCCGAGATCTCAGCGTTCATACGGACAGACAGACAGACAGACGGACAGACGGACATGGCTAGATCGACTCGGCTAGTGATCCTGAACAAGAATATATATACTTTATAGGGTCGGAAACGCTTCCTTCTACCTGTTACATACTTTTGCACGAATACAATATACCCTTTTACTCTACGAGTAACGGGTATAAAAATCTATTTACCCAAAAATATTTCATTGGTAATGACGTTAGACTATTATTGGAAATTGATTTTAAGCTAATTTTATTTTTAGCTGCCATAGAAAAAATTAAATTTTTAAGTGTACGAAGGAATATTATAAACCAATAAATTATTTATTGGCACTCCAAGCATTTTATTAATAGAAGCCAATTTTTTTATACACAAAGAAAGATTTTAATCAAAGGGAAAATGTACATGGCTTTCTAAAATGTATGTTCTTAGCTTTTATATTACATATATATATATATTTCTAGTACCCAAAAAATTAAAATTAGTAATTAATCTTAGCGCGCTAATCAACGGTTTAATAATGTATTCCATTATGTAGCTCACAAATCAAGCCGATCATCTGGTCTTGAACCTGAGAAAACTAGATTATTTGCTTTGGCCAGGCAGGGGATATAAATACAGCGGGCGGTACAAGTGTCAACCCACATTGCCGACTATAATGGCCAAGGCCTGGGTTTTGACCAAGTCCGCCTCTTGGCTTTTACCACTCTGGGGAATAAAATAACGCCACCTGTGTCTACTCCTTCTGTTATTCTGCATACGTCTGTTTGTGTGTGTCTGTCAAACTTCATTTGAATACTATGACGATGTATTATTGACATTGTGTACATGTTTTAATTTGGCATTTGCCGCCGGCCCCGGTTCCCCGCCCCACGTCCTCCGCCACATGCTATTAACTCAAGGAGGAACGGCGAAAAAAAACAAAAACCAACAACAGAAATAAATAAATAAAAATAAAAGCGGTTTGTGCTTGACGTCACAGTGACGTCATTTGGAATCGACAGCATATACAATGCATAAACATTCATTAAATTATTATACCCTTGCAGAGGGTATTATAATTTTGGTCAAAAGTGTGCAACGCAGTGATGGAGACATCTCCGACCCTATAAAGTATATATATTCTTGATCAGGATCACCTTTTGAGTTGATATAGCCATGTCCGTCTGTCCGTCTGTCCGTCTGTCTGTTTCTACGCAAACTAGTCTCTCAGTTTTAAAGCTATCGAATTGAATCTTTGCACACACCCTTCTTTCCTTTGCACGCAGTATATAAGTCGGAACGGCCGGGATCGGCCGACTATATCCTATACCTGCCATATAACTGAACGATCGGAAATGACATAACTTTGGTGTTTGTAAAGTTAGGAAGTTGGGATTTTCTATGGGTTTTATTTTTGGCCAATCAATCCGACCTACCAAATTTCATAAGGATCGGCCAACTATATCCTATAGCTGCCACATAACTGAACGATTGAAAATGCCATAACTTTGGTGTTTTTAAAGTTAGGAAGTTGGGATTTTTTATGAGTGTTAAGAATGCATTATATGAATAATTTTGGAGAATATAATTTACAGAATATTCTGCAAGGGTATATCAACTTCGGCTACGCTCGAAGTTAGCTTTCCTTTCTTGTTATATTTCAAAGTGTCTAAGCAAGTCCAAGCGCCGCCTTGTCAGAAACAGGTTCTTACTTTCGAAGCCCCCACGTGAGCACTTAAAATTTGTGAATTTTTCATTGGAAGTCTGTGATTTGATTACATTTTTTTAATATTTAACTCTAACTAATAAAAAATTAATTTATATTATTAAGAAATAGAAATCATACATTTTTTGTCATTTTGAGCATAGTTGCTAATATTCTTTAGCTGTCATTCTGTTGGTTTTCCATTGAAATGTTCAATTTATTGATTGACATTTTTAAATGCAACTAACTATTTGCATTTGCTGTTGCATAAATATTTCGTGCATTTGTTCCATTTCCAAGAAATACATGTATTTATCATGCACACTATTTGTATACCCTTGCAGAGGGTATTATAATTTTGGTCAAAAGTGTGCAACGCAGTGAAGGAGACAACTCCGACCCTATAAAGTATATATATTCTTGATCAGGATCACCTTCTGAGTTGATATAAGCATGTCTGTCTGTTTCTACGCAAACTAGTCTCTCAGTTTTAAAGATATCGAATTGAAACTTTACACACACCCTTCTTTCCTTTGCACGCAGTATATAAGTCGGAACGGCCGGGATCCGCCGACTATATCCTATAGCTGCCATATAACTGATTGATCGGAAATGCCATAAGTTTCGTGTTTGTAAAGTTAGGAAGTTGGGATTTTCTATGGGTTTTATATTTGGCCAATCAATCCGACCTACCAAATTTCATAGGGATCGGCCCACTATATCCTATAGCTGCCATATAACTGATTGATCGGAAATGCCATGACTTTGGTGTTTGTAAAGTTAGGAAGTTGGGATTTTCTATGGGTTTTATATTTGTCCAATCAATCTGACCTACCAAATTTCATAGGGATCGGCCGACTATATCCTATAGCTACCATATAACTGAACGATTGGAAATGCCATAACTTTGGTGTTTTTAAAGTTAGGAAGTTGGGATTTTTATGAGTGTTAAGAATGCATCATATGAATAATTTTGGAGAATAAAATTTACAGAATATTCTGCAAGGGTATTTCAACTTCGGCTCTTCTTTCTTGTTTATTACTAGCTTTGCTTTGAATTCCGATTCCGTTGTATGTTTACATTTCATTCGAATTCGCAATGCTTAATTTAGTTTTATTTCTTGCCATTTGCATTAATTTGTAGCAACGGCCGGCGCTTTTAATTGATTTTTCAACACAAAGTGCATGCGATTTTAATGTAAATAAACTTGAGGCATTTTATTTTCGGTTCGGCCGCTGGCTGCGCTCGTTTTTTATACCCTTGCAGGGGGTATTATAATTTTGGTCAGAAATGTGCAACGCAGTTAAGGAGACATCTCCGACCCTATAAAGTATATATATTCCTGATCAGGATCACCTCCTGAGTTGATATAGCCATGTCCGTCTGTCCGTCTCTCTGTTTCTACGCAAACTAGTCTCTCAGTTTTAAAGATATCGAATTGAAACTTTGCACACGCCCTTCTTTCCTTTGCACGCAGTATATAAGTCGGAACGGCCGGGATCCGCCGACTATATCCTATAGCTGCCATATAACTGATTGATCGGAAATGCCATAAGTTTCGTGTTTGTAAAGTTAGGAAGTTGGGATTTTCTATGGGTTTTATATTTGGCCAATCAATCCGACCTACCAAATTTCATAGGGATCGGCCCACTATATCCTATAGCTGCCATATAAGTGAAAGATTGGAAATGCCATAACTTTGGTGTTTTTAAAGTTAGGAAGTTGGGATTTTTTATGAGTATTAAGAATGCATCATATGAATAATTTTGGAGAATATAATTTACAGAGTATTCTGCAAGGGTATATCAACTTCGGCTCCGCCCGAAGTTAGCTTTCCTTTCTTGTTTATATTTATTATTATTATTTTTGCGCATTATTACTATTATTATTATTTTTCGGCACAAGGTTGGCGATTGCGTAAAAAGCTTGTTGTTTGCTGTTGTTGCGGTTTTATGAATGGCTTTTGGTCGAGTTCGCCGGTCGAGTCGTTTGGATATCTGGCGGCTCTTTCGCTGTGTAATGCATAAACAAATAGACAGACAACGTGTCGTAATTGCAGCTGTTACAGAAAGCCAAAAAGAAACATACGTCCGATTCGTGTAAATCTCCGCCTTCCTAATCGAACTGCAAACAAGTCGAACGGGGGGCAAATAGTTTTCAGAAATCGATCGCCTATCTGTTTTTATACCCTTGCAGAGGGTATTATAATTTTGGTCAAAAGTGTGCAACGCAGAGAAGGAGACATCTCCGACCCTATAAAGTATATATATTTTTGATCAGGATCACCTCCTGAGTTGATATAAGCATGTCCGTCTGTCCGTCTGTCTGTCCGCCTGTCTGTTTCTACGCAAACTAGTCTCTCAGTTTTAAGGATATCGAATTGAAACTTTGCACACGCCCTTCTTTCCTTTGCACGCAGTATATAAGTCGGAACGGCCGGGATCGGCCGACTATATCCTATAGCTGCCATATAACTGATTGATCGGAAATGCCATAACTTTGGTGTTTGTTAAGTTAGGAAGTTGGTATTTTCTATGGGTTATTTTTATTTTTGGCCAATCAATCCGACCTACCAAATTCCATAAGGATCGGCCGACTATATCCTATAGCTGCCATATAACTGAACGATTGGAAATACCATAACTTTGGTGTTTTTAAAGTTAGGAAGTTGGGATTTTTTATGAGTATTAAGAATACATCATATGAATAACTTTGGAGAATATAATTTACAAAATATTCTGCAAGGGTATTTCAACTTCGGCTCCGCCCGAAGTTAGCTTTCCTTTCTTGTTTTTTTTTTTTAATTTTGCATGCGCCTGCTAACGAATTTATGAATCAACGAACAACTTTTTGTTTTTTTTTTGCTCCGGTTTTGATGGAAATATGCCATCATAAATGCAATGGTATCACGTAAACCTTTTGTCCATCAGAGCGGTATTGAAATTTCCATTTCCCCTAATGACACAAAGTTCTCATCATCTGTGCTAAAATCGATACACTTCAAGGCTGTGTGCTGCCATTCGGATGCTATTAGAAATGGAACTCAAATTGCAGGGGATAGAGCATTTAAGAGTAATTAAACCCAATGTGGCCGACGACTTTAAGTTTTGATCTCTTTTCATGTCGCATTAAGAGTTGCTCAAGCCTATGAATGCTTTTGGTTATAAATTAAATATAATGGTGCATCAGCTTTTGAAATCAGACCCGTTGGCAGGAGGGAAGCCAGTCGAGAGCCCGAAGAAGACCTGGCCTGGCCGTTAAGTAAATGTCAGGTCACCGGACCTGTCCAAAAGGCCCAACCGAGGACGACAGCTAAACCAACACTGCAGATGACGACAGAAACAGGGACAGAAGTCCCTTCTGTGCTGCCAAATAGGGGTCAGAAATAGCTACATTTATTATTAAAAGCAGCTCGAAACTTATAGTTGATATGTATAGAGGGTAAAATAGCTATGAAGGTTTGGAAACAGTATCTTTTTCTCGGAAAATCCGTGGCAAAAACATTATAGCTATAAAATTTTATTTAAAAAAAACAGAGTTCAGTTTTTTAGAGATATTACCTATTCATTAACTAATTTAAAGCTTTACTTTGATGTAGAAAAATGTGTGACAAATGCAATAGGTTCTGCACTCCACGCTTGGCTAAACCCAAGAATTTATACGACATACGTCCTTTCAGTTGGAATTACTTCGATGTGGCTAAAATAAAGCTATGTTGGCTGACACCATTGCAGATGATGGCAACGATGAGGAATGAGGAGAACGTCACTCAGCCGAGTTCAGCCGAGCTAAGCTGAGTTGACATGCATATGCAAAAATTTTGAAAATGCTTTATTTACCCGTGTCGGCGAGCGAATAAAAATGGAACTCGTATAACTGAGTCAATATTTGCTCGAAGTTTTTCCCCGTGCCAACACCCACGCTTCATTGTTGCCTTTCTGTTTTGTATTTCTTGGTTTTTAGCTAACCGAAATAACTGCAAATTGACCAGAAGACAACGGTGACGTATTCGCGCAATCAAAGCTGGTTTTGCAAATTGCTTTACTGGCTTTATATGTTCAAATGTTCAATTTTGGGATAGTTATCACATGAAAAAAATACATTTTCATAACTTGTGGGTTTACAACATTTGTTTTTACAAAATCTCTTTTAACAAAATCGCTCGAATTTTGAGTTGAGGCTTATACCATTTACCATTTGTTTGAGTAATTGCAGGGTGATCGTCACGTCGACGCCTTTGGTAGCCTGAAGATATGACATTCCTTACGATTCTGCGGTGTGCCTGTGTGTACCTGTGTGTTGAATCGGCTTAATGCAAATGCTCAATCATTTCGCGCCGTCGGGCATTCTGTTCCTAATTTGATGTACGACAAATGTGCCAAAAGTTGTCAGACACATAAAAAACAAAGAGGAAAGACGAGAAACGCAAAACTCACAGGTAGTATTCGACTAACTGTGTTGTGTCAGAATTTATGAGCTCACAAACACTTCAGGAGCAATTCGTGATGACGTCGCCATTTCTTGCTGGCCAGGACTTTGCCCAAGTAGGAATTGGGATAAATTGTAAATGCCCAATGGCAAATGCCAGGTGTGAGTTTTAAAATACTCCGGAATGGGGAACAGGAAACTTTCTTTCTCCCTTCGAGTGCCCTATAAACTTTCCAAGTGCAATGGAAAAATAACAGAAAAGCAGACAACGATGGACAGAAAAACATAACAAACTAAATTTAAAGTACAACAGAAACTTTTGCTCTACCCTCGACTCGGAAAAAATATGTTGCTAACAAGTTTCCTTTTTGTTGCTACGCCCCCAGCTCCTATTATAGGCGTCCTCGCTGGCAAATTACCTAGGCAAAAGTTATGTATATGTAAGCCCAAGAATCAACAACGGTCGTTTGTTGTTGCATAGAACAAATGTTGTGTATCTGTGTTTGTAGAAAATGTCAAAGGTGTAACCAAAGGCACCAAACTTTGCAAATGTAAAAGCAAGGAGAACAGATGTTTAAAAATTTATAACAATAAATAACACGTTTAAGTGCAGTACACCCGAAAGGATCCAACCAAACTTCGTTCTACCATAAAAAACCAAGACGACACGAGACTTTAAAGGGATTATTTACTTTTTATTACCATTAATGTAGTGTTAAAGATGAAATGTTAAGGTTTTTATTACCCTGCAAAAGATCGTTAGAATTGGCGGATTAAGTGCATTTTTGTACAATAAATTTAAAACTGGATTCACTTGCAGACCAAATAATAAATATAGCCAGATGGTAAGTAAACACATCAGATTTACTTACAGATGCTTGTTTTTTAACCCGTTAGATTAGAATGGAGGAGTCTGATTATTAAGTTTTACCTCAAGATATACGTCGCTAAATAATTTGGCTTTTATAAGTATTGACAAGTGCAATCTACATACACTATCAAATGAACTGCGTACCAAGCAAGCCGTTATGCAATTATACCGAAAGCTAGCTTAAAAGATTTTGAATGGTTAAATAATCTTAATATTTCTTGATAAGAAAAATCTAAAGTTATAAGATTAAATAACTGATAGACCTCTCGAAGTGCAAACACTTTACCGAATCAAGTGAGTAATCCCAGAAAGAACATTGAGCACTAAAATGTTTGCACAATGAATAAAGTGAATGAAAAATTATTTGTGTGCTCAAGACTAATAAATTCAATAAAAAAATCCGATTTGCTACAAAAAAAAACAAACTCGACCGATGTCGGAAAACACTTAACGATAGCAGTTCAGTGAAACGATGCCAGTTAATAATTTCTTTGAGGAAAATTGCAACCAACTGCTGCTGAATGAATGTATATTCATTTGAATGAGCGAGCACGTCAATAAAATGCTTCTTGTATATGTATGTATAGTGCCATATATTTTGCCATACCATAGCCTATCTATGACATAATTTGTGGTGAATAGTGAGTTGGTCGTCTTATCAATTGGGGCGATAAAATTGTTCAAATTCCAGGGAATTGTGTAAACTCACCTTTGCCTCGAAATGGAAACAGACGATTTGCTGACGATTGGATAACTGAAAGCGAGTAGCACAAAAATAGAATTAACAATTGGTACAATAAGTGTTTTGGGTAAGTGGGTGTACTTGAAATCAATTTTGCCTTTATTGTGTTGTTTTTTAATATTATTTATGGCCATATTTCATAATAACAGTGAAGCGCTGAAATCGCAGAAGGCCACCCAGGATTAAGCTTTAACAAAAATTCCTGGAAACTGGATTGCTCTCTGATTTCATACCCTCTTTTGTCCCTTCACACCCGTTCCACTGCGCATTATTGTTAATGAATTCTACACGTATGGCGGGGACCTCGACTGGGATTCCAGTGGATTCGGTCTGCAACCTGGAGTAAAGCTTGTTCTGCCGTCCAGTTTTTGCATAAAAATGTGTCTATACCGTCTTCACCGGGTATGACCAAGATCTTTATGACTGACCAATACATTTATGGCTGACCAAGATCTTTGTCTGGTGGGAAAAGTCACTGGGACAATGTTATAATTTAAAATTTAACCAGCAACTATTACGAATGTTACATTTTAAACTGGTTCGGTAAAGTTCAAGGTCTTAAGCCATATGTTATTTAAATTAAATAAAAATCAGGTTATTTAAATTTGGATGTACAACCCATAAAGCCAGTTGAAAGCTGCTTCCTATTTGGCTTAATCCTGTGTAAATTAAATCTAACGCTCTGTTAATGTTACATTTGAATTTGACTTTTAGCAGATGAATTAACAATAAAGTAAAATTAACCCGTTTTTTTTGGCAAATAGTTGGTGTGTTTTTGAAAATTTTGTAATTAAATATTTTTTCATTAAGTATTGTCAGAAAAAATTGAAGGGTGTGATATCCTTCGACTACTGTTGGCGAATTTAATTTAGCTCCTGCTCCGCCCTTTTCTTTTCATTTGGCGCTGTTGCCAAGTAGCCAAACTTGGTCGAGAAGACAAATTCAAGGTGTTGGCCACGTTGCGTTGCCGCTTGTTCGCATCTACAGCTGCTGCCTTTGCTTTTTATACCCTTGCAGAGAGTATTATAATTTTGGGCAAAAGTGTGCAACGCAGTGAAGGAGACATCTCCGACCCTATAAAGTATATATATTCTTGATCAGGATCACCTCCTGAGTTGATATAAGCATGTTCGTCTGTCCGTCTGTCCGTCTGTCTGTCCGTCTGTCTGTTTCTACGCGAACTAGTCTCTCAGTTTTAAAGATATCGAATTCAAACTTTGCACGCAGTATATAAGCCAGGATCGGACAACTATATCCTATAGCTGCCATAAAACTGATTGATCGGAAATGCCAGAACTTTAGTGTTTGTTAAGTTAGGAAGTTGGGATTTCCTATGGGTATTTTATTTGGCCAGTCAATCCGACCTACCAAGGATCGGCCGACTATATCCTATAGCTGCTATATAGCTGATTGATCGGTAATGCCATAACTTTGGGATTTGTAAGGTTAGGAAGTTGGGATTTTCTATGGGTTTTATATTTGGCCAATCAATCTGACCTACCAAATTTCATAAGGATCGGCTGACTATATCCTATAGCTGCTATATAACTGATTGATCGGTAATGCCATAACTTTGGGATTTGTAAAGTTAGGAAGTTGGGATTTTTTATGAGTGTTAAGAATGCATCAAATGAATAATTTTGGAGAATATTATTTACAGAATATTCTGCAAGGGTATTTCAACTTCGGCTCCGCCCGAAGTTAGCTTTTCTTTCTTGTTCGTTATGGGTTTGCTTTGGCTTTGTCTGTTTTTGTGTTCTAAAGGAAGGGTCAATGCACAAGTGATTGGTTTTTAAGTTCAAGAGACGCCGACAACAATTTACCTTTTTTCACTTAGCTGTTTAGGCTGCAAAGTTTCAATGACTCTTTGCATAATTTTCTGGAATTCTCTGTGTACAGGATGATACAGGATATCATGCTATTTGTGTGTTGACACAAGCGCAGCCCCCGAAAAAATTTCAATTTCTGGACCTCCCTCAAAAAGCCGGCCAGCAAAAACGGATAGAGTTGAAAACGGCCAAGCAGAGCTTCCCGATAAAATGGCAAAGTTTAAAGGTTGATGCGACAAAGTGGTAATAGCACTCAGTCAAAGCTAGGTGGGCAGGCAAGGAAAGGAGCGGGCGCGAGGTCGACAAGGGTTTGTCTTTAATCAAAACTGAAAAATAAAGAGAACAAAAGCGTTGGAGCGGCATAAGCCGAAACAATTTTGGGCACAGGAAGAGAGACCAGAAAAATGTCAAAAAAAACTTCTTTTTTTAGTCTATGAGTAATTTACGAGTTTTTTTTATTTGTCAAAGCTTTGGAGGAGGGGCAGCGGTTATTTTGGGGGCGTTTGTGAATGTAAAACGTTTTCCGACAGACAAGAGCAAATAGCATAGCCCCCAACCAAATATTCCGAAAAAACAGAGCCGAAAGAGCAGAAAACCTACTCGATATGGAAGCTCCTTGGAACGAAAGTTTATCAAGGTCATTACGCCAGGTTGGCTTCTGTTTGCTCCATCGCCCACCTGTCATCCTTGTCTTGTTGATTAGCACCAGGAATTTCTGTTTCTTCTTATCAAATCGACGGAGCCTGGGCAGGTGGGCTCAGAAGTTCGTCTGAATGCCGTTTCGCCTATAAAAGTGGAATGGCAAATAAGACCTTGGAAAGTAGGGGAAAGAGAGGCTAGTATGAATTAATTCTACTCTGCTGGAAAGAGGGAATTAATATACTATAAAATTAAGCAGATTCGATTGAATTTAGATTGGAAATACTTCAATAAAACAATCATGCAATTTTTAAGACTTTTTACAGTTTATTTGATCACCCGTACCAGAATAGATACAAAACAAGAAAGGAAAGCTAACTTCGGGCGGAGCCGAAGTTGATATACCCTTGCAGAATACTCTGTAAATTATATTCTCCAAAATTATTCTTATGATGTATTCTTAATACTCATAAAAAATCCCAACTTCCTAACTTTACAAACACGAAACTTATGGCATTTCCGATCAATCAGTTATATGGCAGCTATAGGATATAGTCGGCCGATCCTTATGAAATTTGGTAGGTCGGATTGATTGGCTAAAAATAAAACCCAAAGAAAATACCAACTTCCTAACTTAACAAACACCAAATTATGGCATTTCCGATCAATCAGTTATATGGCAGCTATAGGATATAGTCGGCCGATCCCGGCCGTTCGGACTTATATACTGCGTGCAAAGGAAAGAAGGGTGTGTGCAAAGTTTCAATTCGATAGCTTTAAAACTGAGAGACTAGTTTGCGTAGAAACAGACAGACGGACAGGCGGACATGCTTATATCAACTCAGGAGGTGATCCTGATCAAGAATATATATACTTTATAGGGTCGGAGATGTCTCCTTCACTGCGTTGCACACTTTTGACCAAAATTATAATACCCTCTGCAAGGGTATAATCATAACCAATATAGAAAGCCTAAGCGAATATGATATATATTAAAACCTTTAGATCAAAGACTTTGAAGTCCCTGGATTTAATGTATTTTCGAGACCTAATAGTGTACTTAAAAGATAAATTTTCCAAATACTGTATTTATACACAAGCCCATTTAAATTTATCTCTCCGAAGAAGCATTCTTTTAATCCATATTAAATTAAGCAAAGGAGACACCATCATTAAATTGCGTTTTACTTGGTGATTCTATTAAATTTGCATGCCCTTAAGATACTTCTTCCTTTGGCAACTAATAAGGCCGTGTGCCCTAGCCCATTTACACTCATCCCTCTTTCACTTTTCCGACATATTCCACAAAACATTTCTCACATTTCATTTCAACTTTTTCCACACGCACAAGGAACTTCAGCTGCAAGTTCTAATTGAATTTAGTTTTATTAGGGAACATAAAAGAAAAAAAGAAGGGCTGGGAAAAATTGAAACCTCTTGAGCGTTTTCAGTTTTCACTGCCTGGAAAAATGGTAAGGATAATTGGCTTTCTTAAAGGGAAGGAAATTCCCATGTTCTCAAACAAGGGGTGCTGGATTAATTATATTGAATGATGGGACCTCAGCTCTTTATAAAAGTAAAAGCCACAGGAAAAACAGGCACCAAAACTTGTTAAGCCGATTTTGGGCAAGTCCAGAGTGAACAAAGGCGGCGACCACAAAAAATTGATTCAAGCTGATTTTCGGGGCATTTCTGTTTTCTGTTTTTTTTTTCTAGGGACTTCCATATTGACCAACGACCACGCCCATTTTGCCCTGCGTGCGGAGGCGTTCGGGGCAATTAATATCAATTCCCGTTGGGCCATTAACACAAGCCAAAAACATATTGGCTAACAAGTGTCAAAGTCGCGCCAAATTAGCGCAGAAAGCGACGATGATGATGGCATGTGGGCGTGGCCAGGATTTGGATCCAACCAGCGGGTTGGGTTGCAGTCCAGGCGATGATATCCTGCCAAGGGAAGAGCAGCATGTGGCCAACCCTCCTCGCACTAAATGGGGTTCGTTGTTTGGGTCCTGCCCTCATTGATAATAATATTCGATTGGGGTTTATTTGCCCATGGGGTTGGAACTGATGGTTTATTATTGTCTGGGCACAGCAGATACAGGATACACATGTTTCTGTCAATTGCCTACGTCACCCAAAGGGAATGGGTTGCGGGTTCGGGTTCGGGTTCGAGTTCGAGTTTGAGTCGATAAACTGTGACGCAAGCCGCTCGAAACAATAGTTTCGACCTGACAGTTGAAAAGGGCGCCACATGGGGTCACACATCAGAGATATTGGACTTTAGCCATCTGCAGTTCTTCTGTAAATGACACATTGAATTCTCCGATGAAAAGCGGAAACGTTTATCAGCAAAATGTCGAGCTCGTCTTAATTATGCAGCCGGCGATTCTGGAACAATCAGAGACACCCGGCTGCCAATGGCGTCCCACTGAAAAAACAACTAGAAATTCAAAGGCGATAAGAAAAATAAATCAAAATCATGGCGAGGGTCGCCCTTGAAAAATGCGGTGAAAAGTTTTGCTTTCGGATAAACTATTTTTAATGGGTCTCATTTGTCAGCTGCAAATGCAAACGGGAATTTATTACCCTGCCGGGAACGAAGCTGATTTATGGTGATTTCAAAATGGTTTCTCTAATTGGTTTGAGTTCTTAGTTTGATGTTTTTGCTATAAATATACATATTTTTAAAATGCGATCAACGCAAGTAGATTGTTTTTTTTAGGTTGGGGGTTAATAATATTCTTGGAAAAGTTGATCTCTTTGAACAATTGAAACAACGGCTTGCCAAAGTTAGCTTCCTTTCTGGTTTCTTATTTAAAATAAATAATGTAACCTTTTACTTAACTTGCTTTAAAATATAAGTATTATAAGGAACAGAGACTAAATATAAAAAATTACGAATTTGAACGCAATTTATCCCACTAAGATGCTTGGTTTACATTAGTCACTAAACTTTCTAATATTTTTTTATCTGAGCAATAATAATGAAACTTTTAAAATATGAATCAGAACATTTAAATCTACATTTTTTATGACTTGGTTATCAAATTTTGGGGAATTGAGAACTGAGATTTTTACAGAATTGGATCAGGAGTAAAACGAAACTGGCATATTAATTAATTAATTAATATTATAGTAAATAAATAATATCAGCTTTATATATTTATCGATCGGCCTTTTTGGGTGTCAAAGGTGAGGCAACAAAGTGACAATAAATAATGAGTTTTCATTATGGATATTGTGCATTTGTTTGTTTGGTCTGCATGTGTATGTACTGCAAGCAAACAGTAAAACGAAGAACCATTGATAAGCATTTCCGAGTGCTTTCACTTTTAAATCGATTGGCAGTAGGGAAAAGGGATTGCGCGAGTCCTGTGGCATTAATGCAATTAATTAGGCAAGAGAGACAAGGCAAACGTGTGTGTAAATAAGTACTGTAAGTACTTAAGCGCAACAGAGGAAGACAGCTAATGAGGTGTGACAGTAATGAGAAAAAAGGGCGATTTTAACCTGATTAATTAGACTCACCTGTTTGTTATATGTTCTATTTTAACTGCTTTATAAACCTTTTCTATGGATTTGAATTTTCTCAACTGATCTGCGGATTCTGATAAGAAATCGGTCGTTGATAAGACCCTTCTTTATCTCCCACTCTCTCTTTGTCTCTCTTTTGCACACTACGGCAATCGCAGCATAAACAATTTCAAAGAAGAAGAAGCAGCGACACGCCTAGTGGGCAATTTTCCGGCTATTCCTTTAAGAAATCTGGGTTTTTTTTGTTTGTGCCCCTTTTAGACCTTGCTTTTTTGGCTTTGCACGAGAAATACTCTTTGATTTTTTGTTTTTCTTTTCAATTTGACCGCATTTGTCGATTTTGGTTTTCTTTTCTCTTGTTTTTGTTGTTGCGACTCTCACCAAAACTTACACACATACAAGTGTGCTCTGACACTCACACACACTCACAACTACACACGCGGCGTTTCGCTGACGGAAAAAATGCGAGGAAAATACAGCGATAGATTTTAAGCTTTTATTAGGAGCGGCCCGGAAAACAATTAACTTTGGCCAGGTTTTCGGATTGGCTGCGTTCTAAGAGCGGTACACGACGGCGTTACAATTGGGCTTTTTGCACAAGCGATTGAATTGATCCGCGAAATGTCTGCTTTTGGAAAAATATGAGTACGGTGTGACCGACCTCCAAAGAGTAATAAAATCATACAATTCCTTATTAAGTATAACGAAAAGATGAGTATTTAGCGATTACGTGTTTAGCCGGGACGTGAACCAGGGAGTTGAACTTTACGGCAATTCGATTTTGTAAACAATATTTAAAAACACGTATAGTTTAAATGACTTGTACGTTTTTGCACATTATTACATTTTTAAAACGTAGCCATATTTTCTTGAAAAATAAATAAGCCAGAAGAAGAAATGTTTTATTAATGGCACACTGACTAATATAAATTTAATTATTCTAAAAATGAGTGACTTTGCTTATAAATTTAATACATATTTAATACATTTTAAAGCGAACTTTATATAAGCAATTTTTTTAGCTAGCTATTTTTTGTAATGATATGTGGCAACGCCAGACTTACACATGTTGTACACACTACCTTAATTTAAAAAGGCATTTTACTTCTGAGAAATGTTTTTTAATAAACTTTAAATAAATTTGATTTCCCTTAAATTGCATAAAAAATTTCCTATTTAAAAGTTTCGAAAATAAATATTTGTAATATTTACCCTGTAGAGGGTACTGAACAACGCCGTTAGCCGGAACTAACCGGCACTTTTAGGTAATGGCCATGATTTTTACAGGGAAAACGCTGAAGCTGCTCAATTATCGCCTGAGATGCCTAAGTTCTTCAAGTTCCAGTCCAAAAAGAAGAATCCAGAGCAGTTCCGCCGGAGAAGCGCCCTCCGTGGAGGTGAACTTCAGCAATGGGTGAGTACGTGCCCTCCACCTCGAGTCCAGACTTTGCAAATTACCCAATCCTTCGCAGACGTAACATGACCTTCAGCTCCGGCCGCCTGGCGAGATTTGCCAATGGTACTGCCGTTTGCCAAATGGGCGACACCGCGGTAATGGTCACCGCAGTGGCCAAATCGAAGCCCAATCCTGGCCAGGGATTTATGCCCTTGGTGGTGGACTACAGGCTTAAGAACGCCGCCTCCGGAAGAATACCTATGAACTTTATGCGTCGTGAACTGGGTCCCTCGGAGAAGGAGATTCTATCCGCCCGCTTGATTGACCGTTCACTGCGTCCACTGTTTCACAAAGATTACCGGACGGAGACCCAATTGGTGTGCAATATGCTGGCCATGGATGCGGTTCACAGTCCTGATATCTTGGCCATAAATGCGGCTTCTATGGCTCTGTCCATAAGTGACATTCCCTGGAACGGACCCATAGGAGCAGTGCGGTAAGTAATAGCATAGGCTCAAAGTTAGAAAGTAACTAATTTTTCACTTTAATCTCCTCCAGCGTTGGCCTCTGCGATGGCGAGGTACTGATCAATCCAACCCGCCGAGAGCTGCAGTCATCTCAGCTCGATTTGGTAGTCTCCGCCACCAAACAAAACCTCGTGGTCATGCTGGAGGGCAAGGGCAATGTAGTGCTCCAACAGGACCTCCTTAAGGCCATTAAACAAGGCACACGGGAAGCCCAATTCATCATCCATGAAATCGAGCGGCTTCAGAAGGCCTACGGCAGGCAAAAACGCGAAGTGGAATTGGCAACTCAGGTGGATCCCGAACTGGAGCAGGCCGTGAAGAGCATGTGCGAGATGCGACTAAGGGAAATCTTCCAGGATGCGCAGCACGACAAGATCTCGCGGGATAACGCGGTGAACGAGGTGCGCTCTAACGTGATCGACAAGGTGTGGAGTTCCTTCCCGGACACAGAACCATCGCAAATTGGCGAGCAGTTCAATCAGGCCAGCAGAGCCATCTTCCGTGAGCTAATCTTCGAGCGGGGACTGCGCTGCGATGGACGGGATTACGATCAATTGAGGAACATTTCCTGCCAGGTAGACATGTACAAGCCGCTTCACGGGTCCGCCTTATTCCAGCGTGGTCAGACGCAGGTCTTCTGCACAGTTAGTTTGGACTCGCCGGAAAGCGCTATGAAGCTGGACTCGCTGGCTGCCTTAGAAAGTGGTGGCCTCAAGGCCAAGAACTTTATGCTCCACTACGAGTTTCCACCATACGCTACGGGTGAGGTGGGTCGGATTGGCCCAGTGGGTCGTCGGGAACTGGGGCATGGAGCTTTGGCGGAAAAATCACTGCTACCCACTCTGCCCAATGACTACCCCTTCACTGTGAGACTCACCTCCGAAGTTCTAGAATCCAATGGCAGCAGCAGCATGGCCAGCGTTTGTGGTGGATCCCTGGCTTTAATGGACGCCGGAGTTCCAGTAAGTGCTCCGGCAGCAGGAGTGGCCATAGGCCTGGTGACTAAGTTCGAAAACGAGGACACCAAGCATCTGCAGGACTACCGCATCCTCACCGACATTCTGGGCATCGAGGACTACATGGGCGACATGGACATGAAGGTGGCGGGCACGCGGAAGGGCTTTACAGCCATCCAGGCGGATCTTAAGATCCCGGGCATTCCCCTGAAGGTTGTGATGGAATCGCTGCAGAAGGCCACCGATGCCAAGTCCAAGATACTGGACATCATGGCGGACGCTATCAGGGAGCCGCGGTGAGTATAACATTAAAATTAAGTATTAACTCAATATCTTATCCCACAATCATCCTTCGATCTTCCAGCAAATACCCCAAGGAAAGCTGGCCAGTGAGCGAAACCCTTACCGTGGAGCCTCAGCAGCGAGCGCAGTTGATCGGTCCCAGTGGACTTCACATGAAGCGCATTTACCTAGAGACGGGCGCGTCTCTCACGGCTGCCGATGAGACACACTTCAACGTATTTGCACCTTCTCAAGCGGCCATGGACGAGGCCAAGGAGCTAATCGAGGGTTACATGGTGAAGGAGCGAGTGCCGGACTTGGAGTTCGGCGGAATTTACACTGCCAAAATCACAGAGATGCGGGACACTGGAGTAATGGTCATCCTGTATCCCAGTATGCCGCCCGCTCTGCTGCACAACTCACAGCTGGATCAGCGCAAGATCGCGCATCCATCAGCCTTAAACCTGGAAGTGGGTCAGGAGATCCAGGTCAAGTACTTCGGGCGCGATCCCGTCTCCGGCTTCATGCGACTCTCGCGGAAGGTTCTCCAAGGACCTACCCTGGGAATCCCTCGCTCGCTCAACAAATCTGCCGGAGAGAACGGAGCGTGAGATATGGAGACACTTGTACAGTTCTCGTTTTTTATGTTTCCCCTGCGGGAAGACACATTCAAAACATGCAACTTTATTGTAGGCTTAATATTTCGTGTTTAAAACTTGTACGTGTATAAAATATGGATGAAGACTTGAATCTTTGACCGTCCTCTGTATACATTGGTTATGCTATTGCTGAATAACAAACCAGGGTTTTGGGAGTTTTTAATTTCCAGCTCTTTTTCTTTCAACTTAAGTTAAAGTCTCTATATGCAAGTATACTCCTTTGAAGTCTGATACTTAAAGTCTTTGACCAATCTATGTTGTTAAAATATATTTCTACAATTTGAATTAGAATTTTTTTTAAGTTTTGTAACTCTTCCTCAGTAAGGGTTTTTACTTTTAACCAAGTAAGATATTATCTAAGAGCTTATAAATTAGAACTCTCATTGCAAAGACATTACATGAATTGCCAGAATATGGTTCTTTCTAAGCATCAGAACAGTAAAATCTCATAAATTCCGGTTCCAAGCAATTCTATGTACTTATAGAATCGAGTTTTGATTCGAAAAATGGCATCGGAGAATACAACTAATAAGTAGAATTTTGGCCTGAAATAATTTGTGACACTAGAAAGCTTAACCTAGGGGCGTATCTACTAAGTAGTCCCGCCGATTCTAAGCATTTGGTGTGGGTTAGATGATGACGCGGTAGTAGGAATCGGAAATGCTGTACAAGGCCACTATTGGAGTCTTGGCATCGCTCAGATAGTCCTCAACCTCGTCGTTTATCTCGGATATATAGCGTTTGTATTTCGGAAATCTTTAATTCGATAAAGCCCGTTGTAAAGTGGAACAAAATTAGAAGGTACAAAAACTTACCGCTCGATCACAAAATTGATTTCCAGTTCAGTCTCTTTTTTTCGTATTTCTCGGGGATTAATGGCACCCACAATGGCATTTACAACCGCCGGCGGCAACTCCACCACCACCACCACAAACGTCTCCTTTTTAAGGAACTGCGCTAGAGTGGAGCTCATCTGCTGGGCCACTTGGTTCTCCAGACGCCTCTTGTAATTTGCCGTTGGCTTGTCGTGTGTAAGGAACGTGACCTGTAGATTCGGCAGCTGGCTGTAGCTGTTCTTGATTGTGGCATTCGAGGCGGATGTGCTAAGTCCGTTCTCGCCTCGCTCCCTTTCCCGGCCACCACTGGTCCTGTTGTCGCCAGTACTCAAGTTGGACAATTGACTGGAGTTGTCAACCGTAGTCAATTCTGTCCTCAGCAGCTTTTCGATAAACTCCACCAGTTCGGCTCTCGTTAAATGCCGCTCCTGGAAACGTTCCCGCTCAAAAGACCTTACCCTCAGCGAGCCATTCTCCGCCACCAGGATGACATGCAGAGCTCCAAGCCGCGCCAAATCTTGTGCCTCATCCCCTAATTCGCTGGAGGCTTCCACAATGCCACAGCGGATGCCCACCGACCAAAGCAGGCGCATAATGTAGGTCACATCTTTGAGGGGCGGACGAGACCCACACACACAAATGCCCACGTCAATGGCCCGGCAATCCTTGGCGTATTCCACACCCACAGCAGCTACCAGTTTGTCCAATGAAAAAGACAAGCCCGCTCCACTCAGAACCCCACGTGTGGACAAGGAGGGATTAAAGCTCTGCGCCTGTCTTTGGAATTCGTGCAGCATGGCATCGTATCTCTCACCCACCGCCAGAACCGAAGGATGACCAGAGCGATTGGGTTTCAGGTCAGCCGTCATCTGCCACACGATTCCACCGCTGCTGGCACGATCGAAGCTGATGGGCAGACCAGCCCATATGTGAATGGGGCACTGAATAAGGATGGATAAGTGAAAAAGAGGTAACTCAAGGTGTGCCTGATAAATAACTCACCTTCACACCTAGACTGTAAGCCAATCCCACAACAGTCTCTAGTTCCCTCAAAGCTCCTCTCGCCAGTGAAGCTGCTTCGCCTTTTCCGCGCATCAGGGATTTCAAAGCCGAATCATCCACGGTGCTTCTGGATCCAGTTAGCAAAAAGTTGGACAACAACATGTCCATTAAAGTTTGCGCAGAGGTTCTCGACTTTTCCATAATACCCGTGATGCTCGAGTGGAATTGGAAGCGGGAGATACGGGATTCGATAAAGTCCATGGTCCCCTCAAAAAGAGCTCCATACTGCGCTTTGGGCACATTGCAGAAAATGAGGATGGCCCTTAGAAGATTCGTGTGGTTCATGCGTATCGTAAGATTCTTTTCACGCAGACGCGGCAGTTCGCTGGTGATCTCAAAGGCCAGCGACAGAAGTTCCGCATCCACCAGGTGACTGCCAGTTGTGGGGGCAATGATGTCAAAGGAGCACTCGTAACTCTGCTTCGGGTGGAAGTTGAACACCCGCTCCTCGCGATAAACACGGTCCACACAATAGCGCCGGATGAGATTTACCCCGTTCATGGTGACGTGTCGGGCGAACTGGGTGCGCAGGTCGCAGGGCAACACCACCACACAACCCGAGTGAGTCATTAGGTGAACGGCATTCGCGTTCGCATTGGCACTACTGTTCCTCGCGGAAAGTGGCGACAGGAGTGGAGAGTCCACTTCGATGGCTCCATGTTTGCGGAATAGATTCACGACCTTCGCCTTGACGAACTCAATGACGGGATTGAGAGATACTATATCGTCGATTATGATGGCCGAGTTCCAGGATTTCATCGCCCTACTGCTTCCCAAGTGGTAAGTGTGCTCCAGAACTTCGTCGCTCTCCTGTTGGAGGCATCGTGCCACCAGGTTCTTGTATGCCTTGCTCTGTGGATTAGCGAGAGCGTGACGCAGCATCTCCTGCAGCTCATTAGCCTCCAATTGGGCTGGTGGCACTAGGTCCGAGACTAGAAGCTCCTCGGCCGTAGGTCTCTGGGCGGGATCGTGATTGAGCAGCCATTGAAGCATCTGGAAGATAATTCAAGAGTAAAGCACATTGGTATTCCCTTAAGGAATGTTTAACTTGCCTTCACTGTTTTCTCGTATTTCGGATCCTTAAGCATGTCATCCGGTATATTAATGGACACATTCCGTAGGGCCATAATGGTTTGAGCCCGCTCCATACTCGTATCGAAAGGAGGTTGGCACATCTCGAACAAAATTATGCCAAGCGTGTACATGTCAACCTTCTGGTTGTATACAGACTTGGAAGCTTTCCCTGTGAGTTCGGGAGCCACGTAGAGTGTGGTGCCAACTTTTCCCGTGCCAGTGCCATCCTCCGCACTAGTTATGTGGTTAACAGGAACTGGTGCCGCATACTCGTGGGCCTGCAAAGCCAGAAAGCTTGTGGTGGCCAGGCCAAAGTCCCCGATCTTTATCTGATCGTGGGAGTCCAAGAAGATGTTTACCGGCTTGAGGTCCCGATGGATGATTCCCTGCTGGTGGATGTGCGAAAGGCCCTCGGCGATCTCCCTGAACAGACGCCACAGGCGATCTGTGTCATCAAAGAGATTGTCATCGATGGCGGTGCTGAATATGTTTATATATATATATATATATATATATATATGAAGAAAAAATTTTCTTGAACTCACCGCAGTGTGCATTTCTCACAGAATTCCATCTGGATGTACATGACTTGCATCAGCGGTCTCGGCGAGTTGGTCTTACCTCGGGTGGAGTCCTCCTTCTCCTCGTCATCGTAGACAGCCACCTTTCCCTCGGAGTCCACGAATTCGATGCCATCCGAATCTGAATCCTCCATGGTGGGTCTGGGGAGGAGGAATCAGGTATTTATTTTGCTTTACATCGGAAAGAAACGGATTATAATCACATGTAACCATTCCACATGCTGGACGAGCTATCCTCCTCGTCCTCATCCTCCTCCAAAGTGGGACCAAGCTGTGGCGACTTGGCAGGTTTTACGCTGAGCTCCTGTTGACTTTGAGACCACTCTCCACCCAGCAACTTGTCCATCTCCGCAGCATCTGCATCATCTACGCTCTCTATCCAACTATTGAAGTATCTCACCACATTCTCGTGATTCAGCCGTGAAAGCAGCTCCACCTCCCGCGTCATCTTCTTGTACAGCTGACGACTCCGCGCGGGCAGTGGTATTCGCTTGATAGCGTACTCTCGGTTGTCCAGAATGTTGCGCACCTTCAGCACGTCCCCGAAGGCGCCCTTTCCCAAATACATGAGCACTTCAAACTCGGTTCTCAAGCGGGATTGACTCAAAGCCAGTGTGGGTATCTGATAGGGCATGGCGGGTCCCGTGCGCTGGACAGGAACAGGATGCCGCTGCTGTGGTAATTGCATTAGCTGCTGCTGACCATTGTCGACAAAGAAGCGCAGAAATGGATGCTCCAGCAACTCCGAAGCAGAAAGCGTGCGGTCAGAGTTGCATCTGTATTATACAAAAGCACGGAATTAGGATTGAAATAACATATTGTTCGGAGATAGTTACTTGTCCACAAAGTCTCGCATTTCGTAACTGTTGGTGGGCATGAGGCTTTCTACTAAGGCACCTAAGGCGGGCAGGTCCCCGCGACTACTGCTTTGCCCCGCTCCGCTAAGAAGCTCTAGAAGATTAGGCAACAGCGAAAAGTCAGAGACGCGCACGTTTCCCGTGTTGTCCATAAAAACGGTGCTGTCTAGCAAAAGGCTGTGGGATACGCCCTTGTTGTGCAGGAAAATTAGAGCATCTAGCACACCACGGGTCACCATTCGGGCGCCATCCAAATCCATGCACCAACCCAGCGAGGAGGAAATGCTGAATACACTAGTGCCGAGGAGAAAGTCTTGGACCAAGTACACGAGTAATCCTTCCTTACGTTTGATGCAGAGAACGCATTCATACGAGACGAGGTTTTTGTGCTGCAGTTGGGCCAACGCGGCAACCTGCTTCTCAATTGAGGCGATAACGTCGTCCACACGATGACTGCCCACGCACTTCGTCTCGCTGCCCCAGTGACACTTTCCGCCGCCGATGCAGGCTTGCTCCAGTTGGCTGTACTTGATGTTCCACTCGGTAATATAGAGCAACTGGCCGCAGTGCATATCAATGCCTGTGTAGGCAATGCATCCTCGTTGAGAGTGACCTGTAAAGTATTAGAGACTTTTTAATAAATACTCATTTAAATACTTACGTTTCCTGGAGAAAATCTCACCTACACAGCTCCCCCGCTGAATTTGCCTGCCCATCTTGTGGAAATACAGCGTTTCAGTGTTACGGTGATCCAGGCATTTGGAGGGGTAAATGTGACCACGATAGTAGGGCGATGAGTTCTCGGAGCTCTCCGAAGAACTGGGATGCCGGGGATTGGACTCGCTCATGCTTCGCCTCGGTTCGCCGCGTCTTTTAGCCTCCGTTTTGAACATCTCCTTGCGCCGCTCCACCTCGTCGATAAGCGTCTGGCGTTGTAGAAATTCCCGCTGGCGTTGTATATCCAGTTGCTCCTGGTCTCTTTTCTGCTTGTCCTGTAGCATTTGGTCATAGAAGGACCCCTTAGGCGGCTTGTTGTGCTCGAGAAGAAAACCCTGAACGGTCTGCGCCAGTTCGTAGATCATCACCTCGCCACGCAGTTCCTGGGATTGGGTCTGTAGTTGGTTGCGTAGGGCTTCCAGCAGCTGATCCGACATGCCCTTGGACTCTTCAAGAGAGATTTTAGGGGGCCTGAGAAAAAACATGGTTTAGTTAAGTTACTTGAAGGATTTTGCTGGTGGATTATAAAGGATTTTCATTTGTTTTTCGTTGTGGAGGCTTAAGGAATTGCTTTCCTTAAAAAAAGCATTGATTAGCTTAGTTCAACTTTTGGTTAGCTCTGTTATTAAGACGATTTCTTACAGTTTTGGGTACTTCGAGGGACAGGTGACATGCAGTTTGGTGCAGACGTAGGCCTCCAGCCCATTGGAGGAGTCCCTTAGCGGGGTGAGCTGTATCCTGATGTCCGTGGGCTTCCAAAGTGCAGCATTCGTCTGGGGTCTTAGGTCCTCCACATCGAGGCCAAAAATGGACTGTTCCAATAAAGAATCTAGCTTAGTATAGACACCATTCAATAAATAAGCGGCTTACCTTTATAACCTCCAATTCCTGGGTTTGGCGCTCGCGGAAAGATTCCTTCGCAGCCATTTCGTCCGCCATTTGATCATTACATTTATATTGAAGGGGTTAACTCCTAGCTACATTTGGGGCCTCTTAAATACTGGGTTAGGTGGGTCTCGGTCCTTTTCTCACCGGCTTCTAAGAGTTGCAGCCGGTGTAATTTTTTCTTAATCTGCCAGCTGTTTCCAAATCATCTGCGTTCTGCATTACTATGGTTGCTTTTTCGACTAGAAGTTTTTGCCAATTGGATTACTCCCTGGATTCCTCAAATATTATTGCGTAAAAGTGTAAACTTGTTGCGCTTTTTTGTGAATTCTCCGGTAATATAAAACTTTTTGCGTATTTTGTACTGAGAACTAGAGGTGCAAGAGTCGCGATAGCGGCTACAGACATCGATAGCGTTGGTGTGTCCGATACCGGTTGGTGTCATATAACTGAACGATTGGAAATGCCATAACTTTGGTGTTTTTAAAGTTAGGAAGTTGGGATTTTTTACTCATAAAAAATCCCAACTTCCTAACTTTAAACTTTAACTTTACGAATGCATCATTTGAATTATTTTGGAGAATATAATTTACAGAATATTCCGCAAGGGTATATCAACTTCGGCTCTTCCCGAATCCATTTGAATCCATTTTTCACATAAAATGATATTAATAAAATTTGAATGTGTTTGCTAATTTCAATTCTTCGAAGCGAGCCTTCCGATATTGTCCTTTCGGTTCGGCTAGAAATGTTGGGTTTTGATCTCGGTTAAAAATACTATAGGCTTAGCAAAGTTTCAAACCACCGAGACGCAATAATTCTGGGTTGCGCAAACATAAATTCTGTTAGTTAACAGAATTATGGCAACGCCGGGATGGGGAGGCAGGCAACGCCACACACACACACGCCATCTGTTGCCGAGCGGCGGAACGCGAGCTGTGCTTGAATTTTCGTGCTGCCTACTTTTAGGCATGCAATTTCACTTTCGCGAATAAATTTATTTAAGTAGATCTATCTACTCATAATACTTACATTTATTTTTTTTTTTTGAAAATTTGTAAAAACGTAGTTTAGATGTTGTACTTTAATATGGTTATAAAATAATTGATCTGACATCAACCGAATCGCGTAAAAAAATTCATGAAAATAGGCCTTTTTTGGCCGAATTAACCAGACCCCCTTAAATGAAATCAAACGGCCACTTTTATTTGTTCACGAATAAGTAACAGAAATTACAAATAATTACCGGAAAATAAAAAATTAAAATTTTTAAACTATATGCTCATTTTGCTGGTTAAAAAATTATTTTAAAAAAATCTAAAATAATATATTGTTGCTTCAATAAATGTGGTATTATTATTTTTCATTTTATAATAACAAATATATCGAATTTTTAGGCTAAACTCACGTTTTTATACCCTTGCAGAGGGTATTATAATTTTAGTCAAAAGTTTGCAACGCAGAGAAGGAGACATTTCCGACCCTATAAAATATATATATTCTTGATCAGCATCACCAGGAGAGTCGATCTAGCCATGTCTGTCTGTCCGTCCGTCTGTCCGTCCGTCCGTTTCTACGCAAACTAGTCTCTCAGTTTTAAAGATAACGAGTTGAAACTTTGCACACACCCTTCTTTCTTTTGCACGCAGTATATAAGTCGGAACGGCCGGGATCGGCCGACTATATCCTATAGCTGCCATATAACTGATTGATCGGAAATGATTGATCAAAAGTGAGCAACGCAGCGAAGGAGACATCTCCGACCCTATAAAGTATATATATTATTGATCAGGATCACCTCCTGAGTTGATATAAGCATGTCCGTCTGTCTGTCCGTCTGTCTGTTTCTACACAAACTAGTCTCTCAGTTTTAAAGATATCGAATTGAAACTTTACACACACCCTTCTTTCCTTTGCACGCAGTATATAAGTCGGAACGGCCGGGATCGGCCGACTATGTCCTATAGCTGCCATATAACTACTTGATCGGAAATGCCGTAACTTTGGTGTTTGTAAAGTTAGGAAGTTGGGATTTTCTATGGGTTTTATATTTGGCCAATCAATCTGACCTACCAAATTTCGTAAGGATCGGCAGACTATATCCTATAGCCGCCATATAACTGATTGATCGGAAATGCCATAACTTTGGTGTTTGTAAAGTTAGAAAGTTGGGATTTTCTATGAGTTTTATATTTGGCCAATCAATCTGACCTACCAAATGTCATAAGGATCGGCCGACTATATCCTATAGCTGCCATATAACTGAACGATTGGAAATGCCATAACTGTGGTGTTTTTAAAGTTAGGAAGTTGGGATTTTTTATGAGTGTTAAGAATGCATCATATGAATAATTTTGGAGAATTTAATTTACAGAATATTCTGCAAGGGTATTTCAACTTCGCCTCCGCCCGAAGTTAGCTTTCCTTTCTTGTTAATTGCTGATTTTGGGGTGGGCTGAGCCTTGTACCGTTTTGTGATACGCCAGAGCGAGTAGTTAGAACTAGCGTCTGTGCCCAGATTTTCAAAAAAGCTGTCTATAGATTCTTGTTTTCTTCGGGCGAGCGCCTTTCTTAGACAGTTAGCCAGCCGATTATGTATCTGATGGATTCTGGCGTCTCCCGTTCTTGCATATTCTCTTCTTACTATTCGCTTTAGGTTGAGAAGTGCCCCAATTCTGGGTGGTAGCTGGATATGTTTAGATATCTCCGTATTTTGGTGATTCCTGGGTGCAGCTATCTCAGCAGCCTGGTTTATCATGTGCATGAAAAGGCTGATGGCATTGGCAATGTCAGAAGGTTCATGGACTTGTAAGTTAACCTCGCTCAGCCGTTCCAGTTAGGCTTTGAAAGCGTTTATATTAGCACCTCTGGCAAGGAGTCGCGAGCGCTGTGGTTTTTCCACTGGTGTGGCATGCAGTGTGGCCAGGATGGGAGTGTGGTCCGAGGAGAGCTCATGGACTGTTTTTACTTGTAGCCTGTCTATAGCGTATCCGTTGATTATGAAAAAATCAAGCGCTGTCGGTGTTATCAGGGGGTTGTATGAGTAAAAAGTGGGTTCACCCGTGGCAAGTACTTGGTAATGCCCATTTGCAATAACATCTTGCAGCTGCTTACCCCTTCTACAGGCTCTTGAGTTTCCCCACCATGCATGTTTGGCATTACAAGCGGTGAAGCAATAAATTTGCTTCCAAGTCCGGCCAGCAAGGACTCAAATTCTGATTGGATCCATCTTTCTGTTGGAGGTAGATATATAGCTTCTAATGTTACATTTCCGTCTGAAGTCATTAATTGGATGCTCGCTATCTGTCTGTCATTGCTAGAGGCGGCGGGCAAGGGATTATGACTTAGGGAATCCTTTATAATGACTGCAGAGCCTCCTTTGCTGTTGCCACTGGGGTGATAAGCATGGTAGATAAGATAGCCTGGCAAGTAGATGCGCTGACCATCGCGCATGTGAGTTTCTGTGGCAAGCATTATGTATATTTTATGATCGCTGAGGAATATTCGAAGCTCTTCAGATACTCTGACTAATCCACGAGCGTTCCACAATCCGATATTTAATGCTGGTTGGATCATTTCGGCAATCGCGCAATGAGAACGTGGACCAGCTCTCTGAAATCCTTGTTGGACTCTGCATTTTCCTGCATCAGCTTAAATAGAGTGTCCAGTTTGCTATTGATGTCGCGGATGGCATTATCTAACGCTGTGAACTTAAGGCTGAGCCTAGGGTCTGAAGGAGAGCTTGCGTCACTCTGCTGGGTTGAGCCAGTCCTTGCTTTCATATCTTTGGATCGAGCTATATCAGCATACGATATATTCGTTCTTAATGCCTCAGCTGGTATAAATCCACGCGATGCGCGTCCTGGATCATTAGATATCGGAAGTCTAGGCCTCGGCTTTTGTTTTTTATTTTTTTCTACTCTAACTGGGCATCCTTTATCTGTCGAGACGTGGTTACCGCCACAGTTTACGCACAAGCTTGTATCGCTTACACAGAGTATGGAACCAGTAACATGAGGACCACTACATTTACCACAAACACGGTCCAGAACACAGTAGTTTTTAAAGTGCCCAAAAATAGCCTGTATTTGCCTGAAAGTTTCCAGCGCACTACACCACACACACACGCCATCTGTTGCCGAGCGGCGGAACGCGGGCTGTGCTTGCATTTTCGTGCTGCCTACTTTTAGGCATGCGATTTCACTTTCGCGAATAAATTTATTTAGGTAGAGCTATCTACTCATAATACTTACTTATTTGTGAAAACGTAGTTTAAATGTTGTACCTTAATATTATAAAATAAAAATAAATGATCTGACATTAACCGAATCGCGTAAAAAAACTCATGAAAATAGGCCTTTTTTGGCCGAATTAATTATACCCCCCTTAAATGAAATCAAACGGCCAATTTTATTTGTTCACTAATAAGTAACAGAAATTACAAATAATTACCGGAAAATAAAAAATTAAAATTTTTAAACTATATGCTCATTTTGCTGTTTAAAAAATTATTTTAAAAAAATCTAAAATAATATATTGTTGCTTTAATAAGTGTAGTATTATTATTTTTCATTTTATAATAACAAATATATCGAATTTTAAGGCTAAACTCACGTTTTTGACTTAAAGTGTTACCAAAAATCGAAAAATTAAGAAACATATTAACTAATAAACAATTTTTTTTTGGTTTTTTCTGATGATCCATTAACGAGTTCTGCTGTTCACCGCAAAACCTTTTTTCTTGGAGGCGCCTACGAAGCTTTGCTGTGAACGGCTCATTTATTTTTTTTTTTTAATGAAAATTTGTGAAAACGTAGTTTAAATGTTGTAAATGATCTGACATTAACCGTATCGCTTAAAAAAATTCATGAAAATAGGCATTTTTTTGCCGAATTAACCATACCATATGTTAAAAAAATATAACGTAATATATTATGTTGCTTTAATAAATGTAGTATTATTATTTTTCATTTTATAATAATAAATATAACGAATTTTTAGGCTAAAATCACGTTTTTGAATTTAAAGTGTTATCAAAAATCCACAAATTTAATAAAAACAAGAGAGAACGCTATAGTCGAGTGCCTCGACTATTAGATACCCGTTACTCAGCTAAACAACTTTAGATTTTGCATTAACATAATCTGAATTAGAGAGACCACAGGAAAAAAGGACAAAAAGTTCAAATTATCAATTTGAATTAGGCGATCTCTTAGAGCTGGCAGCTTTACAGCACGAGCATCAGCACCAGCGCTGCTTTAGCGCAGGCAGCTTTTGTCCTGCACCAGCATACACACATACGCCATTGTTTGACTCAGACCTCCAATTTGGCTAACTTGATTTGATTTGCATAGTTCTTGGGATATAGTTCGGTATTGACAAATGAAAACCATCGCAATTTCCTTTAATAGAAATCCTTATCGAGAATTAACGTTGACTCTGTTGAGCACCTTGGCCAGCTGTTCCAAAGTCATCCGTTGGATGGCGCTATTGTAAGGCGGAAATGTAGGCGCTAGCCAGAGTGGGCGTGGCAAACATTTATTAGGCCAATCGATAGGTATTGACGAAACAAATACATATCAATTAAAATTTTCATAATAGGATCAAAACTGTGGCCACAGCTTGTGGCTTGTGGGCGTCAGAGGGGGCGTGGCACCATTTTGAAACAAACTTGCGCTGCGCAGGAACTCCTAAAATCTACATGCAAAATGCCAATCTTCTAGCTTTTATAGTTTCCGAGATCTCAGCGTTCATACGGACGGACAGACAGACGGACATGGCTAGATCGACTCGGCTAGTGATCCTGAACAAGAATTTCTATACTTTATAGGGTCGGAAACGCTTCCTTCTACCTGTTACATACTTTTGCACGAATACAATATACCCTTTTACTCTACGAGTAACGGGTATAAAGAAAATTCAACGCAGTTACCTCAAGAAACATATTAACTAATAAACTTTATTTTTTGGTTTTTTCTGATGATCCAGTAACGAGTTCTGCTGTTCACCGCAAAACCTTTTTTCTTGAAGGCGCTTATGCAGCTTTGCTGCGAACGGCTCATTTATTTTTTTTTTAATGAAAATTTGTGAAAACGTAGTTTAAATGTTGTACTTTAATATGGTTATAAAATAATTGATCTGACATTAACCGTATCGCGTAAAAAATTCATGAAAATAGGCCTTTTTTGGCAGAATTAACCAAACCCCCCCTATAAATGAAATGAGACGGCCAATTTTATTTGTTCACGAATAAGTAACAGGAATTACAAACAGTTAACAAATAATTACCGGAAAATACAAAATTAAAATTTTTTAACTTCATGCTTATTTTGCTGTTTAAAAAATTATTTTAAAAAAATATAAAATAAATTATTATGTTGCTTTATTAAATGTTGTATTATTATTTTTCATTTTATAATAACAAATATATCGAATTTTCGGGCTAAAATCACGTTTTTGACTTTAAGGTGTTACAAAAAATCCAAAAATTGGATACAAAAAAAAACTCAACGCAGTTACCTCTAGAAACAGATTAACTAATAAACTATTTTTGTTTGGATTTTTCTGATGATCCAGTAACGAGTTCTGCTGTTCACCGCAAAACCTTTTTTCTTGGAGGCGCTTATGCAGCTTTTCTGTAAACGGCTCATTTATTATTTATTATATAATTTGTGAAAACATAGTTTAAATGTTGTACTTTAATATGGTTATAAAATAATTGATCTGACATTAACCGTATCGCGTCAAAAAATTCATGAAAATATGCCTTTTTTTTGGCCGAATTAAACATACCCCCCTTAAATGAAATCAAACGGATAATTTTATTTGTTCACGAATAAGTAAATGACGAAAAATCGACCACAAATTACAAACCAAGCTGAAAACACAGATTTTTAGAGAATTTAACCACAATCATTTTGAGGTATGCCACTTTGAAATCAGATGTCTGTGAGAAAAGTTATGGGCTTAGAAGTGCAGGTTTTAGGCCACATTTATGCAAAGCCGTTTTTCGAAAGTTTGGAAAGGGGTAACATCATTAAAATGACCGAAAATCGACCCAAAAATACAAAACAAACTGAAAACACAGATTTTTAGAGAATTTAACCACAATCATTTTGAGGTATGCCACTTTGAAATCAGATGTCTGTGAGAAAAGTTATGGGCTTAGAAGTGCAGGTTTTAGGCCACATTTATGCAAAGCCGTTTTTCGAAAATTTGGAAAGGGGTAACATCATTAAAATGACCGAAAATCGACCCAAAAATACAAAACAAACTGAAAACACAGATTTTTAGAGAATTTAACCACAATCATTTGAAGTATGCCACTTTGAAATCGGATGTCTTTAAGAAAAGTTATGGGCTTAGAAGTGCAGGTTTTAGGCCACATTTATGCAAAGCCGTTTTTCGAAAATTGGGAAAGGGGTAACATCATTAAAATCTCCGAAAATCGACCCCAAAATACAAAACAAACTGAAAACACAGATTTGTAGAGAATTTAACCACAATCATTTGAAGTATG